>OX638311.1:102548817-103222151 GCA_951812415.1 Beris morrisii | reverse complement strand
CATTTTTAAATATGTTTCTAAACTATTTCACTTTGCTTTGCCTAGCTAAATCTTGCACTTTAATAGAAAACCTGATTTTTATCATCCAAGTCATGCATCCCCTATACAAAATTGTTGGGATTTGTATGGAGCTGTCATGTTTGTTATGACTCTGGTTTTAGATGTTCAATTCAGCTGCGCGGCTATAGTTCAGAGGGCTCTGGTGAAAACCCGAAAAGAAATTCGAAAACATCGATGGACCGCGTTCGGAACCATAGACAAAGAAAAACAATTGATGCTGTGTTTGCAAGGAATTTAGATAATCTACAGTCTAAAGTATTTATATCATATTTTTCATGTCATAAACCCATTGTATCATTTTTGGAAAATTAAACTCATGAATAAATATATTGTAAACGCAGATTAAAGACGAAATTCGTTTTGTCATTCATCGCACCGCCACCTAATCTCAGTTCATGAAATGAAATTTGGATAAAATGACTTTACGAAAGTTACGCCTACCAAAGGGATGACGAAGTTTCACTTCTAATGCGTGTGATTTCACGCATATTTTTTTCACTTAAAAATCGATCACAATACCTTATTATTGAAATAATAAAATAAAATGAATATTTTCGTCCGGAGCTCGGTTCTATGCAACAAGACTTTGATTTTTTACGAACTTTTGGGCTGGATTAAACTTGTAACTCTCTGAGATTTTACCCCCCAGAATTGTTCCAAAATTTGTTATACTCATATTTTGATAATCTATCTTGTTCCAGTAATTCCAAATTTCCGAAATAACCAATTTTTAATTTTTAATGAGAAATCTTTACTTTGGATATTATCATACTAATATTTACATTTTACTTAGATAATTCTTCCGAAGGACGGCTCTTCAATTGTAATAATACGTTCATACATATTTTAACGCTGTGATTTTTACGATTTAATTAATTACTTTATTATTTTTTAATAATAAAGTATTTGTATCTGTTTCTTTCCACACCACTACGCATAGCACAAAGTTTCCTTTTCCTTCCCGAAAAGCTTCCTAAGTTGTTCCAGCTTGACGCAGAACAGCAGATTGCACTCAGCTGTTTCATTCATGTTTTAATATCGATCGCCACCCACTAGCAGCCACCAATTCCATCTGGAAAGTACATAAAAGAGAATATATGTCTCTACTAGCTCCAGCTTAGCTATCTGTATAGTCTCGTATACCTGGCTCTCATTAATCTCGTATAGTAAATAAATATATATTTTATCTTTGTCCGCCTTCAAGCACACGTTCCATACGCCGCCATACTCAGGAATAAGGGATGGCTGGAGGATTTTATTTTGTCGCTGTATTCCTTTTTACTTGGGAAGCAGTATAATGGTCGGCTAGTAGTAGGTAATACGTTGATATAGTGATAGTCCTTGAGTGCGCTGAAGGAAGGAAGGCACCATGTGAAGAATAGTTGGGAATATAATTTCAGCTGGACCATGTGTTTCACATCAGTTGCAGGGTTCTCGAAGATGTTTCATCTATTGTACCAGCGTCGATGAACATATGCGGACTGTGGCTGGGATGATGTGTTGTTGGTAGCTCTTCGTCTGTAGTCTGTAGCGCTGCAACACATGTGGCTCTGCTGGTGATTCGGCTTCTTATAGTGATACTCGTGCTGACTGACGATTGGTTATCTCGCTTTCTCTAGAAGACATTCTCAAGATACTTAGAATCAATTTCTGTGATTAAGTTTTATGTACTCGTCGCACTGGTATTGGTTAGCTTTAGTATCCATCCACTATCTGAGTCTTCAGTATTTTTTAAGTATCACGTAAGCTGTAGATTGCGCATGACCAGACTCTTGTCTTGTGTTCACTTGCGGGAGAGCTTCATGCTAAGGTCTACAGTATTAGTTAAGTTTAGTTAGTATAGCGTTGAATATTTTGGGTACATTTCTCTAGTTGCTGTTGATACGATTGAAGCGGAAAGCGGATAGGTACCAGCTCTCTAAATTCTATCTCTGGTGGTGGTGTATTCGCAATATTGCTTTTCGGCGCTTCGATAGTGGTTGTACTTTTCTTTTGAAGCTTACGCGAAGACCAAGACGGTACTACGGGCCAAATAATTTGGCGCTGTTGATATCGCGACGCGCTCTAAGTTTTTTCAGTTCTTATTCTTATAAAAAACCATTCGACCATTGGAACACCGATACGCGAAGTTCAGTTCATATTTAGTATCACGTTTCGGAAGAGTTTGTTTGTTCGGTTTAATAATTTTGTGCTTAGTTTTCAACTATACAATTAAGGGAAAAAATGCCGCGCACTGACCGTACCTTCACTGTTGACCTTATCTGTAGTATCCGGTGCACTTAAAGATCGCTAATTTCTTCGGTAGTGATATTATTTCGTGAAAATTGCTTTCGAGTGTTAATACGTCGGTGAAGTATAATAAGCCAAGTGGAATTCTTATATTGCTCGCGGGTCACTCGAATTTTATGTTTGATTTCTTTTTCACATGTCGTATTATTGGCAATGTCAATTAGCTGGTCAACGCGTTTCGGTGAGGCCCAGTCGCAGTACGTGTAGATGACGAGTACGCAATAATTTTATTGCCTCCGCGGAAGACGGGAAGAAATAAGAACACTCACAACCTCAACTCACATTCATCCATCCTATCAAAGTGATAACATTATTATTTTGTTGATAGTGCATACATACAGAAAAAATTAAATAAAAAAGTAAATAAATTTAAAGAATATATTTTCGCGCATTCGTTTGTAATTTTTTTTTGTCGATTATCAAAGCCCGATTAAAATTGTTTCTTTTTTTTCGATTGTGTTTTTTTATAACGCGTGTACATATTTTTCTATCTTGCCAAAAGTGAAGAAAATTGAAAAAGTTGTTTTTGTAAAAACACAAAAAAGGTGTAATGTGCATTTTATTTACAACAGCAACAATCGAAGGAATAACGAATTGTTCGTGCGTGTATTATATAATGAAGTGACCTCTTATTATTATTGACTGAGGTTTTATTGGTGCAATTGTGGACCTTAATCACTCACGTTAAGAAACTAGCGCCAGAAAAAGGACCAAAGGTCAGGACTAATTATATTACATACTACTTTTTCTTTACGTCGGTCTACAAATAAACATCATACGTTACTACTGCAGATTTATTAAGGTAGCAGTTTATTTTGTAATCGCCGTCCACCCAAATTGGCTTATAAATTTTATTTCATTTTTCGTACCCGGCTAGGGCAAATAAATTTTCTTGACCTAGAAAAATTGGAATATGTTTACCGAATGGAATGAATATAACAGAGCAGACGACGGGAATAATTTAGAATGTGTTAAGAATTTTTCAAGAGGGAAATTGACCTGAATTGTAAATTGATTAACATTTACGTACCGAAAAGAACATAGTGGAATATGAATGCAATGCAATTTAGTTTTTTTTATCACGAAAAATGCATCTGTATAATATTTCCTTTAATTTTCCAACTAATAATTGATACGCTTTCTACGGTATAGCAAAAAGCCGGCTGTCAAGTTAGTCTCGTTTTCAGCTTACAAAAGTTATAGCGAAACATCTACTCAGATAACGCTTAAGTCTTGACTTCATAGTACCTATATTAAGGAATTTTTATACTCGAGATGAAATGAGTATTATAAGTTTAAAATTTGTATCGCATAGAACTGAGCCTAGGACGAAAAAAAGTTATATATTATTTTATGACCCGTTAGCACGATAACTAAATTTTGGCGCAACCTGTAAAATGGAAGAAGTTAGGCTAAGTTCATTAATGGGCGATATCTTTCCACTCCTTCGGGTATCTCCCATACAACAGTCCTTAAAACACGTATTCATGATTATTGGTTGAATATTTCAAGTTACGAACTTGAAATTTTGCACACATAAACTTTCGAATGTTTGAAGCGAAAATTTCGCATGTAATACAAATCGAATGAGTCCTTCGTTTATCAGCCTACAAAAGCCCTTTAAAAATGTATTCAAGTTACAGACTCATGTCATGTCATGGAAAAGTCCTTAAAACACGTGTTTACCAATATTGAACGATACCTTCAATACTTTTTAAGTTACGACTTTATACTTTTGTATACGTTGATTTTATAATCAGCTAAAGATATGAATATGACAAAAATCTCATAAGTCCTTCGTGTAGCTGCCATACAAAAATCCTGTGAAAATGCCCTAACTTAATATTCGGAACTCACTACAACTCAAGATATCGTTTAGCCACGAAGCTTACTTATTAGCAAAATTTCTCTACTCCTTCGGGTGTCTCCCATACAAAAAGTTCTTAAGACAGGAACATTTTCCGATAACTTATGAAAGATTCAGGCTAGGAACTTGACATTTTGTACACATTAATATTTAAATAGAAGTCTGGGTGGCTTAGTGGCTAGAGCACTTGCCTGCGGCGCACCTGGTAACAGGTTCGAATCTGCTTGGCGACAAGTAATTTTCGAGAATGGGATTGAGTGCCGGACTACCAGTTCACTCAACTGTAAATTAGTACCTGAGTTAAAAAATCGGGGTAATAATCACGGACGAGCGTGTGGCTGACCACTTCACCTCCTAGTGTTCCGTTGGTCTAGTTAGTAAGGAAGTAACTCTAGCATTACCTCAAGGCCACTGTTGTTCCATTGATTATTATTAATATTTAAATAGTTCCAGGTAAATGAAAAAATATGCTAGAATTCGAATGAGTCCTTCCTAAACTTTACATGTGAAATTCCCTGAAAAAGGAAAAATATACTTTCCGTGATTTACCAAATTCCAAATAAGAAATTGAACACTTTTGAGGTACTGTCTTTTACTTTCGAGTAGCACCCAAATTAGAGTTTTTAATAAAGAACAAACTACATGCGCATTGCTTATTCTATTTTATCCCGAACTACAATGTAAATCGGAATTCAGTGTTTCATCTCGAGTATCATACTCCTGCAGCCGATCTTGACTGCAGTATTTTTTTTCTGTTTATTCGCTGTCAGAGCAATCTGTGAAGATTACCATACGAAATTTAGACTGTGGCAAAACACTACTTTGGCTAATAGTAATCAAAGTGAAAATAAGTCATTAAGGGTATGACAAATGAAAGATAATCGTAGTTCATATTTCTTAAACATCGTATTAGCTGCAATAGTATTATTTAATACCATTTTTTTACGGTCGTCGAAATAGCTTAGGAGGCTAAAACGATGCAATAGAGTGGTGTGGTAGGAGTTTAAAGTAGCACAGAAAGGAATTTATAAGTAAAAATGCCTTAGATCGAATACTGATTTGCGTAAGTGCTTCGGCATTGGCCTGTCAACCAAGGCTTTGGGAAATTTACCTAAAATAAATTAGTTAATATTACAATACATTTTTCGAACTATGTATATTTGAAAATTTTTTAGGTATTTTACCTAATTGGTAGATATACAATAAATTACCAAAACCAATAAGGTATTTTAACTAATACAAATTTTGTATTTTACCTAATACCAATTAGGTTATTTACCTAATATCAATTAGGTGTTTTACCTTATACCAATTAGCTATTTTACCTAACACCAATTAGGAATGTTTAGGTTGAATCAAACTACAAATTGCGTATATCACATAAGAGTTGAAATCCTATTTACATAAAGAATCACAAAAAATAAAGTTGATTCTTATGATCTATTCGTCATAGTCAAGTATATGTCAAAAATTTGGCCTTGGGCAAATGAACCAATAAATTAGGAAAATATTTAGTGATTTGCCTCATTTAACTTAGTTAAACTAAGTAAGTATTTGTAAATCTATAATGAAATAAATTGAAATTCCACACCCATTTGGTCTGTAAAAAATAATGTAATTTACTAAAATGATATATTAGAAAGAATAATATTTTTCAAACAATTTAAAAAAACATACTGCAGTCACGATCGGCTGCAAGCCAATCGTATAATACTCTAGATGAATACTGAACTCCAATTTATATTGTAGTTGGGTATAAAGTAGAATTACGTGTGTGCATGTTTTATGTCCTTTATTAAGGACTGCCATTAGATTGCTACTCAAAACTAAAAGACAATATTCATTGTTTAATTTCATATCTTGAACAGGGTAAGTCAATGAAAAAAATGTCCTTTTTGAAGGTCTTTCATATGGGAGGTGCAGGAAGGACTCACTCAATTTTTTACATATTTATCCTTTCCTTGGAATCATTTAAAAATGAATGTGTACAAAATTTCAAATTCGTAGCTTGAAGCGTTCAAAAGTTATCGAAAAATATTGTTGAACACGTGTCTTAAGGATATTTTGTATGGCAGCTACCAGAAGGAGTAAAGGGATTTCGCTGATTAGTAAACTCGAACTTCGTTTTTACTCAGAACTAATTTGTACAAAATTTCCAATTCATAGCTAAAAGATTACTTGAGTTATAGTAAGTTCCGTAAATTAAGTGAAGACGTTTTGACAGGATATTTGTATGGCAGCTACACGAAGGACTAATAGGATTTTCTTCATAATCATACATTTAGCTCCAACTATTGAAAAAATAACAAATACAAAATGTCAAAGACGTAGCTTAAACCCTTCTGAAGTTATCGCCCAATATTCTTAAACACTTGTTTTAAGGACATTTTGTATGGCAGCTACCAGAAGGAGTTACAGTATTTTGCTGACTAGTAAAGCCGAACTTTCTTTTCACTCAAAACTAATTTGTACAAAAGTCTGAATTCGTAGCTAAAAGATTACTTGAGTTATAGTGAGTTTCGTAATTTAAGTGAATACATTTTAACAGGATATTTGTATGGCAGCTACACGAAGGACTAACAGGATTTTCTTCATAATCATATGTTTAGCTCCAACTATTGGAAAAATAACACATACAAAATTTCAATATCGTAGCTTAAACCCTTCTGAAGTTATCGACCAATATTCTTGAACACGTGTTTTAAGGATATTTTGTATGGCACCTACCCGAAGGAGTAGGACGATTTTGCCCGTTAACGAACTTAGCCTTACAAATTCAACCATATTCAAAATTTCAAGATCCTAGGTGAAGGCGTTCTTGAGTTATCGTGCTAACGGACAGACGGACGGACGGACGTCAAGCGGATTTGAGGTTTTTGACCACAAATAAACAAAAAATAATATATAACTTTTTTTCGTCCGAGGCTTGGTTCTATGCGTTACAAACTTTTGGGCTGGATTAAACTTATATTATTATTATTATTATATTTTAATAAGAGGTATATAAATACACACAATTATTCTTAAGCACTAGTTACAAAGACCATCAGCTTAAACTTATAATACTCTATATGATTTCATCTAGAGTATAAAAAGTATTGTTTCGATTTTTATTTTTATTTAATTTTTCAAATAAATTGTTTTTTTTACGTTATAAATAAAAAATTTTTATAACGGTTTCTCACCGGGTATTTTACTCCATTATTAAAGAAATATTTTTCAATGAACTTCCACACAGAAGTATTATACATTCGTCGGCAAATTTTAAATTAAGCACATACATATATTATAATAGTTTGAAGCAAAATTGAACTGCATTCAAATATATTATCAACCCTAACATACAATTTTAAGAACTTAAACAGCTCTCTAGTATAACAATTAAAGGCTACATTTTTCGTCCTTGGTATCGATCCCATAGTTTATTTTTTTCGGGTGAGAAATATGTGTCCTATAAAAATAAGTGTCTAGAAAATAAATGCAATATTGACAAAATCGAAAAGAATTTTTACCGTGCTTTAATTCGGCAAAAGAAAAATAATTTGTTCCGCCAAACTTTTTATATTTTGGGCAGACAGACTTTTATCATGTCCAATTTATGAACAAGATCAGCTTGTTCTTTTGACGTTAACTGGTTTTTCTTTGTAAAATCGCAGCAACTGTTGTCTATAAGTAAATAAAAAAAATGTGCAGATTCTTATAGTGCGAATTAAATTTATTTTCTTGTTTAACTTACATTACTAGTTGCGGCAGGTGAGTTAATGTTACTATATACACAGTCCGCAACGAGGAGTACTGAAGGTTGATCAAATTTAGGACGTAAATTGAAGACTTCTTGGGGCATTTAGAATTCATCAAAATTAGTAAAATAAATCTATTAATACTTTAATTTCGAAAACTTACATATTTATTTTACCATTCACCCAACTGACGTCGATAAGACGTTCCTTCGTATAGAACAATCCAGTTGTTGACAGGCCTACAGCTAAAAATATTATGTCAAATTCAGCAAAAATATAAGTAAATTATTCTTATCAATTTTACATACCTTTGAAACCTTCGTATAAGTCATATAAGTTCCTTTTTCAAAGTAACGCTTGTAATGGAACTCTGTCTATAAATCCATTAGCATCAATAAAAATTTCTGTCGGCTGTCGCAGGCAAATACCACGTTGTTCCTAAAATTTTCGTATGTTTATCTAGGTAATATCCATTTTCTGCTGGTTTTTTCCGCGTCACCAGTGCTAATAACTATATAATTAACATTAAATTATTAATAAATTAATTGTCGTATTTCAATAATACATATCAATAATCTTATAATGTTATTTTCTTTAATTTTTTTTATTTTTTTGTACTATTTTGTACCGTTTTGGGAAAGTAGTTTTTAAGTCTGATCACCATTTTTCAAATCTTTTATTTCGTTTATGACTTATTTTGCACAATCACTATTAACAACTTCTGATGCAATAATATCTATATAATAATATATAATAATGCCTTCTCGTTAAAAGCCCTTTTGTAATCCGAGACACATATCTACTTTTTAAATGCCCAACTAAACTATTAATGTTATCGAAATGTTGTTGGCATACAAAGCACACCATTATGAGTTTGTACAATTTTGAAATAATTTACATATTGAAAAAAAAAACGAAATAAATAATGATGTACTTACAGAATAAACTAATTTAATAAGATAGATTCTTACTTACTTCCAATGTATTACTTAGATTCCAATATTTGTATTTGGTATTTTAACGTAAACGTAAAAAGCGCTAAGCGTGAACACGTGGTAAAAGCTGCCTTTGCAAATCACATAAATGTATGTAGAAATACCTAATTACCAGGACAATCTGCATATTATGAGAAAAATTTCATTCCCAATTCATTTGTTTAACTGTTTGCTGCATATCTGTATGCCTATGCTAAATTGCCTAAATTCTAAGGGAAGCAGAAACAAAACAAAATTGTTGTAATTTTAAAACAATTTTTTGTTAAATTGCCGAAGATCTTATGCAAGTCGATCTAAAAAAATCACATAAAAAACCCATTGTAAAACGCCTAATGTCTTATGTGAACTGCATAACCAGTTTTATGTTAAATTAACAATTTTGTTTAAGGCATGTTATGCTAAATACAGTGTGAATGGGTGAATGCAATTCTATAATTCCTACTGTAAAATTTATGTAATTTCAAAATTTCATGCAAATATAAATGCCTAAGCCGACTTCGATGATTTTACATTGAATATTTCTTTCTGTGGTGGACCGGAAGGGAAGCGTCTGAAATAATGTTAGACCTTGATTTTGTACTGTTGAAGGCTATGCATTCTACATTACTGTTGTGAAAAAAACAAAAAAAAATTCTTAAAATTCGCTTCTATGACAGCTCTACATCATGAAATAGTCCAATTCTCGCTAATATAAGGAGTAGTGAAGTTGTTGTTAACTGGATTTGATCTAACGACAGTCCGATCTGTCGATAGATCTGCAGAACGCAAATCTTTTGTCGTGAAAAAAGATCTGCAGTTCAAGTTTGCGATAATTTCTGCAGTTAAATCTCTCAGTTCGATTCTCTACACACGAACGATCTAACTCTGCAGACCAAAACCTGCAGATCCATCGATAGATCGAATCGGATCGGATCGAATGTAGGCTCTTAAAGGTATTTTAAATAGTTGGCATAATACACCATCTAATAAGTCAATGCAAGCCTATGATAAAGCAGTTCCTTCGGAAATACGAGTAGTCCAACAGTTTTAAATTGACTTCTCCAGTGAAGATTTTTCAACTGTCATGGCTGCAGCAGGGCATCAATCGCTCCCAGTCGGGATTTTCGTTTTGGTGTTTGACACAAAGAAACTCCTCTGACGCCGAAAAACTACCAAAATAATAATTCATAATTCGTTTACTTTCCAATAGGTTTTATAATTTTAAGCTTAAATTAGTCTTTAAACTTAAATTATCTGACAAAATTTGTCTTTACAACTGCGGTATACTTAATATTTAGATGGTGAAACATATTTTTTTAAGTGACTGGAGTGATGAATGGTTTCAAGGAAAAATGGAGTAAAAAAACCTTGTATAAGAAAAGTGCTTAAACCGAACTATAACTAGAAGTAAAATTAAAATGTAAAAAAATAACAAAAAAGAAAATAAAACTATAAGAAGAATTTAAAAATAAAACTAGAAAAGATAAAATAATTTAGATTAGATTTGATTTTTATTATACCATATTACATTTTTACTTTATTATTTTTATACTCTAGATGAAATCATATAGAGTATTATAAATTTAATCCAGTCCGAAAAGTTTGTAACGCATAGAACCGAGCCTCGGACGAAAAAAAGTTATATATTATTTTGTGTTTAGTTGTGGCCAAAAACCCCAAATCCGTTTGCTATCCGTCCGTCCGTCCGTTTGCACGATAACTCAAGAACCCGTTGGCCTAGGAAGTTGAAATTTTGTCAGCACCTGTAAAATGGAAAAAGTAAGGCTAAGTTCGTTAATGGGCGATATCCTTCCACTCCTTCGGGTACCTCCCATACAAGAGTCCTTAAAACACGTATTCACAATTATTGCTCGAATGCTTCAAGTTAGGAGCTTGAAATTTTGAATACTTGAAGTTTACAATGTTTGAAACGAAAGTTCCGAATATGATGCAAATCGAATGAGTCCTTCGTGTAGCAGCCTACAAAAGTCCTTCAAAAATGTATACAAGTTACAGAATCCACTATAATTCTAGTACAAGTTAAAGCAGGGATTCAAAATTTTACAGGAATTAGTTTTATATCAAAAGCAAGACTGATTTCACTAATTAGCGCAATCCATCAACTCCTTCGGGTAGCTGTCTTACAAAAGTTCTTAAAACACGTGTTCACCAATATTGAACGATAACTTTAGAACGCTTTAAGTTACGACTTTGAAATTTTGTATACGTTGATTTTATAATAGTCGCAGCTGAAGGTATTAATATGAAAAATATCCCGTAAGTCCTTCATGTAGTTGCCATACAAAAATTCTGTAAAAATGTCCCAACTTAATTTATGGAACTCACTATAACTCAAGAAATATGTTTCTACCTGTAAATAAAAGGTCATGCAATAATTGTATGTGCACTCCTCATTCTTTTGATATAATCCCAACTAAAATATAAATCGGAGTTCAGTATTTCATCTAGAGTATCATACGATTGGTTGCAGCCGATCGTGACCGCGTTATGTTTTAATAATAAAGTATTGTGATCGACCTGAAATTTTAAAAAAATTTGCTGCCCTGAAATTTTGTATTTACACGTTTTAGGACTAGTAAACCCCAAAAAAGCAAAAAAAAAAAATGTCCGTCTGTCCGCCGTATACGCCGTCCGCCGTACGCAAAATCGTTTGAAGGCTCGAAGCTCCCAAACCCGTTGAGGTATTAAGTTGAAATTTCTCTCTCTCTCTCTCGGTCTCTCTCTCTCGGTCTCTCTCTCTCTCTCTCTCTCTCTCTCTCTCTCTCTCTGGTTCTCTCTCGGTCTCTCTCTCTCTCTCTCTCTCTCTGGTTCTCTCTCTATTTCTCATCACTCTCGTTCTTTCTCTCTCTCTATTTCTCATCACTCTCGTTCTCTCTTTCTCTCTCTATTTCTCATTACTCTCGTTCTCTCTCTCTCTCTCTCTCTATTTCTCATCCCTCTCGTTCTCTCTCTCTCTCTATTTCTCATCCCTCTCGTTCTCTCTCTCTCTCTATTTCTCATCACTCTCGTTCTCTCTCTCTATTTCTCATCACTCTTGTTCTCTCTCTCTCTCTCTATTTCTCATCACTCTCGTTCTCTCTCTCTCTCTATTTCTCATCACTCTCGTTCTCTCTCTCTCTATTTCTCATCACTCTCGTTCTCTCTCTCTCTCTATTTCTCATCACTCTCGTTCTCTCTCTCTCTCTATTTCTCATCACTCTCGTTCTCTCTCTCTCTCTCGTTCTCTCTCTCTCTCGTTCTCTCTCTCTCGTTCTCTCTCTCTCGTTCTCTCTCTCTCGTTCTCTCTCTCTCTCTCGTTCTCTCTCTCTCTCTGGTTCTCTCTCTCTCTCGTTCTTTCTCTCTCTCTCGTTCTCTCTCTCTCTCGTTTTCTCTCTCTCGTTCTCTCTCTCTCTCTCGTTCTCTCTCTCTCGTTCTCTCTCTCTCTCGTTCTCTCTCTCTCTCGTTCTCTCTCTCTCTCGTTCTCTCTCTCTCTCTCGTTCTTTCTATCTCTCTATTTCTCATCACTCCCTCTCTCCCTATTTTTCTCCCATTTGTCTATTTCTTTCACTCCCTCTCTCTTTCTCTCTATTTTTCTCACTCTCTTATTTCTTCCACAATCACAATTCGAAAGAAGCGACGAAGCTACGATTTCGTCGTAATACCAATCAACCTGGACGGGGACTTAAATTTGCCATTCTATGACAGTCGTCATAGCAATGGAATCTTTGGACCTGAACTGGTTATAATTCGCAGTCCCTTCTTATATTAAAATCTTTAAAAGCATTATTCTGGTTTTTATTGTAATATATAAGTACTTTAAATTTATCTTATATTAATATTAATTATTGTAAATTGTTAATCTAAATAAATTTTGATTAAAAAAATACCTGAGTCCATTATTGTAATTAATGATTACATTTCTTTTTCTTGTTATTTACGTTATAAAATGTCGTTTCATGTCTACGCAAAAACAAATTTAACCCTCGCCTTCTGAACGCTAATTATGTAGCTAGCAAAAGTAATCTAACTGGTGTGAAATGCCTTAGTTGTGTATACTTCGGTAAGTAGATCGTCTTTCACAAACGCCATAATTTCACTGTATACGGGTTAAGATGCTGGTAAGAAGATTGAAATAGAAATATGCCATTATTGTAAAGTAGCAAAGAACAATGTTCTTATTTGTGGCTAAATTTCTCATTTATTGCTTGAATTTTCTACAGCATAGCCATAATCATTAATACCTATTTTTATCTTCATGCTTATTCGCTAAGAACGTTCGAGTATATTTTATGCTCTACATGAAATTTTAAAGTATATTAAGTTCAATTCAGCCTAGAAGTTTGTAATGCATAGAACAGAGTTTCAGACGAAAAAAATGATATGTTCAGATCTGGCCAACAAACTCAAATACGACCGTCTGTTCGAACGCACGATAACACAAAAACGCTTTGTCCTAAGATGTTAAAATTCGTATTCCGAATGTTTGGTCGAATATGTAAGGCTAAGTTCGATAACAGGAAAAATCGTCCTACTCCTTTGAATAGCCATATTCAAGTATATTGGCCGATAGATAACTTGATAACGCTTTAAGGTACGACTTTGAAATATTGTATACGTTGATTTTATATTATATTGTTGAGTTACCTTGAGCTGTGAATATGAAGAAAATCCCATGGGTAGTGTAAAAATGTTTTCACTCAATTTACGGAACTCACTATAAATCAAGAAACAGTTTAGCCACGTAGTCAATATTTTATAGTTAAAATGCAGTTCAGGTTTATTAGTCAGCGAAACTCGGATAGCTCCCATCCAGGAAGTTCTTTACCAATTATGGCCTATAAAATCGAAACACTTCAAGAATAGTCATTTGGTATTTTTGCATGAACTTTATGTATGAACTAAATTGAGTGTAGCTGCCATACAAAGTTCTTTGAAGAATATGCGCATTCATCTTTCGAAACTCACTATGACTCGAGATATCGTCGAGCTAGGAAGTCAAAATTTTACAGGAAATTTGATAATTTCGGGTTAAACGTATAATCAAGTTTCCTATTGAACAGTGTCTTTTCACTCGTTCAGGTAGTTCTAGCAAAGTCCCTAAAATATGTTTCCACAAGTATTGGTCTTCAGATCGCTTTAAGCTAAAAATTTAAAATTTTTTACACATTAATTATACTCTAGATGAAATCTGAGAGTATTATAAGTTTAATCCAGCCCAATAGTTTGTAACGCATAGAACCAAGCCTCGGACGAAAAAAAAAGTTATATATTATTTTATGTTCAGTTGTGGCCAAAAACTCCAAATCGGCTTGAAGCCCATCCGTCTATCTATCTGTCCGTGCGCACGATAACTCAAGAACGCTTTGACCTAGGATTTTGAAATTTTAAATCTGGGTGTTTGGTTGAATTTTTAAGGCTAAGTCCGTTAACGTGCAAAATTGTCCCACTCCTTCGGGTGTCCACCATACAAAGAGTCCTTAAGACATGTGTTGAAGAATATTGGCCAATTACTTCGGTACACCTTAATCTACAACTTTGAAATTTTGTATACGTTAGTTTTCCATTAATTTCAGTTTAAGGTATGAAGATAAAAATAAGTCCTTGGAGTAGTTGCCGTAGAAAAATTCTGTAAAAATATCCTCTCTCACTGTAACTCAAGAAATGGTTCAACCATGCAGTTTAAATTTTGTACAAATTGCTTTTGAGGGAAAATGAAGTTCGAGTCAGTAAAATTGCTGTACTTCAATAGTTAGAACTAAAAGTATGAATATGGAGAAAATACCATTATTCCTTCGTCTGTCCTTCAAATATCCTGTAACAATGTCTTCACTTAATTTACGGCACTCACTATAACTTAAGTAATCATTTAGCCACAAATTCGGAATTTTGTACAAATTAGTTTTAAGTGAAAACAAAGTTCGAGTTTACTATTCAGCTAAATCCTCTTACTCTTTCTGGTAGCTTCCATACAAAAAATCCTTGAGATACTTGTTCAACAATATTTTCCAATACATTTGAACGCTTCAAGCTAGGAATTTTAAATTTTGTACACATTAATTTTTAAATGGTTCCAGGTAAAACCATAACTATGTAAGAAATCGAGTGAGTCCTTCCTGCACCTCCCATGTGAAAGTCCTTAGTAAAACTTTTTTTCGGTGGCACACCTATTTCCAGATATGCAATTAAACACCGATGATATTGTTTTTTAGTTTCGAGTTGCAACCAAATAGAAATCCTTAATAAAGGACAAACAACATGTGCACTCCTTATCTTACTTTATTCCCAGCAACAATATTAATCGGGGTTCAGTATTTCATCTAGAGTATGATACGATTTGCTTGCAGTCGATCGTGACTGCAGTATGTTTTTTAAATCAACTAAACTTGTTTTTTTTTACAATTCGGAAACGATTAAAATTATATCCCGACAACTTCGATTTCATAAAAAACATTTCGAACAAATCGAAGTCATCCGTTGAATCCTATGAAATCATTTGACAGTGGATACATTAAATTACAGTGAATTTCGAATAACTCAACTCCACCACAGCATATAGGTAAATATTTACATGGAAGGATACTTGACAATAAAATTTTTAGGAATGGGTATTGTTGAAAGCAAGAAAAGTTCGATGTCTGCACTAGAGATCTTATACCTACGCACTAACAACAAATTCACAACACTACCTTGTGTTTGGAATTGTTTACATTTACCGTGTTTTTTCTGTAGTAAATATTTCACGGAAGTAGTTTTTTTAAGTATTAAGTAATTTAGTATAGTTTAGATTAGGAAGATGTGCAGCGCTAAGAACAGCCAAGCTCACTAGGTACCATACGGGCCGCCCATAGCGCTCCCTTCAAAACCTCGTGTGCCACTAATCTCCCTGACCAGTTTGTCATGTCCTAGCGACCTCAGATTCTCGATCTCGCCTCCTGGATGTGAGTGTCCTCTACAGCGTATAGATTATGGCCAGTATTAACGGGGAGGTAATACATTTTCAAAATCACAATCGAGATTGTCACTACATTGTTTTGTTTGAAAACGGATAATTTTGTCAAATTAGGAACCTGCAAATTTCACTTAAAAGCAAATGTTCTAAGATGTGATATAAAAGTCACACTAAAGACAATAGATGCTGCTGGTAGGGCGTATTCAGTTATTCTAGGTTATATTGAGGCTTGGCAGAACTGTCGCTATTTCAATTAAATTTAAATGACTGAAATAAGCTCCTTTCGTGACTTTGTTTTTACTCGTTTGCTGACTGTTGTATTGGTTGATACTTGGTAACCTAAAATTTTACTTATGCTGTTTTTATCGGTAATGACTGGGGGTGGTTAAAGTTATCTCATATCATGCGATTGCCTCTTCCGGCTAAAATCATCTGGCCGATGTACTTTTTTTGCATCGCATATCAAGCTTCCTAGAGTGTTCACTGTCCACCACGAATAAAACTGAACTGTGGACCATTCTTGCAAAAACCATTACTTTCTTATTGTTAATAAAATTTGACTATTGTTATTAAGCTATATACAAGTGTATATATCTATTTAACCGAAAATTAACCAACTGAGATTATGAATAATACGAAGTGGCAACTTTTTTCGTTCAGTTGACATTAGCAATTTAAGAATGGATGTAAATCATAATAATATTCCATTATCGCACATGAGGCAATTAGGACCCATTGGTATTCCATTGTGGAGTCGTCATGTACACTGGTCATAATTTGATCAGACTCGTGAACTTAATTGTCGTGTTTGGACGCCAAACAACTTTCAAAGACATGGAAATTGGCAAATGTTTAACCGATCACAAAGAGGCACATTTACATGCGTAGTATGAATGCAAATATGTATCGCTTACAGTTGTATCTATAGCGGAGAGAAGACTACGTAGTCTTCACAGCGTCTTAAAGTTGAGCGATAAGAAGATAACCTTGGCTTAGCTATCACACGCCGTGCGTTGTCGGTGTATTTACACAGTGAATTTGATATGCTGCCGGCAACGGTTCCTAATCATTAAGAGGCTTTATCATTTGGCGGCAGTAAGCACGGTTGGGAACTGCTTCGAAATGAAATTTGATAAGACGCTGATATGATTTTTATAAGAATATACAAGTGCAGCGATCTCATTCAGCACCTTTGCAATTATGATTTTCTGAGTGCAATAATGATTTTCTGAGTGCAATAATGATTTTCTGGGCTTTTACACTGTTGAATCCTGGCAATTATAATACTGTAGATGAACTTTATAGCGTTATGAGTTTAATCAAGCTCAAATTATTTAACGCAACGAACTTACCCTTGTACGAAACAAGTTATTACTTTTAGTTCAGTGACGAACAAAAAAAATTTCCTTAGAATTTGTATGGCTAAATTCGGAAGCTTTCATACAAAAGTATACGTACGCTGATGTACGTAGGTGGATTTGGATAATTAGACTTTCTTCAGTTTAATATTTATCAGTTGAATTAATAAAATAATAAAGTTACATATAGGTTTGCAAACTTTGCATTATAGGTACAAGTATTGTAATGTGTTTAAGTGAAATGCCCATACGATATAACAGCCTACATGAGTGAGGATACATGTTAGAAAGACTTTTCTTTACCACCCTGTATCTCCGCGAATATTGTAAATTGACACACCCTATGGAAAATTTATTTTCTCAAAATATATCAAGGAATCACCCCTGAAATATTGCCATCCAATTACCGGACACCCTGTATGTTTAAATTTGTGGATGTAATAAATTATTCTGGGTGGTCCGGTTCAGCAGGAGTGATTGCTAGATTCATGTCATGATAAAAATCTTGTGGGAGTGTACATCTTTAACATCCACGAAGATAAAGCCCTTATTGATTGACTTTCATTCAATCGGAAGTAAAAAAAAACTATCAAACAGAGACAGATAATATAATAACGAACTAACGGCCATAGAAAAACTTGTTCCATGTCACAGACAATACAATACCACAAACAATATACCCAGATGACAAACGAAGTTGATTTCAAACTAAATATTTATCCAATACTCGATAGCTAGCAAACATTTATAATATGATATTTGTCATCTGATTATCGTATTATCTGTGCCTTGAGTAACCAAGCTGAGCTTTTGCAATAGATAACTTATCTATTAGAATTTTATTACAACTAATGTTTTAAGTTTAGAGTAAAAACAAAAAAAAAATCTAAATAGAAACAATTTATACATTTCCATGACAAAAATTCGTTTTCTATCCAAAACGTAGAGGGTCATATTCCAGAAGTCCTTCTTCAAAAACTGCAATTGACTGACACTATTAAATCTTGGTGGACTATGAACCGTACGACCCTGTATATATGATAAATATTATAATAAATCTGTAATGTTCAGTAACTTAATTTAAAAGCTTTTAAAAACATTTGGAGGGTGCTAGTCAATGTAATACTTATTTATGTATTTAATTGATATTGATATTGGTATCAAATTCACCTTTACATTGATAAAATAAAATTTATTTTGTGGTTATTAGATTTTTGATGTACGAGTAAATTTGGTTGTCTTACTCTTCTTGATGAATATTGTTAAGGCATCTGTTTTTTTTGTCTCATTAGTTCACTTCTGCAAGTTAAATTATCCACAGCACTACAATTTGTAAATCTTATATGACTTTTTAAATATTCGTGCTCAGAACTATGTGTTCTCGTTTTCCCACAAACTGAAGACATGTTTTATTTGCTTAATAATATGCCAATCTTTCTTTTCTTATCTTGGTGCATAATGTTACTTGCAGCATTTAAAGCGAAATACTCTTACATTTTAAACATTCTTACGCATTCTTCTGCTACTAGACATAGTAAATTAATTTCCTAAATTTTAGATTTTTAACTTAGTTGGTTAAAAACGTATACGTTGGTACCAATGCGTGTTTTTTCAACTGTGTATAGCATTTTGCCTTCCTCTACCACCAAAGCCTGACATAATTTTTGCTTTGCATTATCGATCAAGCAAGAGGGAAATAAGAATTTTTGCCAGTTGGATTGAGAAGGTTGAAAGTTGGGGTTATGTTATGGTTTCTATATCTCTTGTATTTCCAGATTTCAAGTAGTTTATTATTAATTAAAGCCTATTCCGTAATCGATTTGATTGAATCGTTATTTGTATTGCTGTAAATGTATTTCTTAAAAAATTTTGAAACTTCCATAAAAATCTTTCTGTATCGCAACCAGTTCCCTTTTTACGATTAAAATGTACCGTAGAGACAAAAATATCTAACCTTACTTAAACTGTACTTTAGATGACATTTATTTTTAATAATAATATGTACAATACATATTTAGGGAAATGCTTAAATAGCGTAAAAATATGTTCTAGATACGAGTGATATGTAGGATACAGTTTCTTGTGTTGCGAACCAATACGGGCACTACAGTAACTGTTTACGAACCATAGAGATATATTTTCTGGACATGACAACAGTTGGAGCTAATGGTATTGTTATGTTAGTCCTTCGTGTAGCTGCCATACAAATATCCTGTAAAAATATCTTCACTGAATTTACCGAACTCATTGTAACTTAAGAAATCGTTCAGCCACGAATTCGGAATTTTGCACAAATTAGTTTTGAGTGTTCAAAGTTCGACTTTACTAGCCAGTGTAATCCTTTTACTCCTTACGGCAGCTCCCATATCCAAAATCTTTAATTACACGTGTTCAACAATATTTTTCGATAACTTTTGAGCGTTTCAAGTTAGGAATTTGAAATGTTGTACACATTTATTTATAAATGGTTCCAGGTAAAAGGATAAATATGACAGAAATCCTTCCTGGAAAAAGGAAAATTTTGTTTTAAGGGACTCACCTAGTTCCATGATATGAAATTGAACCCCGATGATATTGTCTTGTACTTTCAAGTAGCAAATAAATGAGAGTCCTTAATAAAAAAATCTGCCAATGGTCTGGGCGAAACTTTATTATTTTTCGGGTCAAAGCTCGGGAGCGGCCAAAGTCGGAGTGTATCATGAGTTGCTTCGAGATTATTAGATTTCTTGGAAAATTAATTTTGTTCTTAAAATAAAAATATTTAAAATCGCGATTTTTATCCGATTAAACATTGGAAAATTTCTTTCTTCTTAGCATTTATACTCTCTTAGGAGCTGAAAAAGGAAAAAACTTAAAAACAAGTTTTAGGCGATTATTACGCAAGCACGTGAAAGTGAAAAGATATTTGATATCTGATAAGACCTGGGGATATAGTAGAATTCGTGAAAAAGTTTACAACCCCCTTTGCACCCCCTTAGGGGTCGAATTTTAAAAAATCCTGAAAACACTTTCTAGGTATTTATATGAAGAAGATGTACAATAAAAACGAATTCAATATTTGGGAAAACCTAATAGATATGACGAAAACCGTAAAAATATATGCATTCCATTTTCACTGATAATTTTTTTTGCCCCC
Source organism: Beris morrisii (assembly GCA_951812415.1). Taxonomy (NCBI): domain Eukaryota; kingdom Metazoa; phylum Arthropoda; class Insecta; order Diptera; family Stratiomyidae; genus Beris; species Beris morrisii. Next base: position 103,201,778 of record OX638311.1, on the reverse strand, counting down.
CCTCCGAACGCCAATAGATATTTGAAATTTTTTTTTATCTAAATTAGTTTTCTAGTTGATCTACATAAACATACCGAGTTTCAACTTTGTAGCATAAGCCGTTCTATAGATAGGAAAAACACCCCCCACCCCCGTACCATACTGCCCCTATAAAAAATTATATTTTTCCAACATGCTACTAATATAGATCTATCTAAATACTAAGTTTCAGCTTTATATCATTATAGGTTCTCGAGATATAAAAATCGGAACTTTTTCTTTTTCACCTTCCCCCACCCTCACCCTCTACACCCACACTTCCAAAATTTTGTTTTCTGCTAGGGGTCTATTAGGCCCACTTCAGGTAAAAATTTTAAGCATATATCTTACACCGTTCTTGAGATATGAGACGTGATTTTTTAAAAAAATTCTTATCCCCTCCACTTTCATGATCCACCGCCCTCATAAAAAATTTTACTTTCAGCAAACTTCATTTGTCAACCTTTATACAAAAACCAAATTTTATTTGTCTAGTGCAATCCGTTCGTGAGATATCGTAATCTAAAGTTTTTCACCCCCCACCCCCGTACGCCACTACCCCCACTCAAAAATTTATTTCCGATCTATTCTCCTAGTATACCTACAGATATTCATCAAGTTTCAATTTTGTGACAGTAACCGTTTAGGAGATATAGAATTTAGAATGTGTCAATCTTGCCTTTTTTGCGTTTCGGATGCATTATTTTTCCCCCCACTCCCAAACCCCTTCACCTATATCGGCAATTTTTTTGCAAATGGGTCCACTACCGAAGCTCTATATAATTTCCAAATTTCAGCTTCCTAGCATAAGCGGTTGCTGAGATCTAGAAACCAAAATTTTCCGTCTAAAACATTTCCCCCTCCTCCCCCCTAAGACCCCCAACACTCCAAATTTGGTCACTAGAGGGGGCCTACCCACTCTATCCACGAAAAAAAATTCAACTAAATAGCTCAAAGGGTTTGGGTGCTACGAGCCGTCAAACAATTTTGCGTACACCGGTAGACGTACGGCGTACGGCGTACGGCGGACAGACGGATTGAAATTTTTTTTTGCTTTTTTCGTGTCTACTCGTTATGAAACGTAAAAAAAAAAATTTTGAGGGTAGAAAATTTTTTTTTTTTAAAAATCGATAACAATACTGTATTATTGAAATAATAAAGTAAAACAAACTTCATGCGCACTCCTGGTTTTACTTTATCCCTAACTACAATATAAATTGGCGTTCAGTATTTTATCTAGAGTATCATAGACTTGCTGTCGATCGTTACTGCAGTATGTTTATGTTATCTCTTCAGTTTTAAGCATATTTAAATCTTATATTATATATTATACTCTACTATGGATAGAAACTACGAGTTTAAATTCGCAATCACATAAGTCTGAGGAACAGCACCGTATACCCTAAGCTATACAGCACTGAGTATCTTTCTGGTAGATTGGACTTGACAAGCTGGTCGTCTTTCAGAGGGTAATTTTTTGGGGGCGGTTAGTAACTCACCCAAGGGGTTTCGAAGGGTCCGTTTTAGTAACTCTGTGTGCGGTGGTTCAGCGTTGAGCTCTTTCCCAAACCTAACATCTTATTGGAAAACATTTCACTTATATACACGTACTTTAAAACCATACTGGCATTACTTACTGACTTTCAGAGTTCGGATATCAATTCTTATTTCACAAATGCATGGATTAGGTACACTATATATAATACACATATTATTGAAGCGAAATAACTGCAAATTTTTATAGCAGGTGTGACATCTTAGTGGATATAGTGACGTAGTAATAATTATTACACAAAACACCAATGAAAAATGAATTTAATTTCTCAATTAAATTAAATAAATAATTTCGGAAATTCGGGCTTCTTTTCGAATGTATTCAGTATTAAAAAAAAATATCCATTCGTCAAAGTCCGAATTGAGTTTTACAATATTTATTTTGGTATTTTTATTTTTTAAAAATTGAATTAACATGGGAAAAATTTTTAGTATTGCAAAGCTAGTTACCGAAAATGTTATGCGGAATGTGTGCACGAATCAAGAATGCTTTCTTCCATTCATGTTATCTGACGTAAAGTTAATTAAAAATTTTGCGATAATATAACATGATAGTTAACTCCTAAAAAAAAAAAAAAAAAATTTGTAGTGAATTGTGGTAGAGGAATAGAAACTATTCCAAGCCTTCGTCTAGTTTTCTTAGTAATTGTGTACGCCCTATAGATTATATTGCATTACAGAAAAAATGGTTTAATACATTTATACATGTAGATGAAGTCTTAACAAAATATAATGATGCGTCAAGACATTTAGTCTCAATAAATTTTTCTGAATCTGATGCGTCAAGACCAGCAGTGTACCACCCAAAACTATGCATATACGAGATAAAGGCATTGGTATCTATCTAGCACTGAATCCCTTGCTTTATACAAATTCAATAATTTTACCTATTTTTATCTAGCATCACAGTCATTTTACTGCCAACAGCGCCATTCTTCAACCTGTGACAGTATGTTTAACTAAATTACGTTTTATATTGATGTCAGATGATGTCAGTTCATGATAGAGCTACTTTTTTAAGAATTTGTAAGTTTGTGTTTCGGTGTCAGGGAGTCTTATTTTAAAGGCTTCCCTGGCTATAATTCTCAGATACGAATTTAGTTTAGGCGCTACACTTGTAGCGAAACATCGACAATGTTACCAGCTGTAAGGGTGTCATTGAAATTGCATGATATGATGATTCAACTGCAATCCGATGATGAAATATTTTCTTTGTCTTTGGTCCAACACAGTTTACCACTGCTCCTTCGGACCAGTTCTAACACAATGTTAATTAAATCTATCAACTTAATTCAATTTGTCAAACGTGTTTGCCCAGCAAAAAGTCGTGAGAACTTTACACATTTTCAATGTGTAAGATAGAGACAGCATGTACAAACTTATTGGAGAAGTCTCTGTATAAATATAATCAAATTTCAACGCGTTTTCTACAGAGATTCATTCGGAGATTCGGCAGCAATAAAAGTAAGGCAGCAGTTGAGGAATATGAATACCAAGAGAACACTCGTTAAACGAGCTTTAGCGTGCCTTCAAAATGAAGGTGGCCATTTTGAACATTTATTATAACAAAATTTTTTTTAAATAAAACATAAAAACCATTATTAAATTCTTTCAGTTCAAGCAAGGAGTGTAGATCAACATGTTCTTCTTTTTGTATAAAAGTGGCACTGACTTTTTAAATATTTAATTTTTATGCTGAATGTACTTTTACCTATTACTTCCAAAATGTTAATCGTAACTCATACATATGTATGCAGCTTTTGTAGGTAATAATACGGTTCATAAAAAAATAAAATTGAAATGAATTTTTATAATGCGGTTTTCTGAGAAAAACTACATTGGTCACTGAATTTTTAGGGTTGACGAAGAAAAAATTTGTGTTTTCGAGTAAATATCTCAAGATTGGGTGCAGTTACAATTTAGACTCTTACATCAAATGAAAGGTAATTCGATTCCTTAAAAAAAAGAGTTATAACACCTTGCCATGTGATAATTCGTTTTCAAGATATAACGTTTTAAGTGAGTGAGGGTACCGGTCAAAAACACTTTTCTTAACCACCCTGTATCTCCACTAATATTGAAAATTGACCCACCCTGCAGAACAATTTTTTTTTCCAAATATATCAATAAATGACCTCTTACAAGGTGGCACACGGAGTACCAAACACCCTGTATATAAAAATATATCAGCAAAAATTCTTCTATCTAAAAGAAAGGTAATGCACAATCGTAAAAGTAATATCTCTTTTCAATGTAAAGTAATGAAAAATTTTTGCGTATAAACGACCGAAAAATTATACGTAGATGTACCGTAACTATTTCACGTACTAGTGATATTACAATCTATACGGCTACGGCGGACATCGTTGAAAATTCTACTTGGTTATACGACCTTTATCCAGTCCCGCGTCGTTGTATGGTATACGCAATTTTGCTCGCTGGGCAACTGACAGTTTACCTTGACATTTAGTAGCAGAATTGCCAACCGTATTTTGCATATTATGTGAGAGAAATGTACAACAAAATGTTGTATTAAAAATTTTGTGCAGGTCACTATTACATATATTCATATTTTTAAGCTAATAACAGCGAAAAAAAAAACAACATGTACTCGTATATAAATAAATTATGTGTCGAGTAGTGAGTGTCTCTGCACTGCTACCACTTACAAAAAGTCATCTGAAGAGATAAAAACTTAAATACAATATCGCCTTTCTGCCTTACAGAAGGGAAAATGATTCATTTACAGTGATGACTTAGTCGTAGGTAGCTTTAAATTATGTATTTACAAGTTTGGCCCGAAACGTGCCAAATTTATCTTATCAGTCAACGAAAAAAAGGCATTACGAGTACGTTATCAATATCAGTGAGTCCATTCAGAACTCGATAATATCGTAATTTTGTTCAGAAAACCTTCGAAAAATTACTTACTATATTTTTGTTTCGGAGAAATCTTGAAATTTTAATTATCACACTGCCATTAATTCGTATCGACGTTTCTGTGAAGTATCTCGGTATGACGAAGTAAGGCTAGAGATATAAGTCCACCCCACCAGTAAGGCAAATATTACTGGGCTCGAGCTGGTCGATTCTAACCGTATGAACGGTCGGACGGAACGTAATGCTGGAGAAAGGCTTCATAGCACGCAACAATTATCCATGAACCAATGAACCGTAATTCCCGTCCTTATACACAGCGAACCGCAAAAAATGTTGTTTGTACAAGCTCCACTGATCTTGGAAGAGGTTTTGCACGCGTTACCTGTCCACAGGCGATGGCCAACACCTTGGGAAAATATCAAACAGACTACTTACTCTTCCTAAGGGACAAACCCTGCCATGCTGCCAGACTCTATTAAGTTCGACCTCCGACCTCCTAACCCAATGGACATCGTAGCCAGCACCACCCACTGTCCATTCTCTAAGCGTATCCATTCATTTTCGAATGACGTCAATCCTCGTGTTTCGATAACATGATACGGAGATAAATTACATTTTTTGTTCGATGTCGTCCTTCTCCATGAAAATTTTATCATATTCCTTCTTCGCACTTCCACCACCTGGCCACTAAAACGCTTAGATAATGCACGTACACTTAAAAGTGTATCACAGCCGAGGACTCTAATTAAGGACTAGCATCGATATTTAAATTTTCTCGTTTTTAATGGAATTCAATTAGCCGCCATGAGCCTTAGCACGATACGGCGCTCCTCAGCTGAACGGAACCAATTAAGGGATGGCAGCCAGCCCGCTTAATAATTTAATACCGTCAACGTGTCATTCGGCTCGAAATGGAGCGGAGGAGTGCCGGAAAGAGCTGGCAACACTATGCGAGGCTAAAAGTTTTCTACTGATAATTGCATTATTATCGGACAATTAGATTCCATGAAGATTGGGGCTGGCAATATGGTGGGCCTTATTCCCCTTCGGGTTTGATTCTTCGAAAATTAATTTTTATATGTCGCTTTCAGTTTGATAAGACTACATTGTGGACGACTATCGGGCTTGCTTATCGGTTATGCTACGGATTTGATTGTGCTGACGAAAGGTAAACACACTTTTTTACCTTTGAATTGGGCGATGTGGCTGTTTTTCGGTTAAGGTGGATACTAACTGAGCTTACTTTGACGTCTATTTATTATTTAAATTTTCATCATATTAAATTTTTTTTGGGTTTTCATGTGAATTTTAAAGAAGCACACATTTGTACTCGCCAATTCTGAAAGAGAATAGATCTCTCACAGTTAACAATTACTTATTCGGGTACATATTAGTAAATGAAAAACAGATCATTAGCAGCTGCCCTTAAACAAAACTGCTCTCCGCAGTTAAATACAAAAAATTGGAAAACTTGTTGTTAAGGAAATTGGGTCTACGTTATCTCTATGACATTGCAGGTCTTTAGACAAGAGCTCCAACAAATTCATCAAATTAATTACATGAAAGGAGTAGAAGCGTGGGTAACAAGGTAGATAATGGCAATGCTTGAGTCTTGTACGGCTAGTGAATTCCCTTAGGGAGGAGTGCTCTTCCTTCTGCTACTGTGTTACCAATTGACTCAAGTATATGCAAACAGCAAGCTGCTTTAGAAATAGTAAATCATGTGCATCCAACATAAATGCATGAGGAGATGATTTGCGGCGACGAAGACGAAACACCAGAGCACACCCCCTGTGAATGTGAGGGATTAGCTCACAAAAGACTTCGTCACTTCGGTAAGGGTTTCATGGAACCATCGGAATTCCTGACCATTCCTCTTCGTAAAATACTAAGCTTCATTGAAAGCGCCGGGATTGAAGAGAAATCATAGATAATCCAGGGTGACGTCACAATAGGTCCAACTGAGGCTTCAGTGGGAGAGGTTAACCAGACCAACACCATTTCCTAATCTATTTAGATTAGATTAGATACAAAAAATAGAATTTAATCTATCTAACATAAATGCGGTATAAATCCTTGCAAAATTGTTGCAACACGGACTTAGAAGGCTTCAGATTGTAAAGGAACACTTACACTTGAATTATCTACCACTACAAATTAAGAGTTACCACGGAAATATGTTTGACTTAGAACACACACATGTAATCTATGGTACGTATTATACTTGGGGGTTAAACAAAAATATGGTACCTACACTGGACATGCAAGTCGAAACCTACAAGTATGATCATCTATAACGTAAGGACCACATATGCCTAAACATCTCGGTTTAAAGCAACACATGTTCAGTTAAGCCTTAGATGTATCCAGGGTTTGAAAAACTCGATTTTTTTTATCGGGGTTTCTTTCTTGGTTTTAATCAATTTCTTTCCGAGTTTTTCATATTTTACTATTTTCGTGAAGCAAATTGTTTTAAAATTTATGTTTTTAAAGTTTGCTGCAATTTGAGAATTAATTTTGAATAAAATTAAAAAATTCAGAATTAATCTTTAAAATTGATATAAAATTTTATTGGTTTCTCGAGAATAATATATATAATCTACGCTCAAATTTGTATGGTAATATCGAAACTTCAAAGCATGTAGAATAGTTTTACTAATACAGAAAGCTTCGGTCCGTACGCTCAACATATCAACAAAGTTTCATCGCAATCGGATGAATGGTTTAGGAAGGCATACGGGACAAACAAACCAACAATTAGAGCACCAGGGTACTAAATCGCGAAAAAATTGGAAATATGTCTAAAAAACAATTGTTCTTTTATATACAATATGTAGATAGTTTTTCGTAAATGTCTCGATTCCACAGTCACCTACCGGGTCCAAATTTTCTTAACGAATTTATTTTTATTTAAGTAATATAAATTGTGAATTTGATCCAAATCGTACCATAAATACGAAAAATCGAAATATCTAGACTGCAGTGCCACCTACCGGAAGTAAAATGAAGAGAAACCTTCCTGCAGACCATAGTAACATATAGTCCAAATATGATGTCAAAGGGAGCAGCGGCTCTCGAGTTTTAGACGCTCGCACCCCAAACGATCATTTTTATATGATATATTAAGGACGTATTCGAATACTTTACTTCGTCTACTTTTACGTCTAAGTTGACGTCACAGCATATGTATCATTGCTATTATAACAGTTTAGAAAAAGCTTAGCTAAACCGTCAAAATGGCTCAGCTGTTTATTTGACACTTCATAAATCAAAAATAAAATTAAATTCAATGGAAAAATTGGAATTTTTTTACGTTTGCTAAGATTCACTGATAGCTCAGCTCTCGTAAAAGCAGTCAAGACAAGAACCGAAAAGAAAATGAGACACAGCTTTGCTATATCTGACGTCAGTAACTGTTATAACTAGACGTAGACGAAGCAAAGTATTCGAATACGATCTTAGATATAAATTTATTTCAATTTGTACAATTGTCTATACTTTCAGAGAAAATAAATATTGGTTGATGTACAAATCGTCTTATTTCTAACTCTAAAATGTTCTTTTAACGTGGCGAATATAATATGTATGTAAAACTGTAGCAATGGAAGGAACGGGAGTAACGGAGCAACGGGAGTAAAAGGAAAAACAAAAGAGAAGTGAGATTGGAAACCGCTGGGTTTGCAGTTTCGATAGTATAGTGCTATACAAACGTGAGCGTAGCCGTTCCTTAAGAAATCGTTCATTATACAGAAATAAATTTTAAGTTCTTTAGTACCCATTCACAATTCCAAAAATAGGTAATACCAGTCTGGAGCTTAAAACTGAAGCTAAGTACCTGGGAATTATTCTTGACGCTAAGCTTAACTGGAAGAAAAACCTTGATGAGCGCATCAAGAAAGCAACAATTGCCTTCTATACTTGCAAGAAGGCCTTTGGCAAGAAATTGGGAATAAAGCCCGCATTGGTTCACTGGATGTACATCTCTATCGTAAGGCCCATTCTTCTTTATGGTGGCCTGGTATGGTGGACAGCCCTGGACAAAAGCGTGCACAAGAATAGTCTAACGAAAGTGCAGAGAGCGGCCTGCTTAGTCATCACGGGCGCTTTGCAATCAACGCCAACAGCTGCAATGAAGATTATGCTACTTCTGCTGCCAATAGATATTCAAATCAAGAATGCTGCTGCCAAGAGCGCCCTGAGACTAAAAGAGTCTGGTGGCTGCTGGAAATCTGCGGATTATGGGCATAGCAAAATTCTTTCATTATTTCCAGATTGTGGGCTTAGTGAACTCACCGACTATATAACTCCGTTTTTAAGCTTCGATACAGGATTCCATACCCTTTTCCCTACTAGGGGGGACTGGGATAATCAAAAAGTGATAAGGGAATCTGAAGTTGCTATATTCACGGATGGGTCAAAAATGGATACTGGAACGGGGGCAGGGATCTTCTCTGCCGACATGAACATTCAAGTATCCTTTCGTCTGCCGGACTACTGCAGTATTTTTCAAGCTGAGGTTTTTGCCGTAAGCAGTTCCCGAAGAGTCGTGTATAAAGATTTACATAGACAGCCAAGCAGCAATGAAAGCTATAAGCTCCAACCTAGTCAAGTCAAAGCTAGTGAGGGAGTGTAGGGAGCGTCTGAAAACATTGGGCGCAGCTCATAAGGTTTTCCTGTGCTGGGTTCCGGGACACAAAGGGATACCAGGAAATGAGGCAGCCGATGAGCTGGCCAAAACTGGATCTGAAATGGCTGCTATACATGCAACCCAAGCGGTAAAAATACCGCTTAATTACGTCAAGAGTAATCTTGACAGGAAGGCAATGGAGCTGACCAATGGTAGATGGTTCAACCTAACTACGTGTGAAACCTCCAGGCAGCTATGGCCGGTAATACATCCTAGAAGGACTGCCGATCTTCTGAAAAGAAGTCGTATAGAGACCCGTAACATTACGGCTATCATAACGGGGCACTGTCTCTTTGGCAGACATGCACAACGCTTAGGCGTTCAATATAATGACTACTGCAGAAGCTGCAGCAGTGAAGAAGAAGAAGAGAGCGTTAGGCATCTACTTTGTGAGTGTCCCCAGCTAGCCAGCTGTAGGTTCCGAGCCATGGGCAGCTACTTCTTCTCCAGACTCGGGGACATGGCCGGAGCACGAATTGATGAACTAGCCAAGTTCATTCGCATTTGTGGCTGGTTCGACTAGCTTTCCCCTGTAGCAATGCTACGATAACTCCCTATATGGGACGTCATTAAGGTGTCACGGGTGTGGTATCACAATGGACCAACCGAATGGTCTAAGTGAGTCGATCCATAGTTTGGATGGCTGCCACTATAACCTAACCTAACCTAACCTAGTACAACTTCCTTACTGATCAAAATCTACCCACTTCTTGGAGTAGTTCCTATACAAAAGATCTTAAATTACGTGATAAACTAAACGCAGCTTAAAATATTGTTAACACTATTTTTTTTCACCTAGAAAATATAAAGCTGAAATTGAATATGATTCAGTTTAGGATAAATGTGTTTGATTGTATTAGTGATCACTCTACTCCCACAGCTTCCACACAATGTCCTTCAACTACGTGATTAAACTTTTTGCATGATACTTGATAACTTTAGAACCTGATTCTGTGTTGCAAATTAGTGCAATTATCCTTCTTTTTAAGTCACATTGCGCTCACTTCCATAATATTATAATATAGATATGTATCGTATAATATTACGTTAGAATGCAAGATTTTCATTACTATTATATTGAAAACATTACTCTGAAGAAATTTCCATATAATTTTATTATTTTGTTGGAATATTTTATTTTCCTTCTAAATTGTGGTTTCATTGGCATTATCTTTTTTAATGCTTGAGTTTATTTGACCCTGCAAAATATTTAATTACAAGACGCCCACTAGACGATCCTCTTTTCGTTATCACTAGTATAATTATCTGGCAACACAAACAGGTGTAAATATTTATTTGAAGCTCAATACTTCTGCGAGTAGCGAATAATAAAGAATTTTATTTCATAACGAAATTTTACACACTTTTTTTGGTTCGTTTCATATACAGTTTGCATTATTTGGTCAGCTTCGCGTGCCACCAAATGTGCTTCGAAAATGATCTTCATTGAAGACTTTAAATCTCTGAAATCCCCTATGTAATTCCTAAGATTCCACTACAGTAAAAGTGAATAATATTATGTAACTTGTCGCGAGACAGTCTACTATTTAGTACTCGTATGTGGTGTCATGATCATAAAACACATGTACAATGCGGACTAATAATAATTGACTGTATAAATATTTTCAATTATGTTTCTTTATTAAATATACAATGAAATATTGATTTGCAATTATTCATATTTGTTTACTATTGCACACGTAGTTTGAACAAAACTGCAAAACTAATCTGAATAACAACATGTGTCGGTTTCAAGTTTGACAATTGCACTTCGTTACTAAAATTGTATTGATATGAATGACTTTTAATCGTAGAGCCCCATCGAAGCTAGATTTTCGCTTTGTAGTGTTGTATTTTGTTTCATTGAAGGTATAAAACAAGATGTTAATCCATAGTGTGTATCTATAGTGATATGATAGGTAACTTCATTATAATTCGTCTAAACAAATTATATGATTTGGCTCGACAAAGACCACTAGTTGAAAGGCCATTTCAATAAATTTATTTGGTACGCCTGAGTCAATATAATCCGATTAAAACAGTTACAACTGGACTTTCCAGTGAATGTTTTCCACTACTCTATGGCTTAGAATGGCTTTGCTACCAGTTAAGTATCGCCTTTTCCCAGCCAGTGATGCGTTGCAGTAGTCTTTCAAAGACTACTCTACCACGGATAAACCAACCCTGTAAACAAGAAAATTGTATCGTGCGAGATATTTCGAGTACATGCAATGGGGTATGTGGAAGATACATGGTGGAGGTGGAACTTTCTACGCTATTCTGATTAAATATTGGAAAATTGCTTGTCTTGCAGGGTATACATTGAAGTCAATTGATCGTTCGCTTCGAAATGCTCCCATTCAAATATCCAGGTGAATGCGGGTAAAATACATTTTTACCACCAACCGCAAATTAATGATCAGTTCATTTTATCTCCAGCATAGTGATATTGGCTGCTGTGAAAGTATTTTCTACGTTCGCGTACTAAACATCTTGTTTCCGAATAATAATCATAAGCAATAGGGACATAACATAGATCAATCGTAGAACAATAACAAACTTCCAACATGTCACGATAGCGAACTCCATTGACCATAACATGGCGATCATTTTCATTGACGAAAAAATACGTTCTAATCGCACCTCCTGCATGGAATCAACACCACACGGTCACTTTTACTTTATTATTTTCTAATAATACGGTATTGTGATCGATTTTTAAAAAAAAAAAATTTTCTACCCTGAAAAATTTTTTTTTCGCGTTTCATGACTCGTAGACACGAAAAAAGCAAAAAAAAATTTCAGTCCGTCTGTCCGCCGTTCGTAGCTCCCAAACGGTTTGAGATATGTGTAGGCCCCTTGAAGTGACCAAATTCTGAGGGGTGGGGGTTTGAGGGGGGAGGAGAGGGAAGCGTTTTAGACGGAAAATTTTGGTTTCTAGATCTCAACAACCGCTTATGCTAGGAGGCTGAAATTTGGAATTTATGTAGAACTTCGGTAGTGGACCCATTTGCATAAAAATTGTCAATATGGGTGAAGGGGTGTGAGAGTAGGGGGAAAAATAGTGCGTCCGAAACGCAAAAAAGCCGAGATCAACACATTCTAAAATCCATATCTCCTAAACGGTTAAAGTTACAAAATTGAAACTTAATGAATATCTGTAGGTATACTAGGAGAATAGATCGCAAATTTTTGAGTGGGGGCAGTGGCGTACGAAGGTGGGGGCTAAAAAACTTTAGATTACGATATCTCACGAACCAATTGCACTACACAAATAAAATTTGGTTTGTGTATAAAGTTTGACAAATGAAGTTTGCTGAAAGTAAAATTTTTTAAGGGCGTGGTGGATCATGAAAGTGGGGGGGATGCAAATTTTTCTAAAAAATCACATCTCATATCTCAAGAACAGTATGAGGTAGATGCTTAAAATTTTTACCGTAGGTAGATCTAATAGACCCCTATCAGAAAAAAAATGTTTGAGGTTGAGGGTGTATAGGGTGAGGGTGGGGGAGGGTGAAAAGGAAAAAGTTCCGATTTTTATATCTCAAAAACCTATAATGGTATAAAACTGAAACTTAGTATTTAGATAGAACTATGGTAGTAGCATCTTGGAAAAATATAATTTTTTATAAGGGTAGTATGGTACGGGGATGGGGGATGTTTTTCCTATCTATAGAACGGCTTATGCTACAAAGTTGAAACTTGGTATGTATATGTAAATCAACTAGAAAACTAATTAAGATAAAAAAAAATTTCAAATATCCATTGGCGTTCGAAAGGGGGGGCGAAATCAGTGAAAATGGAATGCATATATTTTCACGATTTTCGTCATATCTATTAGGTCTTCACAAATATTTAATTCATTTTTATTCTACGGCTTTTTCATATAAATACCTAGAAACTGTTTTCAGGATTTTTTGAAATTCGGCCCCTAAGGGGGTGTAAAGGGATTGTATACTTATTCACGAATTATGCCATATCCTCCAGGTCTGATCAAATATCGAATATCTTTTCACTTTCACGGGCGTGCGTAATAATCGCCTAAAACCCGTTCTTAAGTTTTTTCCTTTTTCAGCCCCTAAGAGGATATAGAAGGGTTGAACAAGTTTTCACAAATTCTGTCATATCCTTTAGAAGTGATAAGTAATTCAATTGCTTTTACTTTCTCGTGCTGTTTTTATATTTATCTATTAACTCCTTTCATTCAACCCCCAAGTTGGAGTAAAAAGGTTGCATATGTTTTCACAGATTCCTACATATTGCTTAGTTCTGATGATATATCGAATTCATTTTTACTTCCTAAGGTTTCCCATATAAGAACCAAAAAGTAAATTTCAGTATTTTCAATCCCAAGGGGTGTAAGGGGGTTGTATGCTTTTCAAAGGTTCGACATATTTCTTAGGTTTAATGAGATATTAGATCGCTTTTCATTTCCACCGACTTTTTGGATATTCAACCCCCAAGGGTTTGCATATGTTTTCACAAATTTTGCCACCCCTTAGTTCTGACGAGATATAAAATTGGTTATTACGGCATTTGATGTAATGACTTAAAAACTTATTTCACGATTTTTCGAATTTCAAGAACCGAGGGGATGTGAAGAGTTTGCTTACGTTTTCACAAATTTTTTAAAATCCCTCGTGTCTCACGAGATGTGAAGTTGGTTCCTATGAAATCGTTTTCGAAATTCAAACCCCAAGTGGAAGTAATGAGTTTGTATACGTTTTAACAATTCGTCATATCTCTTAAGTCTGATAAGGCAACAAATTCGTTTTTACTTCTATGGGCTTTTAGTGTACATAGTATACCGAAATTCGTATTGTCTACAGGGGCTCAATGTTTAATTGGCTAAAAATCTTTATTTTAAATATTTTTATTTTAAGAACAAAATTAACTTTCCAAGAAACTTCATAATCTCGAAACAACTGATGATATGCTCCGACTTTGAGCGCTCCCGAACTTTGACCCGAAAAATAATAAAGTTTCGCCTAGACCATTGGCAGATTTTTGTAGATGCAATGGAGTTTCTTGAATCACATGTTGGTTTGCTGCTGTCCAATAACGGATATTTTGCTTATTGATAAAGCCACTAAGCCAAAAATGAGCTTCATCGCTGAAGATGATTTTTCGATAAAGTTGAGGTTTTTCTTCAAAATTTTGCAGAGCCTAATCGGAGAGTAATTTCCAAATGTTGCTCGTTCGTGAACTTCACCATGATAAAAATGTAAACCTTGACTGACTACTTACTTGACGTAACCAAATCTAAACTAGTAAGCGAATGTAAAAGAACTTTGCAAGAGGTGGGTTTAAACAATACCCTAAAAATCTGTTGGATCCCTGGTCACAGTGACTTCCTTGGAAATGAAAAGGCAGACGAGCTCGCGGAAGGGGGTCGGAGATGAGCATAGAGCTTGCTGATGAAACGGTTCTATGTCCCATTGAACGTGTAAAGGGAATGATTGATATAGAAGCACTCAGACAAACTGAAGGGGCTTGGGCGAATCTTTCGGGTTGCCGGCAGGCTTGAATGTGCTGGTTGAAACTTGATAAGAGGAACTCTAGTTTCAGACTGTCTGTGGGTAGGAACGCTTGTAGACAACTCATAGGGGTCTTAACGGGACACTGTTCTTTTGGGAGATATGGAGAAAGACTGGGAATACCAGTACAAAATTGTTACGTACCTATTAAATAACCCTTTACTATACATGATTGAAAATATCAGAGACTCTACTTCACTCTAAATCAATTTGTTTCCCCGAAGGAAGCGTCTGATTCCTATTTCAATGATAATTGATTTGACCTAATTTCGTTTAGTGAACGAATTTTCGTTAGCCAAGTTTTTCCGTTTCGTTTTGGTGTCAATAGTTTATAGCATGTAGACGTTCATGGCCAAATACTGACCTCCGATTTATATTGTAGTTGCTGATAAAGCAGAATAAGGAGTGCGTATTTAGTTTACTCTTTTGTCAGGACTGTCGTTTGGCTGCTACTCGAAAAATAAATACAATGTCTGCTGTTTTCAATTTCGTATCTGGAACTTTAGGTAATAGCTGATTTACATCGCAAGATTTCGAAGTGGATTTCGCCAAATCTTTATCGAAATCTACTAGAGTAATCGTACATTTGAGTGACTTTAATATCCCTTAAATGACTAGATTTTATGAAAATCTGGATCGAAATCTACTAAAATCGGTCTGGGCAGCCCTCAAGTTTATATTTACATACGTTTTCATTTCACAACAATGTTCATTAAAAACATAACGCAGTCACGATCGGCTGTAAGCCAATCGTATGATACTCTAGATGAAATACTGAACTCCGATTTATATTGTAGTTGAGGATAAAGTAGAATTACGTGTGAGCATGTTGTATGTCCTTTATTAAGGCCCCCCATTCGGTTACTACTTGAAACTACAATACAACATCGTCAGTGTTTAATTTCATATCTTGAACTGGGTGAGTCATCGAAAAAAAAATTTTCCTTTTTGAAGGACTTTACATGGGTGGTGCAGAAAGGACTCACTCGATTTCTTACATATTTATCCTTTTCCCTGAAACCATTTAAAAATTAATGTGTACAAAATTTCAAATTCCTAGCTTGAAGCGATCAAAAGTTATCGGAAAATATTGTTGAACACGTGTCTTAATGATTTTTTTGTATGGAAGATACTAGAAGGAGTAAAAGGATTTCGCTGACTAGTAAACTTTGAAGTTCGTTTTCACTCAAAACTAATTTGTACAAAATTTCGAATTCATAGCTAAAGGATTTCTTGAGTTATAGTGAGTGGACAGGATATTTGTATGGCAGCGAAGGACTAATATAATTTTTTTCATAATCATACATTTAGCTCCAACTATTGAAAAAGTAACACATACAAACTTTCAAAGTCGTAGCTTAAACCCTTCTGAAGTTATCGACCAAGATTCCTGAACACGTGTTTTAAGGACATTTTGTATGGCAGCTACCCGAAGGAGTAATATTATTTCGCTGACTAGTAAACTCAAACTTTATTTTCATAGCTAAAGGATTCCGTGAGTTATAGTGAGTTGCGTAAATTAAGTGAATACATTTTAACAGGATATTTGTATGGCAGCTACACGAAGGACTAATAGGATTTTTTTCATAATCATACATTTAGCTCCAACTATTGAAAAAGTAACAAATACAAATTTTCAAAGTTGTGGCTTAAACCCTTCCGAAGTTATCGGCTAATATTCTTGAACACGTGTTTTAAGGACATTTTGTATGGCAGCTACCCGAAGGAGTAGGACGATTTTGCCCGTTAACGAACTTAGCCTTACAAATTCAACCAAACATCCAGATTCAAAATTTCAAAATCCTAGATGAAGGCGTTCTTGAGTTATCGTGTTCACGGACAGACGGACGGACGGACGTCAAGCGGATTTGAGGTTTTTGGCCACAAATAAACAAAAAACAATATATAACTTTTTTTCGTCCGAGGCTTGGTTCTATGCGTTACAAACTTTTGGGCTGGATTAAACTTATAATAATCTATATGATTTCATCTAGAGTATAAAATTAAAATAAAATTTCTTGCTCGAAATGCAAACTTTGGCATTTTTCGCGCTGATTTTGGTCGATTATCCATTGCAGAAAAGCTTATAATCTTACAAAATAAACTAAAAATTTTGACACAACAGACAGACGTTAAATTTTTTAATGTCAAATAAATCTTTTCAAGGCGGATTAAACGCTTTTTTAGATTTTAAGATCTGGGTTCCAAAATATGGCTATGTAATTCAGCTATAAATAATAAAAAAAGATTATGTAACATAATATAATTAATTTGTCAAGGATTTTTACTCACACGATTTTCAGCATTGCATTTCAAAATTAATGTGTATTAAATTTGAAGTTCCGGGCTTGAGGCATACTGAAATTATCGACCAAAACGTGTTCACCTTTTAAAAACTTCCGTATGGGAGTTACCCGAAGCAGTGAAAGAATTTCGCTTAATACCAAACCCGATCTTACTTTTAACTCAAAACTAATTTCTGTAAAATTTTGATGTTTCCGTGAATATAACATCAGAACGTCCGAGAACTTGAGAACATTATAAGCAAGGAATTTGAAATTTTTACCAATTTTATATTTCAATGGTTGCAGTTGAAGGAATCATTATAAAGAAAATCGAGAAAGTTCTTCGTGTAGCAGCCAGACCAAGGTCCTTGAAAAATTCATCTTCCGGAACTCTCTATAAAAGAAGATTTCGTTGGGTGCATTGTTTTGTTAACAAATTGGTGAAAAGTGCTTGGTAAAAAACGCACATTTTTGCATAAAAATAAAGTTATATAGTTAGCACTCTGTAGCTGTAGCTTAATCTTGAAATATAACGTAAAGAGAGTAAAGATACAGAAAACTGAAATTGATAATACATTTGCATGATGTGGATATAGAAACCGAAAGAAACGTAAAGAGAGTGCTACTTAATTAGGATTAAAATCCACACAACATCGCTATATTTGAGAAATGAAATATTAAAGTACGTCTTTCATTTTTTTTATCAGTATAAAAATTCACTTTGGGGACTTAGCTCTAAACGTGATTGTTTTGTGAATCGAAGACTTAATGCGTTATTTCAGTTACGTCCATTTCCCTAAACTGAGGTCTTAATATTGCTATGGATTTGGTTTTTTGTATTAGGCAAACGGAGTCTACAATAACGCTATGTTATTAAGAAATATGAGCTTTCATTACAATGCAAATCTAACTTAAAACGTGCCAGTTTGTTTTCATACAAAATTCGTAAAATCAGTTACGAGACTTTAGAAGAATACACATTAAGATTAAATGCTGAATTTATATTATATGCAGTTGAGAATATTAAAATAATAAAGTGCTTATTATGTAAAGTTGGTATGGAGTTTAGCTTAACTTCATATGTATGGCTGTAGCACTACAGACAATATAATACCCAGGTGGCGCACGGTCAAAGGAAAATCTGTGTCATTTGAAAAATATTCTTTCCAATATATTGAAATTGATGAAGTACGGATATGCAATTAAATTGTATCTAATGTACGAATCCTGCATGTTGTGAACAGTAGCACAGCCATGAGTGTGTTTGCACAATATATAATATTCTTATCACCAGTATTGCGAATGTCGTGTCGTTATCGTGTCGTTGTCATGTCGTGGTCGATCGACTGAGATGGTATTGTGAGGAATCCAAGGAGGACTTAAAAAGCCGGTGTGAAAATTTTTCAACGGAACTGAATTCCTTAGGACCTCCAACACCCAATGGAACTGGGTGGCTAAAAAATTGTATGATATGAAATATAAATGTTACTTACAAGCATCACATTTAAGCTGTGAAATCCTTTTCTATTGTAATACAAGTGTTGATTTTCCATGTCCGGTTTCATTAAAGCAACATGAGTTCCATCTACGCACCCTATAACACCCGGAAATCGACATTTGTCGTAAAAGTATTGCTTAACGAGAGTGACTCGATATACTTCAAATTAATCCAGACTGGACAAATATATGCCTCTATAGCGTCGCATACTTCTCTTAATATAATGGACATTGTCGGTTAAGCCAGAGCTATGTTCAAATCATTTCCAATGCCACGTTGATATCCTCCTTCTGCGAAGAAACACAACACTGCGAAAAGTTTTATTATATTCGGCACCGCAGATGACAACACTTGTGGTTTTAATTTTTCTTCCAAATCTTCAAGGAGCATAACAAATGCTTCCTTCGATAATCTAAAACAACATAAAAACCTGTTCTCCATTGAATATTGTTTTAGCTGCAAATTGTAATAAATTCTCACCCATAGTTGTCCATATCCAAAGGATTTGAGGAGTCTCGCAACCATTTTCTCTCTTCCACCTCACCGATTGCACCGCTGCTTGATTATCCTCATCACATTCCTCGTCAAAAAATAAATCGTACGAATTCATTTCACCGAATCGATAAAAAAACACTAAATTTTAATCCCGATAATTCAAATATTACGTGAAATTTAACACTTTTGACAGTTAAAGCTATTCACAATTACACTTTTATTCACAGTAACACAATTGTCAGACATTTTACACGACTCTCCTGTGGCAATACTAACAAGGCTCTGCGATCGACTCTGACAATACCAAATTTCAATCGCCACGACAAGTTCGTAGAGAAGAGAGTGTATTGTCGATCATCACGACATCCATAATACGAATGTATATTTTACGTTTGCAAACCTAAATTCAATTTTTCATTGAGCGTGAAAGCTTTATTGTAGTTTCAAACCACCCGCTTATCCAAGACACCGAAACTGACAAACGTTTAGCAGCTATTTTTTTACAACTGAATGTGTGCTCTTTAATTTTTCAACAATCCCGATTGAAGGTGTGATGTTTGCGCAAATAAATTCTTATTAAATTTCTTTCAACACCTAATAAATTCAGAAGGACAGAGTTAGTTCAAATAATTATATTTTTAATATAGTCTCTTTATAAAATTTTCCGAGGATATTATCTGGGATCCATACCTGAAGGATGGAATCTGTTCTTTATAATTCATCGGTATTTCAATGTCATTGGTAAACTTAATTGTTTTGTCTTATCATGATGTGCATCCTTGACATACGATTAACGTTATCGGCATACATAGATATCTAGTAGGATAATGTATAATATAATATGTTTCAGCAAAGTGTTAAACTATTTTTCGATGCATACATTTTTGCAAAAGATGCGATCGGTATCTCGCAAAAAGTTTAAGCGTTTTAGTTATTTGTAAATTTCTATCAAAGATTGTAGCACAAAATTTTTTCTGTGCAGAAGTCATGGTTATTGTATTAAATATGACAAAAGATGTTTTTTCGAATTCATTTTTATACAGAAGCACCGGTTTTTTGTAACGCAGTTTCGAATGGTGTAACGTTTATGCATACCTACATAAATGTTAATTATTATGTAGCTACAGAAGTAATAATATACTACTCAAGTTTCTAATCGTTATCCGAAGTAAAAATACAATTTCTTTTTACAGATATGCGAAAATGCTGACCATAATTAGTTACCTGACTAGTCATAGATTGGAGTAAAATTAAGTAAGTTTTTTTCTATTTTCTTTTATTTTAAGAAATTATTTGTATTTAGCATTTGATATTCATCCCGGATTTCATGATAAGATTCGTAAAAAATTTCATCAAGAAAATTTTTCATGAAAGTCATCTACAGACTACGTATCTATCTAATTAATAGGTTCCTAAAAGCACAATAGAAACTTATATTATCTATCTATACTTATACCTTATTTCTCTACCGGCTAGACAGGTGAAATGCGGTTCAGATGTCAAATTCCCATGCCGGCTGAATTTCAAAATATATTGTAATGAATGTTGCACATTTAACCCAACCCAGCGTCAGGGAGCTCATTTTATCACATTGTTTCTTTATAAAGAAATATAATGGTGCTTGATTTTGAACTCCTTCATCAGAATTAAGCATGACTCAGATTCCATCACTTTCCCAAGTGGGTTCTACCGTGGTTAGATCCAGGTCTGTGAATCCTTCGCTTCTCGTGAAGTAAACGCAAAATAAGTGAACGCTGACATATATACTCTACTCTCTTAAAATGGCTTAGTATTTCCTACGAGCAATCCCTTCTCCGCCAGATTCGAAGATTGGATGTTCTACCTATCGGTACACTGAGAAAAAGAATTTGTTGGCAAGAGATTGCTTCAATAAAATTTTCATTGCAGCAATTGAAGTTCAACTCAATTTTGATTGCCGCAATATAATGTTGGTTGTTACAATAGAATATTGTTCATCACTAACGATTTTCGGCATCATTCTGCTGTGGTAATCGAATGTATGTTGCGGTAACTTAGTTAATCCACACTAAGTTAAGTTGCTACATAGGGAAATGAAAATGAAAGGATTTCGGTGGCGCAGGGGCTACGCGCGCCAATCCAAAAACTTTCAACACGGGTTCGATTCCTATCTACAGCCATGAGTTTTATTAAGTCAGTAAGTAAGAAATAATATTTGAAGTAAGAAATAATATTTGAAGTAAGAAAATAGTGTCTTAGAGGAGTTCAACATTTTAAGAGATTCTGGTTGGCTAGACAAATAATTCAGTTGTCGGACAATATATTCGATACCAATAAATGATAGGAACTTTTCCTGCAACCATTGTAATTCGTTTGGCATATATTTCTATTGCAGCAATAGTTTTGTTCTCTCAGTGTAGATTACAAGGATTTCTCTGGTTTTAAGAGTCATCTCCTTCTCATAGAGCTTGGCCCTAATGAGTTTGCTGTGCTACACAATACGTTCAGATTTGAGCATCGGTCCCTCCCAAGGTACAAATTCCTCACTTCCAACCAGCTTAGCTAGCCACGTGTAAGTGGCCTCATCTGCACCTTAAGCCACCTTAAGCTTTTCAATTTTCTCCATTTTGAGTTTTCTTCCATTTTTGGTTTTCTTCCGGTTCGGACGTATTTTATGACGGCGTCCTTTAAAGCTGAGAAAAGAGAGTTTAGTTTCTCATCTTTAAAAATCTTATACGCGTTTTCCGTGTGGATGACAGTATGCCACAGAGCGCTCTGGACTTGTTCGTAGAAAACTTTTCTACGATCTAACTTCACATGCTTTCTCTTCCCCGGGTCAGAGAGTTCGTTCCTAGGTTCCTTAGTCCCCTTCAGCTTTGCCTCGGAGGGCCCAGGTTTAGGTTTGTCTCTCTTTCAGGTCTTATTTACGCCATTTACCCTTTTTGGTTGACCAGAGGGCTTAGGTTCCGGCTCTCAACTTGCACATGGGCCTCCCACTCTCCTTTCCCCTTCTTTGGTTTCTGCCTCGAGAGTCCGGCCTTGGGTTCCTCCCTTTTATGGGCTCATCTTCATCGTTCCTTCTTAGACTCACGCGAATTAATCTTAACTTTTCCCGTCTGTACATACGCTCCCTTTCATCCGCCTCCGCATTGCTTCCCTTGACTTTGTCTGCTTTATTAGTGTCTGCTTCTGCAGAATAGACATCCTCCTCCTCCTCTGCGACCATGCTCAAAGCCCATAGTAATTCAGACCTGGTCACGGTATCTAGTCATTGTCTTGTCTTGCACAGGCTATGTGCGTTTCTACGAAGTATGACTATGATTGACTGATAGCTCAGTTGTCGTAAAAGTAGTCAAGACACGAACCGAAAAGGAATTGAGACACAGCTTTGCTAAGTCTGACGTCAAAAACTGTTATAACTAGACGTAGACGTAAACGAAACATTCGAATACGTCATTAATATTTGAAATAAAGTATTTTGAGATATTAAAATAAAGTTTTCTGTCGAAATAATCTGTCAACGCTAGCTGAGTGTCAAACTGTCACGTTGTTCATGTTTATTGATGATGGACTTATTTGGTCAACACTTTCTTGTGTCGACGAAAAAATTGTATCGAGCTGAATTTCTCTAAACACCCATGTAAGAAAAACATGAAGTAGAGATGAAATAGAGATGAAAAATTATTTGATCACCGCGCGATTTTTTGAAGCTGTCAAAATCACTATAACCATAGCTCACAGCAATCAATGCCGTCCAATGATGAAATATCAGATCATAAAGGTGCTCTTACACGAGCAATTTTTTAAGTAATTGATTGCCCGACGACTATTGTCAAAACTAGTGGAGCGATTAGTAGAGCAATACAGAGTATTTGCGGCAATATGGCAAAGTTTTGACAGATTGCTGATATAGCTCGCCCTTTAGTTGCCGTGTTTGAACTTGTAAAATTACGAGCAAAAATCATGGCTGGAATCTACCGTAGAAGCTATTTTTTTTTGTTTTGTAACTTAATAAGTTACTACTGACCAATTCTGTAACCAGAAGGTTATCTGAGTTAAGTCAATGCTTAAAAACCGTGTATGTCGAAAAAGAAAGTCCATGGTCTGCACGAAAACGGGCTGATGTTTATATGGGTGTTTTACTTAGTAATATCAGCCGTACAGCATATGCCTTTATAACAACACACCCTATAATATAAACAACATATATTAAAACAATTCAATGTTTTGTTGTTCTTGTCTCAATTGACATTTTAGTTATTGTAAGTTGATATAACATCCTTTTTTATAGCTAACGCAGGTAGTTCCGCCCTCTATACATATAAATAAGACAATTAATCTTATAAAAATAAGACAATTAAAAATATTATTAATTAAACAGTTCACTTTCAAATTAATCTTTTGTTATGTCATCGCTATCGTTATATCATGAACTTACCAGAAAATTGTAGTGATCCAATGCTTCTTCGATGTGTCTTGGGGATATTCAGGCAAGACCCAAACGCCGCCGTCTCCAATGACAATTTTTGGATGACGACTTCTAGAGTCTATGATAGTTTCAAAGATAAACATGGAAATATATAGGTCATATCTTGAGAAAACCAAAGATTTCCAAACAGGCTCTGGATGGGAATCCGAAAAACGTAAAAAATTAAGAGCGATATTCAAGGAATAAATAAGTCTTGACGACAAGTAATCAGAATCGTGTTTTGCGGAGGAGTACTGTTTCTGCCCTAAGCACGCTGATGACGCGAAGCTGCCTATGCCTCAGCGGGTTGTATTAGGAAACACATGTACTTCAGCTGAACTGGACAACTGTACTGCAACAGATGTGCCTTTTTATAAATAAATAACATGCAGAGTTCAGGTACTTTACCTGTACTCACTTGTTGGCTCTGCAACTATTCTTGCATCATTACAGACTTCATATGATTATTTGAAAATTGTCTATTTGTAAATAACTTCTTTGGGGTCACACAAAAATTTAAAAAATTGTTGATAAAAAAAACAAAATTCAGTTCCAGTTGCAATTGCAAATTATAGCTGATATTAATTAAAAAAAAAAAACTAAAACATTTATTAAAATGATTTCCAATACATATTATTATATTTAATTTATCAATAACAATAGACCACTTACGCTCGTTTCAATCTCTCCGACAGAAGTATGATTCCTTCTGACCTTAACCTTTTGTTTTATGTAAATACAAAGAAGCATAACACACATTTTGCATGTGTACTACTATGAACTTTATTTCGATCCTAGTTAAAATAAAGTGAAATATAAATAACATTGAGAAAGTAGGCAAGAAGAATAAAGTTTGCACGCAATCAACCTTGTTACAATACAGTAAAAGTTAAATTCCTCTATGAACGGAAATGACGAAAACTGACTTTAGACCACAGCGAACTACCGATGATTGAAAAGCAGCGACAGCATAGGACATGGCGGCTGGTTAGGTAAAAAGGCCAAATATCCTTTGAGCATAGCCCAGCTATTTCACCCCACCGCAGGACTATCTCGTTCGGCTTTAGTCTAGCTTACAAGCCCCTACATAAGACAGGAAGTGCCTATATAGCATTCAATGTTCCTACTTTATTCCTCTCAGTTTTTCTGTTCTTTTTGTTACACTTTTAACTCTGCAAAGTTCTATCCACTTCGTCGCCCAACTGTTGTGAAGCGTTGGTATGATACCATATACATTCTATCTAGTAGAGCTATAGTTATAAGCTACATGCCTTATGGATGGAACAGCGATACTATACTCGTAGGTATGCGTATGTGGAACTTTATGTGTATGTAGTTTCTAAAGGATTCAGCCTTTGAAAACTACATACCTACTCCACTCTTTTAGTTCCAGGCTCGTTTCTTTGGGTTTTTACGTTACAATCGCTCATTGTTGCTTGGCGTCGAGCGGCCTTGATAAACAAGTACCCAACACTACCGAAGAATGCGATCGATGCCAGAGAAACAGGTCACTAGGCACAAACACACTTTTAGGTTTGAATATACGGTGAAAAAAAGGACGGAGGGTAATGAAAAAGAAAAGTGGGTATACGACGTTTGAACATTAGGTTTCAGCGAACTACGCAACATTGCTCTGCCTAGCGATGCATTTCTAAAGGAAATAATGCAGTTTAAAAATTAAAGGAGCTTAGGGTTCTCAAAAATAGCTTTTCTGTTAGGTACATCCTTAATTTAGTGGGTTATTAGTTCTTATTGTAAAACACTAAGATAATTTTTAAATAAAATTATTTGCAGAAGTGAAGATAGCAGTTAACATGCACAAAAGTCAAAGAAATTTCACACTTTTTCGCTTTTATTAAATAATAATTATTGTGGTCTATCTAAAATTTCCAAAAAGTTGCTAGTCCGTTGAGGCGCGGCTTTGCCCCTACCATAAAATCAACCAATCAAATGGCTCGCGGCGTCGTAAAAGTTCAATAATTCTCGTTAATCAACACAGCAAAGACTACAACCAACGTAAACCGGTTTGAGTTGGGTTTCTGGGGGTAAAGTCGCGCCGCAACGTGTCTGTTTAAATCCACCAGCATACGTCGTACGCAAGCGTGTTTGACGCACCATAACTCAAGATCCTACCCTATAAAAATTCAATAGCTCGTATGTACAAACTACTACTATGTTAGCACGCGCGCTTGTGTTCATGGCGAAAAACGAAAAGTAAATATTTCTTCATCTTAAGAGAGGAGAATTCTCCTCAAGAATGTAAACATGCCGACCTGTTTCGCCTTTAACAAGAGAAAAAGACTAAGCGTCCTACACGTCTGATCATCAAGTGCGTCCTACACGTCCGATCATCAAGTGCGTCCCGCCCAGTAAATGTCATTGCAAACTCAGATGTTCAACTGCGCAGAGCGCTATAATTTTCTTTGCAAACCTGATCCCGGAACCTATAACTCTGACGACTAGTGCAATGAAAGTCGTCTTTCGATTGCACTAGTCGGTTGAAAGTCCTCTTTTGATTGCACAAGTCGACGACCACTAGAATTCTATTCCAATATGACCGGGCTCCGTCCATCGATGCAGAGTCGTCCGGTAAGGCATAATTCGCATGTAAGTCAGGCATACCTTTCATGATTGGTAAGGTCTACTTCATACTCCCTTCTTACATTCTCTTCTCTGAGTGCACGTATTCATTCTTATCTCGTTCTTGCTCATTCGAACTTTAAATACATAGCGCGATAGGGGATCTCTCATATTGATGAGAGCGGGTGAGATGGTCGGATTCATTTCAGAACGGGCAAGAAAAAATACGAATATGTACCTCACACGTATTCACAGATAGCAAGCACATAGTTGAGCTTATTCCCAAGAGCTAATCTTTTTTCAGCGACAACTTTCGAAAGTGTTCGCTGCCTCTCATCGCCGATTCATCAAGAGATGACTCTTTACCTGATCTAGACCGAGTAGAGTATCTAATATATATAGTTATATGTCGTAGCTTTTCAAAAAGTAACCATCGTAGACACTTTGACCATCGTAGACACTGGGCAACAGGCAGCATTTCCCTGGCTTTTAAATGGTGTTAAATGTTTCCATCCAAGTGACAGCGACTGTATACAAAATGTTGTCAAAGTTTTCAATTCCGATGTACATACTCGTATGTGAATGCTTTGAAAACTCATGAAATACAACTCCTATTTCTTATTTTGGTTCAATTTGTAATCAAACTTATTTAATTAAAAAACGTACTTCAATATTCGTATTAAAGTGTTAAATTGTTCTAGACACTAAATAGAAAGTACATATACACATGTCATATTGGAATGAAAATAGAAATTAATACTTGAAAATCCAAATTATTTATCTTTTCTAGTTACAAAATTTATTTACCAAAAAAACCTCCTTGTTTCGAAATAACCGATCTTACATTTCAACTTTGACCCCGTATCGGAGTATGACCCGGTTACGTAATTCGTGTGTTAAATGTGGCAGTGTCCTAATTATTCTATCGCACTCCCACTTTAACCGGTTCTCTCTAAAGTTCCGATCAGACTATTGGCAGTTTTTTTTAATAATTTTACTTTATTATTTTTTAATAATGATCGACCTACAATTTAAAAAAAATTTGGTACCCTGAAATTTTGTATTTTCACGTTTTACGACTAGTAAACCCCAAAAAAGCAAAGAAAAATGTCCGTCTGTCCGCCGTAGACGCCGTAGGCAAAATCGTTTGAAGGCGCGTAGCTCCCAAACCCGTTGAGATATTAACATGAAATATTTATGGTGGGTAGATTGGGTGAACCGCTACGACTGGTATATTTTTGGTTGGTGGGGGTACGAGGGGAGAGGGGAGGGGAGCGTTTTAGACGAAAAATGTTGGTTTCTAGATCTCAGGAACCACTAGGAGGCTGAAACTTGGAACTTATGTAGTACTATGATAGTGGACCCATTTGCAAAAAAATGGTCGATAGGGGTTAAGGGGAAGTGGGGGAAAAAACAATGAGTCTGAAACGCTTGAAAGCCGGGATTGAAATATTCTCAAATCGATATCTCCTGAACAAATGATGTCAGAAGATTGAAACTTTGTCCTTAGGGATACTTCAATATTAGACAAGGGCTAATATTTTTAAGAGAGGTGTGGGGTGGGGGGTGAAAAACTTTGGATTACAATATCTTCCGAAGCAATTACACCAGGAAGATAAAATTTTGTTTCTGTATATGTGATCACAAGAGGAGTCTACTGAAACTAAATTTTTTGAGGGGGAGGTGGAGCACGAAAGGGGGGTCACCAATTTTTCACAAAATGTCATTTTTATATCTCAGAAACCGTATTAGATATGATCTTGAAAATTTTACAGGAGTTGGGGTCGGTAAAACTCTAGTAGGAAAAATTTTTTGAAGGAGTGGGTGTCGGGGGTGATGGTGAAAAAATTCTGATTTTTATTTCTCGAAAACCGGAATGAATGGAAAGCTAAAAATTTAGGATTATATAGAGCCACTATAGAGACATCCTAGAAAAATAAAATGTTTGATAGGGGTATCAAAGTACGGGGGAGAGGGGTGGTTTTTTATATCTCAGAAACTGCTTATGCTAGACAGTTCAAACTTTGTAGATGTGCTATTACAGTAATTAAAGCAAAAAAAAGGTCCAATTTTTATTGGCGTTCAGAGGTTGAGTAAAAAAAATGTCCGTGAATCCACAAACTTTTAGACATGTCTAGATATCGAACCAATTTTACTTCTGCGGGCTATTTATATAAGCGCCTAGTAACGTTCTTCAAAATTTTCCGATATACAACCCCTAAGGGGGTGTAAAGTGGTGGTGTACATATTCACGAATTCTGATATATTTCTAAGGTATATTGAGATTTTGAATTCACTTTTACTTCTATAAGCTTTAAACGTAGTCGGGGAAAAACAGATTTAAGTATTTTTCTCTATTAAACCCCCTGGGGGTATTGTTCAAGATTTCACTGATTCCGAAAATCTTTTGGGTTTAATGTGATCGAATTTGCTTTTACTACTATGAAGTATTCTATTGATAATAAAAATACATAAGTAAATAAAAAAAATCTGCCAACAGTCTGGGCGCAACTTTATTATTTTATGGGTAGAAGTCCGAAACGTGTTTAATAATGAGATGCGGTGTAGGTTACTATGCGACTGACAACCTAAGAAATAACCAGGAGGCTATTTGGAACGTTATTTTTTAGGTTGTCAGTCACATAGTAACCTCCACCGCATCTCATTATTAAACATGCTTCGGACTTCTACCCATAAAATAATAAAGTTGCGCCCAGACTGTTGGCAGATTTTTGATTTAAAAATTCTATTGTTAATACTGAAAAAAGGTATTAATAATTTTTTTTTTTAAATCAATTATTTTTTTAACATACCGAAGTAATTTTGTTTTTAATTTGACTATGTTACAAGCAACAGTACTGCAATTTATCGAAAATCTAAATTTTAATACTTTAGTTAAATTATGAAATATTTTTGTTCATTTCCTTTTGACTTCAGCTTGAAGTTATATTACGTATGTACTATATTTTGACTATAAACTTAATTTTGACTGTTACTGTGTTATATATATATATTATTTTTAAAAACAATAGAGATCAATTCAGAAATATATTAATGTATACATCGATGTTTTTAAGATGTTAGTAATATTTTTCGATGTTTAAATCGTTTAAATCTACACCACCAAAGTCAGGTTATAATCTTCTCTTCAAATTTTGTGTTTTAATCAATTTAATCTAACTTGATTATTTTTATTTAACATAAAACACGTCATTCAAAATTTGGAAAGATAAACTTGTTAATATAATAGAAATAATAACAAAAAAAGCATAAACGTCATGAATGATAAGATTATTGAGAAAAAATCACGATATGGCATAAGTCTATCGTAAAATATTCTAGATAAAATATGGCATTCCATTTTATAATTAAATTGTAGTGGTTAATCTTCAGTCAAACGATATTATATATTGAAGAATAATTTTGTTTTTAGCTTGTATAAGGAAGCGATAAATTTATGAAAATCCTGAGAAATGAAATTATGTAGAAATCTGAAAAGGTTTTGAATTATCGATCATTTTTCACGGATGCAGTTTGATATGGGTGCCAGACATAATAAATCTATCCAAGGCAATTATAAATATTAGGGCCTCATATAAAAATAATGATTTTCCGCGGAACATTACTACAAAGTAGACGGTCATTGGAATCGATGCGATCTAAATAGACATCTTAGCCTATCTATGTATAAATACAATGGCTAAATAACTTCAGTTTCCAATGTTACCGTGATGCACTACTCCAACAGCAAAGCATCATGATAGAAATCAACCGTTGATATCCACTGCGAACGAAATTTATTCAGTACATGTATCATCCATTCTAGGGTATGGTGCTGTAACAACGCTCTTTTTATGCACTATTATAACTTTATATCACACCACGGGTGATAAGGTGATTACTATGTGCGATATTAGTTGACTAGCGGGCTGCCCTGGGATACGAAATCCCCCGAACGAAATGTATACACCTACTGGAACGTAAATGAATTTTTGTTTTATGTATCGAGTGTAAATTGAATATACACGAGAAACGACATCGCGCTAAAGTTGCTGTGCGAACTAAACCACAACTGGGCTACACACGTCCTTAACGAAACTATGGAGTCAAAAGTACAATCAACTATTGATTAATTACTATTTTATTATTTATTTTCTACATGCAGATCAGCGCTTTGTAGGTTCTTGAAATTAAACTTGTGTCACAAGGATTGTCCTTGGAAATTATCTATAAATGGAAAATGACTTTCATCAGTTTATTACACGTGGAAAATGTTTAATAATAGATAATATCAAAAATAGAATCATAGTACATAGTACGCATCTATTTTTGTATTTTAGTATGTTGTAATTCAATGGCCGATAAGACTTTTTTTTAGATTATCAATGGACAGCACGCGCCTCTTAATATAATACTATAAATGATGCAAGCTGAAAAGGAAAAGACGTACGGAAATCTTTAACACTCCTGCGGTTATAATTGGATGTGTTTTGGCTGGGCTGTCCCTTATAAATATACTGCTACAGAAATTGATCAAGTATCTACTGTAGGATATTTTACCAACTTATGCTCTATTTTATGGGAAACAATAAATTGAACATTTGCATCCAATATTTTTGATTCACCTCCTTAAAAATATTCTTCACAGTCGTCGATAGGAACTTATCATCATTACCGCAACTCTGAGATAACCTTGTTATGGTTACCTCCGTTCCGTATCAATCAGACAGGAAAGGTAGAATAAGAATTAATGTAAAACCTGCGAAACCTACCAAACAACTACCTGCTGAGCCAGAGCGTTCTTTGAGGCATTAGACGGGCATTCATCTTCCGCGCACCTAAAAGATACCAGTGCAAAGGAGAGAATTAGTTGGGAATTACCGAAAATAACACGAAATAAAAAAACAATTCATATTATATGTTTTAGAGTTAGCAATAACTAGGTTATGGAAATACATTTTAGTAGTAGGCCTAGGAGTTAGTTATAGGTAGAGTTAGGACTAGGGAACAAATTAGGATAGCTGAGGATCATTGTAGGGAAAATATTGAACATCACCGAGGGGGGTGATAACCATGCCTTCATCAGAGACGTAATCAGTCTGAAACGAATTGGGACTTGTAAGCCTTGCCATCGGCCACCAAAAATTAATCCGAATCCGGATAGAAACGGTCCTACCCCACGTTCCCAATATCCACCCAACGACCGGGCTTGTTATCTAATCGACTAAAACTCATTTTAGGATTTTTCCCTTTTCAACTCCCTAAGAGGCAATTAAAGTATTGAACACGATTTCACGAATTCCTTCATATCTCTTAGGAGTGATAAGTCATCGAATTGGTTTTTACTTTCTCGGGCTTTCTTTATATTTATCTAAAAACTGATTTCAAGATTTTTGGATATTCAACCCCCAAGTGGGTGGGTGTAAGGGGGTTGCATACCTTTTTACAATTTTCGCCGTATTTTATAGGTTTGATCAGCTATCAAATTAGCTTTAACTTCTACAGAGTTTTTATGTAATCGCCTTCAAACAAATTTAAGGATTTTCAGACATCCACACCCAAAAGGGGTTGCATACATTTTCATAATCCAATGTATTTATTGGATCTGATGAGATATCTTCAAAAAGTTAATTTCATGATTCTTAGATATTCAACCCTAAGTAGGTGTAAAGGGGGTTTCATAGTTTTCTCATATTTCTTAGGTTTGATGAGAAATCAGACAGGTTTTTACTTTCACGGACTTTTATCTAACAGTTTGTAAACTCATATCACGATTTTTTAATATTCAACCAAGAGGTTGCATATGTCTCTGTGAATTCCAACATACTTCTTAGATCTGATGAAATATAGAATTGATTCTTACTTTCTCGGCCTTTCTACATAATCGCCTAAAAATTAATTATAGGATTTTCGGATATAGAACCAAGGGAGTTTAAAAGGGTTGCATATGTTTTCACATTTTTCTCCATACCTTAGGTCGTTTGGGATATAAAATTGGTTATTACTTGATGACGTTTCTCGTAATAGCCTAAAAACAAATTCATTTTAGAAATGCAACCCCCAAGTGGGTGTGATGGGTGATTTACGTTTTCACAAATTTTGCTGTGTCTCTAGTGTCTGATAACATATTTTTGGATTATTAACCCCCAAGTGGATGTATGCGTTTGTATACGTTTTCACAATTCGTCATATCTTTTAGGTCTGATGAGGCAGCCAATTGGTTTTTTCTTCTATGGACTTATAATAAAAATAATATACCGAAATTCGAGTCGTCTAAACGGGCTTTTTATATGTTTAAGGGGGTACACCCGAGTAGAAATTTATTTTTTTTCAAAATTTTTTTTTTCACTCATCTTAAAGTTTGCAGTCTTAAGAATATTGTGTGTAAATTTAATATTGAAATTCCAAGAATTGTGAAAGTTATGGGCAGTTAACCGGAATGGGACCTTCATGAGTTCTCTATATAGAGCGGCATTCAAACGCGATTATCTCGAAACATACTTTTCAAAGACGGTCCCCAAAATCTTCGGAAAACGGCTTGACCGATTGCTTCCAAAATTTCACATAATATTTTTGGATAGGTTTTCTACTTCGCTACGTAGGATTTTTTTTTTTAACTTATTTACTTTTTTTTATCAAGCCAGAAAGGTCGATAATTGAGGTTTAAAACTGAAAATCAAGTTCAATCGGCCGCCATTTTGTGAAAATTTTTTTTTTTCAAAAACCCCTACGTGGCGAAGTGCATCATACTTTACATTTTCAGAATCTTTTTGAAATTTTTGTTTTGAATCAACCGCCTGCATTTAATCTTGGGAACCGCAGAGCGTGCGAGCGACGGACTTTCTTTACTCCGACCCTGACAGCAGCGCCCCTGATTGATATATATTATGAGCGTACCTCAACATATATACTTTCGAATAAAACCAACCTGGATAAAATCGAGCAAATAGTTTTTGAGATAATAATTTCCAAAATTTACCTATTTTTTCTGCTTTCTACTCGGATGTACCCCCTTAATCGGCTAAAAATCTATATTTTAGCTATTTTTATTTCTATTTTAAGGATAAAATTAACTTTCCGAAAAATCTCCTAATCTCGAAACAACCGATGTTATACTTCGAATTTGGCAGCGTCCCGGAGTATGACTCAATAACTTTATTTATCTGATATACTCGTATGTGGCAGTGGCGTAAGCATTTTATCGCGACCAAATTTTAACCGATTCCCGAACTTTAACCCGCAAAATAAAAAGGTTTCGCTCAGACTGTTGGAAGATTTTTTACTTGTGTGCGATATACACATATCCCTTCTTCAAACAATGATGAATGATATAAAATGCCTTTTACATCTGCATTATCCATGCACCCTTTGTGATACGAATTTCAATAGGGTAATACTTTCATCCTGTAAAGTTGAAACTTAATTTTTGTATATAACCGCTCGAGTAGAATGGTTAGTGTTATATATGGCAGAAGAGTATTGGATAAACTGTCAGCTGCCGCCCAGCAGGCAAAGTTTCGTATACTATACGACGAAACGGGACTGTATAAAGATATGACCTTTATACAGTCCCGTTGTACATGTACATGTACAATTTTTGGGAACGATTTCCGCGGTAGCCGTATATGTTTTTACGTATAGTTTGTAACAGCGCTATACGTGAAATATTTACGATGGTTCTACATATAATTTTTCGGGTGCTTATACGTAAAATTATCATTCCTTTTACATACAAAAGAGTAATAAATCGCCCAATTGTGCAAAAGCTTTCATTTAGGTAGAACATTATGTGCTTATATATTTTCATTTCTGTTTCTTATATACAGAAAGGAAGAATACGAAATTCGACTTCTTAAGTCCTGTCGCGACCTATTGCCAAATTTCGGCTCCTTGCATTCAAATTTAAGAAATAGTGAAAATTTAGATAAATTGAGAAGCAGCTTTAATAGCTAAAAACTGATCCAACTTTGATCCTATTATGATTCTGGATCATCCACTTTGTTGTTGTATTCAAAGTAAAGCGAATGATTTTGATCTTGATCCAGTTGAAAAAAACACATCTAATATGGTTCTCGAAAATACTCTTACATCAATGAATGCAGAAATATATTTGGATTTTTAGAAAAATGTTTCTCTGAGCTGACGTCGGTGAAACATTACCTTCGACACTTGCAAGGTAATAAGGATCAATCATATTATACAGCTGATTTGAAGATTTGCGCAGTAACTTTTCCGAGATGTTCTACTAACCAGATAGATATTATTTATATGATTTGCGTATGAATCTAATATCCTAGGGAGGTATGAATCAAACGAAACCAATCCAATCTAGTACTGGCTAGGGATGTTAAAAAAAATTCGATATATCGAAATTGCGATATTTTTTGAACGATATATCGATAATATC
This sequence comes from Beris morrisii, assembly GCA_951812415.1. Lineage (NCBI taxonomy): Eukaryota > Metazoa > Arthropoda > Insecta > Diptera > Stratiomyidae > Beris > Beris morrisii. Next base: position 103,167,390 of record OX638311.1, on the reverse strand, counting down.
GGCCGATATTGTAAAAAGCGATATATCGATATATCGATATTGAAATCCGACTATCGGACTCGATATTTTTTTTAAGTATAGCATATTTTAGAAATCGAACGGGTTTTTTGCATTTAATCTGCATTTGTGATTATTTATGAGAGATGCCAGAAACGTTGAAAGTAGAAAAAAAAATTTCGATCATGGAAACCATATCTGTCGAAACTAGGTTCAAGGCACGTGATATATACGGGCAAATGCACGCAAATCTTCACTTTAGGCGCCAATACAAATATATGTACGACAAGGCAACCAGGCAACTATCAGAAATACCTGATTGTCCCTGCCTCATCGTTGTCATCCGAAAGAGTTGCGTCGACAATAAATATTGTGGTGCCAAATAATCGCAGTCGGCTTACTGGAGAGCATATTAAGGAGCGAGTATTCTTAACAATTGTCCCAGAAAAGTATTGGTTCTCATAAGCTTACATTTTAAAAATATGTCAATATATAATATTTAATTAATAAATAATTAAAATCAAGTTTGCTCCTAATACTTTTTTCGATTTTGCCAAGGTTATCCTTATTTCTTAAAAATAATATATTTAAAAAATAACAGTATTTCTATCCGGAAACTTTATTTCGATCAAAAAAGGCATAATTTGATTTCATAAGTCAACAGAGAAGAATTTTCCGCTTTTCACCAACATTTCCAATAGTTCAATAAAAAAACTCTCAGATATTGAAATTGCAATGATAAAATTGAAATTGAATTTCAGACTCTAAACATAGCTAAATTTGGCAACTGTGACCGAATGCAACGAAATCAAATGTCATTTATTTATTAGCTTTCGGTTTGCTAAAAGACGCGTGCGCCGTATTTTTTTATTAATGTTAATTTTGATGCAGCATTGGAGTTTATTTTTCATTGGAAAAAATATTCGATATATCGATATATCGATATTTTTCTCCGATATATCGTCAGCCGATATTGATATTATTTTCAATATCGATATATCGATAAATCGATATTTTTTTCCGATATTAACATCCCTAGTACTGGCACCAGGCCCGTGCGCAGGATATCGTCAAGGGGGGAGGGGAGGGGGGGTTTCGAATATGTGGAAATAACTGCTAACATTCACAGCTTGAAATTCATCAATGCTCAAACATTTTTTAAGGGACGGTTTCACAGTGCGAGCTTAAGCTTAAGCCTCAAATGCTACTTAAGCTTTCGCTCAACTGGTATCACTGTTTCACAGTAGTGTTCCATGAGTTCAAACCTGAACTCAACTTAAGCCAATGAATAGAAGAGCTCAACTTTGAGCGCGGATCTTAAGAAGGCGAAGTGTCATTTTAACAGGACAGGCAAATATAATTTTCCTTTTGCTGTTATTGTGTTCTGATTGTTGTATTCTGACATCATTTTTTATCTGGCAATTTAATAAAAGTTCTCGCAACCAATTTTTCAATCCTTTCTCGCGTTTCTAACCGTTTTTTGAAAATTCTTAATTAGTAACATGACAGAACCGTCACAACAGTGACCTACACAATTCATTAAGCAGGGTTCCGTTAAATGATAATCAAACTTTGACTGTGAAACAGTATTGACTTGAGCTAAAGCTTAAGTTACCGGCACAGGTTCAAACTGAGCCAGAGCTTAAGCTCGCACTGTGAAACCGGCCCCTGAGATTTGAATCTGATGAATGTGACAGTCAATCCAGTTCGTCATAGTCCCTGCAAGAACGCGATAATTAAATTCACTATCCTACACGGAAAAATTTTATTTGGTGTTCTGCGTCATAAGATTTTCCAATAAGTATGCAGCGTGGTTAATGGAGTAGTCATAACGGGTGTATTCACTGGTAGTATTTCAGGTAATTTAGTAGTAACTATCTGTTATCGTTAGCGAGGAGTGAAAAGGACAGCAATATTAAAGGAAGAGGTGGAGTCTCGCACGCATGTATGAAGTGGAATTTGTCTCGAGGTGATAAAAGATACACCGCTGCCACGAAGCTAACTGGTAAAATTGTTGCCTTTTTCTACGCAGTAAAAAGCCGACTTCAATGATTTGGATCGTGTGTTGTCATCTTGTAGTATCAAATTTTAATTTTTCCTTATAAACCATTTTTGAACAGATGGTAGTAAAGCCTACTGATGTAATTTGACCATTTTAGAAGCATTCAAATTCTCTGTAAAAATGTAAAAAGTGTCAAATCTCTGTTTGGCGAATAAGCCTCAAATATGGTCCATTACTGGATGTTTAGCAGTCCGCTGGATGTGTCTTGCTGTGTTGGTACGCCAGATAGGAAGAACCCATAGAAGAGAGGCTTCGACTACAAAATTACGTTCTTCTAATCGCGATTCAAACGAGTCCTTTTACGACGTGTCTGATGGACAGTAGTGGTTTCTTCACTGTGCTTTGAAATTCCACATCAGACGTATTAGAACAGTGTTACAAGATACAGTCAGACCTTTTACGAAAAATGATGGACGAGTATTCTTTTCAAACACACGTAAAATCAGTTTTTTCACTAAAATTCGTTTTTTTAGTTTTCCGCACAAGGCCCCGATCAGGCATCAGGTGATTGATGTTTTTTTTACGTCGGAATGAAATTTCACCCATTTACTAATAAATGCCTTTGACTTTTTCATCTACATACTTCACAGAGGGTAATTTTTGGTCCTTTTGGATGCTAACACCGAAACACGGCTTCGTAACGTGATGCATACGTGGTACACATTTTGAAATATGTTCTTTTATGACCAAGGTCGATCGAAAACTGATGCTTTGGAGAATGGTCACACTACCTGCTAACGTTTGAATTTAAAATCTACCGGTTTTCAAAATGGAAGGGCGTTGGATCCAAAGTTGCGTATGATTGTCCTCCTCGAAAATATACAGGAAAAAAATTTTAGATATAGACCCAAAATTTGGCCGGTGGAACACCTGACTTTCCACTAGTTTCAACGACACGACGCTGGAAGGCATTGTGAGCGTTCCGCAATTGTAATTGGAATGAATGACCAATTTGTCAATTACATTCGGACAGACGTGATTCGGAATTATCATTTGATTAGGAATGATCAGTCGAATACGTCGTCTGCCTAGGGTATAAAGTTCTTTACATACTCATTAGTGAAAAGCGATACGAACTTATCTTATGCATTTTATACGAAGTTCAGATATCTTTCAAATTTACATTACATTTTCTCTATACATAAAAATACGAGTACATCAGCATTAGAAAAACCTCACATAATGTCCCATTTATAGAAAAATAAAGTTTCTTTTTGCGATTGACCTCTCTAGAGAAATCGCTATACAAAACCAAAAAGCTTAAGCATAGTGTTGTATTAGTGATATGTCAATGTCAATTTACGAAAGACGCAAACAAGATATGATAACAGGTATTTTTGTTACAAAATACAAAGGACATACCTATGGAAATGGCATCTAATGTATAAGGAAAGTAGTAAATAACACAATATTGGGTGTGTTTTTTTTTGCTCACTTCTCCAGAACAGAGTAGGTTAGAAAATTTATATACAAAACAACAACAACATTTTTTCCATAGATAGTAGGCTAGATTAGAGAATTTATCGCGGATAGCTGCCACAGTGATCTTACAGGGGCAGCTATTCCTCTTAAAATCTATATTCTAGCCTACTATCTACAGGGAAAAACAATAAAAAATAACAAAAACGGCAATATTCATGGTGTGTTCAATGTAAATTTTGATCACTACTCTGATCTGGACAAATGCGCAAAATAACACACCTATTATTTTCAGCTCTGCTAAAAGGATTTTTTTTCCTACCAAACGTATTTCAATGTAATGAAAAGTATTGTTTAGAATTGTTAGATTAAAATCTCAGTTCCTATTATATAACACCATTGAAACGCTGCCTGCATTCATATCAAAATGTCGTCAATTCCAGTAGTGTACTGCACACAGGACTATGCATGACTATGTACGAGTACGAGATAAACGCACCATAGAGTTCGTGAAGACGACCAGGCAGCATTTTATATGGAGTCTTTTAACGTCAGGTAAAGGTGTAGGTGGTGCACTGTCTTTATGGAATACAATTTTTGTTTTAGGTGTCAAGAGCGGGACATGGCACAGACGTGTGTGAGATGCACCATATGCGTATATTGTTGAAGCATTCGAGCGAATGGGGTCGTTCAGCTTCAACTCATGTCCTCAGTGTCGTCCTCAGTTGAAACACACCTACCTAATATGAAACCCTTTCAAGACTTACATAGCTGATAATGTTTTCTATTTTTATCTTACACCACGCACCTAACTGCACGAAACGCCATTCTCCCTGCCTGTGACGAATAGAGTAACTAAATTACGTTTTTTGTTTGTCAGATGCTGTCAGTCAATAAATATGGACAGCGATTTTAAAGAAAATGCGTCAATTGCTTAAGTCGCTACCTACGACTGCAATTCTATCGAAATTGCAGACAATATAATAATTTGTTGCTGTATTATGCTGTACATCAACTCACCAAGGTTCATATACGATTTTAATACGATAGTATGTATGTATTATATATTAGCAGAGTATCAGAGCAATGTTATAAAGCGGCAAATACACGATACAACGGTTGTACCAATTGTTGACCCGATTCGTCGTTGTATGCGACGATTGTATTGTGTATACGCTTATGAACGACGGTTGGACCAATATCGCACGGTTGTACGCTTTCAACCGAAAACCTGCGGTCGCATGCATATTTCATGAAAACTGTAAACAAATCGTATCGTGTGTACCATGCATACAACCGTTGGGCAGATATCGCAACAACACACGTCGGTACAACTGTTCTATCGTGTATTTTCCGCTTAAAGTTGGATTTCCATATGCGACAATATTCTGTGACAGAAATTTGTCACGACAAAAATGTGTCACACTCTTCAGTCTGGAGTTTACATTTGTAACATTACTTGTGTCACACCTTTGCGAAAATTGGTTGTCAGTTGTCAAAAAAAGTAAAATGGCTGGAAAGATAAGATAACAACTGAAATTAGTCGGAGATTGTTCGACTAGCGACATGCGACAAAATTTGTCAGAGATCTGTAATCTGATTGGCTAGCTGATCTGTCACACATAATGTCACAGAAAATTGTCGCATATAGAAACCCACCTTGAAGGTACAAGCTGGCTGGTACTGCCGACCGTCGCGGTCAGCAATAACTGCCGGCAGTAAACTACTGTTTCAAGCAAAAACAATGTCATGTCTGTTTGCGACTGCTCGGCAGTTGACGGTTGTGTGCAAAGCAGCCGCTGTGAGCAGTTGAGGTTGGCAGTTACTGCGGCAGTACCAGACAGACTGTACCTTAAGTACAAAATTTAAAATCGTTTTTAATGACATTTTAATTTTGTTGGAAAGAATTTATTTATGGCCTCGACTATTTACAAAATTTTCGAGACAAATTTTTTTTAAATTTTAATTGTATAACCCCGGTTCTTAGTCGATTGTTTTAAATAGATAGAGAATTGAAGTTGTCAAGGCTCCAAATAAGTAGTCCATCTTTTTGTCTATCTGGGATAATAATTATCCACGATGTGCTTGAAAACACATTTTATATGAGTTGATTTACGAACAAATATTATAGTAAGTTCTTTCTACTAATAATTTTTATTGATCTGTTCTCCAAATTTTAAGCAGAGAAACTTCAAATAAATAGTAGGTATATGCTTCGTATAGAAAATATTAGAATCAATTCGTTTTTGTTCAATTAACACATTGTTATATATGTATTTTCTGAATAAATAAATATTAACGCGAAGCCTAGTGGAATAACTGCTGCACGTTTTTTCGCATATTTCGCAAATGTATTTAATAAATATTGATAGCTTATATGGGTGATGATGTAATACGTAATTCTTTGTTTATAATTATATATAATATATATTGAACAAGTTAACGCATTTATGTAAAAACAACGGAAAAAGTTTGGACAGCATTATGCACGATCAGTAGTTAGACTTACGCCTACAAGTTCACTTATGCTAGAGTCAATAAAATATGAAGTCAGATAATAATTCACTGTTTATGTCAGTTTGAGTTTTAAATAAATTTCAAATTTTCTCAAAAGTGTTCGTAATCTAATATACGAAGCAGCGAACCAACTAAAAACGATTTTTGAGCTAATTTTATGGCACAAAAATTATAAGTACCTGCTGATACATTATCCAACCCGGTCAGTTTCCACCAATCCTTCCCATCAAACAATTCTTTCGCTTCTCTTCAGGATTACCCAAGTCCACGTGTGGAGATTTATTTTTAAATTGATGGCAAATAAAACCTGCTAAATTTTCCAATCCATCGTAGTGCATTTCGTCAACTTCATTATGAAGGTTGTCATCTTCTTCCACCTGATGTTCTATGTTGTTGAGACGACTCAATACTTTTGGTGTAAAAACCAAGAATTTTTACCATTATTGAATAATTTGTATAAATTGGTACAAATCTGAGAAAATTGCCTCTATATCAGGCGTATTATCTTCACTGGAATTTGAACTGTTTATGAAACTGCCTTCATTATGTCCAACTATATATTATAGCTTCGGAGCCTGAACTGGAATTCAAGTTGGTCAGAATGATCTTGCAGGCCACCTTTACAGCGAATGACAGGGAAAAAAATCGCTAGCACATTCTGACTGAGCCGATACGCAAGAATACATTTAATGTCGAATTGTTTTTATAGGTCTTCAAACAGCAAGGCAAGTTCTGTGCTTGTTTGTATGATTCCTATTCAAAGAACAACCACAAATTCATGGCGATATATATAGAATACTCATAAATAGTGTCTTTTTGAAAAGGCAATAAACTGTTCTTTCCAACAACTCTAACTTGACTCATTAAATTTGTCATCTCCGTAGCTATTTTTTGTTGCAGATCGATGTTTATTCCGTATGACTTTGTTCAATCTCTTGTGTCATCGTATGAAACTCGCACATTTAAAATATCGAATCTATCATTGATCTTGAAATACGTATATGAAATTATGAAATGGGGCATTGTTTAATATTCAAATAAAGATATGTATACCTTTTTTTATAAAATCCGCGCATTCTATGCAGTTCTCACCTTCCGAATATCCAAGACTCGCAGCTCTATGGATTGCCATTGTTGTTGTATGCGAAAACAGCTTAGTGGCAAATTTGACTTTCTGTCTTTTCGCTTCTTTAACGCTTAAAAATTTCAAAGGTAGTTTATGCGTTACTCACCACAGCTCACCACCTGTATATTCTAGTAACTTCTCCACAACCGTTTTAGTTATTTTTGTTCCTTCGGTGGTAACAAATCCTTTAGCAATAAAGTAATTCTTTAGAAGTTTGATGAGGTGGGAACCATCGGCGAAAATATATGTATTATATATTTTTCTTTCTGGCTGTATTGGGTTAATAATCCTATAAGAAAAACAGAACTTCTGATTTATTTACCATATATTTACGAAACTTAAATTGTAATTACCAAGGTTTCGTGTGTGAAACTTCAAGCTCCTTATGAAGTATTCGATTACCGTCACCAAGATCACTAACGATTGCTTGAATCGAAAATCCACAAGACTTATATGCAATCAAATCGAAAGGAACATCCTTTGTTACCCTACAGTCGATGTCATAAAAGAAAGGCTGTTTCCAATTCCCAAAAAGGCCTCTTATAATGGCTATTTGTACGTAATTTGCTGACTTCAAAGTAATATCTTTCAATTTGTCGTACCAGTAACAGGTTTTTATACTCTAGATGAAATCATATAGAGTATTATAAGTTTAATCCAGCCCAAAAGTTTGTAACGCATAGAACCAAGCCTCGGACGAAAAAAAGTTATATATTATTTTTTGTTTATTTGTGGACGTCCGTCCGTCTGTCCGTGAACACGATAACTCAAGAACGCCTTCATCTAGGATTTTGAAATTTTGAATCTGGATGTTTGGTTGAATTTGTAAGGCTAAGTTCGTTAACGGGCAAAATCGTCCTACTCCTTCGGGTAGCTGCCATACAAAATGTCCTTAAAACATGTGTTCAAGAATATTGGTCGATAACTTCAGAAGGGTTTAAGCTACGATATTGAAATTTTGTATGTCTTATTTTTCCAATAGTTGGAGCTAAATTTATGATTATGAAGAAAATCCTGTTAGTCCTTCGTGTAGCTGCCATACAAATATCCTGTCAAAATGCATTCACTTAATTTACGAAACTCACTATAACTCAAGTATTCTTTTAGCTACGAATTCAAAATTTTGTACAAATTAGTTTTGAGTTAAAAGAAAGTTCAACTTTACTAGTCAGCGAAATCCTTTTACTCCTTCTGGTAGCTGCCATACAAAATGTCCTTAAAACAAGTGTTTAAGAATATTGGCCGATAACTTGAGAAGGGTTTAAGCTACGTCTTTGAAATTTTGTATGTGTTATTTTTCCAATAGTTGGAGCTAAATATATTTTTAACTTCATTTCATCGAAAGGTAGAACACAAACTCGAGAATTGACGTTCAGTTCAGAGTTTTGTAATATTTGCGTTACTGGACTAAGCACACCACGGTCGATGACAACTTTCCGGCACCATCGCTTCCATATCGAAGGATATGGAAAACCTCTTTTTTTTTAGCAGCATCTTGTATGGCCTAGCTCCAGTTGCGTATAAACCGATCGCCTTAGCAATGTCATCAGTTCATTTTACAGTTTTTTTGGTACACCCAGTTTTTAAATTTGTCTAACCGTAAAAATTGTTTTTAAGTTTTTTAAGTTTCTATATTTCTAAGTTAAAAACTAGTTTTTTATGTTTTCCATTTTGAGGCATTGAGCTCTGGCCTTTCTGTCCAGCACAAGAACACAGTGTTGTTGTTGTGCTGTGCTCGGATTTTCAAAAAGTTACGAAACTTCAAAGTGACAAAGGCAAACTCAGTTCAGAACTGTCAAAACGGAGTTGGATAGATATTTTTATTTTTTAAATTAAAATATCATTATAAATTAAAAAGTAAACTATAATTTATCGCTCCGCCCGTTGAAAATTCAAAGTATTCAAACGAGGCCTAGAACTCAGAGCAGCCCGTGAACAGTTCCAACGATAGAAAAAATCCATACATATATCGTGCTATTTGTACTATATAGTTGGTATATGTATAGTTAACATATATTAATTTACAATTTAAACAATACAGAGAATCTTTAAGGATTTGAAACTTATATTTAAGTAATCTGGGTGATTTGAAGTAACTAATTTTTCTCTAACGAACTTCATGAATTCATGAATTCCCAGCCTAATCCGTTAGGCTGGGACTATAGTAACATATGCTAAATACAAAGTATAATAGCATATACAACAATAGTAAAACGAGAATTTGTAAAAATCACAACTTTAAAAATAAACACTATATTTTTTAAGAAACGCGAGTTTGCAGACAATTTTTTTCTCTGCTGGAGGTTCATTAGGCCTACTTCAGGTAAAAATTTTAAGTATCTATCTTACACCGTTCTTGAGATATGAGACGTGATTTTTTAAAAAAAATCTTACCCCCTCCACTTCCATGCTCCACCGCCCCCTTAAAAAATTTTACTTTTTGCAAACTTTATTTGTCAACTTTTATACAGACACCAAACTTTATTTGTCTAGTTCAATTGTTTCGTGAGCTATCATATTCTAAAGTTTTTCACCCCCCCCCCCCCCCCCTCCGAACGTCACTGCCCCACTCAAAAATTTGTTTCCGATCTACTTACAGATGATGGTTAAGTTTTAATTTCGTGACTTTAACCGTTTAGGAGATATGGATTTTCGATCTCATCTTTCGAACGTTTCGGACGCATTATTTTTCCCCCCACACCCACACCCCTTCACCCATATCAACAATATTTTTGCAAATGGGTCCACTATCAAAGCTCTATACAAATTCCAAGTTTCAGCTTCCTCACATAAGCGGTTGCTGAGATCTAGAAACCAAAATTTTTCGTCTAAAACGCTTCCCCCACCTCCCCCCTCACACTCCCTCCCCCCAAAAAGTGGTCACTTCATGGGGCCTACCCAGTCTATTAAAGAAAAAAATTTCAATTCAATAGCTCATAGGGTTTGGGAGCTATAAGCCCTCAAACGTTTTGCGGACGGCGCACAGACGGACTGAAATTTTTTTTTGCTTTTTTGGTGCTTATTAGTCATGAAACGTTCAAAAAAAAATTGTAGGGTAGCAAATTTTTTTTTTTTAGAAATCGATAACAATACTTTATTATTAAAATAATAAAGTAAAATTGATTTTCAATAATTTTTTTCACTAGTTCTTCAAGTACAAAAATTTTCAAAAGAATCGGAGATGGTAAGGTCAAAAATTTCGTCATTTTAGGCGATTCTTGATGATTCTTGACCATGTTACGAGAATGTTCAGATTGGCCGAGTGGGTAGCGTAGCGGACTTATGTGTGACGGGACCATGGTCCGAATCCGAAAGTGTGCAAATTATTGTAAGTAAAATCAATTCGCATTTTTCAAGCAAATAATAATAATTTACTGGAAAATAAATTCGGATTTATTTTCAGGCACGCCTGATCTGGGCCGGACTTGCGCCGGATAAAATTCCTACTCGGGTTGGGGTTAAAAGATAGTTTTTACTTTTTTCAAGATAACGACCCTAAGCACAAGGCACTTTCTGTGCTTTTACAGTTAATGTATAACTGTCCAAAAGTGCTTGTAACTCCTCTACAATCACCAGATATGAATTTGATTGAACATTTATGGGGCCCCACTTGAATAAATCAGTTGAAAAATCGTACCATTAGAAACAAAAAGGACTTGCAAACTGCGCTTAAGGAGGAGTGTGGTAAAATAGACCCCTCGGTCCCCAAAAAATTGGTGGAATCAATGTCGAAACGACTGAGAGCTGTCAGGAAAAACAAAGGCTTGCCGACAAAATATTAAATAACATTATTTGTAACTAACATTACGAGTTTTGTTGAGTGAGGGAACATCCGAGTAGAAATTTTTTTTTTATCAAAGATCTTTTTTTTGCTCATCTTAAAGTTTGTTGTCTTAAGAACATTGTGTGTAAGTTTCATATTGAAATTCCAATAAATGTGAAAGTTATGGGCAATTAACCGGAATGGACCCTTCGTGAATTCTGTATATAGAGTGTCATTCAAACGCGAATATCTCGAAACATACTTTTCAAAGACGGTCCCCAAAATCTTCGGAAAACTTCTTGACCGATTGCTTCCAAAATTTTACACAATATTTTTGAATAGATTTTCTACTTCGCTACGTAGGATTTTTTTTTTTTTACTTATTTACTTTTTTTTTATCAAGCCAGAAAGATCGATAATTGAGATTAAAAACTTAAAATAAAGTTCAATCGATCGCCATTTCGTGAAATTTTTTTTTTAAACAGCCCTATGTAGCGAAGAGCATCATACTTTACATTTTCAGAATCTATTTGAAATTTTTGTTTTGGATCAACCGACTGCATGTAATATTGAGAACCGCAGACATTCTTCACGCCGACCATGACAGCAGCGCCCCCGGTTGATATACATATATTTATAAAAAAAATTATTAGCGTACCTCAACATACATACTTTCGAATAAAACCAACCTGGATAAAATCGAGCAAATAGTTTTTGAGATAATAATTTCTAAAATTCACCCATTTTTTCTGCTTTCTACTCGGATGTTTTCCCTTAAATAATATTTTTAGTTTTATTAAAAACAGAACGTTTATTTAGTTGTTCCTATTGGTGTGTTCAAAGTATATTTAAATATACGTTATGATAAAAGAACCATACGTAATAAAATTTGTTTGTCCGACTTCATTTTTAACTCATTGTATATACATATGCCAGAATATACTATATATGCCAGAACCGTCAAATTTGGATTTCGGTTTGGTTATTTTTTTCAAGATTGTTTTTTTGAATTAATCATAAAAATGTTACCACAAAAATATCGAAAGTTTATAGTTGTCCACTCAACCTTCATACATAAGTTAATAATTTACTAAGAATAATTTCATTCTTTCCGCTTTAAATGTTTAATTGCACGTGTCCATTTAGCTTCTAGCAAGTGCAGTCCAAAAATTCTAACTAATTGTCAAATTAAATAATTGATGAACTAGTTGGTGCCATATGACTAAACTCACGCTTTATAGGTGTTATAAGTTATAATTACCACTTTAGGTATAGGTATTGTATTCGTAGTAATTTTAGCTTGAATGGATTGGTAGCTGCATAATGTCGGTATCCGTTTCGTGTTATGATTATTTTTGCATAAGGGATGAGGTGAACATTTTGTAAAAATCAAATACGAGTATCTGCAATAATCTGAAGTGGCGCTTTCGTTGCATTTTTAATGTTCATCGTTGTTCATAATAGCTAAAAGTTTATCTGAATGGTTTCAACGTCCATGGTGGTGATATTTGCGTGGCTTCAGCCCTAGCCTTTATCGATCGATATTTTCTCTTTCTTTCAACTTTTCTTTTGTGATATAATACTTACGTTACGTAACGAAAACGTTGAACGATTTATCGAATAATACTTGTAATCGTAGAAAGGAGGTGCGGGCAATCTTTAGTTTGTATTCATTTCGATAACGATACCAATTCGAAACAAGAACTTGACTATCATTAATGGAAATGGAGAGGTACTCGTATCGTCTTGATGAAATTCTCCTTCACTGTATCGAATAACGTATCTATCGACAATGTCTTTTTTATTCTCGAGTTCTATTTGAAATTTATATGATTAATTAACATATTTTAATATTGGTTTTCGACAGTCCCTAAATAAATGGCAAAATAAAATATCCGATTACCATTCTTCAAATATGTCTTTAATATATATTTTACGACGAATACTAATACTAATATTTTGCCTATTTCATGTAATCGGCAACAACTTTGCATAATAGACAATATTCTGCCTAATACATGACTTTCCTATTTCGCGAATAAAATACGGCCTTTTGCGGGGCGCACTGCGATGCTAAAGGACATAAAACTATTTTTTTTCGCGCTAGATCATATGTGGTTTTTTATGAAGGAGTTGAAAAGTAAGAAAAAACTGAAAATTGTTTCTATGCGATTATATAGAAAGTCCGTGGAAGTCAAAACCAATTCGATATCAAATCAGAACCAAGGGATATGACCGAATTCGTGAAAACGAGTACATTCTCTTTACACCGCCGTAAGGTTGAATTTTAAAAAATCCTAAAAACAGGTTCTAGGCATTTATCTCAGGAACCCGTAGAAGTAAAATTATTTTAAGTTTTAAGATATATGTGAAAATCCGGTAAAATATATGCATAAGATGAGATTAGATAATATTTTTTTGCCCTTCCTCCGTACCATACGGAGACTATTCCACAACTATAGCTGTGTTTTTCGGTATGGACTTAGATGGTTAGCCTTTAATGCACAGTAGTGTACAGTCCAGTCAGCTTAGCTATAGGGACGCTAGAAATCGGACTGGGTGTTGCAGTGAATTGTAGGTGTTAATAATTTTTAGTGAACTACAAAGTTGCCTATAATAAATGAACTACTGTTTGGTAGCCATAGGCGTGCCGTGGCCTAAAATCTGGCAGGGGCCAGGGGCCGAATGGCTCAGGACATTCGACTTCTTCCGAAAGGCACACATGCTTTTCATACAAGTTCGTCCGTTTTGTGCTTACAAATTAGATGTTCGTATAAACAACGAATGATTAGTCTTAGGTTGCGACTTTAAAATGTTTTATACATTGCTTTTCCACTAGCTGCAATTGAAGGAAACAATTTGAAATAGTCCTTGGATGTCAGAATTCGACAATTTTATACCTTCGGATTTGTAAAGGTTAAATGATTCTGTATTTCGATTCGTTTTTCTAAAGAAGCGTATAATCAAATAATGCTTTCAATTGTAGTATCAACTTTTTGAAGTGATATGTTAATTTTATCTATGATTTATAATATTTTGTTCCAAAATGCTACCATAATAGCAGTTTCCAGTGAGTTGAACTCATTTAACAACCCCTTATCTTCAAATTTTGTTGCAGGCCTTTGAAAAATATCTTCCAAAATTTTATTCAAAGCATCTTTAAAATTTTCATAACCGGAAACAATTGCCTTCACTGAATCAGCTCTTGCTGACCAACGCGTGTCGCTTAATTTTTTGGTCACTTTGTTTTTTTAATGCTAAATGTCAAAATATGTTGACGCGGCAAAGAAATTGTATAGATTTTAAAGAAATAAAAATAATTTAGTCGCTTGTATGTAGCATTCCGCCGCCGACTCTCCAATTAAATTTAAAGAATGTGCTGCACAGGGTACGTAAATGGCAAGATTTTTATAGATTTAGTGCGCGCTTGGATGCCGCTGTATATACCCGACATATTAGAAGCATTATCATAAGATTGCCCTCTACATTCTTCCAAATTGATATCTAAATCAGACAATAGTTTTAAAATACAATCTTCCATTTCCGCGCTCTTGTGGTCAGTATTTTCTAAAAAAAATTAAAACATAACATCAATAAAATTGCCGCTCCCAAAAGGCTTGCGGCCCAGGGCTATAGCCCATTTAGCCCTGTGGTTAGGGTGGCCCTGTTCCTATGAGTCCTCCTTCGAGTAGCTGCCATAGAAAAATCCTGTAAAAATGTGTTCACTCAATTTACGGAACTCACTGTCTTTTAGTTTCGAGTTCCAACCAAAAAGAGTCCTTAAAATTGAATTCAATGTGATTGAGAGATTCGAGAATATATCTTGAGTAGTAGCAGCGATGCCAGATTTAAATATTTTTTTTCAATTCGAAGATTTTTAGCGTTCCCGAAGATTTGAAGATTTTAATGTATTCGTATTCGTAAGATGTTTTCTTCAATTTCGATTAAAAAAATTGTATATTATGTACATCCCTAGCTTATTTTCTATTGTTTTTGCAATTCTCACTTAACGTTATTATTTATGATTACTATTATATCTCTATATATAAAAATGAATGTTTGTCTGTCTGTTTGTCTGTCTGTTTGTCTGTCTGTTTGTCTGTCTGTTTGTCTGTTTGTCCTGTATAGGCTCCTAAACCACTCATCCAATTGCGATGAAACTTTGGTGATTTGTTGAGGGTACGCCCTCGATGGTTTCTGCGTTAACAAAATTTTTTAACAGTTGGTGGTTCGCGAGTTATTTCAACATTTGAGTGTTTTTCATATGATTTAGCGGCAGTTCCTTTTTGGTGTATTAGTTATGCCTATTCCTATTACTAAATGGTATAAGAGGATAGTGGATGGAAGATGGAATATGGAGGATGGTGGATAGAGAATGGAGGATGGATGATGGAGCTTGGGGGATGGTAGATGGAGGATGGTGGATGGAGGATGGGAAATGGTGGGTGAAGGATGGTGGATAGAGGATGGAGGATAGAAGATGAAGGATGGTGGATGGTGGGCGAAGAATGGTGGATGGAGGATAGAGAATGGGGGATGATAGATGGAGAATGGTGGATGGTGGATAGAGGATGGTGGATAGAGGATGGAGGATGGTGGATGGCGGATAGAGGATGGAGGATGGATGATGGAGCTATTTCAACATTTGAGTGTTTTTCATATGATTTAGCGGCAGTTCGTTTTCGGTGTATTAGTTATGCCTATTCCTATTACTAAATGGTATAAGAGGATAGTGGATGGAAGATGGAATATGGAGGATGGAAGATGGAGGATGGTGGATAGAGAATGGACGATGGATGATGGAGTTTGGGGGATGGTAGATGGAGGATGGTGGATAGAGGATGGTGGATGGAGGATGGGAGATGGAGGATGGGAGATGGTGGGTGAAGGATGGTGGATAGAGGATGGAGGATAGAAGATGGAGGATGGTGGATGGTGGGCGGAGAATGGTGGATGGAGGATGGAGGATAGAGAATGGGGGATGATAGATGGAGGATGGTGGATGGTGGATAGAGGATGGTGGATAGAGGATAGAGGATGGAGGATGGTGGATGGTGGATGGTGGATAGAGGATGGATGATGGAAGATGGAGGATGGCGGATGAAAGATGGAGGACGGTGGATGGAGGATGGTGGATGGGGATGGTGGATGGTGGATGGAAAATGGTGGATGATGGATAGAGGATGTAGGATAGAGGATGGTGGATTGGAGATGGGGGATGGAGGATGGAGTAACGGGAGCAAGAAATGGGAGTAACGGGAGAAATGGTAGCAACGGGAGTAACAGGAGCATCGTGAGAAACAGGAGCAACGGATCAACGGGAGAAATGGGAGCAACGGAGAAATAGGAGCAATGGATCAACTGGAGAAACAGGAGCAATGGATCAACGGGAGAAATGGGAGCAACGGGAGTAACAGGAGCGATGGAACAACGTAAGCGAAGCGAGCGTAGCCGCGGTACGCGGCTAGTTTATAATATTATATGTGTATTTAAGCGAATAACCAAAAGTTTTCTTTATTTCATTACCATCAAAGATATAATTCAAAGTGAATAATATACTGGTAAGAATTCAGTTACAAAAAATTGTTCAAAACTATATACTAAGAAATCGAAATATACGAATCCAATATCGTAGGTATGTATTTCATAAAAAACTCGATATATTCAAAAACCAAATAATTTATTTATTCTAGGATTTCATAACATCAAAAAATATTTGATGCAAATGTCGTTATGTTTAAAACCAATTTTTCATTAATTTGTTAAATTGAAAACATCTTCTAAAATTCAAAGATATTCTCAAAAAAAGATGGTTATATTCAAAAACATTTGTAAGCTTGAAGAAAATCTTGTTACAATTTCGTAAAACTCAAAAATTTTTCATGAAAATCTTGTTAAACAACAAACTCAAAAACAATTTCCAATTTATTTTGCTAAATTGAAAAAATCTTGTAAAGCTCTCGTCAGATCGAAAGAACAATGATTGTAAAATTCAAAAATGTCTTGTTATTTTGAAAAGTGAGTTGAGATTTGCTTCGTTCATTTTAGAAGATTCTTTTATATTGTTTGTATTGTTAAAAAATATTTGAAAAAAAAACAATTGGCAACATAGGAAGGAATTACTTTTCTGGAAGGGGCCAGAATTATTTTTCTGGGAGGGTCCAAGGCGGGGTCTGGGGGTGGGGGTCTAGGCCCCTCCTGGACCCCCCCAACGGCGCGCCTCTGTTGATAGCTCTGATGGTACTTCTGAATCTGATAAGAGTGTAAACAGAACTCATCTGCTCAGTGTTAAATCCTTTAGTAGTGACCCTTTTAAACATTCCGCACTGTTCACTATTTATATTAATATTTCGTAGCATATGAAAAATTCTTATAATTAAATTATGCGTTGAGTGGGAATTGAACCCACAACATCGCCGAAGCAACATTTTCTAGATCTAGTACATTACCACTGGACTACACCCGGTTGTGTTGATTCGTTTCCATGATTAGCTGTTCTAGAGATATGAAATTCGCAGTTTTTTACTTTTCATTTTCCCCACCTACACCACCAACACCTTCACATCCAATTTTTTTTCTGCTAGGGATTATCCATACCTACCTACTGCATGAATACCCAGATACTATCTTGGAGATATGACAAGTGAATTTTTAAAAAAAATTTTGTCTCGCTACTTCAATGCTTCACAATTTTATCTTTCTGGGTACTTCGTTCTTGAGATTTGATAATCTGAAGTTTTTCAACTCCACCTCGCTCTAGCCTCTTCTAAAAACAAAGTGATCCCTTAAAGCGGTCCACACAATCAAAGGGAGCTACGAGCTGTGAGTGGCTCTATTAGTCCTGAAACGTGAAAAAAAAATTTGGGATAGCATTTTTTTTTAAATCGACCATAATAATACTCTATTACAAACAAAATAATAAAGTAAATTTAAAGTGTTTATCCTTCATAGCATAACCATTAATTTCTGGTAGATATATATATACGAGTATTTGGCATACTTCTTGTGTAAATTTCAAAATTCTATATTAAAACAGATATTAGTGAGATGTGATTAATTAGAAAAATTCTTATCGAGTAACTTGTGTCATTCACTGCCCTGTCAAAAAAATTACATCAGTATACTCATGTTGTACCTAAGCCAAATCAATTCCAATTTTTTGGCATGTTATCGTAATTCAAAGTTGCATCGGACGACTACACTTCCACCACAAAGTTTTTTTTTAGTGTTCTCCCTTCTTCAAGTTTAAGTTTTGTGGCATGAACCGTTCAGGTGAATTTTAGAATGTTTCGACTCAAGCATATAATCATCTCGTATGCATTATTTAGGACCGTTCCTACGATGTTCAGTTACGTTTTAACTGGAACTTTAACTGACAGATTTTCATACAAAACTTTCAGTTAAAGTTCCCGTTAGAGTTTAACTGAAGATCGTAATAATGGCCCTTAGTCCACCTACCTCTCTCTGACTCTCCTAGAATAAGCTGTTTCCGAGACATAGAAACCAAAATTTGTCGCCTAAAACACTCCATTCACCTGCCTCATCACACCCCAAAAAGTCGCCACTGCATGAGGTCTCCCCAATAAATTTACTAAAAAATTTCATTAAGGGGGAATATCCGAGTAGAAAGCAGAAAAAATAGGTGAATTTTAGAAATTATCATCTCAAAAACTATTTGCTCGATTTTATCCAGGTTGGTTTTATTCGAAAGTATACATATATGTTGAGGTACGCTAATAATTTTTTTTTATAAATATATATCAACCGGGGGCGCTGCTGTCATGGTCGGCGTAAAGAATGTCCGTCGCTCGCACGGTCTGCGGTTCCCAATATTACATGCAGTCGGTTGATCCAAAACAAAAATTTCAAAAAGATTCTGAAAATGTAAAGTATGATGCCCTTCGCTACGTAGAATTTTTTGAAAAAAAATTTTTTTCACGAAATGGCGGCCGATTGAACTTTATTTTCAGTTTTTAACTTCAATTATCGACCTTTCTGGCTTGATAAAACTAAAGTAAATAAGTAAGTAGTAGAAAACCTATCCAAAAATATTGTGTGAAATTTTGGAAGCAATCGGTCAAGCCGTTTTCCGAAGATTTTGGGGACCGTCTTTGAAAACCGAGATTGAAAAAAAAAATTTTTCTACTCGGATGTTCCCCCTTAAAGTAAAAGTAAATTAAATCAAGAATGGCACACATTATTATTATTAACATCAACCTGTGATAAACACCTTTTTTGTTGACTTTCTGATAAATACAAAATAAATTCATCTTCAAGCTCGATACATCAATTTTATCGTATTACAATAACCGATTAATATTTGTTTCAGTAAAATCTTACAAAATACGTTAAAAATTTTGACCCAACAGTCAGCTGCTAAATTATTAAATGTCAAACTAAATCTAATCTTAATGCAATGGAAACACAGTTCTCTTAATCGCAAGACTTCGCGGCAGTGAAAACATCGCATTAGTATTACTGCCACGCGATTCTATTATTTAATGAAAGCCCTAAAAACGAAGGAAAATCTCATTGCAGCTGTGCGCCCACCCGGAGTTTTCCACAGAGACATGACACTTAAATTTGTCCGTTCATTATATATTTTTGCACTTCATGTTTATTAGTTGTTACTTATTACTAAGAGACAATGCATAAACACCTTCTTTCATAAACATATCGTTGTTAAGTTTTTTTATTTTTTTTATTCCAGAGCCGAAAGAAACAGACGAAAATAGAAGAACTGGCGGAAATAATATTACTGGAAAAAAAGTTCCCTTACTCTCTTTTGACCGTCCGTATAATAGTTTACTAGTTTTATAAATTATCGACATAAAGGACGGAGAAGCGTACGTTTTTATAACGCCTTTTCGACAACACGTAGCGAGCTGTTTTAAATGACAAAAAGAATTGTCCACGCCAACCGTAGCAGTCGTGAGGCTCGGTAGTAATTTTGGACAACATTGTGTTTACTACGCGTTTAACAGAAGTGAAGGACTTTACTGATCGGAGGATACTTCATAACTTTTAGAGCACATTAAATTAGCAAAAATTGCCGTGACCTCAACTTTCTAGAGTATTTAAAATAAAATTGCCAAAATTGCGGCCATGGGTAGGAAAAAAATTCAAATTTCCCGGATCACGGATGAACGGAATAGACAGGTGAGTGCGTGTTTTTATTAAAATAAATTTAAAACGAACATCGATGATTTGGTATTTTGTAATTGATACCAACTCCCTGCTCCTGCAAATGACATCCCTGTATACATTTGAACTGACATAAAAGAACACGGTCAATAAAAATTATTCGACTTCTCATCAGACCTAAAAGATATGACGGACTTCGTGTTGACATTTGCAACCTCTTTTCATAACACTAAATCCTGAAATTGATTTGTAGGCGATTGTATAAAAGGCACAGGGAACTAAGAAGACATTCAACATCTCTTTAATCAAATCAAATCTATTTAATTATTTAAAATTATTTAGGCGTTTGTCTAAAAAATACGAAAAAGTAAAAAACTATTTGATATCTCAGTAGACCTAACAGATATCGTGAAATTAGTAAGAATATGTTCAAAACTCTACATCCTATTTTCGCCTCATACGCCAATTTAAGTTTTAACTTTTTTTCATGAAATTTCCTTTTTTTTGTATAATTACATACACATACCATACATTCCAAGTTTCAACTTTCTAACATGAGTTCTTCCTGAGATAGAAAAAACATCCCCATACACTAATACCCTCATCAACAGCTTTATTTTTGGAACATTCCTACTACAATCGCTCAATATCATTGCCAAGTTTCATCCGGTTTATAACGAGTCGATAGATATAGGTGAATCTTAGAATAATCTGTTTTCCACCCACTCAGTAGTAAGGGTCTACCTTATGCATGAAATATTAAAGTTAAATTGTATTTCCCAACTTCCGGTCTGTGCTGTATTCTTCAAAAATCTTACATTGAGCATATTTCGCTGTGTGTATAAACCAAGTTTCAATTTTGTGTCGTTATTGGTTCGAGTGATATCGTTATGAACAGTTTTTTACCCTTTTTTTTAGTTTACTCAGTTAATATGTCTACAAACAATATTTAACCATTACATTTTTGATGTTGATTCCAACTTTCGAGCTCTTCAGACATATTGGATTTCCTCTACTGTTATATACCCACGGCGATGTTAACCATTATTAGATAATAATATGAACTCGCGACTGTTTAAGAAGTGATTCCTTCATATATTTTGAGACAAAATTTTTTAAACTAATAAGCACTGTTCAACATAGTTGTGTTTTGAGATAATCGAATTACATGTCATTATCTTTAACGAGTCAAGATTGTTGGTGGATCTGATCTTAAAAATGTAATTTTAATGGGGTTTTCTGCGAAAAATAACATTAATCACCACTTTTTACAGTTGAGTGATGATATTGATTTATTAAAAAGAAATACTTCTTTACCTCTCTGTATTTCTGAGGATAGTGAAAATAAACTATCTCTATAAAATTATTATTTTCTAAAAATATAACAAAGAATTATCCCAGGCACCCAGTAGAATAAGACATTGACGCAAAATCGGCAGACATTTTTTTTGAACACGTGTCTTAAGGACTTTTCATATGGGAGCTACTCAAAGGAGTAGAAGGATTTCGCTGACTAGTAAACTCGAACTTTGTTTTCACTAAAAGCTTATTTGTAAACTGATTTGTAAATTCCGAATTCGTGGCTGAACGAGTTCTGTAAATTAAGTGAAGATACTTTTACAAGATATTTGTATAGCAGCTACATGAAGGAGTTTCTTCAAAATCATGTATTTAGCTTCAACTATTGAAAAATCGAAACATACAAAAAAAATCTGCCAACAGTCTGGGCGCAACTTTATTATGTTATGGGTAGAAGTCCGAAACGTATTTAATACTTAGATGCGGTGTAGGTTACTATGATAGACGGACATTTTTTTTTTTTTTTGCTTTTTGGCGTTTTCTAGTCCTAAAACGTGTAAATACAAAATTTCAGGGTAGCAAATTATTAAAAAATAATAAAGTAATACAAAGTCGTATCTTAAACCGTTCTGAAGCTATCGGCCAATATTCTTGGACAGGGGAAGATATACTCGACGATTGGGGAAAAAAGCATCATATGTCCAATTTACACGAAAAGAGACAAACTGCTGTGAGAATTTCAGAGGAATATCATTGTTGTGTACGTCCTACAAAATACTGACTAAAATAAAAGCTCTAAAAGGCTCACTTTGCTCAAAAGGGCGAGTATCAGCACCACAGTCGGTCTCCTGACCGGACACTGTCTTATAGGTCGGTATAAAAGACTCGGCCTCTTCTCAAACGACTTCTGTAGAACCTTCTCTGTACCTGTCCAGCTCTATCCGCTAGAAGGAAAGCTCATCTTGGAACCAAAATTAGTCCGACTAACGTGACTCACAATGACGAACACTGAAACTCAAATAAGAATACAAACCGATTCCCCAACCAGCTTTCGAACGGAATGTGGTTTAGAGCAGGGAGATGGTCTAACCCCCATGATTTTCAACTTGGCACTAGAGTGTGTCATCCGACCAACCCCAGTCGACACGAATGGGACACTACTATTCAAGTCCACCCAACTAGTAGCATACGCTGACGATATAAATATTCTCGCAAGATCCTTCCGTGGTGCTAAGGAGGTATTTGTCATTCTTGAAAGTACGAAAGTAAACACTCGCCAAACGAGCTTTAGAATGCATTCAAAATGAAGGTGACCATTTTGAACATTTATTATAATAAAAATATTTGAAATAAAAACCATTATTAAATTCATTCAATTCAAGCAAGTAGCGTAGATCAACATGCACATGCACTGATTTTTTAAATATTTAATTTTTATGCGATTTTTTTACCTGTTACTTCCAAAATGTTAATCGTAACTCATACATATTGTTACGTGTAAGCCTGGCCACCGCGCAACTCGATCGATTACGAATAGGGAAACAGCAACAACCGAATACCTAAGCTGCAAAGTAACCCAATCAAAAGCCTAGTTGAGTAAATAAGTAGAGCGGAGCAACACGATTATATCTCTCCTCTAATCGAATATGCTCGAATCTACTGGAAGCGTAAAAGGTCAAATGGAATGCTCTCAAACTTTCCAGTATTGTCCACACACACCACCGAGCGAAGATTCAAGAACAGTCTCGACTACAGACAAGTAGTATAAAAGCAGATAAAGCTTTCAGCGAGGGACATATTAATTTTTATTACGTCGACTGTGACAGCCAGCGTGTATACGCGACCGTGTTGGTAGAGAGCGAAAGTGATCGAGTCAAGCGATATAAATAAGCGGGCAGTGCTGCCATACAGTGCCAATTGTTGTGCGAATAGAATTAATAGTGCGATTGAATAAATTATCACTTAATGTTTCACTTGAAATCCCGGCGAACCCCTAGCTCGCAACAATATGTATGCCGCTTTTGTAGGTAATAATACGGCTCATAAAAAAATAAAATTAAAATGACATTTTTATAATGGGGTTTTCTGAGAAAAACTACATTGATCACTGAATTTTTAGGGTTGACGTAGCAAAAATTTGTGTTTTCGAGTAAATATCTCAAGATTGGGTGCAGTTACAATTTAGACTGTTACATCAAATGAAAGGTAATTCAATTAGTTATAACACTTTGCCTTGTGATTATTCGTTTTCAAGATGTAACGTTTTAAGTGAGTGAGGGTACTGGTCAAAAACACTTATCTTAACCACCCTGTATCTCCACTAATATTGAAAATTGACCCACCCTGTAGAACAATTTCTCCAAATATATCAAGGAATAACCCCTTACAAGGTGGCACACGGAGTGCCAAACACCCTGTATAATACTCTTCATCTGGAGTATAATGAGTAAATGGGGTAATACTTTTCATATTAATCTTTTAATCATTCTATAATTCCATGAAAAACATGAAGTGGAGTTGGTTTGGGTAATTAGGTCTAGTTGTAGCACCTTGTCTATTAAAGGTTAATTTTTTTCTAACTCCACTAAATTTCTGTCTATTCACAATGGCAACACGTGTCGAAAATGGATTGTTGTCTTTACAATGGTCTATCGATATCAAGGATTTGATAT
The DNA here is from genome assembly GCA_951812415.1 of Beris morrisii. Classification (NCBI taxonomy): domain Eukaryota; kingdom Metazoa; phylum Arthropoda; class Insecta; order Diptera; family Stratiomyidae; genus Beris; species Beris morrisii. The sequence goes on along the minus strand of OX638311.1, from coordinate 103,143,391 downwards.
GAAGTGCCTATAATTAAAGGTTTGAGTAAATAGAAAACGGGCTGTTATTTTCTATATATTTTCTAACGTATTCCGTCGGTTTTAATTAAGACGTGAACGATTCGAATAGTATTATATCCGGCCTTTTGAAAAAAGGACGGTATTTGATTACAGAGGTTCATAAATTAGGCAGAAAGCTTTTCATGCAGTACGTGAGGCAATGGAATAACGTACGCAATGTCGTTTCGTTATTGTCTTAACATGGAATTAGTAATTGATCAACTTGGAAATTTATATTGGTTTTCCACCTAATTGCCGAATATATTGTATCGTTGGTTCTTTTCTTCGTATAGCATTTAGCTACTTTGTTCGTTTTGAAAGTATCTTGCCTTACGAAGGATTCTTTTTCAAACACATACTTATTACTATAAGCTCATAGTTCAATTAATTTATTAATTTTTCCTTTATATTTTAGGTAACATTTAACAAGCGTAAATTTGGAGTGATGAAGAAAGCGTATGAACTGTCGGTTCTGTGTGACTGCGAGATAGCTCTTATCATATTTTCATCAAGCAACAAATTGTACCAATATGCAAGCACTGATATGGACAAGGTCCTTTTGAAGTACACTGAATACAATGAACCGCATGAGTCCTTGACCAACAAAAATATAATAGAGGTACATTATGTTGAGCGGCAATGTTCTGGTTAAACAATTTGAATTTGTTGGTTTGAAGCGTAAAAGGCAATTTCTGTGTTTTAATTATTACCCAATCACGTGCGAGTTTGTTTTTCTGAAGATAACTTTTTATTGAAAACGGGAAAATATAACGCATTTTATTGAAATTGTGTTCTCTTATGAAACCAAAAAAAAACGTGAATATGTAATTTTATATTTTAACCAAATTAACATTTATTGAGTTTTGTTTGGATTTTAACGAATGCAACTAAATATCGGCCTCACAACATCTTGTTTTTATTTTCGTTTTAAATGTGGTTGCACAGAATATATTTGACGATTTTTTCAAAATATTGCCTGAATATGTTTTTAAACCGCAAACAAAAATCAAAAACCTCACATTGTTGCTTCTAAGTTTATTATGACCATTTACCATCGAAACAATGTTATCGGAAGAAAAAAAAGTCAATTTTTCCCTTAACATTGTTTCATGATGAAATATTTATTTTTATTAATTTTAAGTGTTTCGCACTAATCACTCACATTCCGACATTATAACATCAGTCCTTAGACTCCTACGTTATTGTTTTATCCTAACATAATGTGTGTTTATAAAAAAAAGTCAGCAACACACCAAGGACATTCCTATTTATATTATAAGAATTTTACCATTACGTTGTGAGCTCCGTCCACTGACACTTGCAGGCACTTACAAAGAAGGAGAATAAGAATGGAGCCATGTCCCCAGAATCACCCGAACAGGAAGCTGATTATACTCTGACGCCAAGAACTGAAGCCAAATACAATAAAATCGATGAAGACTTTCAATTAATGATGCAACGGAACCATCGGGTCAGTATGTCTGGAACAAATTACACGCTACCAGTATCGGTACCAGTAGCAGGAAGTTACGGCGAAGCCGGGATGCTGCAGGCTAGTCCACAAATGGCGCACACCAACATTAGTCCTAGACCGTCTAGTTCAGAAACCGATTCAGGTATTATTATAAATATCTCTTAATTTATACAATTCACATTTACTATTTTATTACAGTATATCCATCGGGGTCAATGCTAGAAATGTCTAATGGATATCCGCATTCAGCATCACCACTCGGTGGTTCTCCTAGTCCAGGTCCGAGTCCTGGTATAGGTGGGCATCATAGTAATAAATGTAAGCATGCTGCCGCTAACAGTCCTAACATAGTTCTTTAACTAATGCAAACATATATGTCCCTTATTATGTATATAATAACGTCTTTACTGCACATTTAGCATTTAACTGAATAATGTAACTGTTATTATCTATCAATTTTATTATACAAAAGTTGCTTATTAGCGCATTCGTAATAGTTTTTAGTATATATCCAAGGAACAGACAGAACCGAATAGAATAAGGATTGAAATTTTCAATAAACATTTATTAGAAGTAAAGAATTTTACAAATTCTGTCAAGTCGAGCCAAATTCGAATATGATCACAACTTCAAACTGTAGATCTCTACCGTAATGTATTGCGTGTGACATGAAATGGAAAGTTCACCAGGTAGGTCTCTTATTTGTGTAGATAGACGCAAGAGAGAAACCAACTGTATCGGAAACTTCGGTGTCTGAGGTTGCTTGGAAGGTTCAAAATGCACGCGACCAAAGTTAAAGTTTCCTTTAATATTTAAGAAGGTTTTGATCGCCGTACTTTCAAATCAATTGCAGAAACTCTTTGCCATATACTGGGGTTAGGTGAACATATCGATGTTAACTAACATATTGTTGCGACCTAGGTGTTTGCCGGTATTCAAGAAAGCACAATTCGTTTAAAATCAATAGAAACAACAATGATTTCTTACTAGCCTTCAATAATCGTACTGCCGAAAAAGCTGCTCGATTTTTATATACAACTTGATCACTGCTCGTTCGCTGCTTCCAATCAAAACTGCTGTACAAATACTTCGCGTAGAAACTGATCGTCGTATCGCTTCGTCGTAGTAAAACTATCCTTGGTTGCAGACTTTGTCGTGCTTATATACTGGATGTGTGGAGTCGGAATCTTTCTTGCATATTCGATGGTGTATTTGGAATGTTCGGGAAATGTTAAGTACAACCGAGAACTTTGCAATAAAATAATGGGAGGTTATAGTTTTTCTCACTGGAAACTGATCGAGTTGTACGGGTTGCCAGAGCAGAACAATACTTTCGCTAAGATTGGAAGTGAAACTATTACTCACTGTCCAGGGATATGGGGCATTTGTTTGGTAGTTGAGGCTGAACATTCAGAACACTAAGCTTCGACTCATAAAACTACAATGCTTGTCTAGTCTAGTTATAAATGTAGCAATGAGAACAGCACCGACAGCAGCCTTGGATGTCTTCACCAACTTGTCACTTTTAGTAAGTACGATGTGGCAAAAATATTGTCTGAATTTAATTGATTCTATAGGGGATTTGGTTCATTCCAAATGAAAAACTCTACATCGGATTCTGGTGTGATAGAGGAAGGATAGAACTGGCGAATCCGGTACATCCAGTACGAAACTGCAGTACCCATAATCATAAAAGTTCGTAAATTGGATGGGACAAGAATTTTCAAACGACTATTGAAAGGCATAGCACATTATAGTCATTGACAAAATCGTACAAGCGATCGCGGTCGGTGGCCATAAAATATGTATTATAATGAAATTAAGGCATCCATAAAAAAAACTGTAAGATATCAGATTTGAATTGGTCGAAAACTTTTCGGACCTCAGGTGTTTGGGGCATACGTAAAGTAGTGCAGACTTAACGTCATGGAAAGACAGCGACAAAGTTATTCTTACAGGCTAGGTGTAGCTAAGCGAGAAAACATCTGATTTAAAATGCGCTTTTGGCCAATTCTTCGTAAGAAAGGCAAGGTGTAAAAGTTCTCGGCATTGGGAATAACGGGTTAAAAAAACTGACATGATTATTTTTCTTTTTCAATTTATTCTACCATAACATGAATACATTTATTAGATCTTTCGATTAGTTTTTCTATCTTATCGTATAGATATTTTTTGTTCAAAGTGGGATGAAACCTGAAATCGCGGACTTGATCTTTTCATCGTTTGAAAATTTCTTTCTTCGTTTGTCTTTTTCAAGTTTGAAAATAAAAAAATAATTGATTTGCTGGATTGTTGTGAGCATTTTCGAGCTATTCTTGTAATAACCTTTGGCATGCCAAGATGTTTATGTGGAATTTTCAAAATAATATTATATAATATTCAAGTTGCTTCTTCAAACAAACAGACTTCCTGTAATATTAAATTTTTAATCAGATATCGGAGTTCCAGGGCGCGTAACGTTTTCCTGAATATTGTTGTGAACGGAGGCCTTGGTGTGAATATTTCGACTTGAAAAAGTCAAAATATTCGAGGGAAAGGAAGGTTCAGGAAAGAGTGGGCCAATTCCTCCTACGTCCGAATTGGTGGCTGAAATCCGAGCGGAAGCGACACGCTTGCTGGCGGCCGGGACTAGCTACGGCAGTTGTGGGGGGGTTCTTGCCCAGATTTCAGACCATAAACCCTTGGCCTGTACAACAAAAAAATTCGTGTCGGCTTACTCCAGGGTGATTTAAAATTGGGACTATTTCCCCAATAGGTGACCAAGAAGCGGTGGAATAGCGCGACTTCGCGATTTGTCAGGGCGCTTAGGTAGTATAGCGCCCTGTCTGCCCACCCTACCTCAGCCATGACTGTCCTAAAAACAACTTTGTCATGGCCCCTTATTGAGGTTCGGGGGTAAAAGCTCAAACGCTCGGGTTCATTTTCAAAAAAGAAATACTAGCCTCGCGGCATTTCAACGACTAATGACAAAATAAGTATTGGCTCAAAACGAGCATAAAATCATAAAAAATAAAAAAAAAATTCTGAAAGAAAAAACCATAACCAAACAATTTTAAATAAATAAAAAAAAAACAAACAACAAACTTACCCCATTTTATTTGTTTCTGTCCTTTTCGATTTTTTTTTTGTTTTAATTATTATTTAATTTAAGTTCGGTCCGTCTGTCCTGTCGTTTTGTCTTATATTATTTATTATATTTTATTTTTATTATATTATTTTACTCTAATTCATTTTTTTCTTAATTAAATTTAATAATTTATTTCATTTTATTATGGGGATTTTTACTTCGTTTTTTATTTTAAATTTATTTGTGGTTTTTTTTTTTTTTACTTATTTTACGATCGGCCAGTTGTTTTTTGGCGCCTCAATTTCCAGCCGAACTCATGAGATTCTCGCGTAAAAGAGCACTTAAAAACTCTCGTCGTGAAACGAACGAGAAAATAACATACACACGAGACACGAAACCTTCGTATTGGGGGGCTTTTCGATGCCGGAAACTTTGGGGAGGCGATTCAGATAACAAGAATTTAATCATTTCTTTTTTTTTTCAATCAATCAATCGATCACGCGAAAATAATCCGAAAACCCGTAGCTACAATTTTCTTTATACCCAGGTTGTTTCCCTGCTTACTCTTCACAAAATCACTTGGATAATCACAGATATTGCGATTCTTTCTTATATCACGGTAAAACCCAATTGAATAGCACCAGAGACTCAAACTCAAATTCAAACTCGAAACATTTATGTATTTCAACTTCACTTGATTTTACTTTACTAGGCGACCGATTTTGCAATTTTTTTTTTTTTTTTTTTAAACATATAGCCCTCAGCTAGCTAATTGCCGGTGTTTTCTGTTGCTTCACGTTAAGCTAATTTTTTGCGTCGACAACGATCCCGTACATTTATTTCGGTTCAATTTTAAATTTGCCAGGCCACGACATCGTCAACTCAAGCGATCGGTTTGGAAAGAAAACGATCGCTTCGCAAGGGTATCCAAATTCCACTGATTGAGAGATCCGAGCAGTTGTCACCACCGGACAAAGCTGATTGATATTTTTCGCGCAAATCTCACGAGGATCCTCACTAGGCGAATTTCTGATTTGGGACACTTTTCCGCGAAATGAAAATTTTCACAAAATTCCAATTGGAGTTTGGAGTGCGCGACCATGCGAACCGGAACACTTTTAATCGATTTCGATTCCAACAAAAAGAACAACACAAAACTAGCGTGAATTTTCGTAACGAGCGGCTGTAAGGAGTCAAGGCACTTTTCTTTTCGCGGACACGAAAAAACACTTTTCCGGAAATTTATTTCGAAAAGTCGAGGTCGAAGAGACGTCGGTGGATGAACTTCCGCGCGATATACGCGGCCACAGTGCGTACCGGACGGAATTCACGCGACGAAAAAAAAGGTGTGGATCGTCGCGACCCAGCTGACGGGTAGTTTTCCGTGGATTCAACGCGTTTCGCACCGAAAAATTTACCGTCGACTACTGTCCTCAACCGCGTTTTTCTTTCTCCCTCTCAAACCTCGCCGTTTCCGGCATCTCCGAATAACGGTCCATTTTTGCTGCCGCTCAGTTGGTGGCAGTTGCGGGTGCGGTCACAATTCATCGTATGCTGAACCTTGAGCGCACCCACAACCGCCCAGCAGGAAATAGTCGAGTTGTCTAGTGACAACTCAACACTATGCCACAAGTAAATTTTGCTAGTCAAAGTAAGAGTCATTGTAAAGCTACTGTCATTTCTTGCGGAATTATTGAAGTCGGTTGTTTTATAAGAAATTTAATGACTGTACGAAACTTATTTTTCTCTATATTTTAAATTTTCTTCGACTTCGACTTGTTCACAGGACGAGAAATCGAAGAGTAATGACAGATTCAGTCAGCCAAAATAGTTATTTCTACAATACTATTGAGACATATAATCACGATATAAAGATTATAAAGAAACTTGTGTATATGATTAATTACTACTCAATTCCCAGAATTTTTTTGATCTCTCATTCTTGTATTTGCTGATTCTAAAGTAACAGACTAAAACGCTAAACAGAAGCCTCACTTTTAATAATTAACTTTTAGATAATACTATATAGATAGTTTGGACTTTTTGCAAAACTCTTGAGTTCAACATACAGATCTGCAACTTCAACTTTCGAAGCTATAAAAAAGGGTGTACCATTGTTAATAATAATTTGTTCCTTTCCAATGAGTGTAGTAGACAATGATCGTAGTTCGCGTTGTATTAAAACAGGTCTAAGGTCACTCTATGATGACTTGGGTGCTAAATGAGAAATTAAATTATCAAATAAAACATTAATGCACCTCATTGAAATATTTGCACCCGTAAAATCTTGCAGAACGAATTCCTGAATTCTGTGGTCACAGGGAATAACTTGGTAAGTCGAAAAATATTAAAATGGGATAAGTGTACTGTGGTCATCTCACAAGACTTACACGCACTGTGAAAAAGTTATTGTTATAATTATGTTATTTGATCAGTGAGACGTCAGCAAATTTAATTTTTTCACAAAAACTGGATTTACAGGAATAGTTTAATAGTAAAAATAGGAAAAAATAGCTGTCCTGAATAGTTTCGTTTTTAGACTTACCGACTTATTCCCTGTGGCCACTTTTTATGGCCAATTTTGTTGATGAGCTATGCTTTGCTAGATAGGGTTCTTTACATTAGTCCGAAAATAAGCCATGAGGTAAAAATATATTTAAACAATACATAGTTGATAAGTAGTCATCAGTGGTAACTGTTAACCTATAACTATGGTCTGATTTATAGAAGGAACAGAATGGGATTAAAGTACAAACAACTTTGGTAGTTATAATAGTTTGCTGAAAATATATTCCAATATCAGCTATGTTTCTTAGTAAATAAGTCTTTGAAATCGGAACGAAATGCTTTGTCAATTTAGTGCATTACTTGTTGCAACCATTTAATTTCTAACCTTTAGCGGAGACAGAATTTTGATCTGCCGTTGAAAAAAATATACAACCAATTTTTTCATTAATACACTCAGCGTGTTTTAAGTGAATAATATTTATCAAATGAATACCATTTGTTTATCGGTTGTACGACCATCGGACGGACAAACTTGAGACTTCGGTCATCATTGATCAATAATAACTTTTATATCATACATCGCTTCGCTTCGTACATTATAAACTTTTGTGGTTGAATTAAACTTACAATACTCTTTAGTTGTCTTATAAAGCATGATATATATTTTTTTAAAAAAATGTTTGAAAGCCATTAATATCTTTATTAACAATGCACAGTGAATGAATGAAATAAAATTTATTGTATTATTCGTAGCAAACCCTTTCCTGCAGTTAAATAAGGGAGGGAAAGTAATCCATACTCACTAAATTAATTCGTATATATATTATAATCAAAAAATAAATAATTATATTATTCAAATTTGTTCCGCCTTTATATTTCTAGCATCACATCATATATCTCATAAGCAGCATTCGCCTGTAGGACAAAGCGGTCGTAGCTCTAATTTACGAGTAGTGATACCAACACCGATGGCACCTAATATGTCGTCGGGAGATGATATCAGTTATGGTGATGTAAGTTATGTATGTAGATTTTTACAAAACAGAAGTGTCACTTGCGCCTTCTTTTACTTACTAATTGATATTTAATTTCTTGAACATGTCTATCCAAATGATATTGCTTATTTTTATTGTATTGTACTTTTAGCAACAACATAATCGTCAAAATCAGTCAACACTTAATACACCTGTAGTAACACTACAAACTCCAATACCCGGTCTTTCTAATTATTCGTTAAGTTCTTTTGGTCCACAAGATTTTTCAATGGGTTCCTCAGAAGTGATGGGTCTGCCCTCGTGGAGTACGCATCAGAGTTTAACCACAGTACAACACACAAGGTATCTCATAACTAAAATTTATATTATCTTAATTACAATAAGTTAATTCGATTTCATTGCAGCGGTTTATCCCATTTAACTGTTACAAACAGCACACCCCCGCCATCAACATCACCGCTATCAGTTAAAGTGAAATCCGAACCTGTGTCTCCGCCACGTGATCATCAAGCGGTGGCCGCTCATCAACAACATCCAAGTTCAATGATAGGGCAAACGGCTAGTGGTGGACTATCAATTACAACTATGAATACAGCGGCTGTGATAGCGGCTAGCCATCAAGCGAATTCAGCAAATCTAGGAGTTCTAAGTCACCCGCAGCATCTTGTGATGAGTTCAAGGCCACCATCAACTGGTCATCTGACTCCCACACCAGGTTAGTTGAGAACAAAGCAGAAACGTTCATAAATTTCTTGTTAGAAATTTTGCAGTTTTCCTAAATCCCATAACTGCTTAAATGTTTTTGCGATATCGAATTAGTTTATGGCTGCTTTTATAATTTTTACCATTCAATAATATTACAATAAAATATTAACTTTACCAAGTTTTAGACAAGTATGAAGGCTGTTACCGGGCACAACTGAGCTCTTCCAAATTTTGGAGTTTTGCCGGTAAATTTGCCAACTTTATATCATTCTTTATTTTTTTATGTCTTCATTACCATCTTTTTGTCCACTTTATACATATATTACTTTAATTACAAATTCGAGAGTATGTGTAGTTTTAAGAATAATTTATATTATTTTTTTTTGTTGCTTGAATCATGGCACCGGAAAAACTTTTTACGGCAAATTTCCTATATAGTTTTTTGTTTAAATCTGCAATAGTTTATCAGATGCTTTTCATCATGCGAGTAGCTATGAACAATACGAAAATAATTTACTTCCTAGAAAAAAAAACGAATTCGACTACGGCACAATATCTTTTTTATGCAACTATGCAGAAATTGTTAGTTTCCAAATTGTCTTATTTTGTACTTAAAACAGAAAATATCCAAATAATCATATAGTTGAAGTGTTTAAATCTATTGTAAAAATGGTAAATAACTCAGTATGTTTGGTTTTGGAAAGGCTATAGGAGTTGAAAGTTGGTCCTTTATTTTCTACATGTTTCTTTCAATATGTGCTGAATTGCATAAAAGTAAGTTCAAAATCAGTTAGTTTAGTCTTAAAAGTCTATGAATATTTATAGCTTATGTTTGAAATGAATGAATACCTACGTTCCTAGATTTTTAATTTGGGTGAACAAAAAATCCTAAAGATCAAAAGTTGACAGGAATTGTTGAGTCGAAAATTATTAGAAGTCTATTCTATGCTTATGTATAAGCTTTGTCTACGCTATCATGAAATCAGTTAAAAAAATCATTGAAGGAACTTGAATTTATAATTTGACTGACTTGCTTTCGTATGCTCCGAAGAAAGTTAAATTCTTGGGGTTATTGGCTGGCATCTCATCTTATTTATTAATCATAACCGTACATCAATTCTAATTTTTAGTTGGTATGAAGACTACTTTTTCAGTGTAATTACATATTTATATGTACCGAGTATCCAGTTCATAACATAAATGGTTCCTAAAATAAACTTAACACTAATTAATAATTCTATACACATGCTAAGTTTCGTTTTCTATAATCTGTAATGTTTCCATTTCCCCTTCTCCCTCATACGACAACTCCAAAAATGTCACTGCAGATAGGGTTCTATCGGTGCCACAGGCACAGTATTCAAATAAACGACAAAAATTAATCGAGATAAACTTACAGCAGGATAATAAGTACTTCACAGATAAAAATGTACTGCAAATAAGTGGGCATTATTATGGCATACAAAAAAAATAAAATTAAAAATAAGAATACAGTAGATGAAATTTGAGAGTAATAAGTTTAATACAGGCCAAAAGTAGGTAACGCATAGAACCGAGCCTCCGAATAAAAGTTCACTTTTTGTTCAGAAGTGACCGTCTGTCGAACGGACGATAACTCATGAATGCCATGACCTAGGGTGTTGAAATTGTGTGTGAAACACGTGTTATATATTTTTCGATAGGAATTTGAAATTTTTGTGCACATTAATTTTTAAATTGTTCCATGTAAAAGGAATTTGATTTTGATTTTGTTTCTAATACCCTGTACAGACTATGCATTTTAAACGCATTTAAGTAGATAAATTTAACATGTTAAAAAAGTAGTGTTCAGACTAGGCAACTCGTTTTATTTTGATACATGATAGCTTGATGTAATTTGTTTTGACAAGTAGATATTCTGCTGTGTTTCATTCGCAAAATTATGCTTTCTAAACTGTTTGAAACCAATTAGTTTGTATAGCAGTAATGAAAAGGGAATTTATTAGCTAATGCAGTCGTTGCACAAGCACAAGATTGAGTTTCTGCAGCATTAAAGAGTTTCTTCCAAAGTTTACTTCGATTTCCGCGAGGGTCGCAGTACATGTTTTCGGTTAAACGCGTAGTAGCTACGTGTTTTCGTAAACGCGTCCGGGAAGTGTTTTCAGCGCATTTAACTTGATTTAAACGCGTTAATCTCGTAGTCTGAACATAGTATTATATAGCAGTATGCCAAGCAAGAATGATTTAATCGCAACTATCGAGCATTTCGGTCACATTGTTTTTTCTCCAACTCTCGTACTTCTACACGCAAATATTCCATTTTTTGCAAATAGCTTGATTATCATAGCTTAATATAAACTCCAAGTTTCAACTTCCTAGCCCTATGTATAAAAACCAAAATGTTTGGTTTAAAACGGAACACCCCTTTTTTTCCTTTTTGAGGCATATGTAAATACATAAATTTTGGTCAGCAGTTTTTTTTAAAAGAAGAAAGCAGTGATTCTCAAATGATTTTCGCTATGGGCCAATTTGGTTTACTCAGAGAATCTTGCTGAAAACACGTTTATCATCAAGTTAAATAAAGAATTAGAGTATCGGTGTACTGGGGCCATATGATGTATTCCGTCGCTAGTCATCCGCTGCCAACGACACCGACGTTGTCGCTATTTTGATATGATGTTGGGATTACAACGACGCACAATATACGCGCGAACGACATAGTTACGGATTGCCAAACTGGACGTTGCGACGTTCATCGACGCTGTCGATGCGAACGTCGCGACTTTCGTTACATCATACGGCCCCAGGTATCCTTGTTCGTAGCCAAAGTCAGATTGGTCTGGAAAACAATTAACTGAAACATTATACTGAAATTTTTTGGTTTTCGTTACGGGAACATTTAGTCATGTAAAAAATGTGTTGTAAAAAAACAACTTTAAACCCAAACGTCTAATGTGGTTAACAACATTTTCATGTACTGACCAAGATTTTAAATTTAAAGATTCTATATTTTACAGGGCTGTGGTTAATTATTTAGTTTATTGGTTTCCAAAGTTTAGACGTGTTTTATTGATCCAACTTCTTAAAATAACCACTGGTACTTTAGTTACGGACTAATGGATTAGATAATCGGTTCGTTTATTCAGTCTTCTGGGTTTTTCAAAACACGTTTTGGTCAAATATTTCGCTTCAGAAAGTAGCAGAGATATAACACTCTAAAACACAGGCGTAATCGCGGGACGTGTCTTTTTCTATAATATTATTGTTAGATTTATGTTTTCTCTTAGAAACATTTCATTTTATATCTTTCCAATTGCTAACATTTCCCATTTTATGATATGAACATATATCGCCAAGACGGTAAACAAATTAAAATGATTTCGATTACTTTTTGGGCACCATTTCGGACATAGTCGTTTTACTGAATGCATATCTGCTCCATTAACACTTTGACTGCCAAACTTTTTGTCAAACACTTTGACAATACTATTTAAAGCCATCAACATTTTTGTTGGATGCGGAGCCGCGACCACTGGTACTGCACGTGTTAAGGATAATGCCAAAAGAATTGAAATAATAAAAATGTATTTAGACTGAAATTATACATTTGCCCACCTAACGACGATACGAATGATTAATTATTAACAAAAGTAATTTTAGATATACATGGTGTATTGTTATAAAGTTAGGAGCGGGATATAGAAGTATGTTACAGGGCTAAAAAAAAGTCCTCGTTTTTGTACCGTTTTTGTTATCGTATTATGCCATTTCTTCTATCCAGATAATTTTACTTAAATAAATTTTTCACAATTGGAGGAAAGGGGAGTGAAATTCGAACTTTTTAAATAAATTTGTGTATTGTTTTATGTAACGGCAATATACCTGTTTTTGTGAAATTCCAGAGGATTTTGATGCACAATAATTTTAGTGATTATTTTTTTATTTTTACCTTGGCAATATCAGAACCTATTTCATGGTCTTTCGTACAAGGATAAATTTATTGCTCGCATATTGGATTTTATCTACTTTTCATCTGAACTATTTTAGCAATTGAGTATTTCTTTTTTTAATAATTGGTAAACTAAAAAGGATCTTGTTTCGCAAAACATTACAAACCTGTACTCTATATATCCTTCTGCTTCTTGAATTGCTCGACCTGCAACTTTACGCATCTTTTCTAACACGACGTTCAAAGGATATGTTCTAAGAACAGTGTGAAAAGAAATAATTCACTTTCTGCCAGGAACCGTAAGAAACCGTAAAAATGTTCGTTTTTTATTAGCCTTACTGTAAGTTATGGTTCACTTTGTACATTTCTCTGACGAAAGCATACTAGGTGTATGTTTAGGTAGTCTGCCAATTACGTTATAACTTTCCCTTACTTATCATAATTTACTTTATGTATTTAAATTTTGTGTTACAATGGAATTTTTCTGCGGCGATAAAAAATACTTTAATTTATGCAATTAAAATTTTTATAAGTAATTTACAATAAAGTTTTATACAGCTTCAAAATATAGCAATAGGTGCGTTTCTTGGGCAATTTATCCAGTGCAGAGTAGGTTGCACTGAAAGCAACAAGAGCATTACTGCTTCTCTGATTCTTTATCACTTATTAACCGTTTATAGTATACTGAAATAGCTACCCAGTGAACATAATGGGTCAGTTACTCTGGTTAAGAAACCATTAAGAATCATAAAAACTGCAATGTTGTTGTTTTCAGTGTAAATTTTCTATCTATTCCTCCGGAATGGTATAAAAACAGCTATTCAATGCAGAGAATTATTCCTTGAATAAATAAATAAACAAGAGCATCTATTAAAAGCTGAAAAGTTTTACTTACTTAAAATACTTTTACCTCCAATGTTGGAAAAATTATTTTTTTACGGACAACATTTTATTTGGATTGAGGCGCGCACTCTTTTCTGTCCTGAGATCATGCACACACTATTAAAACTACTCGTCCGATAGGTACAGTCTATTGAAACTGTAAGATAGTTATCTGCCAACAAAATGATCACCAGACATAGATATGGTATCGTAATATGAAGAATAATTATACCGCAATGATTTTTTACTGACATGATCCACGCTGTAATATGCATCATACCAGACAGATTTGTATACATGTTTCACACGGGACAGCACCAAATGCAGCAAAAAACCGATTGGCACCGAATTTTTAGTTGTATGAGTGTATACGATCATTATTTACTGTGTATACAGTTGTTGTTTAATAAAAGCGTTGTCGTTATAACTTTTAAGCTTTTTATTATAAAAGAAATTAAATTAATTATACATGTTCTATTCCATCAATACAATAACGCTTTATGATCAATATGTCGTCCAATCACCACAGTTGTTTATTATTGCCTAATATCGTCGAGGCATACTTTCTATTAACTTTACTGCATACTCTTGATCCCCAGACATTTTCGATGGGATTAGCGTTTGGTATCTGTGATGGCCAGTCTAATATATCAACGTCATTTTCTATTTATCACTGAGAAAAAAGACGACTCCGATGTTTTGGATCGTTGTCCTCTTAAAGGATCCAATTTCGACTTTTCTTTCCAAAAGTAAATAACAAATTAAGCATGCTTTCAATCCTTTTCAATTTTTTTTATCAACTACCTACATATTGCATGTAGGTAATTTATTACGAAGCGAGTGTACCTCCTTAAATACATACGAACATTTTTCTGTACAATACATACTAAAACCATCTTGACATCATTTATAACATATTATTTATTTCATCTCATTCTCAAACCATCTAATTGTTAATAGATTTTCTTATGTCTCCATCAGGTACTGTAACACCAACTAATGTCCCGTCACCAGTAAATGAAATGCGACACTCATCAAGTTCTCAGCTCCCAGACTACGATTCACCAAATCAATCCCACAAAAGGCCACGTATTTCAGAGGGTTGGTCAACATAGCCGATCTCAAGATATTATAATCCCTACAATTACAACGTACAGAAACGATTACCAACTACTTATCACGGTAACCCAAGCTTAAATTCCAGTTCCAACATCAATACAAACAACAGTAATGGAAATAATGGCGTTATCATCCTTAAATGAGTCATTTTCCTTAAATTTTCAATGATCGGTTTATATTGATCAATTATCTTCAGAAAAGAGCTACTGTTACGGCAAGGAAATTGGGATTGGTAAGGGCGATGTTGTATTTGGTTAAATACAGAAAACTGAAGAACATTTTTCGCAACAAACGTGTCATATCTTTAAATTTTAGAGAAATAAGATAAGCAAACTTATGATAAAAACACGAAAAAAGATAGTAAAAACGAAAAACAAAACAAAAAAAAATAATTCATAGTGTGTAAATATTAGTCTAATTTACTAATGCAGAACGAAAGAAAGTAAGTTTGTTTTTTATTTGTCAGAAAATCTAGGTTCTAGATTGCACCATCAAATTATGTTTGCATAATAATTATTACAATAATTGTAGTTATATATATATATACTCTTAACTTAAAAGAAAACAACAAAAAAATAAGTAAAACAGTGCAATTAAGTTGTTGCCGGAAGTCATAATTTTACACTATTTTTAATGAATTTAATTATTATTATTTTCTTAGATAGAAATATATTGTCAAAGCACATTAATTGTTAAAGAATTAAAAATTTAAAATTATTACGAGATAAATATAAGATAAAAATAAATTAAATAATATGCTTTCAGTCCCGAGTCTTGTGCATTAAGTTCGTATTAAGAGCATTAAAAATCGATTTATTTTTGAAATATTGGTCGGACTGAACATAAACTAATAGAAAATAAATATAAAGTCTTGTTTATAATAATGATAAGAATCGTGATCGAAGATCGACAAACAAAAAGTGTACAGCTGACAATTAGTAAAAATTTATTGAGAGGCAAAAACCGTTTTAAAGTCAGCGTAAAATATCATAGTTATTCCTAGTCGGGAATCTTATACAAAACAAACAAACCATACAAGTTCACGCCACTAAAGTGCCATTTAGAGTTTATAGCTTTTAAGACGTGGGTAAAAGCCATTTACAAAAAAAAAGATAATATTTAATATTATTTTTTACAAAAACTAAATAGATGAAAGAT
Organism: Beris morrisii; assembly: GCA_951812415.1. Lineage (NCBI taxonomy): Eukaryota > Metazoa > Arthropoda > Insecta > Diptera > Stratiomyidae > Beris > Beris morrisii. The sequence goes on along the minus strand of OX638311.1, from coordinate 103,127,516 downwards.
TATAGTGAAAAATATGAACTTGAGCCATTTTGATGCTTAAAGCATACTAGTTTTGAAATTGAATTTAATATTGTTTTTAATAAATTGTATTACACTTTATTACTGTACACCGTCATATCGGCTGATGTAGAAAAGATTGGATGAGATTCACTTGCTTGACGTTAGAAAAATTAGTAAAATAAAATCATAGTACATACTATAATACTTTTTGTCGAGTTGATAGAGCCTAGGGTCTTCTTGAAGAGATAATATTTTTTAAATTATTTCATGTATACTATTTTCGGTATACCTATTTCAAACTTCGTGTTGGGGGAAAGTGAGCATTCAGGGATGATTTCGAACAGCGTGTCTTGTTACATTTATTTCTAGATCCAGAATTGTATAAATCTATGTAAACCAATTTGTTTCTTCTAATTCTTTGAATTATCAGTGAAAGTTTCATCAAGTACAATTTATATCGTACATTGACGACGTTTCGGTGGCAATCAGTGACTATTGTATTGGAAAATTAACGCCGATTAATAACATTTCTGAACTACTAAACCGAATTATGGGACCAAAATATTAAATAAATGATTGACTTAACAAAATTCAGAATATTAGCTCCTTTTCTAATCTAAAAACTGATTTTTTGTAAAAACAAAACTTTTAAAATTTTATAATTCTCAACTTAGAATATTATTTGCATAGCTTTCGTTAGTAAAATGCATAATTTAATTTTGATTGTGACTTTTTGCACCTGAAACTAGCCAGAACGGAAATCCTTTAGCTAATAATAAATAAAATTTATAACTACAGTACTACAGTATGTAACGAAAAACTTAATTCCAATCATGCTCAACTTAAGCCGAAAATGTCGTTCCTCAATAGCATGCGTAACAATCAAACGTTTTTAAATTGCTATGTGAATGCAACGAATTCACCGACAGGAACCGCTACACGTATGTAGGTATCAAACAAAAATTGATGAAATAAAACAAACCAAAAATTTAATGTCTGTAGAAAACCTAAACTTGCAATCTTAATATTTAATTCGTTTAAATAAATCGTGCAATCGTATATGAGTATCGAAGAGAGGGAATATGTAAGAGATGTGAAGTGAAAAAAGTAAATTGTATAATTCTAATTTCTTTAAAATTTAATTCAACTCTCATCTGTGAAAAGAACCGCAAAACAGTGGGTTTAACTTTTATTTTAATGCATAATACATCTAATCCATTTATTGCGTTTTGGAAATAACAATTTGAACAAGATGAAAATGACGCATTATAAATGTATTAATTATGTTAATTATTTTAAATTACGTATTGAGTTTTAGGTAATATGTAACAATTTCTATTTCTGGTCGTCGCAAATATTTTTACAAAATATTATTTTAGTTATTATTTTGTTCGTTAATGTTTTTTTTTAATTAAATTGATACTCAGTAATTTTAGTTATAGTTGCATATGATGATAGTCGTTTGTTTTAAGGAATTTTTATTTAAAAAAAAAAAAATAAAATGATAAACATTTTTGCTTGAGATTCTTTTGTTTTCATTGTTTCTTATTTTAATTTTTTAGATTTAAATAAATTAAAGAATGTTTGTTTTTTTGTATAACACGAGATTCTAAGGTATGTTCTCTTACTGCCGTCACGAATTCAAAGTTATTGCCGCAAAGGCCATTCAAATTTTGCCTATAAACGAAATCTGGACCTTGTTAGAAAACGGTTAATGCGCAAAATTAAATTTTGAACACACTATATACCAAATCTCTTAGAAACAATCTTGAACAGCAGCAAGGGGTCTAATAAAAACCTTAATTTTATATCGCGTTATAATTCATATACATACATAATGTGCACTTAATATTTTGAAAATGACTTACTGTGTATTTTCTTAGCTTACTTTTAAGGAGGGTTGGGACTAATATTGTCAAAAAATGTATTTGAATTAAAATACTTCGACTTCGACTTCAAAGTCAGGGGCCGTATGATGTATTCCGTCGCTCGTCGTTCGCTGCCGACGACACCGACGTTGTCAGTATTTTGGTATGATGTAAGCCGACGCGTCGTCGTTTTTAACATTTCAACGACAGTTTTTGTACGACGTCGTGTTGGGTCGACGTTATGACCGACGTTGATTTCTTATAATCAAAATATCTGCGGATAAAATAGTTAAAATGTAAGTAAAAATTGGTTTTATAGTTGGTAACATATGTTTTGAGTATTTTATGCTTTCAAAGCAGTATTATAATATATATTACCCCTGAAATTGATATTAACTTCACTTAGACCGAAGGTTTTCTTCTCCTGTTTAATGCAAGCTTAAGCAACATTTTCACTGAAAGTGAGTCGATATTCTTCGATTCGGAAAATGTTTCTGTTCATAAATATGTTAAATGTATTTAATTTTAGGTCTAAACCAAGAAATCCGGTCATGAACAATAAGGTGCACGTTGAGTATTTAGTCTAGTTCATGGCTCAACACACGGACCTTGCAATAGGTGTTTTGTATTCATTGCAAGGAGCATCCAAATCGAAAGAGCTCTTGTCAGCGCTAACGGAATGACTGAATGCGCACGAACCCCCCGTAAGAACAGTTACTGGGTGGCGGCTGAAAATCTGGCGAGATCAAAAATACGTCACCAAAAAAAAATTGTCTTTAACAGTGTACGCACGAACGACACAGTTACTGATTGTCAAGCTGGACGACGCGACGTTCGTTGAGGCTGTCGATGCGGACGTCGAACGATATCGTATTTTCGTATTATGAATCCTTGTTTGAACTGAAAATCGCCAACTTCGGATGTAACTTTTCTGAAGAAGAGTTGCAAACTCGACAACTGATTTGACATTGTTACGATTGTTCCAGTTGCGTGTATTTTTCTGTGCGATTGGAATATTTTAGTATCAAATTAATAGTTACTTATATTAGTATTAAGAAATAAGTAAATTATAATTTTTGAATCTATTTTTATACTCTAGATGAAATCATATAGAGTATTATAAGTTTAATCCAGCCCAAAAGTTTGTAACGCATAGAACCAAGCCTCGGACGAAAAAAAGTTATATATTATTTTTTGTTTATTTGTGGCCAAAAACCTCAAATCCGCTTGACGTCCGTCCGTCCGTCTGTCCGTTAGCACGATAACTCAAGAACGCCTTTACCTAGGATCTTGATATTTTGAATCTGGATGTTTGGTTGAATTTGTAAGGCTAAGTTCGTTAACGGGCAAGATCGTCCTACTCCTTCGGGTAGCTGCCATACAAAATGTCCTTAAAACACGTGTTCAAGAATATTGGTCGATAACTTTAGAAAGGTTTAAGCTACGACATTGAAATTTTGTATGTGTTATTTTTCCAATAGTTGGAGATAAATATATGATTATGAAGAAAATCCTGTTAGTCCTTCGTGTAGCTGCCATACAAATATCCTGTCAAAATGTATTCACTTAATTTACGAAACTCACTATAACTCAAGTAATCTTTTAGCTACGAATTCGAAATTATGTACAAATTAGTTTTGAGTGAAAAGAAAGTTCAACTTTACTAGTCAGCGAAATCCTTTTACTCCTTCTGGTAGCTGCCATACAAAATGTCCTTAAAACACGTGTTCAAGAATTTTGGCTGATAACTTCAGAAGGGTTTAAGCTACGACCTTGAAATTTTGTATGTGTTATTTTTCCAATAGTTGGAGCTAAATGTATGATTATGAAGAAATCCTATTAGTCCTTCGTGTAGCTGCCATACAAATATCCTGTCAAAACGTCTTCACTTAATTTATGGAACTTACTATAACTCAAGTAATCTTTTAGCTATGAATTGGAAATTTTGTACAAATTAGTTTTGAGTAAAAACAAAGTTTGAGTTTACTAATCAGCGAAATCCTTTTACTCCTTCTGGTAGGTGCCATACAAAATGTCCTTAAGACACGTGTTCAACAATATTTTTCGATAACTTTTGAACGCTTGAAGCTATGAATTTGAAATTTTGTACACGTTCATTTTGAAATGGTTCCAAGGAAAAGGATAAATATGTAAAAAATCGAGTGAGTCCTTCCTGCACCTCCCATGTGAAAGTCCTTCAAAAAGGACATTTTTTTCGATGACTTACCCAGTTCAAGATATGAAATTAAACACTGAATATTGCCTTTTAGTTTTGAGTAGCAATCTAATGGCAGTCCTTAATAAAGGACATACAACATGCACACACGTAATTCTACTTTATCCCCAACTACAATATAAATCGGAGTTCAGTATTCATCTAGAGTATTATACGATTGGCTTGCAGCCGATCGTGACTGCAGTATGTTTTTACTTAATTCCGATTTAACACAGTAATTTAGACACACTTTCTCAGCCAGAAGAACTGGAGTCAGTATAGTCTCTTAGCTCAATGTGCTGGAAAAGTTTTCACCATATCAACATACTCATGCTTTATGCTGACATTGGGCTCAGCTTAATCTCGATGTAACGGAAGTGCATTTCGCTGATACGTAATTAATGAAAGAATAATTATTTTTCATCTCAGAGCAACAGGGCGTATTTCTATCAACAAGATCAATAAATTAAAATTACTTCAACTTCGCGCTCTTTTTGAATTCCGATCATTATTTTGACCTTTGATTGGACATATTTTGGAAATCTGGAATCGATCGAATGAAGTTGGCAACAGTTTAAAAGCAAAATTAAATTGGTTTGGTGAAATGGCACATTACTATATCGGTTCATAATAATAAATTTCCTTGTTGGTAAACTTACGAATCTCGATACCGGAATTTGAATTATAATAGCCCACCAGTATATGCTTCCACTGGCTTTACATTTCCTTCTCAATGACATGTTTCCATGTTTTTTTCGTTTTAAGTCCATTAAACTTCGTTCTTGCGAATTTCTGTCCAGAAAATATTTTGCTCCAGTATAAATATAAAGGCTTTAATGATTCACACGATATTAAAGTGCATACTGTTCTGTAATACGAGTAACTGGTGTCCATTGGTGGAATATATTCTCAAAATTAATAAACATTGCGTTTCACTTAAAAGAATAACTTAAACAAAAGTAGATTTACGATTCCATCTTTAATTATTAATTTAATTTAATTTTACTTTTATTATCGCGAACAGACAGTACAGTATTCCTGTCACGTAAATCAATATTACCTAAACTCTTGCTCTACGTTGAAATAATGCACATTGAAATCGAAAGCAATTTATAGCTCTATGCTATATTTAGTAATTTTTCTCATTCTTTTGACAAAAGTATAAATATAAAAATATCTCTATTCGCTTGTGTTGGGAACATTTATTAAACTACATTGAAGCTTGCTCTCATTATCACAAAGATTGCAGTTTGGTTGTATGCTTCTCATAAACGTCATAATTTCTTTATTTCATTCCATTTAAATTTTCTTTTTCTTTTATTTTATTTAATTTAAATTTTGTTTTCTTCCTTATTAATTTCAATTATTCTTCTACTTTCAATTATACTTCTACTCTTGCACTAATTTCAGCTATATATATTCTATTTTACTTATTAATTTTTTTGTTTTGTATAACACAACTATTGTATTAAATATTGAGCATTTAGATATCAGGTGTATCAGCGAAAGCTGCCTTTCTGATTGTTAAATAATAATTTAAAATATTACTGTCTTAAATTTAAAGAGATTTAAAATTACTACGAATATTTTAACACAAAATAAAAAAGACCGTAACAACTATTAATTAAAAAATACAAGTGTTAAGATCCGATTCGACAAATAATCTTCAGTAGTAATATAGCAACAGAAAATGATCAACAAAAAATTTCTACAACAATTGAACTTAGAAATAAATTTCTATCCCGCTCCAAGGGCAAATCTAAATCAGCCACGGACTTAAGCAGATATGATGTTTTGCTTTCACCTTAATAATAAAGTTAAAGCTAAGACTGAACCAAAATTAGTCCTAAGAATGGCGCCTCACAAATAACACAACTTTAGTCGGATTCGCAAAGTAGCGCCGACGTTATGCCAACCAGTTTATGGTCCTCTTTAGGTTATGCCGACCAATTTAGAGTCATCTTAACGTCGGTCATCTCAGCCGACTTGTCAAAAAGGTCTGAAGTTGATTATTTAAGCAACGTTATCTTATGACCAATTAGTTATTAATTTAACTTTTTTTTTTACAAAAATTGAAATTAATTGCAAAATAACTCTATTTTATGCATTTTTTTGTTGAGCATCACATGTTTTTATTAATCTGAAATCTGGTTTTATATGTTTTATATCAGAAGCTATAGAAGTATAATCCATTCATAAGCGTGTAAGAGCAAAATTTGATTAAATCTAGTGCTCTTAGCGCCTCGTAGGTTGGTCGTGATGGAGTGGCGTATTGAGCGGTTAATGATACTTTATATAAAAGCTTTCTAAAGGTTGCTCAAAGGATACACATGAGATTTGCTGGATCGCCCCACACTTTAATTCCATAGAAGTATCGATTCAAACATCGTGTGATCAGTCGACTTTAAAACAGAACTATTTAATATATTCCTCAGTTGAAGATGGGGTTTAATTTTACGTAGTTGTTTATATAAATAGAATACGATCTCTTCAAGTCATAAGATCATTAATTACTACACCAAGATATCTCACACAGGTTGTTCGAATCATAAGCACAAGCACAGTTATCGGACCACGCACGATCGCACTTGTAAACAATAAGCTTAAGATCTTTAGATGCCAGCGTTTAATGTAAGAGTTACGCATTTTTATCGATTGATTTGTAGAAAATGAGGAAAAAAGTTCGATATCGTTCGGAAATACTATGTAAATAATAATTTTAAACAAAGTTTAAAGTTGAAATAACTTTTGTGTAATATTCGTATGTACGAAGTTATTCAAATAACTTGTTAGTCATATTTGCAAAAGAAAATTTAAAAGTTATGTTTCTAACCAGTTCAGTATTTATATCAGACAAGATCTCTCTGTTTTTTTAATATGTTAAAATTTACTTTCCAGTAGCATCATTTCGAATATTAATACCATTTCTTGCTGAATTATTTCTTTTCTTTTCTATAAATGTAAAAGGAGAGTGTCGATGCCGCAAAAGTGTTTTTTGGCAGTCGTCTCAAAGATAAGTGATGTACGACGGCACGTGATTATTTTCATGACCACAAAGCTATGGAATATGACAGACATATTTACTAGAGGTTGTTTGCTAGTCATTAACTTACCAGCAGCTATTTTTGGTCAATCAACGACAAAATGTTATAATTAAGTTAAATAACTGAGGGTGCTTAAGCTTATTATGATTCAAATTCAGATACATACCGGAATTCGTAAAGTTATAAACACAATTAAAATAATCATCTAGCAGCACGTAATACTCGACTGCAAAAGAGCTACTGAGTTTGAAGCTCTCCTTAGAAAAGTAAAATCCGAAGGTTACAGATTTCGGTACAAATAAGAATTGAATACTTACTGACTTCGGAATTGGCCCTAGTTGCGACTTTTTATCTATCATTGCGTTCATGGTGTCTGCAATGTTCTTCCACGGTGGCAGAGCCCTCTGAACTATAGCCGCGCAACTGAATTGAACATCTGATAACCAGATTTTGTTGGGCAAACCCAAGTAAAATAGTTTATAAACACTTTTAAAAACGAAAATTAGACTAGTTTTCTTATCTGAAATTGAGTTTTCATAGAAAAAATTAGGATGAATAAAATATCGCAGTTTTCAGCAATGTCGGCATTTGGCCATTTAAAAAATGTGCAGTTAAATTGCTTATTTGTAGAAGGATAATTTATGCTATGATTATGAATATTTGTTATTCAGTATCGACTCTAGATGGTTCGTTAATTCCAAAGTTTTGTATTAAAAGAGCGGCCTTTGGGATTATAAAATATTGTTACGAGTCAGTTTCAAAAATGGTTCTCCAATGAACTGGTATATTTTCTCGTTTCGTTCCGTGACGTCACACATCAGCTGAAAACTGAGGGCATTTCTCACGACGAAATGTCATATGTGCGCGGCTTGATTTCAAGTCGGCGTTGACGGTGTCAATTATAATGGAGGTTCGTTAAAAAAATTTCCCCGCTTTACGTTCGTTATATGCGACCTAGTGAAGCGGTAGTTATAATGGGCGAGTGTAAATGCTAGCTGAACTGCTAAAACCTATTGATGTGATTTGAGTGCACTCAAAAACCACAAGTATCAGGTCTTATGATCTTTAAAATGCAACTCTCAACTTTACGCACGTAAATTGGAATTCAAATCTCACTAGCTCGCGTATAACGAACGTAAGGAGGGGAAGTCTTCTTAACGAACGTTTATTATAACTTGCACCCTGTACGTACATATATTTTTAGATTTCGGAACGTAGACGCTCGTAAGCGCGCGTTCATTATAACTAGTCCTTGAGAGTAGAATTTGATAGTTGCATTTTAAAGAGCATGCGCCTTAATGATTTTCATGTGCTGACGTTCGCTCGATATCACTGTTCTAATTCAGCAAAACAGCTAAAAATAATTGAAACCTGTTAACCGTCGGACCGATAGTTTGTTCGAATCTGTTACCGGACCATCGAAGCCGAAAAAAAATTAGACGACTAAATTATTCCGAAAATACTTTAGGAAGTAGACTTGCGACCACAAAATCGAGATCGCAAAATAGCAACTAAAAGTTAACAAACTACATTTGCATCGAGTATGCTGTTTTTAACAATAAAGCACTTACAGGCTTGGATAACTATTGTAACTGAATGGTATCGAAGTGCATGGCCCCTAAAATATCAACTCTTAAGACTAACATTTGCTTTGCGGTAGTTTCACGTTTGATGTGAAATTTAATTTGACTTATGTATTAAAATTGCAGTTCCAATGTAGTAAAATTATCATAATTTGCTATAGAAAATTAAATTTTTTTTTTAATGTTATTCTGCTCGGATCTAAGCGTGTATAGTAAAAAACAATTTTATTAATGATTTCAAACAAATTAAAATTAACAAACTGGTGTATCTCATAGGTACAAGAAAGTTGTTCAAAGTTGTACATGATTTTAAATATTATATAAATAAATATTATTTATAATTGGACGAAAGTATAATTTATTGATAGGCTTATGCATTATATAAGATTGCTATTAAATGTTATGTAAATTACCAATTGTAGATATCTATGTTGAATTAAAAATGATAAATTTATCATTATAGCTGTGCACAACGGTTTCCAGTATTCCTAGGTATAGTGTTGTATGCCTTCTGGTGCCCTACTTACGAAACGATAATGTAAAAAAATTCCTCTTGCTGTAAAAATAAAAACAAAATTGTAAATATGGTATAATAATATGGATGATGAAAGCAAAACATGTTAGAAATTAGTCAATTAAAAAGACTTCCTAGTGAGATTATATATTTGTTAAATATGCAGCTACATAATATTACCAATTAAAAATACCCAGAGTATAAACGAATTTAATTTAATATTTAAATGCTAAATTGTTATGAGTTATTCTACCTAAAACAGAGTATATACAAATTATTTTCTATTAAATTATTGATTAAATAATTAAATGCTAAATTGTTATGAGTTATAATACCTAGAATTATACTTAGTTATGTCTTTACTGACGGTACACTCGTATACCTTGATTTTTGTAAACGCGAAGTTAGTCGCTGTAATGTTGCCTACTTTGAAGAGAGATTTAAATGCAGATTAAAATAATAGAGCGTTAAGATCTCTTTGAGCTTAAACTTTTTTTTTCAAAGTTGTCCATCATTGCGATTACTGAAACTTCGAACATTTTAAAGTTTGTCACTCGTTTAGTCAACGGCTTTCGAAAAAGGCTACTGTACGGTCGTGTTTATTAAGGGGAAACTAGATAGATCCATTTAGCAAGAAGCTCTGCTTTCCTTTTAAATTTAATTTTACTAACTACACCATAAAACATAGCATTATGTGCTCATTGTTGAAGAACTAAAAAGATCTTAGAATTTTAAATTTATCCAGTTACAAATTCCTTATCAAATTCCTTTTCTTTTCTATTTTATTTTTATTTATTCAGAGAATTCATTTAAAAAAAAGTTTCGATCGTCCATACACCTTAGAAATTAAAAAAATTTACTTACTTTAACTTTAACGCAGGAGTTCCTCAGGGTTCTATTTTTTCAACTTTCTTAAAATGCAACTTTGAATTGCCACTTTTATTGTCACATTCCAGCTTATCATTTCCGCTAATACCTTCTCTATGACCACGGCTTTCATTTAATTGTCTACGATGGGTATTTTTTGAAATTTGGAAGCAAATCTTAATTGTTCGGGCCTTGATCTGGACTATAGAGTTCGCAGTTTATATGCTCGTCTGGTCCACATAGCTCTCCTCATTTAGTTCTAGGAGTTATTTATTTATTGCAGCAAGTTTGTTGTATTTCAAAGTAGATGTCGACTCAGTAGCTTAGGCTAAGCACTTTAGTCTATCAAGACTGAAATCGTGGGTTCGAATCCCTCCTAGTCGTGGACTTCTCTATCATTCTCTATAAAATTTTTATTAAAAACAATGGTACATATGACCGAAGGGATCATACAGGAACTGAAGAAGTGCATATATTAGGCGTGTTCTCTTGCGCAGTGTAGTTAACAATCATCTTTATCAATGGAGCGACAGCCCAAATCGGGTCAGGGCCTGCAGTGGAGTTATCAATGTATGCAACTAATAGAATGTTGGGATTGTTGGTTAATACAGAACTTTCACGTACTTAATTAATACAGAACTTTCACAGTCAGTCAATTTCGTTTCATAAATGTTGGTTGTATGTAAAACTAAAGTAGATTTTGTGACAAAAACGACTAGTCAAACATTTTACAACTAGTAAAATTTTTCTCCGATTGCCTTTACAGATATTAAAGGAGTAATACGAAGGAAACTCGAAAAACTCAAAATATCAATCTAATGTTTATAAAACGATTTTTTCAAATATAAAATACACAACACACATTTTTAATCTGTAAAAAAGGCACTTTAAAACATAGGCACCATCTAGTTATAATACAAATTCACTTGTTACGCACCTCCCCATTGGAATGCCGATAACATGCCTATTATTAAATTATATTTGTAACTACATACAAGAGGTATATTAGCATTCGAGGAATACTTTTATACTACATTTGTGGAAGTCATCAGAATATTTATTTTCATCTATTATAATACCTATAATGTGGAATTTCAGCTTCCTAGCTAACTGTATTCTCAAATTAAAGATATCATTATTCATGGTAGTACTTAAAACTGATCCCTTTATTTCACTATTCGTTTCCTGTACTTACAAATAGTGGTTGTTCTCCAATTTCCCAATATCAGTATTGACCGCTTGCTTTAAGGAGGTTTGGAAGTAAATCGATCGAGTGGATGGTTTTGTCCTAATAATAAACACAACTTTACCCATTTATCCGAACATTCGGATACCAAATTTCATAATATTTTCGGATAAACTGTAATGGAGCTAGAATTCAGTAAAAAAGATATTTTAAAAAAAAAGACATTTTTCTTAATGCGATTGAGTTTTAAAATGTGCAAACCAAAAACCTAGTTGGTATCAAATTCAAGACTTACTAAACTGAAACCTTTTGATTAGTTGTCCTTTGAATTAGTTGCTGGTACTCAACTTGCCACGGTTGCTATCCCCTACTTTTTATGATATGTTAATCCATCAGTGATCTTAACATTTTTACAATACATAAAACGTTTCTAAGGGCGTTGAGCGGACAGAGTTTAATAAACTAGATGGGTCCAAATAGCCCTCAAGTAAAATGTTGTGTCGCACGGTAGCAGGTAGTAAAACAGGTAGTAGTAAACCAGAAAATATGCTTAAAAAGTGGTTATGCTTTAGATAAAATCTATGGAGCTTTTAGGTTTAATTCAGGCTTAAAAGTTTTTAATGTTTGGATCGAAGCCTAGAACGAAAATTTATTAGAATGTTATTCTTTGTTATTTTATTATTAAAAAATAAAGTATTTTGTTCAGTCATTATACAAAACTCCTTGTTACTTAGTCCACTAAAGTAGGTCTTAAGGATACCCTATCAAATTTTCTAAAAAATACCTGTTTTGTTTATATATGGTATAACTGAGAAACAAAAGCGAGTTATTCATTCAGCTTCGCAAAATCCATTTATCCCTTCAGATCTCTCTTATACAAAAGGCATTACAACACTTTGTTATACATACTTATTAACCATTATGAGAGACCACGTTAAGGCTCGAAAAAAATTTTTTTTCACACTATTGGAGTAGCTACTATACAAATGATCTTCAAGGGCTTGTTTCCATGCTTTAAACTAATAAAAAAATATCGAAAAATATCAAATTTGATATGATAAAATTTTTATATCTCAAACGTGATAGTGCGATAGTTCTATCATGATAGCGCGAAAGTAACTATCTAGAAGTTTATATGATGAGAGTTATGAAGATAGTAATTATCATGACATCAACTATCGAAAAAACTATTACCGTGTAAACGGGGCTTTTATCACTACTGACTACATACCATATTTTGTAATAACTGTCCTATTCAACGATTTAAATCTTTATGTCTTTCATTTAGAGTATGTACAGTAGAGAGACGTTTAAGAATAGATAGTGGTCGGGGCATAAGTTGGCTTTAATCTAGCCCAGTTTTAATCCAACGTAGAAATACTCGTATGTATCATGGAAAACCTGTACATAGTTTATTTATTTCAGTATCGTAATCAGCCACAAAAACTTTAGGTACCGGAGCTACTTCTAAGTGCAATATTCTAACTGAATGGTATAGTGTTGATCACTTTTCTCATATATATGGTACATATAATCATATATAAGAATTTCAATTTCCACTTCAGTTATTAATCCCAAAACGATAAATGTGTGGTTTATCAGATATCACGTTGTAGCCTATCATAGAGAGATTTGATGAATAAACCTGGATAATCTAGAGCATAAAAATTCCAATTAAGAAAAGTTATAGGTTCTATTGTTCCTCCAATCCTGATGCCAGACGAAAACATATCAAACTAACGAAATTGTCAATTTTTGTATCATCACGTACGAGTAGCCTAATTCGTTAACTGAAAAGAGTCGCAAATATTGGTATGCTACAATTTTTCTTGAAACCGTAATTCTTATAAATATGCAGCTAATATGAAAAAAGGATTTCCTTTTAAAAATGTGAAAACTATTTTTGATTTTGATCCATCAGAATAAAAAATGAAAAATATTACATTTTACAATTTAAAGTCCTCTGACTATACTATATACATTGTTATTATTTTCATTATTCAAACCTTATTCAATACCTTGCAAAAATGAAATAATAAATATTACACCCACCCTAATCATCATCATTAATCATGATCAGGATAACGTTGTAATTGTTAATTACCTCCACTTTGTAGTTGCCTTAAACACAGTGCCTATAATGTAAAATAAAGGAAAATATGAAATACAAAAATATGTTAGATGTATGTATCAAACCTTAAGTTTATTTATATACATGGAAGAAAAAGCATTAAAAATAAACAAGAATTGACCGATTTATTTATGTATGTATACTTAAAAAATAATTATGAGAATAATAAAAAAAATGTAAAAATACTGTGTAAAAATTGAAAAAAAAATCATACAATTAGACAATGATGATTTCCAAAAAATCTACCAATAGTAAATTTACTAAAATTGGCATTCCTCCATATAAATCTTTGAATTGTGCTACAAAAGATATACTTTGAGAATTTATTAGAGCTAAATATTAATGATAACCTTAAGTAATTTGAACACAGGGTCTCTCTTTGAAACGACTTATTGAAAAGTTATGGATCAGTAAAAGTAAAATATTATTTCAATTTCTTATTATTTGTCTTTAATGTGCCTTCAAACATTTCTTTTATTTCCTCTTTAGATCCAATTATCTTAAAATATTTATATTGTAAAACATGGAAGTATGGAGTAAGTTAGTTCTTTGAAATATGCTTTAAAGCCAGTTCGATTAACAAGTTTTTAGATGAAATCATAAAAAATAGAATACAAACAAAATGTGTTATTTGAAAAGAAGGTCTTTTAGAAGGTCTTGGGACCATCATGTAACAGTATTTAGTAAATTCACGTTAGGCAAAATAACATAAGATATGTTTTAGGTTGGGCTCGCATTTTTGAATTGCTTTCAACACCGGATAGTTTGATGACTTTCATCGTCGTTTATACAATCATAATGTAGGAAGGAACCCTCGTAACGGAAACATTGTTACATAGATTAATTGGTCATAGAGGTAGCAACGGTGTTTAACCTGAAGTTATGCAATAAAAGGGATGATGACATTAAGCGACAATCAATAAATGGAATAGTGCAAAGATGTAAGGTGTATTTCTTCATCAAGATATGCTAACTCGGCGGACGCTCGATAGATAGTGTTATTTACCAACTTGATACGTTCGCATATTCCAGAACCTTTAGTCGAATATAGTCTGAATCACCTTTTATCTATCCTCCTTTCTTTACTATTATTTCAGATGATCGAAAAACGATTATTAATCAAAAGCAATAAATAGAAAGCATCTTACGAGTATCTTCTATGAGCTATGAGTGTATTGCAAACATACATCCATAACTGTAACGTAAACTGTATTGTGATCGACCTGAAATTTAAAAAAAAATTGTATTTTCACGTTTTAGGACTAGTAAACATCAAAAAAGCAAAAAAAAAAGGTCCGTCTGTCCGCCGTAGACGCCATACGTTGTACGCCGTACGCAAAAGCTTTTGAAGGCGGCGTAGCTCACTAATCCGTTGAGATATTATGTTCAAATTTTTATTGTGTGTAGATTAGGTACGGACCGCATTTTTTTTGGGGGGGGGGGGGTGATTTTGAGGAGGGAAACAATGCGTTTAAAACGCTTGAAAGCTGAGATTGAAACAATCTAAAATCCATATCTCCTGAACGATTCATGCCAGAAGGTTGAAACTGTGTGGTTGTCTTAAGAGAAACTTGAAGATTAGAAAAGGGTTGTGGTAGGATGTGGGTTTGGAGGTGAAGAACTTTGAATTACAATATGTTCCGAACCAATTGTACCCGGAAGATAAAATTTGGATTCTGTATATAGAATTACCGTTGGAGTCTAGTAAATGTAAACTTTTTGAGGGGGGAGGTGAAGCGCGGAAATGGAGGGACAGCCAGTTTTAAAAATATTAAATTTTTATAATTCAAGAATGGTATCAGATATAATCTTGAAAATTTTACAGGAGTTAGGTGTTTTTGAGAGTGCGGATGTGGGAGGGGGTGGAAAAGAAAAAATTCTGATTTTTATTTTTCGAAAACCGCAAAGGAAAGAAAGCTTAAAATTGACAACTGCATAGAGCCACTATAGAGACACCCCAGACAATTTTTGATAGTGGTAGCAAGGTACGAGGATGCGGGGTGGTTTTTCATATTTCAGAAACGGCTTATGCTAGAAAGTTGAAACTTAGTACCTATATGTAGATTCACTTGAGTAATTAAAGCAAAAAAAGTTCAGATTTTCATTGGCGTACAAAGGTGGAGTAAGGGCGTGTGAAAAGGGTTTTTCAATTTTCACGAATTTCGATAAATCTTTTAGACATGTCGAGCTATCAAAGCAATTTTATTTCTGCGGACTTTTTATATAAGCGCATATAAACGTTTTTCCAAATTTTTCGATATCTAACGTCTAACGGGGTGTAAAGTGGTTGTGTACATATTCACGAATTCCGATATATTTCTTAGGTCTAAGAAGATATTGAATTCACTTTCACTTCTAAAAGCTTTAAGTATAATCGGGGAAAACCCCGATTTATATTTTTTGAGATATTAAACCCCCTTGAGGGGAGTGGAAAGGGTTAAATGTATTGTTCAAGTTTCGAAGAATTCCGAAATTCTTTTAGGTTTAATGAGATCTTTTACTTATTTCTATTGAATCATCTATTGAAAAACAAATACGTAAATAAATAAAAATTAAGTAAAAATCATCCAACAGTCTGTCAATAACCTATCATAGTAACCTACACCGCATTTCAACATTATACGCGCTTTGAACTTCTACCCAAAAAATAATAAAGTTGTGCCCAGACTGTTGACAAATTTTTTAATAATAAAGTATTGTGATTGACCTGAAATTTAAAAAAAAAATTATACTCTCAAATTTTGTAAAAGGTAAAAGCACGCATCGACGTACGCTTAACAAAATTTAGGTTACGATACCCTGCGAACCAAAGGTGAAATTTATATGAAGAATAACCAAAGGCTGTTTGGAACGATATATTTTTAATTTTGTCAGCACAGTAAAATAAAGTTGAGCCCAGATGGTTGACAGGTTTTTAAATAATTAACGTCCTTATTGAAATTTTTGTATATCGCTACCTCGTAACAAGACTGTCACAACTCAAAAAAAATCAAATTCGTACTAAACTCATAGAAAGATGGCAATATGATATACTTTTTAATGGCAGAGTATCACAATTATAACTTCTAATTCTCTACACCGCAGAGTAGATGATTTGGTCTTCCATTCTACGAAAAACGAAGTACCATTACGTATCAGTGAATTTGAAAAAGTGATAAACTAAAATTCGAGTTTTTCAGTTGTGACAGTCTTGTTATGTCGTTGGTATAGGATTCCTATTGTATTTAAAGATCCATGTTGGTTGGTTGGTTGGTTTAAGTGGCAGCCCTGTCTCCCAGACAGAGCTCAATTAGCTCAGAGGCCGTTTTGGAACCACAAACTCGTGTTAAACTCGGATGTTAAGGGTTGTTGTGACTGAGGAATATAGAAGATGAATGTGAAAAAAATTTATTGAATTGAATCGCTATAAACCTGTGCTGTTCAGGAAAAGTAATAACTCTCCAATTTTCTTCCCTGAAATCTCCATCAGGTTCCCGTAGAAGGGTTTGCCTAGCGCTCGCTTTCGGGCTCTAGCTAAAGCCGGACATTCGCAAAGGAAATGAACGAGTGACTCTCGTTCCTTAGTGTCCTGGCAGCTGCGGCAGTGTACATTCAACGGAATGCCCAATTTGGCTGCATGATCCCCAATTGGTCAGTGACCTGTACTGATCGCCGTGATTCTGGAGACGTCTGCTCGGGTCTTGTATAGAAGTTCGTCTGACTTGGCTCGGTTGTAAGATGGCAACATCTTCCTAGATATGGCACAGGTGGTTAGGCTTTTCCATCTGGAGTTAGCCGCTGTTTAGAAGGTGAAGAGTATGACCCTCTTTACGACTCCTAAAGGAACGTGGACTAGTTCCGCAAGAGAGCCGGGAAGATCGCAGCCCTCCCAAAGATCCATGTAACAGGAAAGTTTTCCTCAGCACATGGCAGTATTGTATTACTGAAAATGAATGATTAATGATTATTATAATCATTGCTACCTAAAAATTTCATATTACCACCCACACTTAACTTAGGACGAGGGTAATTATATACACCATACATTTAAAGTGTGGTTCAGAGTTCGTATTGATGCCGTTTATTTTCATCTCATCGTAAAGTATCACTTGTTCTCCAATTTCGGTAGCTCTTAGTAAAGTTTGACTTTCTTATGTGGCTTCTTAAGTGACTTCTTTCATCAAATACAAGAAGCCGCGAAAATTGTTCCTTCACTCTACCAATCGATGATCATTCTTCATTTTTGCCAAAAACTGATGCTGAGGAGAAATTCAGCTTGCAAGTAGAAACTTGGTCTTCATTCGTTAAATAGGATTTGTAAGGCTAAGTTCGTTCACGAAGAAAATCTTACGTACGTAGATGGAACTCTAAAGTTTTCAAAACACGTGTTTGACCGATAACTTCAGAAAGTTTAAGGCTACGACTTTACAACTTTTACATAGGTATGTTCATTTTCCAATAGTTGCAGATAAATGTATGAATAAGAAAAAAATCTGATGAGTATGATTTCATGTAGCTACCATACAAATCTTGTAAAAATATCTACACTGAATTTACAGAACTCACTATAACTAAAGAAATCGTTAACCTACGAAGTCGAAATTTTATGCTAATTACTTTTTAGTAAAAGTTTATTAGTCATCGCAATTTCTCCATTACTGCGGGTACCTCGCACATAAAAGTCCATAAAATACGTATTCATCAATAGTGAACGATAATTTCAGAATTCTTCAAGGTAGGAATTTGAAATTTAGCACAATTTAATATTTCAATGATTGCTGATAAGGAAGAAAGTTTAAAGAAAATGAAATTAATCTTTCATGTAGCTGCCATTCAAAATTCCTTGAAAAATTTGTGGACTCATCTTTAATTAATTTATTTGAATGAGTCCTTCCTGTAGTCTTTTTATGTGATGATTTTTCAAAAATTTTAAAACGGGAATATTGTCCGTCTCCTTTTAATAGCTACCAAGCGATAGTCCTAGAGCATCATACGATTGACATTGTTCACTGCGTTGTGCTGTTTGCGTGGAAAACTCAACTGTTTCTTCACGTGAGTATTTTGGTTCAAATGCTGAAAGAAATATTTCTCAGGGAGAATGAAATTATTAATTATTCTAAAATCTTATGCGTGTGTTGGTTTTTTATCGGTATCAGAGCAGTCTGCGTAGATCACCACACATAGCTCCCAACTGGGATAGAGCGCTACTTGGTCAGTTTCAATCTGAGCAAAATGAAACTATTGACGGCATGGCAGCTGACACTACTGAGTTTTATCTAAAATATTCCATAATGTACAGGGGTATTAATAGACCAATAGCTATAATTCAGTATAAGTCCCTAAAGGGTTTCGAGATCTTAGTAATGAGAGTGAAACGTTTCGCCGATACGAGAGAGAGAGAGCTAAGCTTATCTCATTTCGCTTTGGCGCACTATCATCTACTATTAAAATATAACAACGTTTACCATTTTCATATCTTAATTCAGTAAGAAATATTCACTCCTCCTATTGAAACCTGAAAACGTATCTTAAGTTGCGACTAGACTTGTTGCTTAATTTCGAAGCGTATCATTCGTTAAGCGAACATCCGACAGCAATTGCTCGCGTAATTAATAACGTATAACGTCACAGATTTAGCTTCATTTCTATAAGAATATTTACACTACATGTAGAAAATTATACATACTGTACATACACTAATATCTAAGAAGAAATAATTTTACACAATAATTTTTATAAAACTGTACTAAAGCACAATTATTAAAAAAAATGTACATGATAAAATTATATTGTAATATATATGTATATTATACAACTAAATATATAGCTAATGAAACAAATATAATATATATATATACAAAATTTAGAATTTAGAATAATTGAGGTCTATGAAATAATTGGTGGAATGTCATTGTTTTATCCATATAAACACTTCTGTCATAAATTTAAAAAAGGAACACAAATATGTCATTAATATCCACATGTGTATGTATAACAGAA
Source organism: Beris morrisii (assembly GCA_951812415.1). Classification (NCBI taxonomy): domain Eukaryota; kingdom Metazoa; phylum Arthropoda; class Insecta; order Diptera; family Stratiomyidae; genus Beris; species Beris morrisii. The sequence continues at coordinate 103,108,129 of OX638311.1, read as the reverse complement.
AGAAATTATACTGAATGTCAAATTTTGTTGTAATTATGTAAAAAAATGTATTGTCACTTAGCAGAATACAAAAAACAAAAAAAAAGAACAAAAAATTCTGAAAATTCAATGTTTTAATTATTATAAAATATAATTGTTAAAATATTTGTTGTGTATAAAATAAACGCTGTTAAAGAGGAATACTGTTCAAGAGAACTATTCACTACCAATCTTCTGAATGACTATTTTACCACACCAGCAAAAACAATGTGACCTGTTAAATTCCAAAAAATTATTTCACAAATATATATTGAATATTGGGTAAAGTTCATCCAATGACTAATAAATAAATCGTGCATAGAATTTAATACCGAAAAAAAAAATACGATATTTTAAATTATCTAAAATCTGTATAAAAATCCGTGTCTTGCTAATCGCCATAGAAGAAATATTGTTGTAACACAAAATTCAAATGCCTGATCCAATAGGGATGAAGATAAAAAAATGTATTTATTTATAGCGGTCAATATATATAAATATAGTCTAAGATATAAAAAATTATTTATTTTATATAAAAAATAACAATAGATAACACAAACCTCAAATGCAAATGACTTTATGATAAAAACTACAATACATACTATTCAAATGAGAAAACAAAAAAAATGTGAAAACTCTTATAATAAATATATACATTAAAAACACAAAGTGGTAAAACCTTTTCAAAAGTGACAAAAATTAAAATTATGAAACTGGTTTAAAAGCATGTATATATAATAATTAAATGGCGTTAACCCAAATTGCAATTTTCGTTTAAATGGATATGTTGGAAAATAAATTCAACAATTGCAACTAATTTTAATCATATGAAATTGATGTAAAATTTAAATTAAATAATTATTTTACTGATAAAACTGATACAAATTGTGTAAATGTAAAAGAAAAATGTAATGACACTTGAAATAACATATTTTAGAAAACAAAAATGGTATTAATTTGTTGTTTTTGTTAAATACATTAGGATTCTCAATCTCAGCATCAATTTGCAAACAATTGTTTACGAATAATTGCAGAGTATTTTTATACTCTAGATGAAATCGAAAAGTTTAGAACCGCGAATCGGCCAAAAAAATGTTATATATTATATTAATTTATGTTTATTTATTTGTTCGAGTAGTTGTCATACAAAAATTCTTTTAAAATATCCTCACTAAATTTACGGAACTCACTATAACTCAAGAAATCATTTATCCACGAAGTTGAAATTTTGTACAAATTAGTTTTGAGCGAAAATGAATTTGGAGTTCATTTGTCAATAAAATTCCTTCACTTGTTTGGGTAGAACCCATACAAAAAGTCCTTAAAACACGTGTTCTAGAATACTGGCCGATAACTTCAGAACGGTTTAAATTACGACTTTGAAATTTGTATGTATTGCTTTTGAAATTGTTGGAGCTAAAGGTATGATTGTGAAGAAAATCTCCTTCGTATAGCTGCCATATAAATATCCTGTAAAAACGTTTTCACTCAATTTGCAGAACTCACTATAGCTCAACAAATCGTTTAGCCACGCAGTTCAAATTTAGTAGAAATTACCCATGTACGAAAAGCAGAACGGCACAGGACAGGCTTAGTACTGGTGCCAGAGTTGCCAGTACTGGCTAATGTTTCCGGTCCAGTATGTGGCCTAGACCAAATCATTGCCGACCAATGTCGATTTGATCACACCGGTCCTACTCTTGGTGAAACTCTGGCCCGATACTGGGTGTCAGTAAAAAAAAGAAACGAAAATAAAATTAATTAATTTGTTATTTTTTTTTTCAACTACGAATTTATTTTCCTATTATTATTTTTTTGGAAAATGCAAATTGATTTTACTTACTATGCGACTAACAACCTAAAAATAACGTTCCTGGTTATTCCTGACCATGCAAATGGGTCCACTATCATAGTACTAGATGAGTGCCAACTTTCAGCCTCCTAGCATAGGAGGTTCCTGAGATCTAGAAATTAAAATGTTTCATCTAAAACGCTCCCTGCTCCTCCCCCCTCACACCCCTACCGCTCCAGAAGATACCACTCGCAGGGGTCCACCTATTCTACCTACCATAAACATTTTAAATTAATATCTCAAGGGGTTTGAGAGATACGCACCTACAAACGGTTTTTGCGTTTTTGAAAAAAAGACATGCAATTTACCAAATCTCAACATTTTTTTTTATTGAAAAATTTTATTTTTATTGCATTTAATTTTTAAAAACAATTTCGGGCATATGACCACCGCCACTGCGTCTAATAAACACCTTCCGATCAGTCCAATTTTTTGTTACTTTTTAGAGCATTTCTGGCCTTATCTCATCAATAACCCGTCGAATGTTGGCTTCTAAGTGTTGAATCGTTGCTAGCTTATCAGCATAGACCAGTGATTTGATGTATCCCCACAAAAAGTAATCCAATGGTGTCAAATCACACGATCTAGGAGACCAATTGACAGGTCCAGTTCTTGAGATGATTTTTTCATCAAATGTCTCTTGCAATAAAGTCATGGTTGCACGCGATGTGTCGCATGTTGCACCGTCTTGTTGGAACCACTTCATCCTTAGATTGTTGACATTGATGTATGGAACCAAAAAATTGTCATCGTATTGCGAATAAGCTGCACAGATGGTCGATTATGTTGACCATATAATTGACGCAGCGATCTGCGAGTTTGCCGTATAGAACGCAAATTTCGAAAATAAATTTCCACAATTTGTAAACGTTGTACTGGTATAAGTCTTTCCATGCTAATTTGCCAAAACGTACTGAACTAAAATGTAAAAGACACCAGTCAAGTTTGACAGATAGTTTGACAGGTATCTCTACTGAAAAAACAATGCCTCTAAAAAAACACCCTATATGACTCGTATTCCCACTGGAAAGATTGATGCCCAATCCCAGTTAAGAATTCGAAAGTCACTATGCGATTGGCAACCTAAGGAATCCTTTGAATATTATACATATTGCTCGAGATTAGTTATTTATTTAAATTGAAATATGTAAGCCCTCCCCTAGGTAGCAAGTGTGAAGCGCGTTGCCCTAGATAGCGTTATTGAAGCATTTTAAGTAAGTTTAGGCAAGTACAAGAAACTTGCTTGGCGCTGGCCTTAGTAGTTCTATGGAAGCACGGTCGGAAAAAATATTCACAATTGTTTAAGTACAATAGAATTTCCATTGTGTAACAATTGACATGTGATTAAAAGTATGATAACAATGGTTGTTTCGAGACATGCACCCTAAAAAATGTATCTTTCCATTAGTCTGCTTATTTTATTGTGTGCTTCGAAAAAGCCAGTGTTATATTTCGACTTTGACCGCACTATAACCCACAATCGTAATTGTTTTTTCACACACATTTCGGATTTTGTTCCGAAAAATAATAAAATTGCACAAATATTGATGTTGAAGGTTGAACCCCAAGGCAAAGACTATCCATAAGCCCTATAAACCATCGATGAAGAGGCGATGAAGAGGCAGCGAACAGTTTCGAAACTTGTCGCTGAAAAAAGATTATCAGTTGGGAACAAGTTCAGCTATGTACTTGCTATCTGTGAATACGTGTGAGGTATTCGCATTTCTTTCTTGCTCATACTGAAATGCATCCGACCATCTCATCCGCACTCTTCGACATAACACATCTCCTATCGCGCATTGTATTTGAAATTGGATTGAGCAAGAACGAGATAGCAATAGGAGCACTCAGTGAACAGTGAGTTTGAAGTCAGTATGAAGTAGAGCCTACTGGTCATCGATGAGTGGTGAATCTGAATTGCATACGAAGTCCACCTGAACGATCATCGAGGATCGGTAGAATGGATTTACATATGAATTGTGTTCTACCGCTCATCGAATAATGGAGGGATGAAATTGCATAAGAACTCTGTGGCATGTGGCACCTTTCCGTTATTCTTTGCCGGTCGACACTGCATCGATCCTCGGCGTCGGGTTATGGCGCCGAATGCAATTTCGTTGTTCGTCGACTAGTGCAATCGAAACACGACTTCCATTGCACTAGCCGGCACAGTTATTTGTTCCGTGATCAGTTTCGTGTAGAGTTTCACAAACTGAACAGTTGAACGTCTAAGTTTGTTATGGCATTTGCAGGTCGAGTAGATACGCACTTGATGATCGGATGTACATATAAGCATTCGGCGATTATACTTTAGTCTTTTTCACTCACTAAAGGTGGAAGAGGTCGGTGTGTTTAACATACTTGAGGAAAAGTTGGGGAAATGTTTACTTTTCGATTTAACCCTCAACATCGTCACGAACACAAGCGCGCGTGCTAACATGGTAGTAGTTTGTACATAAGGACCCATGAATTTTTCGTGTTTTTGGTTTATAGGGAGTGTCCAGTCTTGTTATAGATAGTCTTTGCCCAAGGTTTCAGTAAACATATACTACGTATACATAGAGAATGAATTCGGATTGAATCCAGATTCAATCCTTTAAAATCGGATATAGACGCAGTTCGGATCGACTCGATCACGGCGCACTGTTCTCAAAGCATGTGTAAAATTTCGTGTTCGAGAGTGACTATTTACTCAGATTTCAGGTTGTGTTATTTGTGATTTCAATCCCATTCCAATCTTCTCATGTTTCGATCTTTCGGTCGCATGTGTTGTTTTGTTCGATCTTTCAATTTGTGTATTCTTCATAATCTTCTAATAAAGATGAGTTGCTGAATCCGTCACCTAAATGGGATCCTAAAAGGAAGGTAAGTAATGTAATAGTATTAAACTGACATACCAAATGTGTGTGACTAATAGACGGGAAGAGTCGCTAAATCAGAGGAAAAAACGCGTTGGACGACTATCTGAATGCAACGACTTTTGTCTATGGTCCACAGGGAAACCATTGAAAGCCTGGGCAATTTCAGTGTCAATTAACTAGAAATCGTTATATGAGTGCGATAGACACTGTCCGAACAAGCCAACCAATCGAGGCGGACGCAATAAGAGCTTCCGAAGAAACTCTTTTACGAAAAGTCTACCTGAAATGAACTACCTTATCCATCCCATTCACTTGATTTTGGCAAGCATTTCTGCGTATCGTATTCTTGTTGCGTATCAGTGATACGACAAACGTATCTTCGTTCTGTATAAAAATAAGATACATAGAAACGCAACGAACCCGATCGGTTATTTGGTGGGAAGCTCTGCTTTTTTGCTTCCATTTGAAGAAAACGGCTGCTGAATCGCATCAAATGCTTGTGGAGGCCTATGGTAACAATGTTTAAGCGGAATCAACGTGCAGGGCTTAGTTTCGTCGATTCAAAGACGGCGATTTTGACCTGAGCGACAAGAAGCGCGAAAATCGGTCCAGGAAGGTTGAGGACGATCAATTGCAGGCTCTTTTGGATGTAAACGATACCCAATCGCAAAAAACCTTTCCGAGCAATTGGATGTTACTCAAGCAGCCATTTCCAAGTGTCTACGTGCCATGGGAAAGGTTCAAAAGATCGTAAAATGGGTGACGCATGAATTGAACGTTAGGCAGATGGAGCGACGCCAAAACACATGCGAAATGTTGCTCGCCAGACACAGAAGAAAGTCGTTTCGGCATCGGATTGTGACTGGCGATGAAAAGTGGATTTATTTCGATAATCTAAAGCGCAGAACATCGTGGGTTGATCCCGGTCAGCCATCAACATCTACCGCAAGATCAAATCGCTTCGGACAGAAGACAATGTTGTGCGTTTGGTGGGATCAGCAGGGTGTCGTCTACTATGAGCTCTTAAAACCTGGTGAAACTGTCGATGCCTACCGCTACCACCAACAATTGATCAAATTGCACCCTGCTTTGCGTGAAAAAAGGCCGGAATGTCAACAAAGACGTGACAAAGTGATTTTCCTCCTCGACAACGCACCATCGCACGAGTCAAAACTGGTCTGCAACTACTTGGACACACTCAACTGGGAGGTGCTACCCCACCCCGCTTATTCACCAGACCTGGCACCTTACTACCACTTGTTTTCGTCGATGGGCCACGCGCTCGCTGAGCAGCACTTCGGTTCTTACGAAGACGTCCGAAAAAGGCTTGATGAGTGGTTTGCTTCGAAAGAGAAGGAACTTTTTTGGCGTGTTATCCACAAATTGCACGAGAGATGGGAGAAATGTGTAGCTAGCGAGAGTGAGTGCTTCGAATAAATTTGTTTTTGTTTTCTTTGAAAAAAACATGTGTTACATATAGGTACTAAGTTTTAAGTTACATAAAGGTACTAAGTTTCAAGTTTCTAGCATAAACCGTTTCTGAGATATGAAAAACTACCCCACCCCTTTTTGCCTGCTGGGATGTAGTCAAATGTTGTTATGGACATTCTTGTGGACTGAAAACATTTACTTGGATATTTTCTTAGTTTTGAATAAAGGTGATGAAATTCGCCGTACTGTCCTCTCTGAAAATTTGTTGGATGTACCGATATTTTTTTTACTTTACACAAAATACTTGAATATACTGTTATTCCTCGGAAAAATTATTCGTTATTCGCAACGAAGCGAATATGAACTGATCAACTAATATCACAAAATATTGTTTTCTATGACCACGCATGTCATATCGCATTTTGTAAAATCGCATATGGCAATATTGCTCTCAGCATTGTCATGGCAATTTTGAGGATAATATTGACAGAAAACGAATCGCTTGACAGAAGTTAACGTCGCTTGTCAACAGGTAGACTTACGTTTTTTGGTTTGATCGCAAAATGAGTGAAAATAAGTGGACTAAAGAAAAACCTATTGAATTAATCAATATTTTTCGAAGTTATGATTGCTTTGCTTCACAACTTTACACTTCGAATTCACTCGCTCAAATGAAAACTGCCTGGCAATCAAATGCCCACTCATTGCGATTTGACATTTAACTCAATGGCAATATTGCCATTGTCATTGCCAGATAAATTGTCAGTGTAGACGCAGGGTTAGGGCCGATAAGTTCCTAGCAGAAAAAAAATTGTTGGCGTGAGAGTGGGGCAGGGTGAAAAGGTGTTTCGGCAAGTCAAATGAGCAAGCAACGAAACGGAATCATAGCAAAAACTCGTTCAGTCTTGCAACAACAGCCGTCCGAAGTGTACGTATACCTACGAAGTAGATCGCTAAAAATTCTAAATAAAACTACATTTTTCCAAATCTCATAACCGTGACTTTTTCTAATTTAATCACATATCACAGGGATCCTTGAGAGTTCTCTAACAAAAGGAAACTATTCCGATTTTTATATCTCGAGAACCACTAATGGTAGAAAGCTGAAACTGTTAATTCCATTAGAGTATGAGTATGAGTATGAGTATAGAGTATGATATGGGGTCTTTGCTGCTTTTTAACCTCTATGAATGTGTTTGAGTCTGTTCGAATACCTTTATATACCAAGCGATGTGAAGGGTACAGAAACGTAATTCATGCATATCACCTCTGTCGCATCCCCACTTTAATTGCTTCCGGGACTTTGACTCAAAAATCTTAACTAAGTTTCGCCCAGATTATTGGCAGATTTTTTCTAACAATTCTGAATTTATTATAGATAACTAATCATTCTCTTCATCTCCTATGTCGGTACTAAGTGTATAAATAAAAAAAAACACATAAATTTGCAAAGAAGGAGTATACTTTTTACTCACTGAATTATGTTATTATAATTTATATTGATAGTACATAACCTGTTTAGGAGTGCAATACATATTTTTGTTTATTATATTGTTATACCAAACGATTACGAAACTTCAAACATTCTTATTCCAGTCATTATAAGAATATGCAAGTTTCATAATAAGTGTTAGCAAATTATTTACAATAATACTTTCAATACTGAATATTCTCATTATTTTTATTTTTGTATGTATATAGGAACGACTGATATCATGGAATTGGAATAGCATTTATCCTATTGGGCCATGAGGAAGCCAGGAATTAAATTTTCATTTTTGTCTTCGTTCACTGCATGCGATTCCTGTTCACTTTGGCTTGATTCGTCAGTTTTCCATAAGCTGTCTAAACTGTCTTCCTTAGGACTAGAAATTGAAACGCCGTGCTCTAATGTTTTGTTCTGTAATTCGCTGTCCCGTTTTCCGAATCGCATAAAATTTTGGTCTAGCTTACCGAAACGCATGAAATTTTTGTCAGTACGTCCAAACCTCATAACATAAGGATCGGAACGACCAGCAATTTTGAACATTTGGTCATTCAAGTAATCGTTATATTCCTTTGGTAGTCTACTAATTGGCATGAAGCTATCTGGTCTTCCAAATCTCATTAAATTTTCATTGTTTCTTCCGAACCTCATAAAGCTCTTATCAGGTCGACCGAACCGCATTAAGCTGCTATCTGTTCCACGGCCGAATCGCATTAAGTTCCGATCCGAATTACGTCCGAAACGCATAGGATTCTGTAACGGTTGACGGGACATTTTTATTCTATTCGCGGAAGCGCCACCAAATGGACCAACGTTTGCGTCAGCACGGCCAAACCTCATTAGACTTCCTTGCGACCGACCAAAACGCATGAAATTATCACCTCGCGAATCTCTAGCACCGTTTTCATCACGTCCAAATCGGAACTCCGGCTCAGCTTCAAGGGATTCTGCTTGTCTTTTTCCGAATCGCATCAGGCTACCTGAATTAGAACGTCCGAAACGCATGAAGTTCTTATCGAGAAGTGATCTTCTTTTGTCGTCACCATCTACGTTTTGGTTGTTCTTCCGGAAATGCAGGATCAACGCATTGTTGGCATAATCAATATTGATCGAAGATATGGGATCTGGTAAATAGCCGTCACTGTCGATTTTCGCGGTTATGTCTACATTTGCTGGTGCATCATAATCGTCTATAGTGTTGGCCAGCATTCCAGGAGTATCGGAAATTTCGCAACGCAGACTGTTGAATTTGCATATGGTCAGTAGAAGGAATAGGATTGTTGACATAGTGGTTTCTTGTAGAGATTCTGAAAAAAAATAAAGGTCACTACTAATTAAGTAATTATGAATAATTAATTATTTTATTTTAGTTTATTATTTCAATAATAGAATAGTCTGGGTGGCTTAGTGGCTAGAGCACTTGCCTTTGGTGCACCTGGTACCAGGTTCGAATCTGCTTGGCGACAAGTAATTTTCGAGTATGGGATTGGGTGGTGTAAATGAGTACCTGAGTTAAAATCGGGGTAATAATCACGGACGAGCGTGTGGCTGACCACTTCACCTCCTAGTGTTCCGTTGGTCTAGTAATGAAGTAACTCTAGCATTACCTCAAGGCCTAGCCCCAATTTCAGCTATTGTGCCATTGATTATTATTATTATTTCAATAATACAGTATTGCGATCGACTTTAAAAAAAATTGCTACCCTGAAAATTTTTTTTCACGTTTCAAAAAGCGAGAAAAAAAATTTCAGTACGTCTGTCCACCGTATGCCGTACGTCGACCGCTGTACGTAATATTGTTTGAAGGCTTGTAGCTCCCAAACCCTTTGAGCAATTGAGTTGAATTTTTTTTGTGGGTAGAATAAGGAGGTGGATTTGTGAGGGAGCGTTTAAGACAGAACATTTTGGTTTCTAGATCTCAAAAACTCTAGATTACGATATCTCACGAACCTATAATAAAACGAATAAAATACGGTATATATTTACAAGTTAAAATACTTTATTATAAAAAAATAATAAAGTAAAATGGTGAAAAGAGAATTTTTTATTTTTATATCTTGAGAACCCATTATGATGGATAGCTGAAACGCAACATTTAGATAGAACTATAGTAGAGGCATGTTGGAAAAACAGAAATTTTTATAATGGGGGTTGTTTTTGCTATGCTTATGATACAAAGTTGAAACTTGTTGGGTGTATATATATATCTACTAGCAAAGTAATTTAGTTTAAAATTAAAAGGTAAAAATTTAAAATCAAATTTATTGGCGTACCCTTCTGTACGGGCAAAAAAATTATGAAAGCAAATGGAATGCATATATTTTCACGAATTTCATCATATCTCTTAGGTCTTCTTAAATATTGAATTAATTTTTATTTTACGGATTCCTCACATAAATGCCTAGAAAGAGTTTTAAAGTTTTTTTTTTAAATTCGACCCCTAAGGGTGTGTAAAGAGATTGTATACTTTTTCACGAATTCTGCCATATCTCCAGGTCTGATTAGATATCGAATATCTTTTCACTTCCACGGGCTTGCGTAATAATCGCCTAAGACTTGTTATTCAGTTTTTTTCCTTTTTCAACCCCTGGTATATGGTATAAAAGAGTTTAACACGTTTTCACGAATTCTGTCATATCTTTTAGTAGTAATAAGAAATTGAATTGGTTTTTACTTTCTCGCGCTGTCTTCATATTTATCTTCTTCATATTTATCTATTCTCCTTTCAGGACTTTTGGATATTCAACCCTCAAGTGGTTGTAAGGAGGTTGCAGATGTTTTCACATATTCCTATTGATTAGATCTGATGAGATATCGAATTAATTTTTACTTCCTAAGGCTTCCTGTATAATCGCCAAATAGTCAATTTCAGTATTTTTAGATATTCAATCCTAAGGGGGTGTAAGGGGGTTGTATACTTTTCACAGCTTCGACATATTTCTTAGGTTTGATGAGATATTAGATTGGTTTTCACTTCCACAGACTTTTTACATAATCGCCTACAAACCCATTTCTCAATTTTATGTATAAAATTATGTTAATTTTTTATGTTTTCACAATTCCCTATAGTACTGAAGAGATATAAAATTGGTTATTACGGCATTTGATATAATAGCCTAAAAACCAATTTCACGATTTTTCGAATTTCAAAAACCAAGGGGGTGTGAAGGGTGCTTACGTTTTCACAAATTTTCCAAATCCCTGGTGTGTGAGATAACAAGTTGCTTCTTATGAAATCAGCTAAAAACCTGATTCACAATTTTTTCGAAATTCAACCGCCAAGTGGATAAGACAGAAAATTCGTTTTCTTCTATGGGCTTTTAGTGTACATAATATACCGAAATTCGAATAGTCTACACAGCCGTTTTCAATGTTTAATCGGCTAAAAATCTCTATTTTAAGAACAAAATTAACTTTCCAAGAAACCTCATAGTTTCGAAACAACTGATGATACACTCCGACGTTAACCGCTCCCAAACTTTGGCCCTAAAACACAAAACAACAAAAAAATCGCCCTACTACTTTAGCAGCTAAACATATGGGCGTTTAGCCACTAAGTTCAAATTTTATACAGATTTTTTTTTAGATTTTTTAGTAGTCTAGAAAAAATTAAAGAAACGTTCTTAAAGAAGATTCAACACGATTGGCTGTGATGTAATGGACCAGGTTTTATACATACATGTCAAAGAATAGAATGAATGAAAACTATTTGCTAACACGTCGATTTTTCTATTGTTCAATTGTATTTAGTATTGTTGGCAGTAAGTTGTGGAATAAATGACCTTTTCTTTCTGAAGATTCTCATGAAAGTCCATACTTTTCTTTTTCCGTTCCATTTATCCTTTGCCAATTTCAGATAAGAAATTATTCCACAGGCGATTACTAAGGATAAATATTTCAGAACGAATTTGAATGCCTTGTTGCGTAACTTCTAGTTCTCCGCCATTGCTTACGCAATACTAAAGAGGTCAGATAAGAACCTTGATAGATGAGTCAAGTTCCAAATAATGATTTGATATATGGATAACTTATTTTCTCTTGGGCTTGATTTTTATGCACAAACCTCTTATGTAGTTATTCGATGAATATTGTTTATTTTTTATTAAAATATTTTATTTAAGAAAACAATTCAATAATAATTAATTAAGAATAATATATCTATGTATATGACTAGATTTTATCAATAATTACAAACTTCAACTAAATTTATTTTTCAAAAATATTTTTATACTCTAGATGAAATCATATAGAGTATTATAAGTTTAATCCAGCCGAAAAGTTTATAACGCATAGAACCAAGCCTCGGACGAAAAAAAGTTATACATTATTTTTTGTTTATTTGTGGCCAAAAACCTCAAATCCGCTTGACGTCTGTCCGTCCGTCCGTCTGTCCGTGAACACGATAACTCAAGAACGCCTTCACCTAGGATCTTGAAATTTTGAATCTAGATGTTTGGTTGAATTTGTAAGGCTAAGTTCGTTAACGGGCAAAATAGTCCTACTCCTTCGGGTAGCTGCCATACAAAATGTCCTTAAAACACGTGTTTAAGAATAATGGTCGATAACTTCAGAAGGGTTTAAGCTACGACTTTGAAATTTTGTATTTGTTATTTTTCCAATAGTTGGAGCTAAATATATGATTATGAAGAAAATCCTGTTAGTCCTTCGTGTAGCTGCCATACAAATATCCTGTCAAAATGTATTCACTTAATTTACGAAACTCACTATACCTCAAGTAATCTTTTATCTAAGAATTCGGAATTTTTTACAAATTAGTTTTGAGTGAAAACAAAGTTCGAGTTTACTAGTCAGCGAAATCCTTTTACTCCTTCTGGTAGCTGCCATACAAAATTTCCTTAAAACACGTGTTCAAGAATATTGGTGGATAACTTCAGAAGGGTTTAAGCTACGGCATTGAAATTTTGTATGTGTTATTTTTCTAATAGTTGGAGCTAAATATATGATTATGAAGTAAATCCTATTAGTCCTTCGTGTAGCTGCCATACAAATATCCTGTCAAAATGTATTCACTTAATTTACGAAACTCACTATAACTCAAGTAATCTTTTAGCTACGAATTCGGAATTTTGTACAAATTAGTTTTGAGTGAAAAGAAAGTTCAACTTTACTAGTCAGCGAAATCCTTTTACTCCTTCTGGTAGCTGCCATACAAAATGTCCTTAAAACACGTGTTAAAGAATATTGGTCGATAACTTCAGAAGGGTTTAAGCTACGTCTTTGAAATTTTGTACGTGTTATTTTTCCAATAGTTGCAGCTAAATGTATGATAATGAAGAAAATCCTATTAATCCTTCGTGTAGCTGCCATACAAATATCCTCTCAAAACGTCTTTACTTAATTTACGGAACTTACTATAACTCAAGTAAACTTTTAGCTATGAATTGGAAATTTTGTACAAATTAGTTTTGAATAAAAACGAAGTTCGAGTTTAGTAATCAGCGAAATCCTTTTACTCCTTCTGGTAGCTGCCATACAAAATGTCCTTAAGACACGTGTTCAACAATATTTTTCGATAACTTTTGAACGCTTCAAGCTACGAATTTGAAATTTTGTACACATTCATTTTTAAATGGTTTCAAGGAAAAGGATAAATATGTAAGAAATCGAGTGCACCTCCCATGTGAAAATCCTTCAAAAAGGAAATTTTTTTTCGATGACTTACCCAGTTCAAGATATGAAATTAAACACTGAATATTATCTTTTAGTTTTGAGTAGCAATCTAATGGCAGTCCTTAATAAAGGACATACAACATGCACACACGTAATTCTACTTTATCCCCAACTACAATATAAATCGGAGTTCAGTATTCATCTGGAGTATTATACGATTGGCTTGCAGCCGATCGTGACTGCAGTATGTTTTTACACAAACTTTGATTATTCATTACCATTCAATCAATGTAATCAAAGTAACTGAAACTGAATACATTATTATAAAACGACAGTGGCGAAACATTCAACACAGTAACTAACAGTACTCGCCACATACTCCACCCTCAGAGACAGCTTTCTTTTAACTGAAATAATTAATTTACAAAATATTTAAAACCCAACTGTCAGTCACAACACTTGTTGAACCCAACAAAGTTCAAAAACTCGACCATTAGGCTGATGCTTGCGAGAAACACGGTTTAAGCCTATCTACTGACACCTTAACTTGTTTCTGCTTAATTGGCAGAGTAAAATACTAGGCGCACGCGAAATCACTGGGTAAGGACCTTCGATTGGTGTGTGTAAAGATAAATTAGAGGTGCCACTTCTGACGAAAACATGAGAGCAGTCTTTTAACTCTTTAAACTGGAAAATAATATGTGCTGAATTTCTAACTGACGGGTGAGCCTTAATTTGCAACATCAATTGTCTAAGATACTGCACAAATTCATGCTCTGGTAGTTTTGTACCTAAATTGTTGTCTTGAATGAACTCAAAAGACAACCTTAAATTTTGACCATACAGCATTTCCGCCGCTGTTCCAACTGCATCTTCGCGGAGAACTGAGCGTAATAAAATGAAAGGTAAATTGTCCGACCAATTTGAAAGGCTTTTACATAATAAAGCCTCTTTTAAAACCCGATGCCATCGTTTTAATAAATCATTGGCTTTAGGGTTGAAAGCGGTTGTCCTGTTGCGTTTGAAACCTAACCATAAACCAATGTGATTCAAACTGCATTCCCTGATCAGTAATAATGGTTATTGGAATACCAAAACGAGGAAAGTACTCTCTTATCAAAACTGACACCACCGTTTTTGCACTAGAGTCCCTAATAGGAAAAGCTTCAGGCCAACGTGTAAACCTGTCAATAATAGTGAAACAATAACGGTAATCGTTAGAAATAGTAAGAGGTCCTACTAAATCGATGTGAATAACGTCGAATTTCTCAGAAACCTTATCGAAATTACCGAACGGACTTTTGACTGATCTGGTAATTTTTGCTTTTTGACAATTGATACATTCTCTCGTCCAAATACTTATATCTTTTTTTATGAAAGGCCAAACTACTTTACTAGTTAACAACTTGACCGTTGCTTTGCCGGATGTGGAAAACCATGAATTGTTTGAAACACTGATCTGCGTTTGGACTGGATGAATCACACCATAGTTGATGATCTGAATTCAGTAACGAAATTGCGACCATTTGTAACGACGGCTCGACGGACCAAATGATCGGACTATCACGTCCGAACTCTTCTTTCCCTGAAATTAATTGGGAAAAGGTAAGAAATGAAAAGATTGCCGATTTGTGAGCCGTATTTGATCTTTATTTTCGGTTCAGTTTTTATATTTTTTTTTTTGGTGAATCCGTGATCTGTTGGGTGCACTTGTTCCCTCTTCAAAATACCCTTTGGAAGCAGACTCGCAACTCAAAGGGAATTCTGAAACGAACTCACTGCGATTTTTTTTTTTTTTACGAGTTCCTATTGTTTTCCCTTGACTATCCTTTCGTTGAAGCAACGAACGGAAAGCCCAAGAGAAGAAAATAGTGTAAAGGCGAATGCTGATGTGCGGGCTATTACTTACCTCTTGTCTCAGCGGCAAAGCGGCGCGTGATCCAAAGAAAATATAATTTGCAAATGCAACGCGAACTTGATTCGTCACTGCTTAAATAGGGCCATGGAGCTTTTATTATGCTGGTTTCCGGCCTCTACATACGGTGCCATAAAAAATCAGCCGCCCGTGTTTCACAGCCGCCGTGTTTAATAGTGGCCAATATGGCCATGTTCAGTGAAGTCTGAACACCTGGCATTAACTTAATTTGATCTAACTGTGGATCTATTAATTGAGCTTCAGCAATTTCTGAAAAATCAATTGATGAAGGTAGATCTATTTCATTTATCCTAGATAAGGTATCTGCCACCACATTCTCTTTTCCGGATACATGTCTAATGCCAGTAGAGAATTGAACAATGAAATCTAGTTGTCTTAACTGCCTAGGTGATGCCTTATCAGGTTTCTGATTGAAAGCAAAAGTTAATGGTTTATGGTCCGTGAATACAATAAAGTTGCGACCCTCCCACATAAAACGGAAATGTTTAATTGCAGCGAATGCTGCCAATAACTCTCTATCGTAAGCACTGTAATTGCGTTCAGTTGAGGAGAGTTTCCGTGAGAAAAACCCTAATGGTTTCCAATCTTTACCGACGCGTTGTTGAAGAGCTGCACCTATTGCAAAATCCGAAGCATCGACTTATAAAGATAAGGATGACGATACCGCAGGAAAAACTAAACTTGTGACATTTGCTAGAAGATTCTTGATCGATTCAAAAGCTCGTATCGCCGCTTCATTCCAAACTAATAAAGTTAAATCATTTTTCTTTTTACTTCCTTTTGTGAAGTTATCTAACTCTCTCTGTGATAAAGCTGCATTCGGAATGAATCTTCTATAAAAGTTTATCATACCTAAAAATCTTCTCAATTCTAAGACATTCGTTGGATAACATTAACTTTAGATTTAATAGTGTGAATTCCATCCATGTCTAAACTATGACCAAGAAAATTTACTTTTGATTGTATAAATTTGCATTTCTCTAGATTTAATACTAATCCATTCATAGCTAATCTATGCAAAACTGTATTAAGATGTTGCAAATGGTTATGTTTTTTTTCGATGCAATCAATATATCATCGATATAAACGAAACAAAAGTCTAGATCTTTCAGTATTTGTGAGATGAACCTTTGGAACGTTTGCGCTGCATTGCGCAACCCGAATGTCATTCGTGGAAATTCAAAAGAACCAAAAAGTGTAGTGATTGCTGCTTTTACTATGTCATCTTCGTTCATCGGAATTTGGTGATAAGCCCTTTCTAAGTCTAAGGTTGAGAAAATTTTGCAACCATGTAATTGATGAGCAAAACCGTGAATACGTGGTATCGGATATTTGTCCGGTACCGTTTTGGCATTTAAAAACCGATAGTTACCACATGGCCTCCACCACTGAGATATATCAAATGGAGGCCTTGATTTGCTATCTCACATGGCTGACGTTTTTAAAATGTCAATATCCGAAAAAGGTGTCCATGATAACCCGAGGTTCTGCATTATTGAACAAAATTTTGATGATTTTAAACATTCATTAGATTTAAAATTGGTAATGCAAATAAAATAATTTTTGATTGAAACATTTCTTTATGTTTCTTTCACAAATTCAATTCATTTTAAGTTTAGAGAAACTTCGAAAGTTATCCGGGGTACAAATTAGGATTGAGCCACGGATGACCTGAATCTTAAGAAGGAAAGAGTTAGTAGCACGGTATGCATGTATTAAGGCGAGAAGGAAAACAATGACAGAACTATCAGATTAGGCAACATGAAAAATGAAATCCGAATTTTTAGGTGTAATTTCGAATTGAAAAATTATCAAATAATTTGAATTTGATAAATACTTTTTTGGATAAACAATGCAAGGTATTGAAAGAAAATGAGTTCATAAAATTGCAACTAAGCTGTGTAAATTGTACAGGTAATATTGGCTACTGCAGTACGAATATAATACCATGTACTTATCGGTATGGCGCCAAATTCAAAAATAACGTATTACATGCTCAACCGTTATAAATATTCCTGAAGCTTTTATTTCCCAAGAAATTTATTAATAAAAAAATTGAAGTAAACTGTGAGTTGTGTTATGAATTTCGAGCGCAAAACACAACTTCTCACCATCAAATCGAACAATTTGAATTGTCAGAACTGATAATTCAAATTGAAAAGTTTTTAATTTTCTTTAAGTTGTTGCCCATGTTTTTCGAAGTTCGAATTTTTAAGAAGGAGCGAGAGGGTACGATTTCGTCGGCTATTTCAATATGTCATATCGTATAGGGAAATGAGCCGATAAGGTATCCATATTGTTACATGTAAACCTGGCAACCGCGCAACCGTGCAACTCGATCGTTTTACATAATGAAAACAACAACAACAACAACAACCGAATACCTAGTTGCAAAAATAACCCAATCAGAAACCTAGCTGAAGATAAGGCGAAACAACACGATTGTATCTCTCTTCTTATCGAATGCTCTCTAATGTACTAGAATCCAATTAGAATCAAAGTCGAAAGATCTCAAGCTCACTTGAATCTTCTACACACACAGTGTAGAAGTGGTGTACTGAACGAAGATCGAACTCGAAAGCTCTAAAGCTTTCAAGAAGGTTCTACACTGAACGAAGATCGAAATCGAAGGCTCTAAAGCTTTCGAGAAGATTCCACAAGCATCGAAGATTCAAGTAGATCCTAGACTGCAACCGGCTAGTATATAAGCAGGTGAAGCTCTCAGCGAAGACATAGTAATTTTGATTACGCGACTGCGATAGCCAGCGAGTATACGCGACCGTGTTGAGAGAGAACGAAAGTGAACGAGTTAAGCGATATATGGTATAAGCGGGCGGTACTGCCATACAGTGCGAATTATTGTGCGAAAAGAATTTAAAGTGCGATTAATAAATAATCACTTATTTTTATTTTAACCGAATTGTGTTTTACTTGAAATCCCGGCGAACCCCTAGCTCGCAACAATATATTATATATCAGTGGCCTCCACTCGCCATTTTTCTTAACCGCCATATGTAATATCGATGCCCACGGACTATTCGATGGTCTGCAGATACCACGATCTAACATCTTCTTAAACTCTGTCTTAGCACTTATGAGCTTTTCCGGATTTAAGCGACGAGGCTTCGCAAATATCGGATTGCAGTTAGTCACTATAAAATGCTTAGATTTGTGTAAGTCGTTGAAACCTCCTGAAGGAGAGTTATTTTTTATTGCGACTTTGTATTTATTTAATAATTCATCTATTGTTACGTCCTTTTGTGGAACTGACAATAATGACAATGATGAAGTTGGACCAGAATAAATTGTCCCAACTGCTGAATTTAAATTAGTCAGTGGATCAATTAAACATTTCCTTCCAATATTCACAATAAGTCCATAATTCTGCAGAAAATCCGCTCCGAGAATCGGTCTATCCACATCTGCTACAATGAATTTCCATACAAAATTCCAAGATGCAGAGAAATGCTAACTATGTATGATAACCATACGTTACAATTTTACTAGATTTGGCAGCCGAGAGAACCAATTCAGTATTGAGAACTGAATTATATGGCTTGCATCGTAGAAGAACAGAGACCTCTGCTCTTGTATCTACTAAAAAATTTAACTTTGAAGTAGGGTCAAAAATAATAAGACGGTTTGATGTCATTGACCTTGGTCAAATTCTGGATTTTTGATCTGAACTTGTAATTTTTCGAATCTCCTTTTTGTATATGGTTAGATCTGTTCTCATGTTGAGTAGCTTCTAATTTATTCAATTTATTAGATATAAAAAACAATTGTTTCTGTACAGAAGTTAAACTAGCTATTTCGATTGTCAGGATTACTATCAATACTTGGATTTTGTTCGATGTTCATACTGCAAACTTGAGCGGGGGCTGTCCACGTCTGTTCTAAAATTTTGTCTGCTAGAATCGCTAATTCATCTAAGCTGCTTGAATTCGCTGCCAAAATAGCCTGAACTTGTTGCGGTAAACTTTGTAACCATAACTTCTTTAGCACTGCTTCTCCAAATGAGATACCAGCTAGAGATTTCATAAGGCTTAACAATTGAGTCGGTTTTTTTGTCTCCTAGATCGAGACCCGTAAACAATTTTTGCAGCTTAGTATCTTCCGTTTCCCCAAAACATTGGGTCATTACTGTTTTTAAAAATGTATTTTGACCGGAGTCTGGAATACTCTCAATAATATCCATAGCTTGAGAGTATTCCGCAGCACTAAGCATACTGATCGCATGGTTAAACTTTATTGACTCAACTGTGATGTTAGCCGATGTAAACTGGCTATCTAATGCCGGTTTTCCATCAAACAGACAAGTTACGTTTTTGTTTTGTTCATGTTTTTGAAAACACGGAAAACAAAAACTCGAACTCGAACAAATTCAAAACACTGTTTCAACCAAACCGACAGTGTTTTATTGCAGTTTTGTTTTTGTTTTGAGCCCGTTTCAACTGAGCGAACAAAGTTATTTCAACCGAACTGTCAAAAGAGTAAGTTGAAATAAATAGCCAAATGGAAGATTTTTGGTCACTGTCAGAGCCGCCTATATATTAAAGCTATGAAGAAGACATTTTTTCTCAATCAAGATCCGACCACTGTTGGACTTTTATTTATTTAATAACCCAATTATGGCAGGATCTTTCTTAAGGAAAATGTGTACTGCACGGCTTTTACATAAATGTGGGAGGCTCTATCACTATCAAGAATAGAAACAGGACACTTTTACACAATATACTTAGGACAGAATAATAAAAAATGACTTGACGCATGAAATACTTACTCTGTCTCGAACCGAAAAACACAAACTGAACAAAACACAACTTCAGTGTTTCCACGAAGCGGAAACCTTTTGAAGTTAAAGCTTCTGTTCGGGACACGAAAAACACAACAGAAACAGTTGAAAAAAGCACGAGTTTGTAAATAAATGGTGAAAAGTCAAAGACTTGTTTTTTTCGACACGAGCTTTTGTTGAGTTTTTGTGTTTGACGCAATGAAAATATCAAGTGGTAAAAAATGCATGCAAACTTTCAGTGCCGCTGATGGAGTTATGCGCATGGCTCCTGTGATCATTACACAAGCAGTCCTTTGCACTCCACTCAGTTCCCTTTGGAGATACTTTTTGTCCGTGGCTTTCCACCATACTAGTGCCCCGTACGTTAGAATGGGTCTCGCAACCGCCGAGTACAGCCAATGTACTATATTTCGTTTCAGACCCCAGCTCTTTCCAACGGCTTGTTTACACGCAAAAAGCGCGTTATTAGCTCTTTTTATACGTTCTCCAACATTAATTTTCCAGTTCAGCTTCTTATCCAAGATCAGACCTAGATATTTCGCTTTTTCCGATAATTGCAGTTCGACCCCATCAAGCTTTGGTAGCCTGAACTCTGGAATCCTGTGCTTCCTAGTGAATAAAACCACTTCCGTTTTTGAAGCGTTTACTCCTAAACCACATCTTTTGGCCCATTTTCCGAGTGTACAAAGTGCCGACTCCAAAATGTCCGTAAGAGTGTCCAAAAATTTTCCCTGAACTAATATGACTATATCATCCGCGTAGGCCACCACCTTGATACCTTTCCTTTCGATTTCCTTTAGTACCTCATTTACTACAAGGAGCCACAGAAGGGGAGATATCACGCACCCCTGCGGAGTAACCCCTCGAGGCTTGCCGTGTTACCTTACCTTGCCCGCGCTCCAAGCTCACGATCCTGGTCTCCAACAAGGTCGTCAGCCAGTCAGTCAGCCCCTCCTCGAAGCCTACGCCATTTAAAGCCTCCTTAATTGTCTCCACTGTCACATTGTTGAAGGCCCCCTCAATATCCAGGAATGCGGCTAGCGTAAATTCCTTACTTCCCAAACTAAACTCTGTAGACTCAACTACTTCATGTAGGGCTGTGTCTACGGATTTCCCTCTCATATAGGCATGCTGTGCGTTAGACAGTGTCCTGTTCCCACATAAGCTCCGAATGTACGTTTCAATAAGCCTCTCCAGTACTTTAAAGGCAGGCGTCCACTAGAGGCGGGCCGCATCGCAACGGTGCGGCGAGCATTTTTTTTTCTACGTACTTCGTTCCGTCGTGAGTCTGGTTTAGTGGACGCACTTCCATAACAATGTATGGCAGGCGGATTTTTGCGATGCGGCCCGGCCCGGCCCAGCCTGTCCGCCCTAGTGGATGCTTGCCTTAAGAACGAAGGATGACAGACTGATAGGCCGAAAATCCTTCGTCGTCGTATGACTTGGAATGAAGGCTACACGCGCATCTCGCCAGGTCCGTGGAACGTACCCTGCCTGCAGGCGGCTCCTAAAAATGACCATTTTTGAGACTCATTTTCTCTTAAACCGCCAATCGTATCACTCTAATTTTTTTTTCATTTGTAAAGATCTGTAAAGCTAGTATTACACTGTTTGACCATGTGGTCAAATTGCAGTAATAAGCAATGCGAAATAGCGAATTTCAATTATTCTTGCAATATCCATTTGGGCAAATTCGCAATTTCGCATTACTTATTACTGCAATTTGACCACTTGGTCAAACAGTGTAATACTAGCTTTAGTACTACTACTTGATCGAAGCATTTTTAAAACTACTATTATAACTATAGCTACTATTTTTCCAACTTTATGCATAAATTATTAAGTTTCAAATTATTTTTTTTTAATATGCGCTCGTCAATTGCTAGTAAATTTATTTACAAGCAAAATAAAAAAAACGAATAAAATCGGTTGGATAGAAAAAGGTACATCAGTGAAAAAAACATAATTTTTCAGGAGAGCGCTCTAAAGTTATGTCAGGCAAATCACCCTTCGTCATTTAATTTTCGTCAATTTCCAACCTGATTTTATGAAATACCTTCAATAACCTGTTTACACTTTTTATTAGCTGTAAATATCTTATTGTTTCATTTGTTGCAATTTTTGAAAAGTGTTGTTGTGATTCAGGTGTGTATTTGTTTGTTGTCTGCGTATTGACCGCACCGCGTTAGACATATTCAAAAATTTATTATTACTATTTCTGCACATCATTTTATTTATTGTAATACAGTGCATAAGAACTTTTCACATTTGTGCATGAAAAAAGGTACTTTATAACCGAAAGACTTTATAAGCGGGTTACACTGTATATCGTTTTATTCAGAAAATTCTATAATTGTTTTTCAATAAAAAACTATAATTGTTTTTCAATAAAAAATTGTTTTTTTTTTGTTTTCAACTGCTCACTACAGCGTTCTGAAGTTATCGACCAATATTCTTAATCTTTACACTTATATTAATGACTTTTGTATGGAAGCTACCCGAGGAAAACGGTTTTTTCTGTTAACGAACATTGCCTCACAAATCCAACTTAATGAATGGATACAAATCAATTATCCTAAGTCAAAGCGTTTTTGAGATGTCGTGCGTTTCGACGGACAGACAGGACAACAGGCGAATCGAGGTTCCTGGGCATAATTGAACATAAGATAATGTATGGCTCTTTATCGTCTGAGGGTGTCATTTCTTAGTCATTGTGAATTCGGACAAAGGATATAATGTGACAAAGAGCGGAGTACAGAAATAATTTATTTATTTCGTTCTTTTTTCGTTCTACATTTGAACCATTAATGGTTCTTCAATAGAAATCAGGCGCGAACGCAGGTGGGTTTTTTGGGGGTTCAAACCCCCCACCCCCCGAAATGATGTAGTTACTAAATGTAACTAATACGCTACGCGTAAATTTGTCTACATAAGAAATTTCCGGGAAATTCACTCAGTAGCAAAACCGATTCTGCTTTTGGTTCAAAATTAATTCCTATAGAAAATGATATAGTGGGTTTTGAAATTTGTATGCACATATTTTCCAAGAATCATTGTAAAGCAGCTATACAAAGCACTCAAATGATTTTCTTCATAACAATTTTTCTATATGCACCCACTAAAATATTAAATTGGGAAAATTTCAAATTTCTAGCTTGAAGCGTTCTGATGTAATCGGCCACTACTCTTGAACACGTGTTTCAAGGACTTGCTGTATGGGAGCTATCCAAAGAAGTAAATGATTTTTACTGACTAATGAACTCGAACTACATTTTCCCTCAAAATTAATATAATAATTTGTACAAAATCTCAACTTCGTGACCAAACGATTTCTAGCGTAGTTAGTTTTGTAAATTGAGTGGACATTTTTACATGATTTTCAGCTAGACAAAGGACTCAGGTTTATCTGAAATTATTGCGAAATCAACGCATACAATTTCAAAGTATGTAGTAGCTTAAAACGTTTTGAAGTTATTGTCCAATATCTCTAAACACGTATTTCATTGACTTTTGTATGACAGCTCATCGAAGAAACTAACCCTTACAAATCGAATGTGAACCGCACAGTTGGGGCGAATAAAAAATCCGCCGTTTTCCAGAATAAGCGTGAGTATAACAATTTTGGCCATTTTTCTTCCCAAAAATATGTTTTCAAACACCCGGGAAGAATATGTATATCGATAAAGCAGTTTCCGAACGTTTTCAGTGATCGCATGTTCCATGAATGGGAATCGAATGTGAACCATCGGCGGGAATAGAAAATTCGCCTTTTTCCACTTAACGCTTGAAATTGACTTAGTTAACTGTATTTTATCAAACGGTTCTACGTATAAAATTGTAATCTGTAGTTATTGTAGTCTCTAGTTATACTTTACGCAAAAAATGGAAAGTCAACTAGCAAAAAATTAGCAAATCAAACGTATTATTCTTATACAATAGACCAGGAAGCCAGCATTTCCTTATAATCTTCCATTCTCATGTCCACCATGACTGCAAAGAGATAAAACTTAAATTTAAATATGAAGCAAGTCGGAAGGGAAGGAAATTTTGTTTGCCATTCGTTTCCCGGATTGACTTGAGGAAGTCAAGAGCACACTTTGTGCCAGGATGAGGATTTGCTGAGAACGACGGCAGGAAAATTAAACTTGCTTGTACACTTCTTAATAATATTTCATTTTTCTGGTATTCCAAGGGAAACCGAAATGCGAAAGAGGTTTGAGAACGCGGTAGAGAGTTTCTTGTTTTTGGCATTGGTTAATGGTCGACAGAATTTACTTTACGTATATGAAAAGTAAATTAGAATCTGTGTTCTACAGAAACTGACAAATGTATCAAAATTATTTTATAGCAACTGAAAAACGAAATATTTTTATTAAGAATCGAGGAGCATAGTGGCGTTCCTATCCTATTCCAGAATGGCTTGCATTTCCGTCGATAAGTACAATATAAAAATGTGAAATACAGAGGGGGTTAGCCAGTGACGTCATTTCAGTATATTCTAGGGGGGGCAAGAAATTATGCGTGGATATATACAAATATGCATATAGGTACTATATAAATATATGTATTGTGTGCTGTGTATATTTGCGTACATGGGTCTTTTTGCAAGATGTGTGTGGAAACATGAATTTTGATAAAAGTTTGTGCAAACCGGTATTGACAATGAGTAGTCTTTACGTAATTTATTAATTTAACATATCCTATAGACGATTATAATTTCTTAAAAGTTTAAAAATAAAAGATAAACAAAATATCATTCATTAATAGAAAAACTCGAAAACACAACATTTTTTGGATTCATCGCTGACACAGCCTTCAGAACACTGCAGTTGACTGTGAATCGAGCACCCAGTTCAGAAGTAAACTGGTCTACGCACGCATCAGATTTATACCCTTAAAATTTTCGCTGGGGTCATAATCAATTAAAGCATTCCTGAGGTTTCCATCAAATACAGAAGGCTGCCTCCCCCTGAAATGACATCCCTGGAGTTAGTAGTTGCTGACATCAGAAATCGTGATTGTTTATTACTAGTTTTCGTGATTAAATAATGATTCTACTGTTTGATTATATCTGATTGATTATTAAACCCAAAAAATTTCCTCTTGAGGGACCTGAAATCAAGAAAAAAATTATTACCGTGAAATGTTTCAAAAAAGTATCGTAATAAAAAGAAAATGTCCGCTTGTACACCATATACACCGTATGCCGTGAGACGTACCTCGCGCTGTTGTACGCAAATGCGAAAGGCTGGTAATTCCAAACTCCAGTTCAAGTTCAAATTTGTTCGATGGATAGATTGTAACTCCTGTGGGTGGTATCATAGAGGAGGAGGGGTTAACATTTTAGATGAAAAAATTGGTTTCTATATCTCATAAAC
The DNA here is from genome assembly GCA_951812415.1 of Beris morrisii. Classification (NCBI taxonomy): domain Eukaryota; kingdom Metazoa; phylum Arthropoda; class Insecta; order Diptera; family Stratiomyidae; genus Beris; species Beris morrisii. The sequence continues at coordinate 103,082,741 of OX638311.1, read as the reverse complement.
TGCTTGTTCTAGGTGGCAGATCTTGACCTTGAAATTTTTACAGGAGTTAGGCAGGACAAATTAGGATAGGGTGTAGGAGAAAAGGGTGGAAATCTAAGAAATTTGAATTTTTTTGGACCTACTGCTAAGGTACGAGTATAGAAATGTAATAAACGCCAACAAAGGGAGCGGAATCAAGCAGAAGCTATTTCGATGACTGATTCACACAACTAGTGTTATATTTCGACTTTGACCATTATCCCGACTATGACCCAAAAACGAAATTGATGTTTAACGGTTAGCAGCGACGTAATAGCTTCTGTCATATAGGAACTACATTTTTCAATCGGTAATCCACCACGTAAGGTAAAAGTATTCCATGGTACACAATTACGGATGTTCCAGAAAATATTTCGAAAGTATATCTCGTGGGCCTACCGCTTACTGTAGTAATCAAGGAGGTATTATCTTACCTCTTTTATGGGTCGACTAGCCTTGAAACGCAAAAATACAAAATTTAAGGCTACCTACTAATTTTTTTTAATCTCAGTTCGATCACAATATTGCATTAAAACATACTGCAGTCACGATCGGCTGCAAGCCAATCGTATAATACTCTAGATGAATACTGAACTCCGATTTATATTGTAGTTGGGGATAAAGTAGAATTACGTGTGTGCATGTTGTATGTCCTTTATTAAGGACTGCCATTAGATTGCTACTCAAAACTAAAAGACAATATTCATTGTTTAATTTCACATCTTTAACTGGGTAATTCATCGAAAAAAATGTCCTTTTTGAAGGACTTTCACATGGGAGGTGCAGGAAGGACTCACTCGATTTCTTACATATTTATCCTTTTCCTTAGAACCATTTAAAAATGAACGAGTACAAAATTTCAAATTCGTAGCTTGAAGCGTTCAAAAGTTATCGGAAAATATTGTTGAACACGTGTCTTAAGGACATTTTGTATGGCAGCTACCAGAAGGAGAAAAAGGATTTCGCTGATTAGTAAACTCAAGCTTCGTTTTTACTCAAAACTAATTTGCACAAAATTTCCAATTCATAGCTAAAAGATTACTTGAGTTATTGAAAGTTCCGTAAATTAATTGAAGACGTTTTGACAGGATATTTGTATGGCAGCTACACGAAGGACTAATAGGATTTTCTTCATAATCATACATTTAGCTCCAACTATTGTAAAAATAACACATACAAAATTTCAAAGTCGTAGCTTAAACCCTTCTGAAGTTATCGGCCAATATTCTTAAACACGTGTTTTAAGGACATTTTGTATGGCAGCTACCAGAAGGAGTAAAAGGATTTCGCTAGTAAAGTCGAACTTTCTTTTTACTTAAAACTAACTTGTAAAAAATTTCGAATTCGTAGCTAAAAGATTACTTGAGCTATAGTGAGTTTCGTAAATTAAGTGAATACATTTTGACAGGATATTTGTATGGCAGCTACACGAAGGACTAACAGGATTTTCTTCATATTCATATATTTAGCTCCAACTATTGGAAAAATAACACATACAAAATTTCAAAGTCGTAGCTGAAACCCTTCTGAAGTTATCGACCAATATTCATGAGCACGTGTTTTAAGGACATTTTGTATGGCAGCTACCCGAAGGAGTAGGACGATTTTGCCCGTTAACGAACTTAGCCTTACAAATTCAACCAAACATCTAGATTCAAAATTTCAAGATCCTAGGTGAAGGCGTTCTTGAGTTATCGTGCTAACGGACAGACGGACGGACGGACGGACGGACGGACGGACGGACGGACGGACGGACGGACGGACGGACGGACGGACGGACGGACGGACGTCAGGCGGATTTGAGGTTTTTGGGCACAAATAAGCAAAAAATAATATATAACTTTTTTTCGTCCGAGGCTTAGTTCTATGCGTTACAAACTTTTGGGCTGGATTAAACTTATAATACTCTATATGATTTCATCTAGAGTATAAAAATAATAAAGTAAAATACGTATTTTACAATAATAATTTCGTAAATTAATATATTGTAAGTATGTATTTAGGAATGTGTTTCAAGTTACACACATTTTACCCACTAAATATATTATTTTTATATAACATGTTTAGAAAACAAGCGGTTTTGAAATAATAGGATTGAAGGTATTAATTTCGAAAACGAGGGTTTTTAAAAAAAAGAGATTTTCAATTGAGCGACTTCAAATGAACTCCAACTCCGCATAAAATCATATCAACCACAAATTTTTTTCGATTCGAAGTTAAAAGGAAATCAGTTCCGAAATCGGAAAAAAAACCATTCGGAATTCTTACAGATTTCGTTAAATGTCAATGTCATGGATAGTGTTATGTATTAATATGCCACATAAATTAATTATCAACTACCTAGGTATTTATAAATATAATAGATTTCTATTATTTATTTATAGCGCATAAGTCTCACTAGATATTATTAGATTTATTGCTAACTAATTTCCGAATTCGTGGCTAAACGACTGCTTGAGCTCCGTATATTAAATGAAGGCATTTTGATAGGATATTTGTATGGCACCTACACGAAGGACTAACAGGATTTTAATCATAATCATACATTTATTTCCAACTATTGGAAAATTAACAAATACGAAATTTCAAAGTCGTAGCTTAAACCCTTCTGAAGCTATCGGCCAATATTCTCCAACACATGTTATAAGGACCAAACATCCAGATTCAAAATTTCAAGATCCTAGCTCCTAGCTCCGTCCGTCAAGCGGATATGGATTTTAATGAAATTTTTTTTTATATTATATTAATTATTAGTAATTATTTAAATTTAGTGAGATCCTTGCGCTTGATGCTAGATGTAAAGAAATTCTTCTTTTTTTTTTAGCAGCATATCATTTATGGCACTAAATCCACATTCAGCTAAATATGGAGATGGAAATGGTAGCAATAGTTTTCTTGCACATTTGGTTGAATTTGGATATTTCATTTCTGTTTTCTCACAAAACCATGCCATCACTCCTTTTATATTAAATAAAGTTTTAACTGTCTCATCATTTTGCATTTCTGCAAGTTCTTCTTGATGCAGGATATTTGAAATATCGGACAAATCCACTAACATTGGCTACATCATCCAACTTGGAAAATCAATTTTTTTCAAATCAGAAAATCTTTCTGTTAAATCAGCTGACAGAATTTTCAGATGATCGACAATAACAAGTACAGCGGTATCAGTCACTTCACATTTTTGGAGCCAATGAAACTTTTCAAAATTTTTCTTGAGAATATGTTTCTGACATAATTCAATAAATGTAATGAAACCTTAAAAAAATCTGCCAACAGTCTGGGCGCAACTTTATTATTTTATGGGTAGAAGTCCGAAACGTGTTTAATGCTGAGATACAGTGTAGGTTACTATGCGACTGACAACCTAAAACATAACGTTCCAAATAGCCTCCTGGTTATTCCATAACTGTTTTCAGAAATACTGAAATTGATGGTTTGATTAAATTCTCTCCTATAGTATGATTTTTTCCCAGATTTAGAGATGAGTAAGGAAATTTGGTAGCTAGCCTCGAAAGAACGGTTGACAGTTGCAGTATGAGCAGTAAACAGAGACTTTAAAGTTTCTCTTTTTCCAAAATTTTTTTTAAGTTTGAAAGTACTTCAAATTTGAATTAACATGAGCACTATGTTTCACCTTCAAATGCGCCTGAATACGACCCTGTTTCATTGATTCGTTGGTCAAGCATTGTTGGCATGAAAGACAAAAAGGTGACCTTTCGTTGTGAGCAGCGGGTATGAAATCTAATTATAAATATTAATCGGAATATTGACAAATTTTTTTACGATGGGCTGAAGAATATAAATATGTATAAGATCAATTAAAAACTAAAAGTGAAGTATGTGTTAAGATTTACAACACGAGAAAATTTGAGCCATGGTACAAATTTTAAAAGACAACCAAGTTCATCTCCGTGCTGCGATATAATGAAGACTGAATATTATTTACCAAAACATTATTTTTAAGATACCTGATATTTTTGGACATCTCTAAACAACTTTCTGCTTTATTTTTTATTTCATACCTATAATTGTTTTTTAAGGTTTTTTCTAGAGAAAACCCGATTTAGTTTTTCTACACCCTAATCAGGCCGGAAAGGTACTGGGGTACCTGCTATTGAAAATTTGAAATTTAGACGCATTTTGAGTTAAAAGGAATATAATGAATCATTAAACACTAAGGACGTATACGAATAGTTTACTTCGTCATCGTCTACGTCTTCCACTCAAGAAGTACCAAAAACATGAGCAAATTGATTATCGCACGGGTAAGTGAGTGTGTATGTAATATAGCAAAAGTAAATGGCATAGTTTTCTTTAATTCGGTATATGGTACATATTTTTAAAATCAACAGTACCGCAATTGGCGGTTGCTTTTAAACTCTGGACGAGTCCATTTTCGAATTGCCCCCCTTAATAATCAAATTGCCCCCCTGTGGGGCGTGGGCCCCACGTTGGGAAACATTGATCTAGAGTATACAAATTTATCTGTATGAAGTAATTTTGGTTCTGCAGGTGCGTGCAACGGTGGATACAAAAAAATGTATCACGAAACTTATGTCATGTATATCAAGATTCTTCCATAATATAAATTTCTAACTTTATTTAGCTTCCCACCTTAAAACCTGGAAGCTATTTTGAAAATATTTTTTTTAGAGTAACAGTAATCTGTGTTGCATTTTGATCCAAGTCAGGGCCTGTACATAACAAAAAAAAATAGTGATTTGAAAACGCCAGCGGCTTAGAGGACCTAAAAAATGGCGAAACTTGTGAAACTGTATGCAACGTCTCTATTCCCCATAGGCTGTATATCCAAATATTAATTAGGAAGTAAAAATTAATTCGATGTGGCGAAAATTGTGAAAATGTATGCAATCCTCTGACAGTTACTTGAGGGTTGAATATCCAAAAATCCCGAATATAATTTTTGCATGAGCTCGAAGGAGTAAAAACCAATTCGATATCTTATCACTCCTAAGAGATATGACGAAATTCTTGATAACGTGTAAGATCCTTTTATAACCTCTTAGGGGTGGAAAAGGAAAAATCTGGAAATTAGTTTTTAGGCGAATATATGAAAAGGCCGTGAAAGTAAAAAGTTATTCGATATCTAATCAGATTTTGCATATTGTAACGTACGTCTACGTTGGAATATGTTGAAACACAGGCAACCTCTTTACACCGCTTTGGTGGGTAAACGATTATATCGCCGTGTCGGAAGAACAGTGACGCAACTGCAAAAAATTCTAATTTTTTTCGGAGAAACAATATCATTTTTGATAATTGCCCACAAGCCATACGAGCTTAGTAATAGTTACTATAGACAGCTTAGATCAAGAGCACGTTCGTTTAAAACAACGGGGAACGATTTTATGCAAGATTAGCAAAACCACAAAATATTGAAATGTGAAAACAAAAAATTTTCAAAATTGCAGTTGCGTCACTGTTCTTCCGACACGGCGATATACAAAGTCCATGGAAGTAAAACTTTTTTTCATATCTCATCAAACCTAAAACATATGGCGAAAATTGTAAAAACGTATGCATTCACCTTACAGCACGTTGTGTGTTGAATATCCAAAACTTCTGAAATTAATTTGTAGTAAAATTTATTTCATCAGATCTAAGAGGTGAGGAAGCATCTCAATAGGATTGGTCTCTCTGAGACTAAAATTTGCAGAATATGCAATGACGAAGACGAAACACCAGAGCATATCCTCTGTGAATGTGAGGGTTTAACTCGCAAAAGACTTCGTCACTTCGGTCAGGGTTTCATGGACCCATCGGAATTCCTGACCATTCCTCTTCGCAAAATACTAGGCTTCATTGAAAGCGCAGGGATCGAAGAGGAATCATAATCAAACCGGGGGGACGTCACAATAAGCCCAACTGAGGCTGCGGTGACAGAGGGTAACCATACCAACCCCTATTTCCAAATCTATCTAATCTAAGAGGTATGCTGGTATTCATTAAATCGTACACCATACACACCCTTCGGGGTTGAGTATACGAAAATCCTGCAATCAATTTTTAAGTGATTATATATAATACCATAGAAAGCTTGACGACGGAAAACGAAATTAAAAAACGTATCAGCCCTAAGATATATGGCGGAATTCGTGAAACTCCTTAGAGATTGAATCTAAAAAATCCTGAAAATACATCATTCCGTTGAAGTAAAATTAATTCAATATTTCGAAAGACCTAAGAGATATGGCGAAATTCGTAAAAAGATCTGCACTCCATTTACAATCATAATTTTTTTTGCCCACCCCTTTATCCGCCACTGAATATATGCATTTATTTTATCTTAATTACTTTACTAGTGCATTACATATACCCACCAAGTTTCAAGTTGCTAGCAAATACCGTTCCAGAGATAGCAAAAATTTTGCTGCTACAATTGTTTCGTGATATATTGTAAAGTAAAGTTTGTCACCCCCACCTCCGCTTAAGATTTTACTTTCGATCAATTCTTCTAGTATATACCTACAACGAAACACAAAATTTCAACTGTTTAGGAAATATGGATTTTAGAATGTCGCGATCTCAGCTGTCGAGAGTTGTGTTTTCCCACTGTTTCTCCACGCATATCAAGTATTTTTCAATTGGTTTCAACTTCATAGCATAATTGATTTGTGAGATATGAAAACGAAAATTGTTCGTCTAAATCGCTCTCATATCTCTACCTTCCCTTCACATCACATCCTCAAAAAGTCACCACTTGAAGGGGTTCACTCATTCTAACCAACAACATTTTTTAAATTCAATAGCTTAAAGGGTTTGGGAGATATGCTCCTTGAAACTCCTTTACGTACGCGGGCAGCGGACAGACTGACATTTTTTTGCAGTTTTATAGTCTACTAGACCTAAAACGTTTTCTTTTAAAGAAAATCGATCACAAAAAACTCGCGATTTCATATGAATCCCATTTCGTTACAAAATCGTGGCAATAGCTGCATACGTTTTTCTTATCGAAGTTAAAAAGACTTGGATTCCAAAATCAACAAGTATATATTTCCAATATATTTTGGTAAAATTTCACAAAATATTATATGCTCGGTAGTGTTACGTATCAATATGGCACATTAATTAATTATTAACACATCGCTAACAAATATAAGAAAAAGTTAAAATCTGAAAGAAGCACAGTCTTAAGTTCTGATTTAACGCGTCAGATAAAGATCCATTAGAGTAGGCCATTATTTTCAGCACAACAATTTTAGCTAAATAATCCACTGTAGAGTACCTATGTACGGATATGTAGGTACGTACGCCGTAATTGAAAGCGTCAAGTAAAGAATCCTTGTTTAGCCACAAGGCCAGTTAGTGAATAATTCTTCTTTCGAGGTTTCCACAAGACAACAAATAATGTAGACTGTAGTGAATACCTGTAGCTATTACTAAGAATTCATCATTGTGTTCCTGCAATTTCCGTTTAAGAAGTTTATTGACACCCACTTATGTATAAGTGTTCGTTGTTCATTTTAAGTTTAGAATGATCTTAGGAATGACTACTCGTACAAAATTACAGACGCGAATGCGACTTTATTGACCTGTAATTTACACAATTTGGCAATTTTAAACTTCCGGCAGTTAGGTCTATGAGAAATTGTAATTGAGGTTCCATCAATTTTCCTTTCATGTCGAAATACATACATATAGTTCGACTGTGAAATTTGACGTCCTAAAAAGGAGGGTTCGTATTAGTAAATTGCGAAGCGTAAATTGTTCTCTTCTTTTCTTTTCATATTAATTATTGTCATTGGCATCAATTCGAAGGCCTTAAAGGGCCATTAGGTGTTGGATTTCTTCAATTATCCTTTAGCTGGCGAATACAAGATGTCCTTCTGGTTAGCAATAACTATGCACTGATAGTGTCATATTCTAAATATTAATGAGTATATCGTGTTTGTCGTATGGATAATCACTACGAGGACAATTTAAAAGTCTATGGGCGATTTCTCTACCAAGATTTTTCTTATTCTGAAAGAATATCCCCTGTAAATCTGTTGTTGCAACATAACATTTCATATTTTAAGAGCGTCGTGGTGATATGGGATAGAGTAGCTCAGTATAATAATATCATATTCCACGACAATTGCGCGCTGAAGAAGAACTGAAAGTTCGCTCGATGGCATTACTGGAAAAGTAAATTACGATATAATCTCGAATTTATGGACCACTGAGTCAAGAGGCGTAACTGAAACTGTTTTCAGGGCAATACAACATACTGTACTTATTTGTAGTAGGTAGGTATGATGATATGTACTTAACATTTGAGAGTATGCTTCTTCAAGTTTGAACAAAAGACGACTTAAAAAGCGACTCGGCGCTATTGTCCGAGTCATATTATGACCCCAGTGAACAGAGATTTCGATCATTAGACGGGCGTCATGTGAACTACTTTGAATTATGCGGAGAATTACGTGTGCACATCGTCAACGAAATGTCAACAGAATAGATTACGTGGGTAATTCCTGAAAGCAGGTAAGATTATAATTCCATTCTGCACGTATCATAAGTAAGATGTAGTAATTTGGCGCTCTATTGTATTACGTTACTTTATTTTTTATTTTATTGATTATTTGGTGTTATATGGTATGTTGGGACTTGCTTAACCAAAAAATAATAAAGCAATTCTTCATTGAAATTGCGTAGGAAAATGCATTCCGACTTGAGTTGAACTTATGATATATGACCTACCAATTATTACCTTAACCCGTAACAACCTCAGCTAAATTCTAAAGTAACTTTATAGTGGAGTGGGGTATATACTTTTTAATAATTAATTATTGTGACCAACCTGAAATTTCCAAAAAATTTGCTAATTTCAAATATGATATTTCCACGTTTTAGGTCTAGTAGACCACAAAAAAAATCGAAAAGAGTCGGTCTGTCCGTCATAAGCAGCATCAAAAGTCCGTTGAGATATTAAGTTTAAATTTTTACATGGGTAAATTCCTTTACGTGGACGTGTTAGAGAAGACGTGGAAGAAAAATCTAGGTTTCTCTCAAGAATCGTTTATGCTAGGAAGTTGAAACTCGAAATTTATATCGATAATTGAGCCATTTACAAAAAAAGTGTCGACCTGAGTACGGAGTAGAAGGAAAACAATTTGTCTGAAGAGTTCGATAGCTGAAATCAAGACATTCTAAAATTCAGATTTTCTGAACGCAGTTTAAACTTAGTAATTATTTGTAGACGTACTAGAGGGAATATTCCAAACAAAACATTTAGAGGGTGGGGTGGTATATGGGTAGATTATAAACGAAACAGATGAAATTTGGTTTCCGTGCATAATTGCACATTGGAAGTATGCTGAGTTTAAAATGTTTGAAGAGGGCAGTGGAGCATTGGGGTTATCAAATTATCATGAAAATTAATTCGTGTATATCACGAACTATATTTCAGATAGCATCTTGAAATTTATGCAGTAGTCTTAACTCCCAATAGATCAATAGCTGAGTAAAAAATTAGGAAGGGAGGAAGGATTAAGAGTGGGAAGCTGGAAAGAAAAACGTTCCACCACCGCCGACTTAAGCTCAGGCCGCGCACATATGACAGTTCGTCGTGAGAAATGCCTCGTTTTTTATGTGATGCGTGACGTCACGGATCAAAACGAGAAAATATACCAGTTCATTGGATACTCTTTTTTGGAACGAATTCGTAACAATATTTTATTATCCCAAAGCGCGGTGTTTTAATACAAAACTTTGGAATTGACGAACCCCCTAGAGTCGATACTGAATAACAAATGTTCAGAATCATAGCAATATGCAACGTGTTTCATATAACAAAAATTATCTTTCAAAAAATAAGCAATTTAACTGCACATTTTTTAAATGGCGGAATGTCGACATTGAAAAATTGAATTGAAAATTGCGATATTTTTTTCGACCTAATTTTTTCTATGAAAACTCAATTCCAGATGAGAAAACTTGTCTAATTCTCATTTTTAAATATGTTTATAAACTATTTAACTTTGCTTTGCCTAACAAAAGCTTGCACTTTAATAGAAAACTTAGTTTTTATCATCCAAGTCATGCACCCGCCGTACAAAATTGTTGCGATTTGTATGGAGCTGTCATGTTTGTTATGAGTCTGGTTTTTTATGTTCAATTCAGCTGCGCGGCTATAGTTCAGAGGGCTCTGGTTCCACCCATCATGCGATGGGAGAAGCTCACAATAATAAGTGTGTAGTACTTCACAGTAGGAAGTGTAATGATTACACAATTGATTATGTAGTGTATGGCTTGTAACGTAATCCCCTTACAACTTGCATCAAACTTTTGATTATCTTATCAAAGAGATATCCTAGCCGATATGGTATATCGGTCACTCTATACAGTACCAAGCATGGATAACTTGATTGCCAGAATTTAATTATAATTGTGATGTTACATTGATTAATGAATAATTTAGGGCCCTTTTGTTCGCTTCTGGCTATTTTCTCCTTAACCAGCTGTTAATTTATCCGGAACATTAACTTTAATCACTGGTTAATTTCTCTGGGTATAAAATTGTATTGTTCACCTTTGACAAACTCTGTTCAACGATTTATTAGGTCGAGTTATCTTAACGGCTGGTTTTCGAGTTTTCCGTTAAAACAAACGTCAAAAATTTTATTAATTATTCAGAAAATGTGACATTTTCTTTTCTTGTGCATATTTATATTTGTATTTTATGGAAAAAAGGATAATTATTGGCTGCGATTTTATCATGGTTGCCGATCTTGGAGCAGTACAAACGATGTGTGTGATGCACATATTGCACGTTCAACGAGAACCTTCTCCAGTAGGACTAGCATTGATTACCGGATCGATGTTGTAATCAACGAAATGTAATGACCCAGGCCTTACCAATTCGATAACACTGCTAACTACCTTTTCATACAAATGTCCGCGAAAGTAAGGCATTACCAATTGCATGACATGTAATGCACTACTTCGGTTGTGTGAGGTAATTGAAGAAGACATGGCTTATGTGGGAGCGCTTACCGAAGTCATTACAAGGTTGTCAGTTCAATAATTCGTTTTTATCGCTTTGCTAAGGTAAGGGTCTACTAGAGGCGGGCCACATCGCAATGGTGCGGCGAGCATTTTTTTTCTACGTACTTCGCTTCGTCGCGAGTTTAGTTCAGTGGACGCACTTCCATAACAATGTCTGGTAGGCAGATTTTTGTGATGCGGCCCGGACCGGCCCAACCCGCCTAGTGGACGCGTACCTTTATCAGAGACTCTCTTCATATGAGACACGTTCCTAGAACTGAAGCAATTCGGAAAATTTCACTGCGTCTCAAATTACGAAACGAGTTCTATATTGGTTTTTTTCCTACAGCAAAAATTTGATATTAGCGCTTACCAGTTGCATAACCACCCCTTACTTTGGTAAGTCCTTACTCCATTTGAACTTGTCTTCAAAGAAAACATCAGCGACATTCAGAAGTACTGCCTCGAAGTCCAACTGGGTCTCATTCGATTCCGATAGTTTTCTGAGTGTGTGGCACGTGGTACCGATAGTGATTGGACTTTACAGTGCGTAGTCGATTGAAGGCTTGTATCACCCAAACCCTTGGAGCTACTAAATTGCAATTTTTTTGTTGGTTAAATGGGTGGACCACTTCAAGTGATGACATTTTGGTGGGTGGGAGTGTGAAAGGGGAGGCAGGGGAGCGTTTAGAGGAAAATTTTGTTCATATCTCAGGAAGCGCTTATACTGAAAGCTGAAACTTGGAACTAGCATACATCTATGATACTGCAGCTATTTGCAAAATGGTCTATATCAGATATGCGATAGAGATATGAAGTGGTGCGGGAGTGCGGGAGTGCGGGAGTGCGGGGAAAAACAATGCGTCCGAGATCGAGACATTCTAAAATCTATATCTCCTAAACAGCTAATGTCACAAAGTTGAAACTTGGAGGTTGCATGTAGGTACACTTGGAGAATAGATCGAAAATAAAATTTTAAGGGTCAGTGGCGTGCGTAGGTGGGATGAAAAACTTTGCATTGCGATATCTCACGAACCAATTACACAAGAAAAATTAAATTTGGTGTATGTTTAAAGATGGACAAGAGGAGTTTGTTGAATATAATTTGTTTATGGAAGCGGTGGACCATAAAAGTCGGACGATAAGAATTTTTCTAAAAAATCACGTCTCATATCTCAAGAACTGCTTAAGATAGGATCTTAGAATTCATATGAGAGTTACATCTGACACTTCTAGCAGAAAAATTTTGGTGGTGGGAGTGTAAGGGGTGGAGGAATGTGAAAAGGAAAATATTCCGTTGGCTTCGTCAATCCGAATCTGCAGAAAAGTCTTCGTTGTCTATTGGCCACTTTCTATGAAGAAGCCGTCCTCTTCGTCAGAAGTACTTTAATTATCCTGCAAATCAGTTCTTTCCATGTAGGTTAAATTCCGGGATATCGTAGTAAACCTGACTTTTTCCACCGGTTACATTTTTCCCTGGATAACACCGATTAACAACGATAACCAGAAATGAACAAAACTAAACCTCTGGGTAAACTGGAATGAACCATAGGTTATAAATAACCCGAAGTGAACAATACGGCCCTTATACATACTTATTGATGAAATCATTTATTCTTAGGAATTGATTATATTATACAATAATTAAACAATAGGTATTTTATAAGGGTATTTGTGACCTGTAGTTTATAGTTTAGTATTGTTTTGATGCATTAACCATGTTGTTGAATGAAGGTACTCCACTTGAAGGACTCACTGCTCACTCTAATAAAATATGTTATCGACACGATGAAATTTATATAAATCTAACGTAGAACATTCAATTGGACAATAAAACGGCGCGTTAACGTGGGATCGATTTAAATTGACTTTGTACTTCTTACTTTATTACCACACAGCACTTCATATTCTACAAATAATGTGTTCTGTTAAAAAAAAATACATTCATCCGTATGAATTTCTCAAATTGACTTTGCTTTCCGTTGTGTATTCCCGTGCATTACCATGTAACTCAATAGTCCCGATTTCATTGGCAACATATTCTATTTGAAATACATGCGAACGTCTATTTCCTGATGGGAATGCTTTTGAAACTCTATACTCGTATAAGAGATTTAACGGTATAATCCCCTATGATGTTTGGGGTCCCGGTTTTGGGAGAACTTAATGATATTCCTGTATTTAAAGAGATTGCAATTTTTTATGGTTACATGGTGGCTATCATACGAGTAAAAGCTCGATTTTAAAAATTTTTTGGGCGTCACAGGAGATGGGATTGTGAGACCACTACACGAATATTTCCAGACTGGGATTGATCGCTACCTTCCCAGCAAACATTATCTCGGACTCCTCGGTCTTCTCGGATCATTATCGAACAGTAAGAAAAAAGGGGCAGAGGAAAACGAAAGAGATAGGTAAAACACTGCAAGATCTCGAATCAAAATCGAAGCGATATCCTACGTGTATTTCGAACTTGCACTTGGCTTCGAAATCGTTTTCGGATAAATTTGAGATATCTTCGAGATATGTCCTAGAAACGTGCTCTACGATGTTCTTCTGTTTTTTCAGCAATTAGTATCTTAGATTTTCATTTCTTGGGGCAGTGAAGCGAAGTGCAATTGCATATCTAATATCTATTTTGGCTTTCAAAAATTTTTGCGTCGAAGTGGCAAAAGAATTTTCCTGGAAAGGAAAAGAAAGCCACCAGATCTCGGCTTTGAAAAGTAATTTTACTGAAGAAAGTTAAAGCTAGCTATGTACATATTAATGACAAAAATCTTCTAATAGATGCATTCCACGCGAAATGCTCCACCACACCGGACGAAGTCTGACAGATTCGCCATGAAGCATTTTCATCATGCCACAGACTATTTCCAAAAAAGCAGCGTATTCCTCAACAAAAAAAAGTAAATTTGAAGAAATTTTGTTTGTTTTCCGGTGTCAGTGGAGTGAAACCCCAACACGACTGTTGATTAATCGCTGTCCTTGAGGACATGACAGTTGGAAAATCTTCACTGGATAGGCCAGTTTTTATAATATTGTGTTGGACTAGCTCCGAAGGAGCTGTTTCGTCATTGGATGGCATAGACTCGTCAGAGGGTGTATTATGCCTACTATCCGAAACACCCTTACAGCTGGTGGTGTTGCTGAGGATTGTTCTATATAGGTGAACTTGAAACCAATTTTATTATCGCGAATTATAAACTAAGCAAACTTCTTGCCTTCGTATCCTAATGCTTATGGTAGGTGGCACTGAAGATCACCTAATATTTCAACCAATTTGGTGGAATTTTTGGTTGTTCGCTAGGATATATAAAGCTCAACACCAAGTGGCGACATCGGAAACCCGCCTACAGCAATTTTATTTTTTGTCCCCAATTTTTAATAATGGAATTTTTTTCATGGTAAGCTACCATAGAAGCAAATTTGAAGAAATTTTTTTTGTTTTCCGGCGTCAGTGGAGTGAAACCCCAACACGAAATCCCCGACCGTTGATTAATCGCTGTCCTTGAGGACATGACAGTTGGAAAACCTTCACTGGATAGGCCAGTTGTTATAAGATTGTGTTGGACTAGACGGGTCTATGCCATCCGATGACGAAACAGCTCCTTCGGACCTAGTAATGCTAGTAATGCATAATGCTATCCGTTAATTCCTCCAATCATGTCTCACAGCGATGTTGTATACATCGAAATGATATCGAGAAATATTCGATTTTCCGTACCAGTGTAAGGTGCTTACATAAAAATACCAATACTTAAACAGAGTTTAAGATTTCTTCAAATCTCGATTCGATATCAAATCGGATTTTCTTGTCGAGAAACGCAGTAATTTTGATTTACAATTGAATAGTAGTTAGAGCAGATTTGTTTATTTACTTATTGTATTTATGGATATTGTCAGGTTTGGTAATAGCTAATTTGCCGGAGATGATTATCCACAATAGACAGGGTTTTTCGTTCTCCTATTATCCGCACAAATCAGTGCTTGTTTGTCCCTTCATTATACTGGGAAATTATAAAGCTAATGACCGATTATTGGAGATTGGAGCCTTGTGATTGTTTTGTGCATAGTGCGAGAACTGGCGCACCCAGGAAAAAATTGGACTATATGTGAGTTCCATTGTAACAAGACCGATGTGGGATAAATTGTAACCAGGCGCGAACGCAGGGGGGGGGGTTTGGGGTTAAACCCTCCCCCCCCCAAATTATGTAATTAAAAAATCATAACTAAATGTATAACCAATACGCGATGCGTAAATTCTTTTATGTGCTAATTACTTGAGCTGAGTTAAGTTGTAGTTTTCATACGAATTTCAACTCAACTCGTAACTCCATGAAAACTAACTCGCTATGGAAATGGAAACGTAGTGATGTGATAGTTACCCAGTAGTTCGAGAACTCAATGAGGGAGCAAATACGGAGGTATTTAGTATTACTATCAATGGAGCAAAAACAGGAGATTTTTAACAAAATTATGGAGAAAACCGCCACTTCTCTTTTTTTGCTCCAAATGGATGAAAATTGGATTACGAAGAACATTTTTGAGTTTTCATTTCATTCACATCATGTAGAAAATTGTGTCAAATTTCACATTTAGGAAGTCTATAGCGAAACATCCTGTGCTACAGTGTGCTTCCTGGAAGTTAAAATAAAATGTATTTTAATGAATATTTCACTATATATAGTTAGTTCCGGAAATATTCTGAAAGGGGTTTGCAAGATTTTTTCAGTTTAGTGAGAACTGAACGCCACGAAAATAAAAAGTTTGTTTGGTCGAATTTGTAAGGCTAAGTTCCTTAATGGGCAAAATCGTCCCACTCCTTCGGGTAGCTGCCATACAAAAGTCTCTATGATACGTGTTCAAGAATATTGACCAATAACACGAACAGCTAGGACTATAAAATTTTGTACACGTTGGTTTTTTAAAACTTGCAGTTAAATGAATGAATATGAAAGTTCCTACAAGTCCTTTGAGTAGCTGCCATCCGAAAATCCTGTAAAAATGTCTTCACTCAAATTACGGAATTCACTATATCTCAAGAAGTCGTTCAGCCACAAATTCGAAATTTTGTACAAATTAATTACGAGTGAAAGTTCACTAGTCAGCGAAATCATCCTACTCCTTTGGGTAGCTTCCATACAAAAAGTCCTTAAGACATGTGTTCAAAATTGTTTTCCGATAGCTTTGAATGCTTCAAACTAGGAATTTGAAATTTTGTACAAATTCTTTTTTAAATGGTAATTTTTAATGGAGTCCTTCTTACACCTCCCAAGTGAAAATCCTTCAAAATGGAAAATTTTACTTTCGGTAACTTACCTAGTTATAGATATGAAATTGAACACTGATGATATTGTCTTTTAGTTTCAACCTCATTAATAAAGGACAATGCACTCCTGATTCTACTTTATCCCCAACTACAATATAAATCGGAGTTCAGTATTTCATCTAGAGTATCTTACAATTGGCTTGCAACCGATTGTGACTGCAGTATGTTTTGTTAAATAATTCCACTGCACTTAGATTGCAACGAAAAAAATGAGGAGAAAAGAAGAGCAAAGCGAGGTGTTCTAGCATCTCTAAAGAAGTGCGAGAGTCCTCGTTTTATGCACCCTTGCCCTTGCAACAGTTTTTTTTTGATTCCTTGGGAGTTACAATGGAGATCTGATTTCAGAGGACATGCTCTTGCAAAAAGGAGGTTAAACGGAGAAGAAAACGAGGTCTTCGAACCTCCTTGAAGAGTACTCCAGGATTAATCACGGGACATTTACTAGTTGAGCGAGTACTCCAGATATAGTTCCATGAGAGATTTCGTTTTAAGCTCCCCTAGAAGTATTTTTAAATGATTTTTTAAGAGGTACAATACTTCTTGTAAAAAGGAAATCAAATGGAAATTTATTTTTATAATAAGTATTCTACTAAACCCCCCCTCGAATAAATCGCGTTCGCGCCTGATTGTAGCCACTGCTGATCACTATGCACCATATATAATTGTATATAATTTCATTGACATCGGTTACTTAGATGTTAGGGCGGAGCAGACAGACAAGATTTCTAAAAAACATCAACTATGACTTAGCATTATATGTATGAAAATGTTTTTCTTGAAACGAGTGGGAGCAGCAGTTTTATTATTAGTAAAGATAAATATATGTTACCACGGCTATAGAAGATGATAATTAGAATATATAGTACCATACTCGTATCTATAACATGAAAACAAGTAAAATTAGTGATGTATAATGTGCGTATTATAATTAATACGAAAAGCCATAACACTATTTCATCAATAAATAGTAATTTAGTTTGCTAAACTGCTTATGAGTTCTTCATTAACATTTAGTATATCTCTGGAAAATTTATGCAATATACATAAACATTACAATACTAATTAACTCAATATATAATTTTGTTTTTAAAACGCGGTTTTAGACATTTATGGTAATATTATGCAATTTTACATGAAACAAAATACTTTTAGCAAATACGATTTAACAATTCTGATACCTTTAATTTAATGTAAGTTAAAGGTGCGTTCAAAAATAACTGGTACCGACATGAATGCAGTTGCAAAAATTGTTATTATGTAGGTATTTCCTATTCAAAAAATGTAGCCGTGTCACCGAAATTGGTTTCTATATTTTAAAATCATTTTTAATGTTAGTACAGCGCATAACAATAATTGTAAAAGGTAACGAATATTAATAATATGTTGATTCAGGAATATGAATGAATATATCTCGTACTTCACATTCAAAGTTCAATTATCTTTCGTTTTCTGTGCTATAACTTGGTCTCATTATTCACAAATTTTCAGAAGAATATTTGAAATTCAAAGGAAATATAAAAGTTCGTAACGCAACTTTTCTTCGGCATTTCAATTCAACTGATTACTATTCAAAAACCGAGACGACAAATATCTTAGTAACATCATTAATCAACAACCGCGAGTAGACAAAACTTCTGTCTTAGTCCCAAGATTTATAACGAATGGGAGTGCAGTGAAGGTACTGAAATTATTTCACCAGTTTGAATCTCTTATTACTTATCATTACATTAAAAGTCCATATTTTATGATATGTATGAAACAAAGCCGTAGTATATGACTAGCAGAAAACTGTTTAGAGAATCACCAAAATAATTTTTATTTACTTTCTAAAATAAGAAAAACTGCTCACCAATGATAAAATCGTCGATTAAATTGTTTTAGTCGAATTAAGCTCACAATATTAAAAACTAAATTTAAAAATTATTTGTTAAAAAACATAAAAATTTCACTGTTACTAGCAATCAGTTCATTTTATGTGAACTAGAGAGTGTGCACAATTTCGAATTATTAAATGATATTTACTGGAACAACTCTTACTCTCCTCGGCTATTAGACACTACTTTATCCGTTAGCGGTTCGCTGCCTGTTGATTCGAAACTTCTGACAAGACTTTTACGGTTGTATCTCAGTTTTATATATTCGTCCTCTGGAGGATATGAGCGATTCTTTCGCGCTCATCCTGCCACCCTCAACAATTCCCACGCTACAGGAATACAGAAGTATAAGATGATGTTGGTATTGGTAAGCACTCATATAAATTCCCATTGTACTTTATCCTAAAGAATACATAGAACCTGCTACATACACTAGGTAGGCGGATTTTCGCCTTAGCATTAAGGATATGCGCGTGCGATCGATGCTACATCCAACTACCGTACCGAAGACTTCGGTCATCATTAACTGTGTTGTGGACATTACAAATTACGTATTATATTGTACTGGCTACTAGCAGCTTAGAGGACGAAGGAGGCTGTTGCGTTGTTTGAGTTTGGATCAGTTTTCAAGACGCTAGACTTTACTTTTTCGTAACCTTAACATACGACATATTGGCGTTCGTAAATTACAGTGTTGAAATAAGCAGCTCGGGTTAATTGTGGCTTCGTATTATTATCCGCCATTAAAAGATTCAGTGTGAGTTGAAAATTGTAATTTTAGAATATGCAATTTGGAGTTGCGTGCGGAATTGAAACTGTTTAAAACGTTCCGTTCAATTTGCAAAAGGAAGTCGACGGGAAATAGAAATTTGAGATGATAAAAAATAAATAAGAAATACATACATCTACTTATTGAGATATAATTCATACGATTTGGATATTTACAGATCGCACTGTTCGAAATATTTTATATTTAATGGTACGAATGAGCAACATCTGATGTTTAAAGTTTTTTAATTTTAAATGAATTATGGCGTACCGCTACCTAGCACTGAGTGGTTCTAATGATCTTTAGGTGTGGTGGGGGTAAAGAGAGACATATAGAGGAAAAAATTAGAAGTAGTTATATCTCAGGAACTACTTGACCTAGGAAATTGAAGTATGGTTCTTTGATAAACCTGTAGAAGTCAAAATTTATGAGGAAAAAAAATTTTAAATTGTATGATGAACTTCAAAGTTTTGCAGAGAGTAGTCTTTGTAGAGGCCTAGCAGCCCTGGACTTTTAAGATGAATATCCAGAAGGGCGTAGGTGAGAGGAGGGTTTCAACCAATAATTTGTACGTGGCAGAAACTCCATACAGTTTTATATATTTGAAAAACTCTGCATGGTACAATCATGCAATGTTCACATTACCACCGCAGTAGTGGCAGGGATTCCAGGAAAATATTATCTTGAGAAAGAGGAATATAATAATTTTAAAACTTGGGACTATTATTAGTCAATAGGAATATTTTACGGATAATCGGATATATATGTTTAAATATTTTAGGAAATGCTTATAGCTGCTGGTTTTAACTAACGTATCTGTAAAATATTTGTATCAATAAGTGCATTAAGCAGAATGAAAATCTGATAACAGTTTGAGCGCAACGTAATTATTTTTCGCGTGGAGGTCCGAGACACGTTTAAAGTTCACTTGTGGTCCATAGTTACTTTACTAGCGATTGCCAACCTAAAAAATAGCTAGGAGGCTATTTGGAATGCTAAGTTGCACTGTAACTAAACCTTTAACGCCTTCCGGACTTGGATCGATAATTTTTTAAATATTAAACCTATCCAGATTTCTACTACTTCGCCGCTTTAGGAAGAGTGATTTATGTGATAAAATACCGATTTGTCGATTAAGGCGTTCATCACTGGTCTCCCCTTCAAAGGAATGAGTTTAACAAATATCAACGTAACCTTCACGATTAAAACTTGAAACACTTTCAAATCTAAATGATTGGTTGAATTTGTAAGGCTAAGTTTGTTACCTTAGCTAGCAGCCATACATAAAATCTGTACAAATGTCTACATTCAAATTGTGTAGCAAAGAAGATAACATTAGAGGGGTATGGGGTGGTGCGAAAAACAGTGCGTCCGAAACGCTCGAAAGCCGAGATTGAGACATTCTAAAATCTATATCTCCGAAACGGTTAATGTCACGAAATTGAAACTTAATGACTTCCTGTAGGTATACTAGGAAATAAACCGGAAACAAAATTTTGAGAGGGTCAGTAGCGTGTGAGAGTGGGTGGTAAAAAATTACTAAAAATGAAAAATCAAATTCGGTAGGTATATCTATACAAGTTGACAAATGAAGTTTTCTGAAAATAAATTTTTTCAAGGAGGAGGTTGAGCATGAAAGTGAGGAGGATAAGAATTTTTCTAATAAATACCGTCTCATATCTCAAGAACAGTTTAAGATAGATGCATAAATTTTTTACGGGAAATAGACCTAAGAGACCCATAGCAGAAAAGGGGGTGAAGGTGAAGGAGGGTGATTATGGAAAAGTTCACATTCTTATATCTCAAGAACACTTAATGATGGATAGCTAAAACTTGGTATTTAGATAGAGCAAGTTAGGAAAATATAATTTTTTTAAGCGTTTGTATGGTACGGGGGCGGGGCGGGGGCTGTTCTCCTATGTATAGAATGACTTATGCTAGAAAATTGAACCTTCGTGAGTATATGTAGATGTATTAGAATTTTAGATAAAAATATCAAATACCCAAAAAAATTATCAGTGAAAATGAAATGGATATATTTTCACGAATTTCGTCATATCTCTTAGATCTTCTGAAATACCAAATTGTAGTAATTTTTATTCCACGGATTCTTCATATAAATGACAAGAAAGTTTTTTCAGTGTTTTTTATATTCGACCCCCAAAGGGGCATAAAGGGGTTGTGCACATTTTAACGAATTCAGCCACATAATTCAGGTCTTATTAGATATTGAATAACGTTTCCCTCCCGCTGTCTTGTTTTATAATACCGAAAAACACGTTTTCAATGGTTTTTCCTTTTCAATCCCTAAGACGGTATAAAATGGTTTAACACGTTTTTATGAATTCCGCTATACTTCTTAGGACTGATAGACATTAAATTGGTTTTTACTTCCTCGGGCTTTCTTTATATTATTGTTACATGTAAGCCTGGCCACCGCGCAACTCGATCGATTACGAATAAGGGAAACAGCAACAACCGAATACCTAGTGGCAAAATTACCCAATCAAAAGCCTAGTTGATGTATATAAGAGAGCGGAGCAACACGAGTGTACCTCCCTTCTAATCGAATGTACTAGAACAGTGTAGAAGATCAAATCGAATGCTCTCAAGCTCACTAGAACCCTCTACACACACAACCGAACGAAGATTCAAAAACAGTCTCGACTACAGACAAGTAGTATAAAAGCTGATAAAGCTTTCAGCGAGGGACATAGTAATTTTTATTACGTCGACTGTGACAGCCAGCGTGTATACGCGACCGTGTTGGTAGAGAGCGAAAGTGATCGAATCAAGCGATATAGATAAGCGGGCGGTATTGCCATATAGTGCGAATAATTGTGCTAATAGAATTAAAGTGCGAAGAATAAATAATCACTTATTTTTATTTTAACCGAATTGTGTTTTACTTGAAATCCCGACGAACCCCTAGCTCGCCAACATTATTTATCTTGAAACTAATTTCAGGCTTTTTGAATATTTAACCTTCCAGTGGGTGTAAAGGAGTTGCATACGTTTCCACAATATAATATATCTCTTTAGGTTGAGATATCAAATTGGCTAGACCTTCTGCAGAGTTTTCATATAACAGTTTACAAACCGATTTTAGTATTTTCTGATATCCAACCCCCGTGGTAGTGTAAAGGAGTTGGACACATTCTCACAAATTTGCCATAAAGGTGATTTCAGGATTCTTTAATATTCAACCCAAACGGGTCGCAAGGGAGTTGCATAGTAACCAACACCGCATCTCACAATTAAACGTGTTCCGGACTTCTACCCAAAAAATAATAAAGATGCGCCCAGACTTTTGGCAGATTTTAATAGTAAAGTTTTCGACCGACTAAAAACTTTAAAACAATTTGCCACCGTACGCAAAATCGATGGAGGGCTCGTAGCACTCAAACCCTTAAGCCTCAGTTATAATAGTTCCGATTCGATCCGGCAACGTCGGAGGGGAAAAATTTCTAGGCACAATGATTCCGTTCCGACATCCATCAAAGTGACACTAACGAGGTGTAATTTGGATTTTTAGTGTGGCAAAGGGGGTGGTGAAATTCAATAATTCACCTCTTAGCGTCGGAACGGATAGAAGTTGAAAGTTGGTTAACTTTACCCCTCCGTTTTGTGTCTCGGCTAATTTTCGGAACGATTGTGACTAGGCGTTCCGAAATTCCCTTTAGATGTGTGTCGGATGGAGAAACTCAACACTCTCCGTTTTCCGGATCGGATCGGATCGGAACCATTATAACTGAGGCTTTAGAGTTGTAAGGTAGTAACTATTAAGTTTTTAGTGAGTAAAATATTTTTAGTGACCTTCTTGTGGTTTTGGGCTGGGAGAGGGTAGGTGGGGAAGCGTTTTACAAGAACAATTTTGGTTTCTGTATATTAGCAATCTCTGATGTTAAGAAATTGAAACTTGGGACAATCCAAAATCGATATCTTTTGAACGTTCATGTCACAAAATTTAAATTCGATAATTATTTGTAGACCTGCTAGTAACGTAGGTACGATATCTTCCAAATCAATTACACCAGAAAGATGAAATTTAGTTTGTATACACTGAGAGAAATAATTAGTTGGCATGAGTTTTGCATCAATAAAATTTTTGTTGCAGCAATCGAAGTTCGTTTATGGTAATAAGAATTTGCTTGAAGCAATAGGTGTTCGGTTGTACTAAAAAATATTCCTTCAAGGGAATAAAAAACGCGATACACGCAATAGAATCATTCTGTTAAGACAATCAACTTATTTCGTTTGTGCGGTTCTGTTGAGACAACCAAACAAAAAAATGTCTAGCAACTCAATTTTGATTTTTGCAATAGAATGTTGATCATCACAAACGGTTTACGGCATCTTTCACTTGTGATAACCGAATGTGTGTTGCGTCAACCGAACGTATGTTGCGGTAACTTAGTTAATGCGCTGCGTCCAGTGGTATTGTACTAGGTCTTGAAATCATTGCTCATTGCTGCGGGGTTCAATACCCACTCAATGCATAATTTATTTCGGAATATTAATATAAATCGTAAACAGTGCGGAATGTTTAATAGGGGTCACTTGTAAAGGATTTAAACATGAGCAAATGAGTTCTGTTTACATTCTTATCAGATTAAGTTAAGTTGCACATAGGGAAATAAAAATGAAAGGTCTTCGGTGGCGCAGTGGTTACGCGCGCCAATCCAAAAACTTTTCAACACCAGGTTCGATTCCTACATACACACCGAGAGAAATTATCAGTTGGCATTAGGTTCCTTTAACAAAATATTATTTGTCGCAAATGTGGTTTAATTATTGTAATCGCAATTTGTTGACAACAAACGGTGTTCGGTCAAAATAAGAAATATTCGTTCCTTCGGACAAACATTCGGTTCTAGCAATATTATATTCGATCACGATAACCTTCTCATATATATTTTCAAATTTTGTAAGAAATTTAACGGTTACATTGACATAATGGAATGACTTTAATGTCTAGCAAACAAATTTCGATCGCTACTAATGTTTGTTCGTAACTCCAACAGCACGTTGATCAACACAAACAAACCCTGTCATTATTCAGTTGCAGTAACTAAAGTTCTGTTGTTTCAACCAAAATTCTGTTGTCTCAACCGAAATTCATTTACTACCTTGACAGCATGCGATCGTTCTCGGTCATGGTATTGGAATCGAAGGGCTTCGTGGAATGGTTGTATGTATGAGTGGATGCGTGATCTGCCGATTTGGTTGAGTTTGGTTCAGTTGTTTTCGTGTCGTGTCGCGTGTCCCAGGCTGATTTTTATAACCAACTTAACCGTAAGGGCAAAGGAAGTTTAAAGTTTAAGTTTAAATCTATCAATGCAATCGAGACAATTGCAAACGAATGTATTTTTGCATTTTATGTACATATATTGCATTTTCGTTTGAAAAACGAGACGGGTGAGTTTCACTCAGTGTTTTTGTAGTGTTGTTTATGTGATATGTGCTTCTAAAGGCAACCACTTTGTAATTTGGGACTATTGACTATGTATAATATTTATTTGTATACGAAATTTTTTTTTTTTATAAAAAATAAAGATTGGAGATTCTAAAATAAACTGATTGTATTTCTTCTTCTTTTGGAACTTTAATTTAGGTACGAAATTTACGATTACGGGAATCGAAAATATCATCACATTCGTTCGAAGTAATGGAATGACTGGGGTTGTAACAACAAACCAATGCAGTTGTAACAACTGAAATTTTATTCCAGATGAACATCATTCGGTTTCTTTGACAAATCTTTCGATTGTACATATTAATCCGGCAATTGTAATAATAAATATTCGTTTCGTATAAATGCACATTGTTTCGAGTGACCGAAACGCCCGGTCAACACAAATGAATTCGTGCGTTTGCTGCAACCGGAATAATTCGGTAGGCATATAACTAAGTTGCAACAACCGAATTGTTCTCTCGGTGCAGCCATGGGTTTTATTAAGTCAGTAAGTGAGAAATAGTATTCGAAGTAGAAAAATAGTGTCTTAGAAGAGTTCTCTACACCACCTCCTTTCTAGGTAACAAAAAAGAATTCAGAGTAGGATTTAACACACAATACAACTCCATTTTTTTGGAATTTATCAACAATCCGCGCATTTGTGGCAAACAAAGTTTTTGAGATTCTGGTTGGCTAGACAAAAATTCAGTTGTAAAATATATTCGGTACCAATAAACGAAAATTCGGTTCGGCCAACCCAGAAATTCGGTTACAACAATGGGATAGGAACTTTTCCTGCCAACCGTTGTAATTCGTTTGGCATATATTTCTATTGCAGCAATGAATCTGTTCTCTCAGTGTAGAAGTGCATAAGCGTAGTATGGAAATGGTAGGATAACAACTTTTGAATTGCAATAACCGTTTTAAATTTAATCTAAAATATTTTACAGGAAGAATTGGAAGTAGAGCTAAAGAGCGGGCGCTAAAATATCTAAGACCGGCCCAGGTCTCCGTATGAGCCTATTTTCAACTAGTATGATATTTAACTTGAGTCATGGGGTCATGGGATAAATAAATCAATGTCCAAACTTATGGCATAAAATATGTGAAGCAACTATATTAATATTTCTTCCAGAGGTTTTTTTTAAGGAGTTCCTGTTTTAGTAGGTCTCTATTATTAAAAAATGCCATTTACTATGATTTGGAATTATCGCCATCTTAAAGACAAATTGTTTATTGGACAATCTTTCAGTTACTTTTTTCTTTGAGGATTTCTAGCTTTCTTGTTTGATTACATACCATTTCTATTACCTTAATTGAATTGCTATTGCTTACTCGTGTGGAAACTTGCCGCGAT
The DNA here is from genome assembly GCA_951812415.1 of Beris morrisii. NCBI lineage: Eukaryota > Metazoa > Arthropoda > Insecta > Diptera > Stratiomyidae > Beris > Beris morrisii. The sequence continues at coordinate 103,056,947 of OX638311.1, read as the reverse complement.
TAGGACATTTAATTTTAACTTTTCAAGTTTTCGTTTAGAGTAATGCGAGTACGAGTGTATGTCTTTCGCAAAACTTTAATTGACATTCCAGATTTCTAAAAGGCCATTTATTATACTTCACTTATTTGAAGGTTGATAATGAAAGAAAAGTTATGTAATATTATAAAAAAAGTAATGTGGTTTTCATAAATAGGACAGATTTTGGATGTAGCGGGAACGAAGAAAATTTTGAGAATATACTTTTTTCAAACTCCCTTGAAGGTAGTCACTCCAGAAAAAATATAATAAAATAATGGAATTCAATTATCAAATTTAGTGGAAGGGAGGCATTTTTTAAACGATACATCGATTATATCGGCCGATATAATCGATCGCTATACTGTGTGCAGGGATCTATCCACTCAGTACATTGTTATTGGTTTTATTCCTGCTGTCTGAAATAGAAGAGATTTCGGGGGAACCCGGCACACTATAGTGCGCTCAAAGATACATCCGCTTACCACATTATGGGTATGGTATTTTTATTCTACTCAGATCTAAGATTAGCTAGACACAGTCCCGTGCGCACGGAAAGTGGGGGTTGGATTCAAACCCCCCTCCCCATTGGTTTATTTGGAAAAAAATTGTAATGTATATTTTCGAGGAGGACAATCATACGCAACATACGGGTCCAACGCTCTTCCATTCTGAAAACCGGTAGACGTTAGATTCAAACGCTAGTAGGTAGCGTGACCATTCTCCAATGACGCTTTCTATAGAAAGCATCAGTTTTCGGCCTTGGTCACAAAAGAACATATTTCAAAATATGTACCACGTATGCATCACGTTACGAAGCCGTGTTTTGGTGTTAGCATCCAAAAGGACCAAAAATGACCCGCTGAGAAGTATATAAACAAAAAGTCAAAGACATTTCTAAGTAAATGGGTGAAATTTCATTCCGACCAAAAAACATACTGCAGTCACGATCGGCTGCAAGCCAATCGTATAATACTCTAGATGAATACTGAACTCCGATTTATATTGTAGTTGGGTATAAAGTAGAATTACGTGTGTGCATGTTGTATGTCCTTTATTAAGGACTGCTATTAGATTGCTACTCAAAACTAAAAGACAATATTCAGTGTTTAATTTCATACCTTGAACTGGGTAAGTCATCGAAAAAAATGTCCTTTTTAAAGGACTTTCACATGGGAGGTTCAGGAAGGACTCACTCGATTTCTTACATATTTATCCTTTTCCTTGGAACCATTCAAAAATAAACGTGTACAAAATTTCAAATTCGTAGCTTGAAGCGTTCAAAAGTTATTGGAAAATATTGTTGAACACGTGTTTTAAGGATATTTTGTATGGCAGCTACCAGAAGGAGTAAAAGGATTTCGCTGATTAGTAAACTCGAACTTCCTTTTCACTCAAAACTAACTTGTACAAAATTCCGAATTCGTAGCTAAAAGATTACTTGAGTTATAGTGAGTTTCGTAAATTAAGTGAATACATTTTGACAGGATATTTGTATGGCAGCTATACGAAGGACTAATAGGATTTTCTTCATAATCATATATTTAGCTCCAACTATTGGAAAAATAGCACGTACAAAATTTCAATGTCGTAGCTTAAACCCTTCTAAAGTTATCGACCAATATTCTTGAACACGTGTTTTAAGGACATTTTGTATGGCAGCTACCAGAAGGAGTAAAAGAATTTCGCTTATTAGTAAACTCCGACTTCCTTTTCACTCAAAACTAACCTGTACAAAATTCCGAATTCGTCGCTAAAAGATTACTTGAGTTATTGTGAGTTTTGTAAATTAAGTGAAGACGTTTTGACAGGATATTTGTATGGCAGCTACACGAAGGACTAATAGGATTTTCTTCATAATCATATATTTAGCTCCAACTATTGGAAAAATAACACATACAAAATTTCAAAGACGTAGCTTAAACCCTTCTGAAGTTATCGACCAATATTCTTGAACACGTGTTTTAAGGACATTTTGTATGGCAGCTACCCGAAGGAGTAGGACGATTTTGCCCGTTAACGAACTTAGCCTTACAAATTCAACCAAACATCCAGATTCAAAATTTCATGATCCTAGGTGAAGGCGTTCTTGAGTTATCGTGCTAACGGACAGGCGGACGGACGGACGGACGGACGGACGGACAGACGGACGGACGGACGTCAGGCGGATTTGAGGTTTTTGGCCACAAATAAACAAAAAATAATATATAACTTTTTTTCGTCCGAGGCTTGGTTCTATGCGTTACAAACTTTTGGGCTGGATTAAACTTATAATACTCTATATGATTTCATCTAGAGTATAAAAATCTGCCAATAGTCTGGTCGCAACTTTATTATTTTTTGGTTAGAAGTTCGGAACGCGTTTAATTCTGAGATGCGGTGTAGGTTACTATGTGTTATGGATTTAACATATTATATTTATTTACAATAAGGAAAGAATCTCAAATTAATAAATTAAATTTAAGAGATCTGTGATTTGAAGTTACTCAATTTTCTAACGAACTTCATTTCTTTTCCAAACTTCCAGCCTATTCAGTTATACTGGAAGAATAGTAGCATATGCTACAAAGTATAGTAGCATATACAACACTATGTGACTGAAAACCTAAAGAAAAGGTCGGGAAGCGTTTAGAATGGGTCGCGCTAGAATACTTACGCCGCTCCCACATATAGCATATGAATTACATAATTGGGTCATACTCCGGGACGCAGTCTAAGTCGTAGTATAATATCAGTTGTTACGTGATTAGGAGGCGATTATATAAAAAGTCTGTGGAAGTGAAAACCAATCTAATATCTCATCAATCCTAAGAAATATGTCGAAAGCCTGATGTTGAATATCTAAAAACTCTGAAATCAACTTTTTGACGATTATGTAGGAAGCCTTAGAAAGTAAAAATGAATTCGATATCTTATCAGAACTAAGTATTTGTGAAAACATATACAACCCCCTTGCACCCACTTTGGGGTTGAATATCCAAAAATCCTGAAATGGGTTTTTAGATATATATATAAAGAAAGCCCGAGGAAGTGAAAACCAATACGATGTCTTATCACTCCTAAGAGATACGACGAAATTCGTGAAAACGAGTTTAACCCGTTTATAACCTCTTAGGGGTTGAAAAAGGGAAAAATTTTAAAACGAGTTTTAGGTGATTATTAAACAAGCCCGTGGAAGTGAAAAGTTATTCGATATCTAATAAGACCTGAGAGATACGGCTGAATTTGTGAAAATGTATACAACACCATAACACCACCCTGGGAGGTCGAATTTCAATAAATTCTGAAAACGCTTTCTAGGTTTTTATATGAAGAATCCGTAGAATAAAAATGAATTCAATATTTGGAAAGACCTAATAGATATAACGAAAATCGTGAAAATATATCCATTTCATTTTCACTGATAATTTTTTTTGGATATTATCCAATCGCTGAAGCTTTCGTCCACCCCCAGTTCGGTGAGGGATTCTTGGATATCTTCAGTGTGGACGTTGTTGAAGGCCCCTTCTATGTCTAGAAAGGCTGCTAGCGTGTATTGCTTGTAATTTATCGATCTCCCCTGAGGTAAGCAAGCTGAGATTTGGATAGCGGTGACCTTTCCAGGGTCTGTCTCACATGTATATCTATAATGCGCTCCAGTGTCTTCAGCACGAATGATGTTATGGTAATGGCTCTGAAATCCTTCGCGAGTTCATGACCTCTCTTGCCAACCTTCTGGATAAACACTACCCGGACACTTCTCCAGGCATAGGGCACATGATTTAGTAGGATGCAACTTTTGAAGATTTCCACTAGCCATGGAAATACCAGATCTTGTAGTTTTTGCATCATAATTGAAAGTATGCCGTCCATGCCAGGGGACTTGTAGGGAGAGAAATTCTTTCCTCATTGATGACGGAACTGATGTCCTCCTCTGGTGTTCGCTGCACACCCTGAATGGTTGACATTTCCATTCCGCTGTTTTAACACCCAGGAAAGTGAGTGTTCATCAAGAGTTCCAGAGTCTCAGCGGAGGAATCAGTCCAGGTCCCATCCGAATTTTTCACAAACGACGGGTTCATCGTCGTCGACTAGAAAAGTAATTAAGTTAAAAAAAAAATTATGAAATATTCATTGGCGTATGTGAAGGGGTGAAAAAAAATAACAGAATGCATATATTTTCACGAATTTCGTCATATCGCTTAGGTTTCCTAAATTATGAATTCATTTTCTTTTCACGGATTCTTCACATAAATGCCTAAAAAGGGTTTTCAGGATTTTTTGAAATTCGACTCCTAAGGTGATGTAAAGGGGTTGTATACATTTTTGCGAGATATGAAATAACTTTTCACTTCCACGGGCTTTCTTTATATATACATATATAATTCATTTTTACTTTCCAAGGACTCCTACATAATCGTCAAAAAGTTAATTTCAGGATATCAGATTGGTTTTCACCTCCACAGAGTTTTTATATAATCGCCTACCAACTCATTTCATGATTTCATGTAATGGCCTAAATAAATGGACCAATTTCACGATTTTTCGAAATTCAACCACCAAGGAGTTGCTTACGTTTTCACAAATTTTTCAAAATGTCTAGTGTCTGATGAGATATCAAATTGCTTTTTATGTAATCGCTTCGAAACGTATTTCACAATTTTTGTGATATTCAACCCCCAAGTGGATGTAATAGGTTTGTATACGTTTTCACAACGTCATATCTATCTTAAGTCTGATGAAGCAGAATTGGTTCTTAGTTCTGTGAGCTTTTAGTAAAAATAATATACCGTAATTCGAGTCATCTACATGGTGTTTTTATACAGGGTGCGCCATCTTTTATGTCGGTATGTAAACATTGAATATCTTTGAAAAAAAAACTGATTTTTATATGTGAGGTATTTTTATTCAATTTGGTCCTTTAGAATTTATTTGGATTAGTTTTTGAATACAACATCAATCAAGTGGCTGCCTCTAGGTATTGGCCACAGCAAAATGTGCCCTTTTTGCTTTTCTTTTCCATTACTTTTTCGAGAATCTCGGGCGGTATAGCGATGATTTCGGCACGAATGTTTGCTTTGAACTCGTCAATGGTCTGAGGCTTGCTGGCGAACACTTTGCTTTTCAAATAACCCCACAAAAAGATGTCCGGAGGAGTCAAATCTGGAGATCTCGGTGGCCAGTCAATGTCGCCTCTTTTCGACATTAGTCGTCCAGGGAATTTTCGTTGCCGAAACTGAATTGTTTCATTTGCAGTGTGGCATGGCGCACCGTCTAGTTGAAACCAGTATCCATCCAGATCTTTTTCACGCATTTGCGGGCAGACATAATGAGCTAACATCCACCGATATCGTTTTCCATTGACTGTTTCGTTTTGTCGGAAAAAAAATGGCACAATGATGGTTTTGGCGCAAACACCGGCCCAAACAGTTACTTTTTGATCATGCAATGGCGTTTCATGGATCTCGTGTGGATTCTCCGTTCCCCAAATGTGGCAATTTTGCTTATTAACGCCGCCAAAGAGTGTGAAATGGGCCTCGTCGGTCATCAAAATTTGCTTCAAAAATCAGGTCCAGTGTCAACCATTCGAGCGATGGCCGTATTCCAAGCGATGTGGACGGTCTGTCGGCACTATTCTTCTGAATTGACGTTTCCAAAACTTGTCCAATCAAGTCAATCTGTTGCAAAATATCAAAGTTATTCAATGTTTACATACCGACATAAAAGATGGCGCACCCTGTATGTTAATCGGCTAAAAATCTATATTTTAGATTTTTACTTCTATTCTAAAGACAACTTTACTTTTATGACAACTTTACTTTTAACTCTCCGAAAAACCTCAACTTTGACCGCGTCCCGCAGTATGACCCTATTACGTAATTCATATGTGGCAGTGGCGTAAGCATTCTAGCGCGACTCCTTTCTAACAGCTTCCCGAACTTTAGATCGAAAAATAATAAAGTTTCGCCCAGACTATTGACACATTTTTTGTATAATTTTTGAATAGCAATGGACATTTAATTAAAAAATCTCCCAACAGTCTGGGCTCAACTTTATTATTTTATGGGTAGAATTCCGAAAAGTGTTTAATGCTTAGATGCGGTGTAGGTTACCATGCGACTGAGAACCTAAAAAATAACGTTCCACATAGCCTCCTGGTTATTCCTTAGGTTGTCTGTCGCATGGTAAATAATAATTGGCGCAAATAATAAAGTTGCGCCCAGACTGTTGGCAGATATTTTTTATTTATTAACGTATTTCTTTTTATCAATAGAATATTCCATAGAAGTAAAAGCGAATTCGATCACATTAAACCTACGAGATTTTGGGAATCAGTGAAGATTTGAACAATACCTCCAGGGGGTTTAATAGGGAAAAATACTTAAATCGGTTTTTTCCCCGACTATGTTTTAAGCTTATAGAAGTAAAAGTGAATTCCAAATCCCAATATACCTAAGAAATATATCAGAATTCGTGAATATGTACACAACTACTTTACACCCCCTTAGGAGTTGGATATCGAAAAATTTGAAGAACGTTTCTAGGCGCTAATATATAATAAATAGCCCGCAGAAGTAAAATTGCTTTGATAGCTCGACATATCTAAAAGCTTTAACGAAATTCGTGAAAATGTGGATTCACGGAAATTTTTTTTTCTCAACCTCTGAACGCCAATAAAAATCTGAACTTTTTTTTTGCTTTACTTACTCTAATAGCACATTTACATATACGAACTAAGTTTCAACTTTCTAGCTTAAGCCGTTTCTGAGATATAAAAAACCACTCCTCACTCTCATACGTTGCTACCACTATGAAAAATTTTATTTTTCTGGGATGTCTCTATAGTGGCTCTATATAATTTTAGCTTTCTATTCATTACGGTTTTCGAGAAATAAAAATCAGATTTTTTTTTGCTTTCTACCCTTTTTCACCATCACCGATGATACGGTTTCTGAGATATAAAAATGACTTTTTTTAAGAAATTGCTGTCCCCTCACTTTCGTGCTCCACCTCCTCCCTCAAAAAATTTAGTTTCAGTAGGCTCCTTTTGTGATCCCATATGCAGAAACTAAATTTTATCTTCCTGCTGTAATAGGTTCGGAAGACATTGTAATCCAAAGTTTTTCACCCAAAACCCCCACACCCCACCACCCCTATTAAAAATGTTAGCCCTTGTCTAATCATGATGTATCCCTAAGGACAACCACAAGGTTTCAATCTTCTGACATTAATCGTTCAGGAGATCTCGATTTTAGAATGTTTCAATCCCGGCTTTTAAGCGTTTTGGACTCATTGTTTTTCCCCCCACTTCCACACCCCTCAACCCTTATCGACCATTTTGACCAAATGAGTCCACTAGCATAGTACTATATAAGTTCCAAGTTTCAGCCTCCTAGCATAAGTGGTTCCTGAGATCTAGAAACCAAAATTTTTCGTCTAAAACGATCCCCTCTCCTCCCCCCTTATACCACACCCCAGAGAAATGTCAACTTAATACCTCAACGGCATACGGCGTACGGCGTCTACGGCGGACAGACGGACATTATTTTTTTTTGCTTTTTTGGTGTTTACTAGTCCGAAAACGTGTAAATACAAAATTTCAGGGTAGCAAATTTCTTTGAAATTTCAGGTCGATCACAATACTTTATTATTAAAAAAAATAAAGTAAATCAGCCAGGGTTTTGACTTTTTTCGGTAATCCGTTTTCGTTTTCTATACATAAAATCAACTCCTTCACAAGAATAATCGTATTGTTGTAGGGTTATGGTATGGATACTTGTTGTTTTTTAGTGAATGCACCACTTTTGGGCATTAAGAATAGTAAACTAAACTTATCAAAGCACTATACTACCCAATTTAAACTTTTAGCAACAGCCGGATCTACGAGAATAGCAAAATTGAGGCATGCATAATGTGTTGTGTACTATGCATACTCATGTACGAATATGCACAAATCTTTCTATACATATATGGTAATGTAGGTACTGAAATATTATTTCATACCTAAAATTTTGCAATACCTATACGTAACTAATAGGCTCTCCGGCACATCTCACACAACTGCTGCATTAAATAAAATAAAAGACGCATTACATATATTTTTCTCATACCGAACTCGCCATAGTCCAAAAATCCTTCCCAATTTGGAATGTTGCCAAGTTGTAGAAGGTGATACATGAAAATCCAACCGTGACTGATTGCAGGACATTTTCATAAGACATCCATCTACGCAAAGTGAAATTAACGAACTTGGTAGGTATAATACTTATGTAACTATACATATATCTTTTGTGTCAAAGTTTAACCACAATTCTTTATAAATTCCTGACAACTCGTACGAATCTCTTTTAATTACAGTAACCCAGAAAGTACATACATAATGCTACTCGTATCAATTAAATTAACTAGTTAAAGTTAACATAACTTGTAACATTTGAGTACCTCAGTCTCTACTTTTTTATAGACTCGGTAAGCCAAGACTTTAAATTTTTGAATTGCTTACAGGAAGTTGCACAAACATTGAGAAGACATTGAATGCTATTTTTTTAGAGCGTAGTTGGCATGAAGGTATTCATTTACCCAAAACTATGGAGTTAACCAGTTCGGTTAAGTAACTTCGATAAAACCTGTTATCTTGTGCTCAAAGATGTGAACAGCAGCAAGTAAAGTTTATTTTGAGCTTAGGTAACTTTGATGTGATGATCAACATTTTAATATGAAAATTTCGTTTTTATTGATAATTAGGTTTTTTATACTCTAGATGAAATTAATTATAAGAGCCATTATTACGATCTTCAGTTAAATTGTAACTGCAACTTTAACCGGTAGTTTTGTATGAAAATCTGTCAGTTAAGGTTCCAATTAGACCGAAACTGAACGTCGTAAGAACGAAAGTTGAGTATTATAAGTTTAATCCGACACGCCAAGTTTATAACGTATAGAAATCGTGGTCTATTTGGTCCATTTGATTGAATGCTACCCCTTTACACCACTTTGGAGGTTGAAAACCAAAAAATCCAGAAATCAGTGAAAACGTTTGCAACCTCCTTACACACCCTTGGGGATTAAATATCCAAAAACCCTGAAATTAGTTTTTAGTCGATTATATTGAAAACCCAAAAAAGTAAGAAAAACTTCGATATCTCATCAGATCGAAGAGATATGTTTTCATTCGTGAAAATGTATGCTACCTCTTTACACCTAAGAGATACAGCGGAATTCGTGAAAATAACACTACATGCATTTAAAAAATCGTTAAAACAATTATTAGGTTTTTATTTGATGAACCCAAGAACCGAAATTCATGTAAATCTGCACTCCATTTTCAGTGACCATTATTTTCCAACTACCTCCGTAAGCTAATAAAGGGTGTTTTTTTAGTTGCATGAGAACTTAAAATTATAATACAAGACAGAAATATTGTTGGAATGAAATTTTTTTATTATATTCTGGTAGATAATTTCATGGCATTTATTTTTTAAATATGATTTTCGTCATATGTCCGCGCGGCTACGAGTTACATGGTCCATTCGATCAGTCCAATTTTTGACTACTTTTTCCAATAAATCTGGCCGTATGGCGTTAATAGTGGCTTGAATATTGGCTTCCAATGCTTCAAGAGTTGCTGGTTTGTCGGTATAAACGCATGATTTAATATAGCCCCATAAAAAGTAATCCAGAGGCGTTAAATCGCACGAATGAGGGGGCCAGTTAACAGAACCACTTCTGGATGTTTAGCTGATTAATTTTTGGAAGCAAAAATTCAGTCAGCATGGCTCGATAGCGCTGGCCATTCACCGTAACGGCAGCTCCTTCCTCATTTCGAAAGAAATAAGGACCGATGATGCCGCCAGCGTGTAAACCGCACATTTCTTTGTCGTGTTGATGGTTTTGAATCTTGAAGAGTAAAATTAGTCCGAAAATAATCAATAACTGCACGAATCTCTTGCTCACTAGGCCGATTATGTTGACCGTAAAATGGACGAAGTACTTAATGAACTTCGCGAACAGATTTATTTTTTTCAAAGTAAATTTCCACAATTTGTAAGCGTTGTTCTGGCGTTAAACGATTCATGATGATTTCCCAAACCTTACTAAACAGAAATGTCAACACAGTTTGACATTCTCAGCTGTCAAACCACAGTTATCGATATCGATAGTTCTCTTGCACCTAAAAAACACCCTTTAGAAATATGAAATTTTTCTTATCCCAATTTCTTTTCTAGTACATCTACATATACCCTCGAATTTTCAAATGTCAAGCATAAGCTGTTCAAGAGATAGAAAAACACTTCCACTATACTACCACTATTTAAATTTATATAAAACGTAAAATCGCCTTATTAGACCACAAACCAGTTTCCAATGTATGATGCACTTGTCGAACCAACACAGCCGTATTGTATTTTGTAGCACGCCACTGGCTTTCCCTTATGCAGCACGCCGATGGATTTCCAACAGGATCTAATTATAAGCACATTATATACATAGAATGTTATGTACAAGAAAACTATAAAAGCGGACAGTCCCTACGAGGCAGCCGCAGTCACTTGTGAATAAATCTGAATAAATATCAAGTTTATTTTTATAAGCGGCTACAATTTTCATTAATTTTAAGACGCCAACAAATGAATATTCTTTACACTGAATTAACATAACCGACATGGTATCCAATATCGAACTTAACGACATTACGAAATAATTCTAGGCTTTGGAACAAGTTAATAAACACATCATCCGAAGAATTTTAATCTTTGATGGAACTGTAAATATATTTCGGAGGACATGACATAGAGGATCAATTTAAGGTGTTTAAACGACATATGACCAATAGCAGACACCCACTATCAAATGCGGTCAAAGGCCAAGAGCTCAGACAGAAATTTTTACTGATGACTAAATACGTTCCGTTCATCATGAATAAGTTCGAGAAGGATCAAAGAGGTAATCGAGTTAATAGTTACTGCAAATGACACGAAACTTAGTCCATATTTAATAACACCAGTACATTATTAAAACAGATGCAAATTGAGGTCTTAGTTTCTACTTATACGAGCTTTTTATGAAATCGCCAAGAACCCGATTTCACGATTTTTCGAAATTCAACAACCGAGGGAGTGTAAAGGAGTTGCACAAGTTTCACAAATTTTATAAGATTTGATGACATCGCACTACTGAGAAAACTAGGATCTCTCTTTGGACCTGCAGAAGCCTTCTTGGTAAAACTTGGGTTTTAAAACCCAATATTGCTCACTGGATGTAATCGTCAATAGCCAAACCAGTTATCACATATGCGTCATCTGTATGGTGGCGCAAGACCTTACAGATAATTCTGTGGTAAAAAGCGATAACAGCTTATGTCGAGATAAGAAAAAATCATTTTTAAAGTTTTCAATTGCATTTTTTCAAAAAAATTGCCATTGTTTCATAGATTTTTATATCATATAATATATTATTATTGTGTTGTATTATTAAATTCAATAAAATAAGATCTCCTAATATATTTTTTATTACTTTATTTATCAATTTTGATACACGTGACTGCCTAATTATTTTCTCGACTTAAGCTATTATCGCTTTATACCACAGAATTGTACAGACCCCGCTAAGCAAACTCCAAAGATTGGCCTGTAATATTTTACAGCATTGCCCCAGTGATATTTCACTGGGGCAATGCGAACCACTCCTACTGCAGCAATTGAGGTGATCTTAAATTTTTCACTTTTACACCCGTATCTACAAAAAGAAACCTGGGTCTTGACGTACCTAACTTCTAACTTTTGAGGATACGGAAACAAAGAAAACAATCTCCACAGACCTTGAGAGAGAGAGCTTGAGAGCGACCCTATTCTAGGCATTCCGCTTTCGGATAATATCATACCCAGATATTTATATTATTTATATTTAAAAGTGGTAGAGCCTAAAGAAGCCTCACTACTTCTCGAACTACGACCTAAGAGGTCTTTTGTTCCTGGCTCTTAACCACTCCCTAGGCCATATCGATTCCTTTGAGAAAGGAGATGATTTTACTCAGGGGAGTCTTCGACAGGTCTTCACAGGTGAGAGTAAATCCACCGAGAATCTGCCTTCTTGATTTGGCCACTGCATCACAATCACACAGAATGTGTGCCGTGGTTTCAGATGTGATATCACAGAATCGACATGTATCTAGTGATACTTTACCGATGATCTTAAGGTGATAATTAAGGAAATAATGTCCGGCAAAATATCCCATTATGACCCGTGCGTTATACCTGCTTAAGGAAAGGAATTCCGACGCTCTCTTACTTGAGAAGGTCAGGAATTTCTTTGACTGTCTAAGTCCTGAAAGTGAGTTCCAATAATCTTCCACCTGAAGATTTATCCACTTAAAAATACCATCCTTAATGAAGCCTTTACCTACTCCACAGAATGGTTCCGGGCCAATCATTGGTGAGTTGGCTCCCTGCTTAGCTAGCTGGTCAGCCGATTCATTACCCGGAATACCCTCATGTCCTGGCACCCACATCAGGGTTAGACTATTATGATGTGCCAGCTCTTTAAGAAGAGTATGACAGTCCCACACAAGCCTAGAACGGAAACAATAAGATTTCAGCGCTAGCAGTGCCGTTTGGCTGTCAGATAGGATATTAACTGTAGCGCCTTTTGGTTTATTCAGTAGAAGTTTACCTGCGCACAGCTCTATGGCATGTACCTCAGCCTGAAACACAGTGGCGGTTTGTCCCATTGCCGTCCATATTTTACAATTGGGTCCAGATACGCCCGCTCCAGTTCCACTATAGGTTTTAGAGCCGTCCGTGTACCAGACTGAAGCACCTTCCCCAAAATCTGGTAGACCAGATTGCCATGATACACGATCTCCCAGAGTCACCATATATGGTTTCTCAAAATCATATACCTTTGGCATGTTATCGTTTACTGAGTCGGTTAGGTCCTTCTGATTAAATTCCTGTAGAATTTTAAGGTGACCGACAAGGTCTCCTGCCTTGAATTTATTGTACTGCTGTAGCCTTATGGCTCTCTCAGAGCCTCCTTCTTTATCTCTAAGTGTAATGGGGCCAAGTCTATCATGGCTTCCATTGCAGCAGTGGGACATGATTTAAGTCCCCCTGTAATGCTAAGAACGGCACGCCTCTGAATTTTTTGCAGGGCCTTCTGTGCTGTGATTTGTTCAACCTTTGGCCACCACACCATAGCGGCATATGTGATCATTGGAATTATAATAGACTTGTAGGTCAAGTATACCATATTTGGTCTGAGACCCCAAGTGGTACCACAGAGCCTTCGACACACCATAAAAGACAATGTTACTCGTGTGGAGATGTTTTTAAGATGTAAATTCCAAGTCAGACACTTGTCCAAGGTAATTCCCAAGTATTTGACATCGGAAGAGAATTCAATTGTAGTTCCTCTCACAATCGGGGGCCTTAAGTTTACCTTCCGTCTTCTAGTGAATGGCACTATAATTGTTTTACTTGGATTTATACTTAATCCCTGTTGGATGCACCAGTGATCTACTATCTCTAGGGCCTCTTGCATGCGGTCCGAAATGACACAGTCATGTTTACCTCTTACAGTGATCACCAGGTCATCAGCGTATGCTTGAGTCTCAAAACCCTTGATGCTCAGATCCTTAAGGAGATCATCTACAACAATGCACCACAGTAGTGGGGAGAGTACACCTCCCTGAGGGCATCCCTTCACCGCTCGTACAGTGAGACCTTTACCTCCGATCTGAGCCGAGATTCTACGAGAGTCAAGCATCGCTACTATCCATCTCGTTACCGTTTCTTCTACTCCTATCTTACGAGTAAGTAATTCAATGGATTTGTAGGAAGTGTTGTCAAAAGCACCTTCAACGTCAAGAAAAGAGCATAACGCTATTTCCTTGGCTGTCAACGTCTTCTCAATTTTTTGCACTAAATTGTGAAGAGCGCTAACAGTCGATTTGCCAGCTTGATAAGCGAATTGATATTTGTTGAGCCGGCTGAAAGCAGCAGAGCTCCTTATGTATCTGTCTAATACCTTTTCCATAGATTTAAGTAAGAAAGAGGTTAGACTGATTGGGCGATATGACTTTGCGTGAGTCCAACATCTATTCCCCACTTTTGGAATAAAAGTCACATTTACGTCTCGCCATGCCAGTGGCACGTAAGCGTATTCAAAACTGGCTCTAAATAATTTGACCAGTATGGGAAGAAGCACATCGAGTCCTTGTTGCAGTAATGCAGGAAAGATGCCATCAGCTCCTGGGGATTTATATGGGAGGAATGACATTACCGCCCATTCTATTGTATTAGGAGTAAAGATTCTGCCAGATAAAGCCCTAGTTCTGTTATTTGGCATAATCCCATAGGGCCTAATTTCATTCGTATGATACCCTATCTCCTCTGAGCCAGGAAAATGTGTTTGCATCAGAACTTGCACAGTTTCCTCGATACTAACGGTGTTACTTCCATCTTGCTTTTGCAAGAGTCCAATACCGTTATTGTGAACTCTAGAGAGTATCTTTTGCATTCTGGCAGCTTCTGGTAGGCTATCAATACCCTCGCAAAAGTTGCGCCAGGTGCGTCTCTTTGAGTCCCTAATTTCTTTATTATATACTGTTAGAGCCTTTTTATACTCAGTCCAATTATTGGATCTTTTAGCTCTATTGAACAGTTTCCTAAGTCTTGCACGGAGTTTTTGAAGTTCTCCATTCCACCATGGCACATCTCTTTTGGCCTTGGCCTTCTTGAGTGGAGAACTAGCTTCATAGCTATCAAGTATTACTTTTTGTACCGCGGAGGCTACTCTATCAGCTTCCCATTCATTCCTGATAGGGCCATAAAGACTGACATTTGGGAATTGCTCCAGGGTTGCTTTATACATAGACCAATTTGTACATTTTGGAATGCGTCTTTCGACCTCCCACGATTGTCTGACTTTGATGTTAAAGCAGATATGCGCATGTTCTGACATAGATGGTTCGTCGGAGACATGCCAATCGTAGATGTTTTGAGCGGTTAAAGGATCGCTGAGAGTCATATCTAAGACTTCCTCCTTAATAACATTTCTAAAGGTTGGCTTATTTCCTTCATTAATTATCTCTAGATTGGTAGAAGATAAGTAATCAAGTAGCAACTCACCTCTTGTGTTGTTGTCGCTACTACCCCAGGCCTCATGGTGCGCATTCACGTCACCGCCGAGGATGAGCCGCTTGTTGTTACTTGAGCAATAGTTCACTAGATTCTGAACCTCATATGGAGGCACTTCGTCGTTATCTCCGGGAAAATAGGCAGAGGCCACCACCAACTCTTCTGTTCCACCTTCCCCTGTTGGAGTGATGACTATTGCTGCCGCCAGATCTTTAGTTATAAAGTCTGTCAGCGGAATGTATTTTAGTTTTTTACTTATTATTAAAGCAGCCCTTGGGCTATCGCCCTGGCTGCTGTAAACGAGTTTTCCTGAGTTTAACAGGCCTTTAATGTCACCATGTAAAACCCAGGGCTCTTGAATAAGTCCGAGGTCAAGCTGTTCCAACGTAAATCTACGACCGAAAATGCTGCTAGCAGCCTTGGCATGATGTAGATTTCCTTGGATACAGCTGAGGGACGGGGGCCTACTTGGAATCCCGTTCTCCATCACTGTGCTTTGCACTTGTACTAGATACACGGGCCTTTTCTTCCAGTACCACCCGTTCTAATCTCTCTGCCAGAAGTCCAGGTCCACCAGTCGGAGTGATACGAGGTTTGACCTTGCCCGCGGTCTTCACAATTGGCCTGCTTTTACCCTTTGTGTTAACAGCGAGCGTTGGTGTTCTCGTTTGCTCCGCCTGGCCTTTGGAGCCTGAAGCTACCGGCAGGACTGTTTTGGTGGTTATCGACCTCTTACCTCGAGAGGTCGATCCACCGTGTATACTACCGCTTGCTGCGGATGAAGAAGTAGCGGTTTGGGACGTACCTATAGGTTGCCTTTTACCCAGCGTATGGGCCTTTTTGCCAACCACGTTGGAAATCGCCAGCTTCTTCACACCGCTAGGTAGTGGTGTAAGGGTAGGTGCACCTGGGTTGCCCTCTGGTTGACCTTTACCCACTGTCGGGCCTTTTTTATCAACCGGCTTGCCTTGTGGTTGACTTTTACCCACTGTCGGGCCTTTTTTGTCAACCGGCACTCCAGCCTTTACCAACTCCTTATGAAGAGCGCTCCTGGGTCTAAGTTGGACCAACCCGAATAAATAGCAGATCTTGCATCCTGCCTCCTTCAGCTTTTCCACCGAGTGATGGTCGACTGACAGGGTTAGTCTGCTAATCGGGCCTTCATTGGTCCTACTTATGACCTGCCACTCGTCTATGCGCAGTCCTTCGTTCTGCGCTCTAATGTAGTCGAGGACTTCATCAGTCGATAGATTGATGCTGTCCGGGAAGTATCCTACCAGAATTACGATAAGTGACGCACCCTCCCATGGCTGCAGTGTGTCAATTGTTTGTTTTTTAGCCAATCCATTGTGGTTTGATTGGCACAAGTAATTGCCAGCCAGCCGGGCCTATGAGTGTGTCCGTAGAACATGGGTTTTATCGGACTATGCTTTTGTCCGAGAATCATCATACCCAGATACAACTGTGAAATACTATTCAAAATAGTGTTCCACCCCGCAAGGACTGCGAAACACATAGTCTGAATTTGAAGACGGAGCGATGGTTCCAAGAGAAATTAGGAGCAGCAGTATATGACCAAGGTTCAACATACATGCCAGCCTCGACAAGTGGATCGTATTTGACTTGTCGAGGCTTCCAAGCAGAAATTCATACGATTGAACTATGCATCAGGGAAAAATTAGAAGAGGATACAAGAATCACAAGATCTACAGTTCGCTCTGACAGCAAAGCAGCACTACTTAATCTTCAATAATTTTGCTTTTAACCTACTTAGTGCGGGATTGCTCACAAGAACTTAAAAGGCTAGCGAACTCAAACACGGTTATAGTGATTGGGTTCCTGCATACAGTGATATTGTAGGCAATGATTCCGCGGGCTAGTTATCGAAAAAAGGAGCTGACTTAAGATTCACAGAGCCAGTACCTTTCTGTGGAATGTAAACAGCTGCGGCAAAATAAAGACTGTTGGACTGGATTAACATCCAAGCTGACCTCCACTGGACAGGGACGTAGACAGTCCAAACTGTTCTTGAAAGGTCATTCCAAGGAAAGAACTTCCGATTTGTTCAAATTGAGCCGGAATCAGGTTCGCCGCTTGATCGCGCTAATTACAAGACACTGTAAGCTTAAAAGCATCTGCATACGACGGAGGACAAACACAATAGCCCACTGAGACCACTGTGAATCGGAATTTTAGAGCGTCTCCACCATCTATAATGTGATGAAATCAAATTAGTTTCATCTTTTCCACGCTTTTTATGTAATCGTCCGAAAATCCAATTTCATGGTTTTTCGAAATTTAACAACCCACGGGATTAATTTATACTCGTACGTTTTCAGATATTTCATCACAAATTGGATTTTACTTTGACGAGCTTTTCTTTAACCGCTTTTCGGTCCTTGACCCACAAAATAATAAAGTTTCCTTCATCATCATCATCATCAATAACGCGACAGCCTAAATCGGGCCAGGGCCTGCAGGGTACATTATCTGAGATCATCTCGCTTTCTGAGAGTAAAATATGCAGACTTTGCGATGATGGAGACGAAACACAAGAGCACATTCTCTGTAAATGTGAGGGGCTTGCTCATAAAAGACTTTATCAGGTTTATCATATTCGGTCAGAAACCATCGGAATTCCTGGCTATTCTCCTCTTCGAAAAACACCAAGCTTCATTGAAAGCCCAGGTATCGAAGAGGAACCATAGATAATCCAGAGGGACGTGTTGAGGCTGCTTGATAATGCCCTTACTGGGCCGCGAGCTCGAGGACTTAAAATAAAAGACGTCCCAGCTACTGGGCTTCTGCAACTCAACAAAATTTTATTTCTTATACTACTTAAAATTACACATTTATTTAATCCTAAAATAATGAAAAAGAAAAAACTGTAACAAATAACAATTACAATACTTTTAGGTACCTCAACGTATAATACAAAAGATACTCCAAAATACTCGCGTTTACAGGTGGACCCTAAAGGTACTGTCTTGCTGGAACTGCCGACCGTCGCGGTCAGCAGTAACTGCCGGCAGTAGACTACTGCTTCAGGCAAAAACAAGCTGTCATGTCTGTTTGCGACTGCTCGGCAGTTGACGGTCGTGACGTCATCGACTCGGCCGCGCGACTGCAGATACTTGACTGCTACGTGACCAGTGCAGCAGTGAGCAGTCGCGTTCAGTACACAGTTCAGTCAAAGCAAAGTGAGAAAAAACTGTGAGTATTTTTTGTTTTGGTGTTTAACTTTGTTTATTTTTGTATGGTTATTCTTTTTGATGTAGGAAAAATGTCGAAAAAGGGATTTTCGGACAGCGATGACGAGAAGTTAGTGGAGTACGTTCGTGGCCACAATATACTTTACGATCACAGCCACGACCGATTCCGAAACGTAACCTCAAAAAATATAATTTGGAGAGAGATAGGAAAAATAATTAATAAAGATCGTAAGTAGCTATATTTCTTGTTTATTTTATAAGTAAATGTAATAAAATTAAAAAAGTAGAACAGTATTACAAATGCATGTTATTAGAGGTTATAATACAAAGAAAATTTTTTCAAGATTTCAGCATGAGTTATTAGTGTAGTCTGTAGTTGTAATCATTGGTTTGTAGATTGACAGAAGTAATTCTTGAAAGCATCGCGGACTTCAAACCCTATAGTTTGGGAAAACCCTCCATGTCGACTCAATGGAGTAAAGTTTTCGTTTAAACAAATTTCATTGTCGAGTTCATAGAAAGGTCGTCCTCGTTTTTCTAAATAACCATCCCTGAGTAGATTGTGTAGGCAGCATGAAGCTAAAACTAGTTTTTCACATGTGTCGGATCTTAAATTCACTGTGGTATAAAACACCCGAAAAATCTGGGATAAGAGCCCGAAAGCGTTTTCAGAAACACGACGCGCTCGTGAAAGTTGATAGTTGAAGTTTGCTTTTGATTGATCTGTGCTGGCTGCTAATCGAGTATAAGGTTTGAGCAGGTGCTTTTGCAAACGGAACGCTTCATCGCCAACTACTACAAATGGCATTTTCACGTCATTTAGTGGAAGTTTTTCATCTGGTGGAAACAAATCTCCTTTCGTTATCATTTTGCCCATTGGCGACTTATTAAAGATGCCACTATCTCCTTCCTTCCCATATGAACCGACATCTACCGCAATGAATTTGCAGTTAGCATCAACCAATCCCAAAAGAACAATGGAGAAGTAACCCTTGTAATTCCAAAAAAGAGAGCCACTTTTCTCAGGACAGCGTATCTTTATATGTTTTTCATCTATAGCAGCACAACAGTTAGGGAAACCCCAAAGTGTGTTGAATTCTTCCGCACTTTTCCTGAAGTATTGTTGAGAAGGACTAGGCAATAATATGGATACCAAACGTTTGCACAGAGCTTCCAATGTTTCGCGAACTATGACACTCACGTAGTTATGTGATATTCGAAAAGCATACCCGAGGGACACAAAACTTTCCCCTGTAGCTAGGAACCTGTAACATAAACAATATTTACAATGAATTAATGAAAAATAAATATAAAAATTATAATATGAACTAACATAAGGGTCTATAATTTAATTTTTCTTCCAGATCAACAATGCAAAAAGAGGTGGAAGGATTTGCGGGACAATTATTTTAAAATTATACGCAAAGAAAAATATAGCTCAGGATCAGCTGCACCGAGTTGCTCAAAAAATGGACAATGTTTGACAGCTTATCTTTCCTAAGCGACGTCGAAAGGGAGCGCCAATCTTTTTGCTCGCTGTCGCCGCATCAGCAGTCGCTGTCTGTCGAAGTACCAGATGAACAAGGTGTCGAACCAGTGCTAGAGTCTCTAGTGGTAACTCTGACAAGTGGTTCTGAGCGTTCTTCTGCACTGGCAAGGAGAAGGAGGACACCGTGGGATTCTATAAAGAAAAGGGGTGAGGACCGCTAGGAGTTATTGCAGCAGATTGTGAAGAACAAAGCGAAAATGGGCATTCTGAAATATGTAACAGAACTATCTGAAACTAACGACGAAATAAGTGAAGCACCAGCCGCTGCAACTAGCCCGAATCCATCTCCACTGCAAACTCATTCTGATGAGAATGTTGAAATTATTATCAATCCATGTTACTGAACTCTATTACTGAATTAATTTTTTTTTTCCATTTTTTTGTGTTTTTCTTATAAATAATAAATACATTTGAATAATAATGAAAAATGTTTAAATTTAGAAATACGATATTTGAGATTCCATTTTCTACTAATTTTTTTCCCCAAAACTTACATTAGACTTACTTTAATGTCACTGCCAATTTGTGTTTTGCGTTGATTGGAGTTTGTACTGCATTCGTAGCTGTTTCTTTTATCGCTGCCCTCACCATGCTCAGGATAAAATCAAACTGATCTGGGTTAAGACGGAAAAAATTTCTAAATTTCTGTTCGTCATTTCGCAAGTGACCGTTTATTAAACTTGCAAAAAATCCTTCAGTAGTTCGAGTTTGAAATATGCTGCTAGGCTCACGTCTTTTTAGCAACATCATAATTTCCTCCTCCTCTTGTTCCTCTTCAAACAAAAGAGCCAAAATGGTGTCGTTATCCATTCTCCGAACTCGCAGCGTGTGAATTTGCGACTAAAAACAATCTCATCGCGGCAATTCGCCGTTGCGGTGAGCAGTTTCAGCGAGAGTGCAAAGCAGCCGCGGTGAGCAGTTGCGGTTGGCAGTTACTGCTGACCGCGACGTCGGCAGTACCAGCCAGACAGTACCTTAACGGGGCGGATTAGTCGGAAAGGTTTCTTTTCGTGGCGCGGTAGGTACGACCCTAACGGTGGCAATTGCTTGATGGCAAAATGCATTGTTATTTGCGAAGCCTGCGCAGGGTGTTTGTAAAAACAATAAAATTCTATTTCGTTATGATTTGCGCTATAGACGTCGCTCAATAGACCCAATTGAGGTTTCAATGACAAAGGTGACCAAACCAACCCCAACACGAAAATCTAATATAATAATGTATATGAGGGATGTCAGAAAGGTTGAAACTAGAAAACTGTTTTTCGATCACGCAAAGTCTATTTCTGTCGAAACATAAAGATGCAGGACGCGTGGTTTCTGTAGGTGGGGGCAACCAGGCAACTATCCCGTGCACAGGAATCTATCCGCTCAATACTTTCTTGCTCTTTCAAGTAGAAGGCATTTAAAAAACGGAAGAAAGTAATATGTTTGTATTAAAGAGTCACAGCTTACCATAACAATCCGTTGCTGCGTCACATCCTTTATTCGAATATTTTTATTATCACTTCGAAAGTGTATTTAGCCTTGTTTTTTGTTGTGAAAATTTAGAGAAGTGAAGAACAATTTAAAATTTCGAAATATCATTTATTTATTGGCTTTGGGTTTGTAGTAAAAGCCGCGCTCTGCCGTAATCTTTATTAAGGAGAACATATCGTTTTTGCGGTAAAAAAAATCTATTTATTTTAAATCTAAATTTTGGGTAAAACTGATTAAACCGAAAAGTTGTATTTTTTTACGTTTGATCCATTTTCTCAAAAACCACTGATGCCGCCTCTGCTGTCAGATAGAGTAGAAGGAAATTTACAATTTTTAATTATTACTTTATTATTTTTTAATAATAAAGTATTGTGATCGACCTGAAATTTCAAAAAAGTTTGCTACCCTGAAATTTTGTATTTACACGTTTTAGGACTAGTAAACACCAAAAAAGCAAAAAAAAAAAAAATTTCCGTCTGTCCGCCGTACGCCGTCCGCCGTCCGCCGTACGCCGTACGCAAAATCGTTTGAAGGCGCGTAGTTCCCAAACCCGTTGAGATATTAAATTGAAATTTTTATGGTGGTTAGATTGGGTGAACCCCTACGACTGGTTTAACCAGGAGGCTATTTGGAACGTTATTTTTTAGGTTGTCAGTCGCATAGTAAACTACACCGCATCTCATCATTAAACACGTTTCGGACTTCTACCCATAAAATAATAAAGTTGCGCCCAGACTGTTGGCAGATTTTTTAATAATGTCATACGAGACTGACTTGAAGCTTTCTGTTCGTCAAAATTAGATGTGCAATATATGTATGCAATCTTCGCAAAAATAATAAAATTTCATTCCACCCTATTTGAAATAATTGTTCAAAATTTCATTCTAGTGGTTTCTGATGAAATGGGTCGTGAAATTTAGACTGAAAAGTCCTTGCGATATGCTCCCCATAACGTTAAATTTGATACGGGAAGGGAAATATGAATTTATTTTTCATTGTAAAAAATATCGATATATAGTAGATATTGTTTTTCGATATACATATCATCAGCCGATATTGATATTTTTTTTAATATCGATATATCGATATTTTTTTCGATATCAACATCCCTAATCTAGGGCAATGCAAAGGGAGCGCTTCACACTTCCTACCTAGGGGCATTAATGGATACAGGGGGATGGCGGAGGCCCCCCCCCCCTCTCCCAAAGAGCAATTACGAATTTTCTAAACATACATACTTCAACCGTTCTCCGATTTGGTTTACTCCACTGCAATGTGGACTGTAATTAGCATTTACTGTAGTTCTGCGGTGCAATGCGAAGTACAGAATAGAACCGCGATGAAAAAACTACAAGACAACATATTGTGTAGGTAATAGGGTCATTACATCAAGAATCGCCAAAAGTGTGACCTTATCATCGCCAATTCTTTTGAAAATTTGTTTACTCGAAGGATTAGTGAAAAAAATATGATTTCAAGTTTTTGTTTCTATCTCATTTTTTTTGTTAGTCATAGTATGTTAAAGATTTCCCAAATAAGATGTCCGAGTCCTCTTTGAAAATTGATACCTCTGGTAATTTTTATTCTTGAATAATAAAGTATGCCTTATTTTAAAGATTGTTGTAGTTTTTGTTAGTTAAAAAATCGAGATAGAAAAAAAAACTTGAATTTCTTTTTTTTTTTCACTAGTTCTTCAAGTACAAAATTTTTCAAAAGAATCGGAAATGGTAAGGTAACAACTTTGGCGATTCTTGATTGAATGACCCATAATAAGATGAAAACTATATGATCCCGTCATCAGATGACCCATTTTTTTGCTAAGTGCAGTCTATGTAGCTAAATTCACGCAGAACTTTATCAAACAAAATAACCAAATCAAAAAAATGTGTTAGTGCCACTCACAAAGTGTTACTAGCAACCAAAATTTGGTATAAACTTTGATCTTACCGTGTTTATAATACATGTAATTTTAGAGAAATTCAATTTCTAGACAAAAAAGACACGAAGGCGGTCATCATTATTATGATATGTATGTAAATAATCACTGGTACTTTCTCACGGATGATAACAATTTTTTTGGAATGATTTTTTACGAGTGCGTGTGTGAAAATTTTTAAAGACGGCTCCATGTAAAATTGGGCTTACTTACCACAAAAGGTAGTTTCATGTAAACACAGAAAATAATATCGTAGATATGACGTCGTACTCGTATGAGAAATCTTGTAATACCTAGGTAATGTTTTTATGTTCAGCCTGTTATTGGGTGTATTTTGTGAGCATCTCAAATGAAATTATTTTATATAAAAGAAAACGTAGAGCAGACAAATTAAAAATTTCGATATTAACTCCAAAAGCGTAAGCAAACGAGGACAGTGTTGCCATTTAAACGACTCTGTAATTATAATAGGTTTTTGAATATTTTTCATTTCACATTAAACGGAATCAATACATTTAGCGATTCCAGTAAATCAATCAATAGTTTTACAGGCCCCGAAGTGTACTTAGGACATATTCATATTGACATATTGAACTTATTGAACATCAAATATGTTTCTAAACTCAACAGAACTGAATCTCTTTACATAATTTATTGTTGAAACAGAATTAATTTGTTGATTATACTCGAAAAGACTTTTGTTGCCAACTAACTGCACCCGCTTGCCCACGTTTACAGAGTGGTAATCCTCATATGTAATGCAATGCGCCAGTTAGGTTTGGCACCATTGGTGATTTTTTTCGCTTGCTATTCCACATAATTTGTACAGTATATTAAATATTATTTTTGTTTTTTTTATTTTAAAGTATGTATGAGCACAAAGCCTAATCCAAATCAAGCTATCATCAAACAGATTGTGTTGCACCAATTTCGCTATCCTGACATTAGCAGACATGTATTTTTCCCATAAGGTGTCTCGAAGAATCTCTTAGTCATGACGATATTTCTACGAGAAATTTGCGAGATTCTCGCAGACGCGATCAACTGGGATGGATCGGTGCCGTCGTAATACACAGGCCAGCTTGGTGGCGAGAAAAATTTTTATGACGTCACATTAAGCATCAGTCTATAGGTTTCTGTTAACTCTTCGCGCTTACATCGTCGGTTCGGTTTTCGCGACAATATTTTGCAGTTTTAGTGTTTAAATAGTGGTTTTTCGGTAAGTTAAAGTGATGTGAAAGTGAATAAAGTGTGTACTTAAGAGTTTAAGAAAAATTTGTTTAACATTTAAGCTCATTTAATCGGTTTTTCGCGGGTTTTTTACGATTATAACCTACGAAAGGAGTTGCAATCGGTGCAAGTTCCCGGTCTTAGGTGCTGTATACATACATTGCACATGACCGAACGAATCTTCCGGTACGACTTATCGTTACCAGGTTTTTGTGAAATCTTAATTATTGATTAAAAATTAGTTATGATTGTTAATTATAACATTTTCAAGAATATTATAAACGAAAATATCTACGGCTTTGATAACAATAAGAAAAATTAATGCATGGTAGGACAAAAAATATTCGTACGACGGATGTACAATTTTCTTATTATTATCAATTAAAACTACAAATCTCTTAAGATTTTCTTTTATGATATCCTTAAAAATGTTATTAAACGATTAACAATTGTAGCTAATTTTTCAATAACTATAGATTTCGCAATAAGCCGAAAATCGAGAATTCGTATTGGAAAATTCGTTCGGTCTTGCGTAATTGCTTACAGCACCTTAATATTTTTTGTTTTTTTTTTCATCATAGAATATTTATCGTAAATTTCTATTATTATTGTTAGAACTCGGCATTTCTATCAATTGAATGATGCATGATTTATTATATGGTATAGTCACCCTTATTCTGGAACCCGCCGGTGGAAAGCGATCTGCGATTACCCCAATTTTAAATTATAGAAAAGGTGTGAACCGATTCACTTTCTAAAAAATTTGATAGTTAAAATCCGCAATAAGATAGTTGCGCTTATAATGTTTTTTTCAGAAAGTAACATCATGCCATACAGCAATTCTTCTTCTCTCGGTTGATCGGTTAACTGCTTTGTGTGACGTCACCGTTTCATATGTCTGGCCTCTCAACTTCTTCGTAATTTTACACATTTGTTGTGAATATAATATCATCAATCCACACATCCTCCATACTACAGCAATGATGTCATGTCAGTTCAAAACAAAATCCATCCGATATTCTTTCTCGTGGTATCGCACAGGAGACTTTCGCAACATGCAATCTCTGGTTCTACGGTCCTCCATTTTTATATGGGACAGAGTCGATATAGCCTCCGGGTACAGTTAATTTACAAAGAAAAAGAACAGCATTAATAGGAACAACTATGAACGACCCACCGTTAAACTTATATGAATTCAAAGACCCTGTTTTAAACAGTTCTTGAGATATGAGACGCAACTTTTGCAAAAAAAATTGATCCCTTCTCCACTTCCATGATCCACCGTATATTGTATATTCAGGTAACTCGCCTTATCTGTCTTTAAAGACAAACCAAACTTCATTTTCGTGGTGTAGTTAGTTCGTGAGATATCGCAATGCAAATTTTTTCACCCCACACCCCGCACTGATGCACACCCGCACACTCCCACACCCCTCCACTCATATCGAACATTTTCTTGCAAATGGCTCCACTAGCATAGATCTATGTAAGTTTAAAGTTTCAGCCTCCTATCATAAGCGGTTCCTGAGATCTAGATACCGAAATTTATCGTGTAAAACGCTTTTCAACCTGACACCACACAACCAAACCGCTCATTGTCACACCCCAACCATATAAAAACACGGGTCCATCCAGTGTACCCAGCAGAAAAATTAAATTGATTACCTCGAACGGTTTGCGTACGGTGGACAGACGGACTAATTTTTTTCTTTGCTTTTTTGGTGTCTGCTATTCCTAAAACGTATAAAAAATTCCATGGCAGCAATTTTTTTTTAAAAAGTCGACCACAATTCTTTATTATTGAAAAGGTAAATTAATAAAACAGAATAAAGTAAAAGCCAATTTCTATATTTTCATTTTATTTTCGGATACTAATTTTTTTACTTTTTGTAGTTAAAATATCGAACATTAAACTTATTCTCAAAAGCAGAATGGAACAACGGGAGCAACAGAGCAACAAAAAACCCTTATTGTTATTGGGGAAAGCAGAAAGCACGACAATAATGCAAATCATAGTAGAAGGTTTTTTAGTACAGTTTTGGAGGTATGACGCCATACAAACGTAAGCGTAGCGTTTTTAAACTATGTGAACTAACCAAAATGACATGTTCGTCATGATCCACTTTTACTTTATTATTTTTTAATAATAAAGTATTGTGATCGAACTGAAATTTCAAAAAAATTTGCTATCCTGAAATTTTGTCTTTACACGTTTTAGGACTAGTAAACACCAAAAAAGCAAAAAAAAAATATACGTATACGCCGTACGCCGTACGCAAAATCGTTTGATGGCGCGTAGCTCCCAAACCCGTTGAGGTATTAAGTTGAAATTTTTATGGTGGGTAGATTGGGTGAACCCCTACGGATGGTAGAAATAACCAGGCGGCTATTTGGAACTTTATTTTTTAGGTTGTCAGTCGCATAGTAACCTACACCGCATCTCATCATTAAACACGTTTCGGACTTCTACCCATAAAATAATAAAGTCGCGCACAGACTGTTGGCAGATTTTTCTTTAGCAGTTGCGTAACTGTTTGACACCTATTTATGCTGTGTAAGACAAAATGTGCAACATTGTATGTGAAAATAGCTACTGATTTTAGCAGGTATATGCGAGGCCGTAGCCAGGAAAAAAATTCGGGGAGGTTTGTGAAAAAAAAACTATTATCCTCCTTAGATTTTTTAAATGAATCTAGAGCTGAAAAACGGAGATATCTAGGAAGCGCTATAAGCGATACAAACCCTTACGTGTGTGAGACAGGAGAGTAAAATATTCGTGAGTAACAACCAGCCAAATAAAAATTATGGGTTTCTAATATAATAATGAACATACCGAAGTCACGATAGGCTGCAAGCCAATCTTATGATACTCTAGATGAAATACAGAACTCCAGATTGTATTGTAGTTTGAGACAAAGTAGAATTAGGGGTGCGCATGCAGTTTGTCCTTTATTAAGGACTCTAATTTGGTTGCTACTCGAAAGTTAAAGACAATACAATAGCTTCAGTGTTCAATTTCATATTTGGAACTAAGAAAATCACCGAAAGTAAAATTTACCTTTTTCAAGGACTTTCACATGGGAGGTACATTAAGGAATCACTCGATTTCTAGTATATTTAGCATTTTATATGCAACCATTTGAAAATTAATGTGTTCAAATTTTAAATTCCTAGCTTCAAGCGTTCAAAAGTTATCGGAAAATATTGTTGAATACGTGTTTTAAGGACTTTTTGTATGGAAGCGATCCGAAGAAGTACAGGAATTTTGGTGACTATGTACAAAATTTCAAGATTGTGCCTAAATGATTTCTTAAGTTATAATGAATTCCGTAAATTTAGTGAGTACATTTTTACAGAATTTTTGTATGGCAGCTACTCGCTACAGCTATTTGGGTCTTATTTTGGACAGGAAACTTCACTGGAAACCTAACATTCAGGAACGGGTAAGAAAAGCAACAGTTGCGCTTTACTCGTGCAAAAAGACTATTGGCAAAAAATGGGGTATGCAACCCCGAATAGTTTATTGGCTCTACGTGTCCGTCATCAGACCGATACTTATGTATGGTGTTATTGTCTGGTGGACGGCCTTAGACAAAGCGGTTAACCGCACCACCCTAGAGAAGGTGCAGAGGTCAGCATGCATATGCATCAGTGGAGCTCTGGGAACAATCCCTCTGCAGCACTGGACATGCTATTCAGTCTGCCACCCCTAGACATTTTTGGCAAGCAAGTGGCAGCCAGTGCAGCCATTCGACTTAGGGCCTCTACACAGTGGACTGGCATATATGCAGGTCACGCAACAATCTTGAACCACTTCAATAACATTCCTGAAAACACCGACTACACCCCTCCCAGTTATGATTTTGACAAAAATTTCCTAACAACCATCCCAACCCGTCTAGAATGGGAAAAGGATTCGGTACGGACGGAAGAGTCCGCCCACATATATACGAACGGCTCCAAAACTGAAGGCGGGGTAGGTGGAGGTGTTTTCTCTGACATGCTTAACATTAGCAGCTCCTTCCGCCTTCCGGACTTCTGTAATATCTATCAGGCGGAGCTTATGGCGAGCAAGGAGGCCTTGTCCTGGCTGAAGTCTAATGTAATATCCACTAGGGATATTAGCATTTTCACAGACAGCCAAGCGGCAATAAAATCCTTAGAATCGGCCTCGACAACATCAAAGGTCGCCGCAGAATGTCGATCATCTCTTAAGGAGATGGCTGAACAGTTCAATATTCTTATGTGCTGGGTGCCAGGACACAGGGATATTCCAGGAAACTGCATGGCTGACGAACTCGATCGGCGACTTCAGATTATGCCGGAGCATCGGAATCTGGGTGTGCCTCTCTCTACATGTAAATTGCTACTGGGATTGGACTCAATTGAGAAAACAGACTCAAGATGGGCAGATGGTATTACATGTCACACTGCGAGACAGATCTGGCCGGAGCTGGATTTAAAACGCTCTAAAAAACTGACTTTGCTCAAAAAGGCGAATATCAGCACCACAGTCGGTGTCCTGACCGGTCGACATGCTAAAAGACTCAGCCTCTTCTCAAACGACTTCTGTAGAAGCTGCCTGGATGAGGAGGAGGAGGCGACAGTCCTTCACCTTCTCTGCATCTGTCCAGCTCTATCCGCTAGAAGGAAAGCTCATCTTGGAGCTTGGCTTGGTGATCTTGCCGCAATGAAGGTCGCGAGAATCCAACGCTTCATTGCAAGCTCTAAATGGTTCGACAAGTAGGAGCGGATTCAATGATCCTGTGGTAACACAACGGACCTTTTAGGTCTAAGTGAGTCAGTGTTCTCACTGGCAGCCACGAGTATCTATCTACCTACCTACTCGAAGGACTCATTGAAAAAAATTTCATATTCTGACCCTTAACTTTAACTATTGGAAAACCAACGTATACAAAATTTGAAAGTCGTAGCTAATGGCGTTCCGAAGTTCTTGGTCAATATTCTTGGACATGTGTCTTAAGGATTTTTTGTATGGCAGCTACTCGAAGGAGTAGGACGAATTTGCCCGTTAACGAATTTAGCATTACAAACATCCAGATTCAAAATTTCAAGTTCCTCGGTCAAGGCGTTCTTGAGTTATCGTGCTTACTGACAGACAGACGAATGGACGAACGTCAATCAGATTTAGAGTTTTTTCCACAAATAAACACAAAATAGTATATACATTTTTTTTCCGTCGGAGGTTGCGTTCTATGCGTTACCAACTTTTGGGCTGGATTAAACTATAATAATCTAGAGTATACAAATACGAATTATACATCTATGTGAATAAATGTAATAGAAAATATTATTATATATTATTAAAATAATAGGAATTCGTGCTAGGGTTAAGAAGTAAGAATATTCATATTTGCACATAATCTAACTAGGCTTTTTGAATCTACATACCACATTATTGTTTACAAAAGCTGCATAACGTGATATCCAACAATAAAATTAAAGTGACATTTTAATAATTGGGTTTTCTGAGAAAAATAACATTGATCAAAGAATTTTAAGGTTCACCCAGTGGCGGCTCGCCACATGAGGCTAGTGAGGCTGAGCCTCACCATTTTACAGAGGAAAAAGTCATCAAGTTACAAGTGATTTTTTGTTTCGAAAATGTTACTTAATGACTTTTCGCAGTAAACCAACGTCCTTTCTCATATAGTTTTAGTCCGACAAAGTCGTGTTTTAATATTCCAATTCAGCCTCACCTGCTAGGAAAGGCACGAGCCGCCACTGCACTTCACAGTAGCAAAAATTTGTGTTTCGAAGCAAATTTCTCAAGATAGGGTACAGCTACAATATCGGTGCTTGATGAAAGATAATTCGATTCCCTAAAACAAGCTAAAACATGTTAAATTGTGATTATTAGTTTTGAAGCTTATAACAGTTTATGTAAGTGGGAGTACATGTTCCAAAGACTTTTCTTTGTCAGCGTTACCCTGTCGATCCCCCCTCCTGGCTTTGGCCTTGGGTATATGTATTAAACAAACGGATAAAGACGTAAATTTAAATATTTCGGGATATTGTCTCAAAATTGGTTCAGCCCGACAATAGATGCATTTACTCTACTTTATTGTTAAACAATAATAAAGTAGAATTTCAAAAACCATAGGAGTATTTATTATGATTCAATCTTATAAATTGAACAATGATTTTCGGAAAAAAATCCGAGTCTATTTCAAATTCAATATTCAGTTTGCTAAAATACGCAAACATCATCTAGTAGTATTAATGTTAGCGTTACTGATAATAATATTGTGAAACAAACCCCAAAATTGTAAATCTGAAAGGAGAAAGTTTGTATCATCATTTTTATTTTCTAGACAATTTTACTTTGATGTACTATAGGTTGAAATAGATTTTTTCCCTTGATACCTACTTCGTTATCACAACATATTATATTTGTATATCGAGTTTCAAGAGGCGTGAAGTGAAACATGTAAGGCATTGAAGTGGTGTCTTTATTTTTTTATAATAAATTGAAAGTATACATATTTACTCGGATCAGGAATGTACCTTAATATTTATTTCTGTCATATCAAAGAGGCACAACAAGACCTATGTGCTCCGAGTAATAACGTGAATAACTAGAGTAATTCGTTTATATTATTATAAATTTCTTTATCATGAAACAAGGTCATAAGTTCTGCAATTATAATTATTACATAAATTTAATTTTTCACTTATTGCTTATAATTTATTGTTCCTTCGAGGACTGTTCACCTTGTCGTGGTGTTGAGCCTGAGTAGGAAATATCTCGAAACAAAAAGATGGTAAAACTCCCTCCATTTTCCTTCCCCTTCCTACACTCTTACAAAAATCAATCACGTCGATTGCAAATATAACTACATCGCTTGGCGTTCAAATTTATTAACTCTTGGACGGAGTCCAATGAGAATTCCATCATGAAGTTATCGTTATTATTTTCTTGCAACTCCGATATGGAGTTAATCCGCACTAAGTTAAGTTGCAACATTGGGGATCGAAAATGAAAGGCCTGCAGTGGCTATACGCGCGCCGAACCAAATACTAGAAATAGTGTAGTATAGAGTGTGCAACTGTTCGGAAAAGTGTAACTTTACACCGAAAAGTGATGGATGCTATTGAACTCCGTTTCGGAGCCAAAATAACTCCATTTTTCTTAGAGTGTATGTATTCTGAGACTGAGGCCCCTATATTCTAATAGCTCAGTCGCGAACGGAATATCCGGATACCTAACGACCTCTGGATAAACTAGCCTTCTTCGAGGACTTTGGTAACGAAACCTGCGTATGCACGGCACCCCCAAAGATTGTATTTCGCCATAAAGGTTACCGCCGAAGAGTAGCAGCCATCTGGCAAGGGTCTCATGTTCAAGTGGCAAAGATCTCTGGTCTTTCGAGGCCGCAAAAAGGGTCAAGAAGGGTTACCAAAAACAGCAGAACCATAAAAGCCCTTCAATGAAGTCCAAAAGGAGCACTCCGTGACAGCAGTCATCGATAGAAGTGACCCTAACGGTAGAGTCACGTCCGACACTGCAAGCACTCGGTGTGAATGTCGGTGACGGCTGACTGCAGTGTTGTGCGACGTCCTTCGCACCAGTGATGTTTGTATTGTAGAGGAATTTGCAACCGCCGTGGCTACAGCTGGTTGCTACCACCATTACTACCTCGTGCTTGTTGCGAAAGTGCAGCTGTAGTGTATGTCGGTAAACTGCAGCGATGCTATTTCCAAAGATGTTCGGAAACAGATAGGATCTCCAACCAAATCAGTAACTAAGCAAGCTGACAAAAGTACATCACTTAGCATGCATTGGGGTCTTTAGCGCCCTTGCATGGCTGTACTGGAAACTATCCTCCATCTGCTGAAAATGGGCATCAAAAACATAGCTGCAAAAGGTACTCTTAGACGCAAAGAGTTAGGTTACAGAAGAACTAGACATTCTGGTCACAGTATCATACTCAATGACTTCTCGCAGTGTGAAATCTATAGGGAAACTAACTACATTATCCCAGATATATGTATCGATAGGGAATTTTCTTTTAAAATCCCACACAAGGACGACTGGAATGAAGAACGTCACCTAAACAATAGAGCCACATTGATCTTCACCGACGGTTCGAAAATAATTTCTGGTACAGGGGTATTCTAACAGGAACTCGAGTTTCTCGAGTCTTACATGCTACCGGACCATGGCAGTGTATTTCAAGCGGAAATCTTTTCAATACTTCAGGCTTGTAAAATTATTGAAGCAAAGATGTATACAAGGGAAGACATCACTATTTGCATTGACAACCAATCAGCCATCAAGGCTCTTAGTTCGAACACAACACGATCAAAACTAGTTAGACGATGCCGTGGCACTCTTACCTCTATCGGCACACGTCACAATATTACCCTCTGCTGGATGCCAGACCACTGTGGAATTCAGGGGAATGAGCTAGCTGATGAACTCTCTCAAGCAGGCCTCAGCCTAAGCTCACTAGTGGAAGACCAGCATGTTACTATTCTCATCGGATCCATAAAACAGTCTATCGACTCACTATGCTTGCAGTGGGTAGGCAAAAGGTGGACAAACCTAACTACATGCTCAATATCAAGAACTCTTTGGCCTGAATATGATCACGGGAAAAGCAAGTATGTTTTGGGCCTGAGCAAGAAAGATGCTAGCACACTAATCGGAGTGCTCACAGGGCACTGCTTGATCGATAGACACACTAGGCAACTGGGTGCCGAGGCAAATGATGTCTGTCGTAGCCCATAGCTGCTGTGGCCCAGATGTGGAAGAGTCAATCTTCCACGTACCACGTCCTATGCGAGTGTCCGGCCCTATCGGGAACGAGAAGACGGAACCTCGGCACATATTTCCTTGATGACCTTGGTGATATCGATAAGGGGAAGCTGTGTAACATAGCAAGTTTTATAAAATCTTCCAAATGGTAATCATACTCAAACGGGGAGCACAACGGACGAACAGTAACGTCTAAATGAAGGGGGATGATAGCATCACCACTACAAGTACCATACCATACCAAATGTTCTAGAGATTAAAAAAAAACCTGATTAAAATGCATTTATTACGATAAATTGCAGAAAGTTTTCAAAATGACGGAATAGGCGTCTGAATGCCGTTACCAGAAAATTTCAGACCTTGGTACCGCCCGACGTTACGCTCTTGAAGAACGAGTAGATACACGGAGAAAAATTTCTGTAGCTATTCACACAATATTTATTGCACACTTATTATAGTGTCATACGTAACCTATTATGATCTTTAACACTATTTTTTTTGTATATTATGAATATATTTATTGCATAAAAGAAGAGAGTGACTAATGTATATAGTCGCACGAACCAAGGAACTTATGGTTTAAAAAAAAGCATTATAGCTGAGAGTACAATGTCTGTTACAATTTTTTTTAGTAAAAAACGCAACCTATCATATTCTTTGATGTTATTCTTTCAAGTATATTTTAATTACATTATTGTATGAAATACCAAGTAAGATCGCAGTAAAAGTTTTTCAAATGGCGCCTATGACCATTCGTTCGATCGAAACTGGCGATTGAAACTGGCAAAACACTCTAACGACAACACTAGCAAGCAGACCATAATTGTAATTGCATTTACATGGATGTGTGTGTGACCTAGCGATGGCGTTCTTTTGTTTCGATGTTCGCATACCACATTTGCATGATCATTTCAATTTGGTTCTTTAGTGAGTGCTGTGAAGTGAAAAAGTGAATAATGTGCGAAAAAAAAAATACTGATTTTTAGTGCGGTGTGTAAAGAGCTCATAAATGTAAAGAATTAAAAATAAACGCCATATCACTCCCTGGGTGGCTAAATTTCGAAAAATATACACGATTATAAAAAAAAGCCCCAGCGCGACATTTAAAAAAAAAAATAAAAATAATAATGTTAAACCCAGATTATTGGTACATTTTTGTACTGTAGATGAAATTTGAAAGTATTTCATTTTAATCCAGCCCAAGTTTCAACACTCCGTCCGTCTCTTTGTCGGTCTATCTATCCGCATGCAAGATAACTCAAGACCGTCTTAACCTAGGATGTTGAAAGGTGGAATTCGGATGTTTGGTAGAATTTATTATTTCATTCAGTATATTATTTTCATGGAAGTTTCTTTCCTCGTATATTGAAACTGATGTCTTCTGATGAAATACTAATTCTACTCCCAACGTTCTTGACAATTACATCATTTAAACATCGATTCTATGATACAAACACAATATTTTGTTCCTTTACAGAACAAGAAATTGAAAAACCCGCGGTTTAAAATTTACAATACGAATTATTGCGAGATATTATTCCGAAGGCTGAGCCCAGACAACTATTTTGGATTAAATACCAAAAAGAATATCTAAAGGACTTTGTAATAAAAAAGGCATAATAATTATTTTGCTTTCTTAATATAAAAAAAAAATGTAACAACAATTTCAGAGCACATCCACGGCAACATCATTAAGTCAGCTTTCGAGTGATTGTTATGTAAATGATGGTGTGATATATGATGTATGATCTGATCTGACATCTTTTCTGGAAATTTCACCAAGTACTAAAGATCAAATTATTGCTATTTGCAAAGAGAGAAATTGTAACGAGGCAAACAAATTTTTAAAATTTACATCTGTAATAACTGGATTATTTCTACTTCCTCACTTGCTGTGCTCTGCGTCATATACCAGAAAGAGGTCCTATAATGCACAACATACTAAATTGAGTAAAATAGAAATATCAAACAACTTTATTACACATATTAAAGTAAGACCAATCAATAACTTAAAAAGAAATAATTGCCAATAATGTGTTCTTAAAATATAGGATGCTAACTTAGCTGAAGAGACGATTCAACAAATAAGGGACGACCATAAGAAACATATGCGCACCGTACAGCCCATTGTCATAGTTGTTGGCGATTCTTTAGGTATGTTCAAAATATTTTCAAAATCTAGAAAGTACATTATATATTTTTTTATTTTACAGATAATATAATCTGCTCGTATATTTCTGTGGAAGATATTTTGTATCTTATTGAAGACTCCCCATTAACAGCGCTGGATGTTTGCTCCAAAATTTTCCATTCGTTGCATGCGAAGTATCCAGAAGGCAGCGAAGTTGTTTGGTTGTTTTTTCAAAAGAAAATATATGGTATTAACATCATTTTTGATAAAAAATTTGTGTCAGTAACCTCCCTTCTTTCGGATCTTAAAGATTAAATTAATATCGTTGTAATTACTGAAGAATATATAACGGTAACAACGACTAGATATCTTCAAAACCTGAATTTTGGTGTTCATAATTATACGTATACCACATTAGTAATAATTCTATAAAATTAATTGCTTCAAATGCAATAAAGCTATTGAAAGTCACTACATAGATATGAAACATATTACAATATATCATAAATTGGAAAATATCTTTGTTTGCAACAATTGTAAAGTAAAACGATTACTTGATTCCAAGATCTCTTTCAAAAAACATATATTGCAACATTTTTGTAATAATACAATGTTAAATACCAATAACCATAGTCTAATATTGGAAGAAAATAATACCAATACAACATCATTATCATATACAGAAAGTGAATTTGAATCTGTTCACAGTGATGTTCAAAATCAATTAGATTTTTTTATAAAAGCAAAAATATTATTGAAAAAGAAAATTTGAATTTAAAGAAAATATATGTAAAAGTTCAATTCAAGAAATTATTGCAATTATTGCATATAAAAGAGAATTACTTCTTAAAAATGCGAATCTTTTTTCTCTATCTTCTTCTATTGTTATTGATAAAAGAACTAATACGGTTAAAAAAAAATGAATTACTTTTGAAAACAGTACCTATAAAAATGAATATGATTTAATCAAAAAGAACTCTTAAACATATTTTGAATTACCTCATATTATTGACGAAACATTACAATATATTAATTATATTAATTCTAATGCAAATTCAGTGAAATATATTATGGAAATATTCTTGAATTAAGCCCATTGTCTTTTATTTCAACGCCTATGACTATAATTTTTAGTCATACTAACTAAACATAGATTGATTTTCTCCCAATATTGTGTAGGACAAATTGGGAATACTTTTAGTTAATGCCGCCATTTTAAAAGCCCTGAAAACATTTTGTTTGCGATTTATTACAATTTTTTTGGTAAGGTAGTAAAACGATATGGTTCTACACATTATGAATATGATGTTATAAGCAATGTAACATAACATTTCGTACTACCTTTTAAAAGTGAATACGCGATTTGAATTGCTATAACTGCTATATGCAAATCACAAGAATAGCAAATGCGTATGATTATAGTTACTATTTATATTTTTTCAAATGGCAATACATAAAGCTGCATGAAATATATTTGTATGGCAAAATTTATATAGCTTCTTGCACTAACATTTATTGCTGTCCCGATTTCAACTATAAATATGATGCGACGTATATAAAAAAAATGGTATATTGCACAATTTTTTTTCTCCGTGTATTTCAATCGATCGGTAATAGTTTGAAGAAGCCGAAGAAAATACCGCTTAACTACCTCTTGATTGAATCTACAGGGAAGACGCGGGGCGCACAAATAAGTAAATAACACCTGGAACAAGTGATAGCCTTCACCAAGATCGTATGTTATGATTTACAGAGGAAGGCTGCCGCATGTTACCTTCTATGAAATCTCTAGAGTATTATATATAGTTTAATATATCCCAAAACTTTCTAAAGCATCAGTTTCCGGCGAAGGAGCTGTTGCAAAATATTTTTGCTCAGTTCAGTTCAAATGTCTGTCACCTAAAATTCTAAAATTGGGTTTTCATTCCTTAAGTATAGTACTGTGTTCGGCGGAACGAAAACGAACGAAAAGGGTACCTTCGAAGTAGAGTGAAATAAATTATACCGTTCGCTACTAGATGTCAGTGAAATAAAAGCGCGCGAAATTTGAAATAAATTAAAATATTGGCTAGAAATTACAATTCCGGCACACAACACAACAAAATATAACTCACACAAAATTTCCCAAGCACAAACGAACTGAATTGACAGCAAACGGTTGAAAATTTTGAATTGTCAAATATTTCGCTTCTCATACAAGGCTACCGTACCCTTAGAAAAAAAACTTTCACCAAGCGCCATCTATTAGTGACTACTGCAAATGTCCATTCCACCCATGAACAGTAACAGTACTGAAAAACGAACGAAATTTTTCGTCGCGAAAAATGAGTGATTTATTAATTTTTTTATATGGAATTTGACAGTTCATTTGGTTTCGCTCGGAACATAGTACTAGGCTTAAGTTGGGATCGAAACATTCTAAAATCTATATCTTCTGAACGGTTGATTTCAGAAGGTTGAAATTTAGTGATTGTCTTAAGGCATACTAAGAGCGTAGACATGGACAAACATTTTGAAGGGGGGAGATGACGTGTGTGGAGTGAAAAGCTTTAGATTACAATAGGTGTGTTTTTTTCAACTGGATCAAGATCAAAATCATTCGTTTTACATTGAAAACAACAACAAGAGGATGATCCAAAATCATAATGGGATCAAAGTTGGATCAGTATTTCTCAAGCTTTCGGGTACCATCCACACACACCACCGAACGAAGATTCAAGAACAGTCTCGACTACAGACAACTGGTATAAAAGCAGATAAAGCTTTCAGCGAGGGACATAGTAATTTTTATTACGTCGACTGTGACAGACACCTAGTACGCGACCGTATTGGTGGAAAGCGATTGATAGAGTGCGATCGAGACAAGTGCTATGTAAAAGCGGGCGGTATTGCCATACAGTGCGAATAATTGTGCTAATAGAATTAAAGTGCGAAGAATAAATAATCACTTATTTTTATTTTAACCGCAACACTATTTTAGCATTTTCACAGATGGCGCCATGCGACTGAGCTGATAATGACACCAGTAACCAATTAACCACCAATTTGTAGCAGGTATTTGCACCCAGCAGGCAGAACATGCTTGTCGAAAAGTCGTGGGAACTCAATACATTTTGTACGGAAATTTAAGTCGATGTGTTCTTGCATAGAGACAGCATGTACAAAATTATTGAAAATTATTGTCTTTCAATGCGACATTTATAGAAAATGAAATTTTAGTTACGACGCATAGCTTCTTAATTTTTATCAGTGACGTTCGGCTGTTCATCGATTTTCATCACCAATAGGTGTGTTTTTTTCAACTGGATCAGATCACAATTAAAAAAAACGTTGTGGATCATCCCAAAAGCTAATTTAGCAGGGTTAACAATCCTGTTGGTAAATGCCTTGGATAAATTGTCAGCTGCTCAGCAGGCAAAGTTTCGTATACTATACGACCAAACGGGACTGCATAAGGGTCATATAACACCCATGTACAGTTTTTGGGAACGAGATATGAAAAACCACCCCCACTCCTATACCTTGCTACCGCCTTCGAACGAACCTTTTCTGCCTGCTGGGTGCAAATATCTGCTATAAATGGTGCATTATCAGTTGAGAGCGAGTGCAGAAAAGTTAAAGAACGAGCTTTGTGTCATTTATGGTTCCGAAATTTTCCGAAATAAAAATTGAAACATTTTTTCCGAAATAAAATTATTGGCTTCCTTAATTCTAACAATACCATCAACAACAGCTTCAGTTGAACGTTCATTTTCGGCACTAAAAAGAATTAAAAGTCATCTTAGAAGCAGCATGGGTCAAGGTAGATTAAGTATCTTATCACTGTTAGGCATTGAAAGTGTAACTCACTTTCAATGCCTAACAGTGAAAAAAACTTAAATCGAACCCTATTTTCATTGAAAACGTTATCGAGAATTTCGCCGAAAAACAGAGAAGGATTCAGTTAAAATATAAATAATGAAATTAAACGAAATAAAACATTAATTCGAATAAAAATATTTAACATGCAATAGTAAATATTTAGCTGCTGCTATGACTTTCTCATGAAACTATCAACAAAGTCTGTTTTTTCTAAATATATGAATTATGCATTGAACACCCACCCAACTCAACCACAAGACGCCACTGCTTAAAACACGTGCTCATTGGCCGATAACTTTAGAAGGGTTTAAGCTACGACTTTGAAATTTTGTATGTGTTAATTTTCCAATACTTGCAGCTAAATGTATGATTATGAAAAAAATCCTATTAGTCCTTCGTGTAGCTGCCATACAAATATCCTGTCAAAATGTCTTCACTTCATTTACGGAACTCATTATAACTCAAACAATCGTTTAGCTATGAATTCGAAATTTTGAACAAATTAGTTTTCAGTGAAAACGAAGTTTCGAGTTTACTAGTCAGCGAAATCCTTTTACGCCTTCTGGTACCTTTCATATAAAAAATCCTTAAGACACGTGTTCAACATTATTTTTCGATAACTTTTAAACGCTTCAAGCTACGAATTTGAAATTTTGTACACATTAATTTTTGAATGGTTCCAAGGAAAAGTATAAATATGTAAGAAATCGGGTGAGTCCTTCCTGCACCTCCCATGTGACATTCCGTCAAAAAGAAAAATTTTTTTCGGTGACTCACCCAGTTCAAGATATGAAATTAAACACTGAATATTGTCTTTTAGTTTTGAGTAGCAATCAAATGGGAGTCCTTAATAAAGGACATACAACATGCACACACATAATTCTACATTATCCCCAACTACAATATAAATGAGAGTTCAGTATTCATATAGAGTATTATACGATTGGCTTGCAGCCGATCGTGACTACAGTATGTTTTATTTGAATATTTTAAATATATTTATGTACATGAGAGAGAGATCTGAAATTAACGCAACTTGTTCATGTAAATTAAGATGATGTGCGAAACTCACCATTGGAGTTAATACAAAGAATAGCGTGGTAAGTTAGACTCACCATTGGAGTTAATGCAAAGAATAGCGTGGTGAGTGAGACTCACCGTTGGAGTGCAAAGGGTTAAATAAAAAAAAAAAATTTTCATTGATATACTTAGATGGGGCATAAAAAAGGTTTTTTTTTACATTTTCACGAATTTCGTTGAATTTTTTTAGGCATATTGATTCAACAAATTAATCTTACTCCTGTGGGCTCTTTATACATATAATAACCATTATTCCAAATTTTTTTATATGCAATCACGAAGGTGGTGTTTACTGGTTGTGTACATTTTCAAGAGTTCCATAACATCTCTTATGACTAATGAGATATCGAACTCGTTTTCACGATCTAAGCATTTTCCAATTTATACTCTTTTTAAGGGTGTGTAAGGTATTGCTCAAGTTGTTGTAAATTCCGACAAATCTTTTAGATGTAATGAGATCGGATTCGTTTTTACTTCTATGTGTCAGGATTTTGGCGATATTTAACACCTAAATCCACGGTTTCATTTGTTCCATTTCTGCGTATCGCATCACCATTTCGTATCATTCACTGAACGGATCAGCGTATACACTACACAATTTTTTTTTTCTCATCAGTGCGTTGCTCCACCGCATATTGTATGACTTCTTTGATGTGACGGAAAATCCGCTAAATGACCGATCGAGCCCATTGCGTTTCTTTGTATCATATTTTGATACGCAACGAAGATACGCAACGAGAATACGATACGCAGAAGTGCAACAAATGGAACCGGCGCTTAAAGGAGTGTAAAATTATTGTGTACGTTCTTAACTATTCCGAGCTATCACTTAAGTCTATTGAGATATTGAATGGTTTTTTTATTTTAAAGAGCCTTTTAACTTGCCTCGGTTTCAGAATTTTTCATATTTAACCCGTAAGGGGTTATGTCGATGTTTTATGTTTATGTTTATGTGTTATTCTATAAAAAAAAATAAAAATGTTTATTATTATAAATATTCCTTGGGTAGGATTCCGGAACGCGTTTTATGCTGAGATGCGATGTAGGTTACTGTGCAACTGGCAACCTAAAGAACAACCAGGAAGCTTTTTGGAACGTTATTTTTTTAGGTTTTCAGTCGCATAGTAACCTAAATGCGCACTCCTTATTCAGCTACAATATAAATCGGAGTTCAATATTTTATCTAGAGTATATCATACTTTTGGCTTGCAGCCTATCGTGACTGCAGTATGTTTTTAGTAGGTATTGCTGATACCCATCTTCGAATGTAATAGCTTTTTTACTATTCTATTAGAAATTGAAACGATTGCTGCACTGCCAATTAAATGAATTGGCTCTAAAACTAATAGCTCTATAAGGATGTATACGTGTTCACAGATCGGTAAGTTTGTGAGAAAACTCATTGAACGTGGAACTAAGTACGTACGTGATAATGAAAACTTACAGTAATTCAAAAAAATTAAATCAAAGACCTGAGCCGGACAGAGTTTCTATCATGCAAGTTTTTTTCCGAAGACTTATCTCACTGTTTACTTCAACGTCTTATTTCCAGTAGATTTGGCTTGGATCATGGTAAATCTTCGGACTATACTTGGAGTCTGGATTTCAGGTGAGAGTAGTTAGTTGCAGAGTTCACTTACAGGTGATCACATCGCCAAGTACTGAACGGGCCAATCTGGCTTTTATACGCGAATTTGTTACTTTTATTCACGGTACGGAATAGTTCATGCGTGTCTGTAACTAGAAACAGTTAAAAGTTGCTCAGTGAGGTGTACAACTAAGAGGTCGAGTTAGTTGCTTCTTTGAAGAAAGTTTCGGTCGAACTAGTGAAAGTAGTTTATTAGAAAAAGGAATATAATATTAAACTAGAGTATAAAAATAATATAAAATACAGATTTGCTATTCAGTGTCGTTAAGTGCTCTTGTCTGTGGAATAATTACGTGCATATATTCAAGTTAATAATTCGTCAACGGAACGGAAAAGGTATGATCACGTTCCTACTGCTTTTTTAGAAAAATGTTACCAATTTACACTAACTACCAATTTCATTTTACAATGTAACAATTTCGTTTAAATCCTGTAATCAATTTAATTATGTACAGGAACAATCTCAAATGCTTTAGTAAATTAAACAAGTTTTAGACCTGTTCGTATGATAAAATTTAATCGTTTCATGGAAAAATAACAGCTTGGAAATATATGTCGGTCATTATGACATATTTTAGCAGAAATTTTGAATTAAAAAAAATTGCCAATTCTGCTGCTGTTAGATACTACAGTCACGGTAGGCGGCAGCACATCGTGTGATGTTCGGGAAAGTTTTATCAGGGATACTTCTCCTGAGTAGATATACAATAACATATATGTACATATATAAATCTGTACTCTGTCCAAGGCTCTTTCAAAGTCCACAAAAAAGGTAAATGGCAGTGGATTATCCCTAAGGTATTTCGCAATGGAATACGCAGAGTTACGTTTCACAAGAGAGAAAAAGTAGGGAGGTAGGTGGAGTCAACTTCAAAAAAATTTGCTACCCTGAAATTTCGTATTTTCCGTTTTAGGACTAATAAACACCAAAAAAGCAAAAAAAAATGTCCGCCGTAGACTCCGTACGCAAAACCATTTGAACGCGCGTAGCTCACAAACCCGTTAATACATTTAGGTCGTATTCGAATACCTTGCTTCGTCTACGTCTATTACTACGTTTACATGGAGAATCCAAAGATCGAAAGATCGAAATTTGGATCACGTTTATGACAACACCGGATCGAAAGATCGAAACATGGGCAAATCGAAGAAATGACGAACGACATAACCGGTTTCGATTCGATCCAGGTCGATAAGTTCGTTCGGATCGAGTCGATCTCATTACAATCCGATCTGCGTCTACATGCGATTTTAGAGGATTGAATCCGGACTACCAGTATATTGAATTGGCAAATTCAGAATCAGCTGTTAAAAACGATACTGACTCTGACAAGTGCCGCTAGCAATATAGTTTACTAAACATATATGAATTCTATAGAAAAATTAGAATTTTTTTACGTTTGCTAAGATTGACTGATAGCTCAGCTGTCGTAAAAGTAGTCGAAAAGGAATTGAGACTCAGCTTTGCTATGTCTGATGTCATAAACTGTTATACGAGTAACTAGACGTAGACGAAGCAAAGTATTCGAATACGACCTAAGTTGAAATTTTTATGGTGGGTAGACCGGGTGCACCCCTACGAGTGGTATCGTGGTGCAGAGGT
This sequence comes from Beris morrisii, assembly GCA_951812415.1. Taxonomy (NCBI): domain Eukaryota; kingdom Metazoa; phylum Arthropoda; class Insecta; order Diptera; family Stratiomyidae; genus Beris; species Beris morrisii. The sequence continues at coordinate 103,013,308 of OX638311.1, read as the reverse complement.
GGTTTTAGGGGGTGGTGGTGTGAGATGTGGTGAGGGTGGTGTGTTTAAGACAAAAAATGTTGGTTTCTAGATCTCAGGAACCGCTTAACGTAGAGGTAAACGTAGACGAAAATAGCTATTCGTATAACTCATAAATACTGAACTTCGGTTTATTTGGAGTTGGATAAAAAGCAAAATAAGGAGTGTGCATATTGTTTGCCCATTTTTAAGGGTTATAGTTTGACTTCGCATATAGAACATTAGGTAAATACCGGCATAAAAAACGGCTTTTTTAAGGACTTTTACATAGGATCTGCATTAACAACTTACTTGAAATTCAGCATGCGAACTCAATCTCTTTTTTACTCAAAACTAATTGACTTAATATTTCGATTTCCTAGTTCTATGATTTCTCGAGCTATAGTATGTTTCAATAAATGAATGCACTCGAAAAATTGACACGATTTTCTTCACACTAATTCCGCCTTATGCCAACATTGAAGCAAACTATCTATTAAATTGAGTAAAATTTCAAATTCGAATTCGGTATTAAACTTGTAAAAACAGTTCGCAGTTTTATTGCCGAAAAGATATAAACTAAATAAAGGAAACTATTATATAAAAAATATAACAGAAAATATATTAAGCTTGTTAAAACAGTTGCAAAGAAATTATTCCGACTATAATTTTAAAAAAGCGAGTTTTTTAAAAAGCCTATTAATATTATATTAAAGGCACACGAACTCTCGAATTCGTGGCTTACCGGAAAAATATGTTGCTTAGAGTTTTAAAGATATAAGTTCTATTTTCTTTAACATTTAATCTTTTTGCCGTACCTTAATAAATGGTGTCTAATGTAATTAAAAATGTGGATATTATTAACATCTTTTCGTTCATTTCATTTACATTCAGGGCCGGAATTAGGGGAGTGAGGAAACTGCGGGCTGCGCGTGGCTCCAACTGATACCAAGATGCTGTATCCAAGAAGTACTCTGCTCAGCAGAATTTTTACTAGATATTGCTTGGATATTGTTTTACTTTATTTTTGAGAGAGTTCCGTAAAATTAGTGAAGACATTTTTAGATGAATTCTTTACATGAATTGCAGCTATATGAAGGTCTTATGGTATTGTATACATGACTTCAACTGAAATTATTGGAAAAGCAGCGTTTGAAATTGTTTTCATACTTATAGTTTAAGGCGTACTGAAGCTATCGACCCATATTCTTCAACGTTTTTTAAGGACTTTTGTATGGTAGCTACCCGAAGGAGTAAGACTATTTTGCTCGTTACCGAACTCAGCCTTACAAATTCAACATTGAGATCAAATTTCAACATTCTATTATAGGTCAAGGCATTCTTGATTTATCTCGCGTTCGAGCTATGACTTTGAAATTTTGTATACGTTGATTTTCCAATTAGTTATACATAACTAGCTATTATTAGTTTTATCTTTCGAAAGATATAGACCCCTAATAATTATCAAATGGGATTTTAGTTTAAGTACCTACTATATAAGTTAGGTCTTTCTCTTGCATTGCACTGCGCAGAAAGATTTACAGCTGATAAGCTCTCATACACTCGCTAATACGTAATTAATCAATCCTATACGTAATTTACCCGTAATACGAAGAAGCTCTCTCTAGATGATGAATGACATCGCATATTGCATCAATTGGCACCTTGTCCATCACAGTATTATACATGGTTTTAATTAACATGGCTCTTAATCTTATAGGAAAGAAAAGATTGAAAGAAAAATAAAATTATGACTGTCAAGTTTTTTTCATAGAGATATACAGGGTGTTTGGCACTCCGTCCGCCACCTTGTAAGGGGTTATTCCTTGATATATTTGGAGAGAAAAAATTGTTCGACAGAGTGGGTCAATTTTCAATATCAGTGGAGATACAGGGTGGTTAAGAAAAGTGTTTTTGACCGGTACCCTCACTCACTTAAAACTTTATATCTTGAAAACGAATAATCATAAAGCAAAGTGTTATAACTCGTTTTTTAGGGAATCGAATTACCTTTCATTTGATGTAACAGTCTAAATTGTAACTGCACCCAATCTTGAGATAATAATCAATGGCAGCACAACAGCCCAAATTGGGCCTAGGCCTTGAAGTAATGCTGGAGTTACTTCATTACTAGACCAACGGAACACTAGGAGGTGAAGTGGTCAGCCACACGCTCGTCCGTGAATTTTACCCCGATTTTTTATAACTCAGGTACTCATTTACAGCTGAGTGAACTGGTAGTTTGGCACCCAATCCCATTCTCGAAAATTACTTGTCGCCAAGCAGATTCGAACCTGGTACCAGGTACGCCAAAGGCAAGTGCTCTAGCCACTAAGCCACCCAGAATACTAATCTTGGTATATTTACTCGAAAACACAAATTTTTGCTACGTATACCCTAAAAATTCAGTGATCAATGTAGTTTTTCTCAGAAAACTCCTTTATAAAAATGTCATCTTAATTTTATTTTTTTATGAACCGTATTATTACCTACAAAAGCTGCATACATATGTATGAGTAAAGGCCGGTTTACATGTCGAAAGGCCGGTTTACATGTCGGTTGCAAGTAATTTTACTGAGATTGCGAGGGAGAAGGAAATCTCTAATAAAAAACTGATCACTAGTGAAACGAACAGAGATATATCCAGTAAAAAATATTGACGATATTTCTATCAATGTGTGCGTGCCAACAATATTTTGTAGTGGTTGCTTCTACTCCATTGAAAATTCTATAAGCTAGCTCCCTCACAATCTCAGTAAAAATTATTTGCAACCGACATGTAAACCGGCCTGAATAGGTAATAAAAATTAAATATTTGTTTATTAGTAAGTATTTGTTTAATTTGTCAGTAGTACTGATGTATTTTTATTGCACATTTATTACTATTTAAAGTATGTAGGAAAACAATGAAATGTAAGTGAGTTTTAACATAATTGATGATTTTACCGGGATGTGGTAGGTAATACTGGGTGCGGTACTATGCCTTTTTTAATAGGGTGCCTTACAAAATAAAAAGCCTATAAAAGCAAAACTACCTTCATATTTTTATCAGTTTTAGTTACGTTGCTAAAAGAAGAAGATGTCCGTAGAACTAAAAAAATAACTTTAAAATGCCTGAGTACTCCAATGAAGAATATGCTGACATTGTGTTAATTTATGGAGAGTGTCGCGGAAATGGAATAGCCGCGCAAAGGCTTTACCATCAGAGACATCCTCATCGACGGACACCTGATAGGGGAGTATTTCAAGACGTTTACAGGAGAATTAGGGAAACTGGCAGCGTTAGAACAAGCAGAGTAAATGCAAATCCTGCGCCGATAATCGCTGTTCAGATTGATGAAAGAATACTGCAAACAGTTCAAAATGATCCTTCGATCAGTATCCGACGCTTGGCATTGCAGTTTAACATCTCTACTTGGAAAGTTTGGAGTATTTTAAAAGTAGAACGCTTGCCTACCATCACACACCAGTACAGGAGCTGCTACCCATTGATTTCCCCAAACGAATGGAGTTTTGCAATTGGCTCCTTGAACGACAAATAGATGACGATAATTTTTTCAACAATATTCTGTGGACGGATGAGTCCCAATTTACTAGAGACGGTATCACAAACTTCCACAACCTACATACGTGGGCACAGAGCAATCCAGACACAAGAAGAGCGGCATCATTTCAGCACAGATTCAGCGTCAATTTATGGGCAGGTGTGATTGGTGACGATTTCCTTGGACCTATTAGGCTTCCGCCTACTCTAATTAGCACCAATTACTTACATTTTTTATCAAATGATCTACAGGACTTGTTGGATGATATTCCACTAGTTCGATTGGCTTCCATGTTTTACCAACACGATGGTGCTCCTGCTCATTACGGTTGACAAATCACAGATTGATTATTTTCCAATTATAGCAATCGCTGGATCGGTAGAAATGGACAGATACACTGGCCTGCAAGATCTCCTGATCTTACTATTATGGATTTCTTTGTATGGGGACGGATGAAAGACTTTGTGTACGCAACGGCAGTAGTAACAATGGAAGATCTAAATACCAGGATCGATGCGGCAGCAATAGAAGTAAGGCAGCAGTTGATGAATATGAATACCAAGAGAACACTCGCCAAACGAGCTTTAGCGTGCATTCAAAATAAAGGTGGCCACTTTGAACAATTATTATAATAAAAAAAGTTAAAATAAAACATAAAAACCATTATTAAATTCTTTCAGTTCAAGCAAGTAGTGTAGATCAACATGCACACTGACTTTTGAAATATTTAATTTTTATGCGATATGTATTTTTACCTATTACTTCCAAAATGTTAATCGTAACTCATACATATGTATGCAGCTTTTGTAGGTAATGGGGTTTTCTGATAAAAACTACATTGATCACTGAATTTTTTGGGTTGACGTAGCAAAAATCTGTGTTTTCGAGTAAATATCTCAAGATTGGGTGCAGTTACAATTTAGACTGTTACATCAAATGAAAGGTAATTCGATTGCCTAAAAAACGAGTTATAACACTTTGCCTTGTGATTTTTCGCTTTCAATATATAACGTTTTAAGTGAGTGAGGGTACCGGTCAATAACACTTTTCGTAACCACCCTGTATCTCCACTGTTATTGAAAATTGACCCACCCTGTAGAACAATTTTTTTCGCCAAATATATCAAGGAATAACCCCTTACAAGGTGGCGGACGGAGTGCCAAACACCCTGTATACTCGTACTTGTATACTGGAGATTACAAGATTGAAGGCGGACGTGTAGTATTCACTTACACGCAAAACAACAACAATTGACATAACGACCTTGTTTTGTCTCACTCACTCCCGCTCTTGAAACACGCTAAACAACAACAATTTGATATATCGACTCTGTTTTGTCTCACTTCTCTGGCTTTAAAGCGCTTTATACATAGCCGGTGGCTTGTCGTCTCCAGTATCTCTATGTTTTTTTTAATGGTAAATCATTTATAATGCACTTGTATATTTGACGGAGAGTTAGTTCATCTGTCATCCTGTACGATAAAAGCAAAGCAATAACCTTAGATAAGGAATCTAATACGGATTGGAGACCAAAATTAGTTTGACAGGTCTCAAATAATATGCTTTCAAATGGATCTTGCTTGTCAAAAACATACGTGAAATAGTTATAAAGGAATATTTTTGTTTGTTTTTATTGGTTGTCATGGTAACCTTAAACGGCTTGGAACTTGGCTCCAGTGGCGTAACAAAATAACGTTATATCTGGGTCCATCCAAAAGCGTTACAAAGGTGAACACTTCGAACATGCAACTGTACTTAGAAAAGAAATATTTATTAAAATATCCATTTCTGTGTTTTGCATTGAAAGAAATCTTTTCGATGATTAGTCTTCCAATATGTTGAGTTCACAAACAATATAGCCTTCTCATTAAAGTAGTGATAGAAAAATCGTTGCAAATGAGTCAATAAGTCTGAAAAAACACCAAAATTTGGTGTTTATCAAAAAAGTATGCATTTGAAAAAGCTACTCGTGTCAGGTATTTCACCGAGAGCTGAGTTACAGAATCGTACCAGATCATAAGTAAATATTTATATAATAAAATGTCGTATGCATCTGCAAAGCATACATGCATAGATTATAAAGAGATTATAGATATCTTTATAACTACTCTAGATGAAATCTGAGAGTATTATAAGTTTAAAATGTTTGTAACGCATAGAACGCGGAGCCTCAGACGAAAAAATGTTAAATATTATTTTTTTATTTATTTATTTATTTGGGGCCAAAACCTCCAAATCCACTTTACGCCCATCCATCCGTCCATCTGTCTGTCCGTTAGCATGATAACTCAATAACACCTTGACCTATGATCTTGAAATTTTGAATCTGGATGTTTGATCGAATTTGTAAGGCTAAGTTCGTTAACGGGCAAAAACGTTGAACTCCTTCGAGTAGCTCAAATACAGAAAATCCTTAAAACACATGTTCAAGATTATTTTCCGATAGCTTTTGAACGATTCAATCTAGGAACATGATGTTTGGTACAACATTGTACAACAATAGTTCCAGGTAAAAGGATAAATATACTAGAAATCGAGTGAGTCTCTCCTGTATCTCCCATGTGAAAGTCTTTGAAAAGGTAAAATTTTGCTTTCGGTGACCTATTGAGTTCCAGATATGAAATTGAACACTAATTATATTGTCTTTTAGTTTCGAGTAGCAACCAAATGAGTCCTTAATACAGGACAAACTACATGCGTGCTCTTTATTGTACTTTATCCCCACCTACAATATAAATCGGAGTTCAGTATTTCATCTAGAGTATCATACGATTGGCTTGCAGCCGATTATGACTGCAGTATGTTTATGCAATATATTTAATTTATGCAAAAAACTTTTAAAATGCGCACCAAAATCTTTGTCCCTAAAATAATCAATTTTGGGCGCCCATGCAGCTTTTACTTTGACGTTAGTAACACATACGCATAAAACAACTTGGCTCTTTTCTATTGTGGCATGGCAGAGCCTCCTATATACGAGTATGAAAGCCGTCGCCCAGCAAACACAGTACTACTTCCATAGTACTGCTAAAGTAATGAACAAACACCTGAATGCTTTCGCTGCAAATAATAGAGACTTTGCCCAAAACTTCACCTATTTATTTCGTGTAAATAAACGTGTGTGTTATGTGTTTTGTTTCATGAATAAACCTATTATTCATATGCGAGAGAGAAAGACAAAGACTAGATGCAACAGTAGTGCTATAGTACTGCCAAAGGCATGATTGCGCATTATAAGAAGTGCTTTTGTACTACTGCTAAAAGTAGCTTCGGAAGTAGTACCATATAGCAGTACTATACATTGACTGTGCGTGCATAAATTTAAGAGAAGTATAGCAGTACTTCTGAATGCACCATATATTTCTTTCTTTTTTCTTAAATGCGATTAACAGGCTCATGCAATTTGCGCAAATAATCTTATTCAAGTCAAGTTTAACAAGGTGGTGTTGATTAACCCTTTGCGCAAATTGCATTAGAGTGTAAATCAATCTTTACGCGAGACACTTAATGATGCTCCTTCGAGTCCACACTTTGACTAACTGATTCGGAAATACTCGAAAAACTAATAAATTATCTAAAAAAGTATGTACATTGACTCGAAAAAGTAAATGTACATGCATGAATATCTGATCAGGAGTTTGGCAGTAGTATAGTAGTACTTTTAAATATGTTTGGAGAAGTGGAATTCACAAACACACCTAAAACGCATCAAACACATAGCCAAATGCATTGCACTAGTGTGCAAAGTGCTGAACTCGCGTTTGCTGGGCGGGTAGAATCTCGCACTCACACATGCATAGGCCAAGGGTGACCGACTGTTTCACTGCTATAGCAGGCACTTTGTTCTAAATGTTCATGTAATGTTCAGTACGATAAAGTTAATATTAAATGAATTATTTTGTCGGTGTCAAGTAATAAGTGCAGATAATGTTAATACATATCTTAAAAAAATTTTTAGATACCTTTCAGTATTCCGATACAGATTTTCACTCGAAGACTGTGGAAAATGGCACCAAGAAACCTTTTGCGGCATGCCACAAAAAATGTTTAATGAATTAATATACTAGTATTGTTATGAATTTAGTAGGTAGATCTGGCTACTAAAGCCTTTGGCTATGGAAGAGAAATAGTTACTCAATTGCCTTTGAAAGCAGGAAACTATCGAATCTAGTAGTCTCTTTTGCTTGGGACCACATTAATTCTAACTATTGACCGAGGTTGTTCCATCCGAAGCCTGGATTAATGCACGGTTCTGTAGAAATGCCCAATTACTCCGCCCAAAGCTGGTCTCCACCAAGCTTTAGGGTTTATTCCAAAATACTTAAATATACGAGTATATGTACTCGTATATGAAAGAAAGTTATAGTCGAAAGTTCTAATATACTACTGAAAGGAGAAGAGGGAAGGTACGTGATATTCGCGGATGATACAGTATTACTATATAGCGGAAAGGAACTTGAAACGTTGGAAAATACGATAAACATTGATCTAGACAACTACATGACCTGGATATATGGCAACAAACTAACAATAAACATTAAAATGACAAATTATATGCTATTCAAACAAAAAAATAATCCGGACGTAAAACTAAATTTAAAAATTAATGGGCAAACTTTATCTAGAGTGACTGAAGCTAAATATTTGTTTGATGGAAAATTGACCTGGAGTGCCCACATTCGACAAGTAAGGAAAAAGATTGCTCCTATAATAGGCATACTAAGAAGGCTGAAAGGCCTGCGAATTGACGTAAAAAAAAGATATGTAACGCATACATAATGTCAGTACTAACATATAATTGCGTGGTCGCAAGCATCATCGAGTAATATTGACATTATCGCCAGACTACTCAATAAGAGCATTAAAGCTGTCTTCGACTTACCTCACCTGACTCCGTCAGTAGAGTTATATGAACTTGCGGAGTTGCATAATATCAAGCAATTAATAGCCATTGAAAGAGCCAAATTTGTATATAACTATCTGCACGGTAATGCAAAAACGTCACTCACAATAATGCTTAATAGAGAAATACATGACTATCCGACTAGAAATGCAGGTTACCTAAGGAATTTCTACCGTCCAAGAACAAATCGAGTACGAGAAGACCCAATTTATAGAGCAGTGTTATTTTATAATGCACTTCCGGATAGAATTAAAACTGCGGAAACTATTACTAAATTCACAAAGATGCTGAAAAGTTACGTACAGAGTAATCCTGACGTAGTAGACATCCAGTAGAGTCTGTTGGATACTCAGCATAGCTGGGTTAACTCCAGCGACACAAGCTGGGTGAATGCTAACTGGACAGATAGGACCAACATGAGGATGAATATGGACATCTTCAACTGAAGAGGAGTATCTTATATATACGATTTCTTTTTACCGTAATTCCTTTATTCAAGTACCTTGTTGTTATCTACCTTTTTATTACTTTTCTTTTTTTACCCTTTTTTATTTTTTATTTTTACTGAATTATGTTATTTCAAATTATTTTTATATTATCTTTAGATTTTTTTTTCCTTTTTTTTATATATTCTTTTATTAATTGGATTATTTCTTTTATTTCTGTATCCGTTTATGAATTATTTATGTCCATCAAAATTACATTTACTACGATTTCATTACACAAATAATTTGCATATATGTACGATATACTTTTGTAAACACAATTATCTTACTTTGGATTTATTACCACTACTTCCATTATACCAGCTTTTGCTGTCTGGGAAGATCAGAAGAATAATATAACTACGAAATTTTAACCATCTGTATGGAATATTGTATATAGAAGGAACTAATAAATAAATTGAATTTTGAAAAAAAAAAAAAAAAATATAATAGTTTGCAGCACTTATTCAGAAATGAAAAATCAGAATACGTCGTAAATTATAGCTTACTTAACTTATGTAACTTGCCAAGAGTCATCACTGGATTGAGGAAAGGAAAAACAAACTTGTACGTGAAATAATACAAAAGAAAAGCCTCTATTAAAAATTTTTTTTATTACTTTCAAATAAATTATTTATTAGTTTATCAATAAGTTTATTATTATAATAACGAAAATAGTAACCAATTGTGCCGTTAAATATGACCGACATCCAGGAACGCAACACTTCCTCGGCACGATGATCTTTGAAATGAGAACACATCAAACTATTATACGTTGGTAGTTTTGGATAGTTGAATAACTCATATTTACGTATCCTAAAGATAATAAAAAATCCTTTCCAGTTCGTGTGTGCCTTATAATGATCCTCTGGGTGTCCTGTTTGAGACAAACAATGTTTCATTTTATCTTATTCGAACCATGAGTTACAAGCCCAAAATGAAGAAAAGTTGTTTCATGGCATTTAATTATTAAGTGACATAAAATGGTGCAAGACTTGAAAAATATGGAAAGCAATTAGAACCGGCTGCGTATATATCTCGCAATTTTATATAAAAAAACAACTTATGTTGAGTGAAAATACTAATTTTAACCGAATATTTACATTACGAGTATGTACAAAATTTCAAAATTTATTCACAACTTGCTAGCCAGTATAGGAATCGAAAAGTCACATTTTATACATCACGCACTTTTAAACATATTAATTAATATTAAATAACAACTCTAATTGAATTATGTCATTTAATAATTAAATAAATAAATAATGCAAAATATTCTGAACATTGGAAACATTTCTAGTCTAACCACACTTTTTGGCCGCAAAATATTTTCGTAAGTTTTCTTTAAATCAATTTCGAATTCGCAAAAGTTTTAAAGCGAAAATAAAGACTTGAAATATTTACATTTTCAACCATTTTCACTTGTAACTTATCAATAAATTAAAATAATTGCACAAAACCTACCCACGATATTGAACGCGCACTTTTCAGCTACCACACGAAAACCGAAACTGTCAAATATCGAATGGTCACCCACGCACACTATCTTACAGCCTATCCGACGGCTTTCATATATAGAAGGCTCTGGGCATGGCCAATTATGGTTAATCTAAGGCAAAAACACAACGTTACACATAACTTTGACGGTTCAAATTGTCACGTTTATTAGTTTTCCTTTTTCGGTTCCGATGATTCTTTTTCTTGGTAGGGTTGCTCATATGGATTCCGAAAAGAGGAAACCGATACATTCCACGCTTAGTTTGATAAGCCACTGTGAAAAGTGATTGTCGTCAATACGGAAATCCGTTAGTTTGGAATTAAAAAAATGGATCAAAAACACGTTCGCAACATTAATGGGGAGCGAAAAACAATTTTCATTTTATGAGTAACATACTCGTACATAGTAGGTACTTAATATAAACATACGTATGTACAAAATGATGCTACACTTTCTTTAACTTGCAATTTCGGTAACTTGTTGATGTACAGTCCAAAATCTAAACTTTCACCATCTGATTCTAGTAGGACACATGATTCTGTGGAATGCCAACCGCTGCGGCAAAGGAAAGACTGTTGGATTGGATTAACATCCAAGCTGACTTCCACTGGATAGATACGGTGGGTGCAGACAGTCCAAACAGTTCTTGGAAGATCACTCCATGAAACAAACCTCCGATTTGCTTAAAATGAGCCGGAATCATATCGACGCTTGATCGCGCTAATTACAGGACACTGTATTTGCATATGATTGGACTGATTTCAGAGAATATTTACAGATTGTGTGAAGAAGAAGAGGAAACTGCAAAGCACGTTCTATACCACTGCGAAGAACTCGCACACAAAAGACTCAGACTTCTTGGACATTACTTCCTAACACCATTGGAACTCATGTCTAACACACTCAAGAGAATATTAAAATTTATTGATATAACCGTCCTGAGTGAGCTATAATAAGGGAGGACAATGACAATAGACCCACTAAGGCCGCACGGAATTAGGACTTTAGACCCTCATCCACCATTTACACTCTACAATCTTCAGATGAACATCCAGCATGTTGTTATCGATGCACATATCGTTGTTTGTGCAAAACTGTATTAACTCAAGAAAAGTCGATTTTGGGTTCAATATACCATTAGAATCGCCGTGACGAGCTCTACATTTCGGTAAAACCGATTTAGACTAAAACGTAGAAAAAAAATTTTCAGAATAGCAAATTTTTTTTTAAGAAATCGATAACAATACTTTTTTATTAAAATTATAAAGTAAAATAACTAGCCGCGTCCCGCGCCTACGCTTAGGTTTGTATGGTGCTGTACTATCGAAACTGCCAACGGTTTCCAGTCTTGCTTCCCGTTGCTCTGTCGCTCCCGTTACTCCCGTTGCTCCTGTTGTTCCCGTTACTACTGCTGCCTCTGTTGCTCCGTTGCTACCGTTTCTCCCGTTGCTCCGTTGCTTCCGTTACTTCCGTTGCTCCTGTTTCTCCCATTTCTCTTGTTGCGCCCATTGCTTCCGTTACTCGCGTTCCTTCCGTTGCTCCCGTTGTTCGATTTTGTCAGACGTGCGCACTTATACACCGAAAACACGCGCTAAACTATATGAAACACAGTCATAGTTTTACTATTGCAGGAACCTTTGCGGGCGTCACTTCGGAAATGTCACAAACGGTTATGTGAAACTCGAGTCCACGACCTAAGGCAAACATAATTTTCTATTATCCTACTAAGGCCAAAACCTCACTTCGTGGCGAAAACTTAATTTGTATGATAGCAACACGAAGGAAACCCTATTTTCATTTTACTTATGTTTGTTATTCCACTTTATATAGTGGATTTGAGCGTCCTTGCTTCGTGGTCACTCCGGGAATGTTGCAACAAGGGAATGGAATTTTTAGCGCACTTCACGTCTCATATCTCATGCACTCTTCAAGATATAAACTTTGAATTTAAAATGCAGATTAAGTCGTGAAACCTTTCCCTACTTACACTCATTTTGGGGTGTAGAGAGTATGGTGGAGAATAGACAGCTAAACATCATTATTTTAAAGGTTTTAAAAAACATACTGCAGTCACGATCGGCTGCAAGCCAATCGTATAATACTCTAGATGAATACTGAACTCCGATTTATATTGTAGTTGGGGATTAAGTAGAATTACGTGTGTGCATGTTGTATGTTCTTTATTAAGGACTGCCATTAGATTGCTACTCAAACCTAAAAGACAATATTCAGTGTATAATTTCATATCTTGAATTGAGTAAGTCATCGAAAAAAAATTTCCTTTTTGAAGGACTTTCGCATGGGAGGTGCAGGAAGGACTTACTTGATTTCTTACATATTTATCCTTTTCCTTGGAACCATTCAAAAATGAACGTGTACAAAATTTCAAATTTGTAAGTTGAAGCGTTCAAAAGTTATCGAAAAATATTGTTGAACACGTGTCTTAAGGACATTTTGTATGGCAGCTACCAGAAGGAGTAAACGGATTTCGCTGATTAGTAAACTCGAACTTCGTTTTTACTCAAAACTAATTTGTACAAAATTTCCAATTCATAGCTAAAAGATTACTTGAGTTATATTATGTTCCGTAAATTAAGTGAAGAAGTTTTGACAGGATATTTGTATAGCAGCTACACGAAGGACTAATAGGATTTTCTTCATAATCATATATTTAGCTCCAACTATTGGAAAAATAACACATACGAAATTTCAAAGACGTAGCTTAAACCCTTCTGAAGTTATCGGCCAATATTCTTAAACACGTGTTTTAAGGACATTTTGTATGGCAGCTACCAGAAGGAGTAAAAGGATTTCGCTGACTAGTAAAGTCGAACTTCCTTTTCACTCAAAACTAATTTGTACAAAATTTTGAATTCCTAGCTAAAAGATTACTTGAGTTATAGTGAGTTTCGTAAATTAAGTGAATACATTTTGACAGGATATTTGTATGGCAGCTACATGAAGGACTAACAGGATTTTCTTCATAATCATATATTTAGCTCAAACCATTGGAAAAATAACACATACAAAATTTCAATGTCGTAGCTTAAACCCTTCTGAAGTTATCGACCAATATTCTTGAACACGTGTTTTAAGGACATTTTGTATGGCAGCTACCCGAAGGAGTAGGACGATTTTGTCCGTTAACGAACTTAGCCTTACAAATTCAACCAAACATCCAGATTCAAAATATCAAGATCCTAGGTGAAGGCGTTCTTGAGTTATCGTGCTAACGGACAGACGGACGGACGGACGGACGTCAAGCGGATTTGAGGTTTTTGGCCACAAATAAACAAACAATAATAAAATTTTTTTTCGTCCGAGGCTTGGTTCTATGCGTTACAAACTTTTGGGCTGGATTAAACTTATAATACTCTATATGATTTCATCTAGAGTATAAAAATGTTGTGTGCAAGAAGCGCGGTACGGATTTTGGCTTTTCTATGTATTTCAGAAACGACCTTCGCTAGATAGTTAAAATGCAACACGCCGCGTATATAAAATTACACTAGTAAGGCATTTTGATGAAAATAAATTTTGCATCAACTGTGATTGTTTTATTTGTGCTGAAGGAGAAGAAATATAAAAGTAAAGTCAACAATTATGTCCATCTATGAACGAAGAACGAATAAAACCATCTTTGAATTTGCATATGGTACAGTTTCAAGTTGTTTTCAGTTACGAATCTTGTTTAGTGGGTTAGAGGTCGAAAAGAAAAAAGGAATACATACAAAAATAATAACTTATACTGTAAAGCTGAAACTTAATTCTTGTATATATAGCGGCTGTATGTACATTCTGCTAGAATTTTTGAAATAAATGTTTTTAAGTTTTATATTGTGTATGTATATTAGCATGTATAGAGTAATTATGTATCCGAATATACATACTCGTATATGTATATGGGCCAATTTTGTTATAAATAATGAAGTTGCGTTAATATGTACATTCGCGAATAAGTATTATACTTAGGTACATATGATCTGAGAAATACAGGAATCTACGACAGTTAACAAAACATTCGACGAAGAAATAATGTCAACCGATAAAGTGCTAGCAAACAACTGCGCATGATTTCAGAGCTACATTAAACGAGTACGGTATATAAATAGGACTTGTATGTATTTATAAGTACGAGAATGTTTTCCATGAGCAATTAAAGTAACGGCTGTGATGTCGCCGTGTCGAAAGAACAGTGACGCAACTGCAATTTTGCAAATTTTTTGTTTTCACTTTTCAATATTTTGTGGTTTTGCTATTCTTGCATAAAATCGTTCCCCGTTGTTTTAAAAAAACGTGCTTATGATCGAAGCTGTCTATAGTAACTATTAATAAGCTCGTATGGCTTGTGGGTAATTGTCAAAAATGATATTGTTCCTCCGAAAAAAATTAGAATTTTTTGCAATTGCGTCACTGTTCTTCCGACACGGCGATGTGTTCTTTTTTAAAGAGGTTTTTAAATAGTTTATTTCAAAGCGAAACATACTTTATTTAAATAAATACAAAACTAACGAAAATTCTTGTGCCATTGCACATTCATAAGTCCAGAGCATTGCAAATCTTACGGCTTTAGCTTTAAATTTTTAATATTTTCTCAACGATTTACAGCTTTACCACTTTTCCAAACATCTACAGCTTTCTTCGGTACAGTTTGAAATTATCAAAACAGAAAGGTTTTGGAGACTATAACCTATGATAAATAAAAATTATCTGTGACTTATTAAAATTTTATGTTTTCAATCAAAAGAACTTACAGAATTATCATATATACCTACCTAGTTTGGGAAATGTTTTCACAGTACATTTTTAACTGAAAAATACTAGTTTTCCGGGTTAAATACTGTTTATTTTATTTTGTGTGACGTTTCGAAGTCGACTAAGTCCCTTATTATCAAACTCTTTTTTGTTTGTCCCGTATGCATTCCTATACCTTTCATCCGATTGCGATGAAACTTTGGTGATTTGTTGAGGGCACGCTCGCGAAGCAAACATATTGGCGAGGGTTTGCTGGCAGCAAACATTCATCAGCTTGCCCTTTCATCGAATTGTAATTGCCACAGACAATGGTTTAAAAATTCTTACTAAATGCTTGCAAAAAGATTGCAATTTGCAAGGATAACATTTGTTCAACCCTTAGAATTGGCACGCTTTTTGCAAATGGATAGAGATCCATATTTCATATTCTCATTAGGTACTACTAATAAGTTATTAGTTGCGCATCAGTCGGAAAGAACACTTGTGAGTGCTAACTATTGTAATATCTATTGCATTTTTTGCTACGAGTGAAAGTGATTTTTAATAACCGGTGAGCAAATTAAATTTTAGAAAGAATTCTTGCCGGTAAGTCTAAAATCGCCACTTAGAAGTTACTTGCCAAATTACCAAAGGGAACAGGACTTTAAAGCGCTCGAATTTCAACGCATGCCGAGCTATTATTTTATTGTGCTCGCAACCAACAGTCTGGGCGCAACTTTATTATTTTTTGGGTAGAAGTTCGGAAAGAGTTTAATTCTGAGATTCGGTGTAGGTTACTATGTGACTGAAAACCTAAAAAAAAATTCGGGATGCGGTTAGAATGGGGTCGCGCTAGAATGCTTACACCGCTGGCACATATAACATATGAGTTACATAATTGGGTCATACTCCGGGACGCTGTAGCCTAAATCGTAGTATAATATCAGTTGTTACGTGATTAGGAGGTTTTTCGTGATTTGATTTTGAGCCATTACATGAAATCAGAAATGCATTTGTAGGCGATTACTATATATAAAAAGTCTGTGGAAGTGAAAACCAATTTGATATCTCATCAATCCTAAGAAATATGTCGAAAGCCTTACGTCTCCATAGAATTGAAATTAACTTTTTGACGATTATGTAGGAAGCCTTAGGAAGTAAAAATTAATTCGATATCTCATTAGAACTAAGAAATATGTAAGAATTTGTGAAATATGCAACCCCCTTGCACACACTTTGGGGTTGAATATCCAAAAAACCTTAAATGAGTTTTCAGATATATATAAAGAAAACCCGAGGAAGTGTCTTATGACTTATCAGATTCGTGAAAACGTGTTCAACCCGTCTATACCCTCTTAGGGGTTGAAAAAGGAAAAAAATTTAAAACGAGTTTTAGGTGATTATTAAACAAGCCCGCGGAAGTGAAAAGTTATTCGATATCTAATCAGACCTGAGGGATACGGCTGAATTCGTGAAAATGTATACAACCCCTTTACACCACCTTGGGTGGTCGAATTTCAAAAAATACTGAAAGCTCTTTCTAGGTATTTATATGAAGAATCAGTAGATTAAGAATGAATTCAATAGTTGGAAAGACCTATAATAGATATGACGAAAATCGTGAAAATATGCATTCCGTTTCCACTAATAATTTTTTTCCCCTTCTGAACGCCAATGGATATTTGAATTTTTTTTTAATCATTATTACTTTCCTAGTTGATTGACATAAACATACCGAGTTTCAACTTTCTAGCATAAGCCGTTCTATAGTTAGGAAGACACCTCCCACTCCCGTACCATACTACCCCTATACCAAATTATATTTTTTTCAACATGTTACTACTATAGTTCTATCTATCTAAATAGTTTCAGTTTTATATCATGATATATTTTCGAGATATAAAAAACCGAACTTTTTCCTTTTCACCCTTCCCACCCTCACCCTCTACACCCTAACCCCCCAAAACTTTTTTCTGCTAAGAGTCTATTAGTAGACCTCGTAAAAATTATAAGCATCTATCTTCTATTCTGAAAATATGAGACGTGATTTCTATTTAATCGTCTAAACAACAATACAATTTAGATTTAGATTTTTTGAATCACAAATTCGTCATATCTCTTACGTGCGATGAGATATCGAGCGGAATCTTATTTTTACGGAATTTTTATGTACATACTAAAAATTAGAAGACAGGCATCTGTAAGGATTTACGTATCCAAAATCATGGCTACAATAATGCTGAAAAGAATTAGTAATGCTTCAAAGAATACTTTAGAAATCTACCAAGCTAGTTGCCGAAAATATTCTTGTGCAGACCATACAAGCACCTTATAGATAATCTTGGAGTAATTCACTGAATGGCAATGATGATTACATCCCATGTTTGTGAACTTTGAACAGGTTTTCATCTTCCATGTGACCGATAAAGTTACCAGGAAAATGCAGACTTTTTATCAATATTACCCCCCATCCCCGTACCGTGTTACTCCTACAGAAATTTTTATTTTTCCAACATGCCACTACTATAGCTCTATCTAAATATCAAGTTTTAGCTTTATATCATTTTAGGCTCTTGAGATATAAAAATCGGAACTTTTTCCTTTTCACCCTCTGCTACCCTAACCCTCAATACCCTAACCCCCAAATTTGCTAGGGGTCTATTAGCCCTCTACTTCTGGTAAAAATTCTAAGCATCTATCTTACACTGTTCTTGAGATATGAGACGTGATTTTTTTGAAAAATGCTTATCCCCTCCACTTCCATGCTCCACCGCCCCCTTAAAAAATTTTACTTTCAAAAAACTTTATTTGTCAACCTTTATACAGAAACCGAATTTTAGTTCTCTAGTGCAATTGGTTGCACCTCCGTACGCCACTGCCCCCTCTCAAAAATTTGCTTCCGATCTATTCTCCTAGTATACCTACAGTTGTTCATTAAGTTTTAATTTCGTGACATTAACCATTTAGGAGATATGGATTTTAGAATGTCTCGATCTCGACTTTGGAGCGTTGCGGACGCATTATTATTCCCCCCACTATCAAAGTTTTATATAATTTCAAGTTTCAGCCTCCTAACATAAGCGAGTGCTGAGATCTAGAAACCAAAATTGTCCGTCTAAAACGCCTCCACCACCTCCCCCTCACACCCCCACCCTTCAAAAAGTGGTAACATCAAGGGGCCTACCCAGTCTATTCAGAAAAAAAAATGCAATTTAATAGCTCATAAGGTTTGGAAGATATAAGCCCTCAAACGATTTTGCGTACGGCGAACGGCGCACAGACGGACTGAAATTTTTTTTGATTTTTTTGATGTTTATTAGTCATAAAACGTGTAAAAAAGTTTTTTTAGAGTAGCAATTTTTTTTTAAAAAATCGATAACAGGCTTTTTCTCTATACATTTATTTCACCCGCACTCCTATCCGATATTACTATAGTAGTGTACATCTGGTATACTTCTACGTGTGTATCAACGGTACCTGACATATGTAAACCGTCTTATAGAATTTATTTTTCTTTTTCATTTAAAAAAGTATTTGTATACCTACATACGAGTATAAGAATAATTTTAGTATTGTAACTGCGGTATGTTTTTTTTTAAAAGAATTCAACTGTGCAACTTTAATATTTTACTTTTTAATTTTTTTTGATACATACATATATTTCATAATATATTAATGATCAAATATGTTTTACATACATTTTATTACATGGTTAACACACTACATAACCGCATTTCAATTTACAGAAGATTTTGTAATACACAATGGCGGAAGAAGACCGAATTGCCAAGACTTTCTCTGGACGTCATCTTCTTATCACTGGTGGAACTGGATTTTTAGGAAAAGTTCTTGTGGAGAAATTGCTGAGGTACGTGATCTGGATACGTTACTAACAAGACTATCAACAATAATGCGATTTTATGCCAGATTAATTGTAGAGATTTTTTACCGATTTCAGATGCTGTCCGGGAATTACGAAAATTTACCTGTTGATTAGACCAAAGAGAGGCAAGGAACCTCAGAGTAGGATTAAAGATATGTTTGACAATGTCGTAAGTCTATGAGTAATTTTTCATTAAATTAAGACAAAATACAGAAGTGATTAATCCGAATTTAGGTGTACTGAGTGAGAAAAATGATTTTAAGGTTCATACTGTTTTAGAAAGAATGTTAATTATAATAGATTTAAAGCTCAGTTGAGTTGTGATTTATGATACTGAATAATTCATAATTCTTCATTGTAGCTTAATAAAACTTGATATAAATACATGTTTATAGAAATATTTAACAACTTTAACAACGTTTAAGTTTTTGTTGTTTTCCGGCGTTAGTGGAGTTTCTGGTGTGAAATCCCAACACGAAATCCCCGACTGTTGGTTAATCGCTGTCCCTGAGGGCATGACAGTTGGAAATCCTTCACTGGATAGGCCAGTTTTTATAAGACTGTGTTGGACTGGGTCCGAAGGAGCTGTTTCGTCATCGAATGCCATAGACTCGTCAAAGGGTGTATCATGCCTAAATCCGAAACACCCTTACAGCTGGTGGTATTGCTGAGGATTATTCTATACAGCGATATCGAAACCTATTTTATAATGTGCGAATTATAGTGGAGTGAAATTCTTGCCATCGCATCCTTATACTGAAGGTCACCCAATATTTCAACCAATTTGGTGGAATTTTTGGTTATTCGCTAAGATATATAAAGTTCAACGCTAAGAGCGCCGGGTCGAATCCCGCCAACAGCAATTTTATTTTTTTCTACCAACTTTTATGAGAATGGAGTTTTTCATGGTGAGAAGCTACCATAGAAGCAAATTTGTTTAAGTTTTTTGTTGTTTTCCGGCGTCAGTGGAGTTTCTGATGTGAAACGCCAACACGAAATCCCCGATTGTTGATTAATTGCTGTCCTTGAGGGCATGACAGGGCATGAGTCTATGCCATCCGATGACGAAACAGCTCCTTCGGACCCTGTCCAACACAGTCTTATAAAAACTGGCCTATCCAGTGAAGGTTTTCCAACTGTCATGCCCTCAGGGACAGCGATTAATCAACAGTCGGGGATTTCGTGTTGGAGTTTCACACCAGAAACTCCACTGACGCCGAAAAACAATAAAAACTTAAACAAATTTGCTTCTATGGTAGTTTCTCACCATGAAAAATTCCATGCTCATAATACTTTAAGAACATTAAGAATGTAGGTTCAATAAAAACAATTTTTAGCTACTTATGGGTAATAGTTGGTAGCAAAATCACAATATTTCGATTTATTTTATAAATCTACTAGATTACGTACATTCGAAAGATTTGGAAATCTCTTTGCTTGACTAAATTTTGTGCTAGTCCAGCTCGAAATCTATTAAAACCAGCTTGGACAATCTTGAAATAATGTCCCACTAGACGTTCACCTTTCACCCCAATATTCACATGTATTATGTTATACCATTGAAATTGAAATTATTTTATTCCTTCAATATATACATTTTTAACTTAAGCAAACAAAGCACTCCATAACCAGGATCCATAATCTGGTTCACAGGCGGATCTAAAACGGATCAAGGTGTAGGAGCAGCAGTTTACGGAGTGCGCCCAAATGTCAAATTCTACTGTAGCATGCACATAGCATCCACTGTTTTTCAGGCGGAGACTCATGCTATTGAACTATGCATTACAGAAAATATCAGACGGGGCTACAAAAACCAACAAATATATATTCTCTCGGACAGCAATGCTGCAATAATGGCACTTCAGTCCGTTCAAATCTACTCCAAACTTGTTTGGAATTGCCTCCAATGCCTGATTGAACTCGGAAATAAGAACAGAGTTAACCTCATTTAGATTTCGGGACACAGCGGCTATGAAGGTAATGAAATGGCCGACTTAATGTCTAGGAAAGGTTCAGAAGGTGACTTCATGGGACCCTATCCATTCTGTGGGATACCATTAAGCACAGCCAGAATGAACATCCGAATGTGGCAGAAATCGCAAAGTGCCATTCACTGGGACTTGGCACTGGGCAACAGGCACTCAATGCTTTTTATGCCAAAACATTCGGAAAAAAGAACATCTGATTATCTAAAATTAAGCAGATATCAGACCCGAACCCTAGTGGGAGCTCTGACTGGACATTGTCACATGAGGAAGCATCTTAATGCTACGATTAGACGGTCACTCAAAACCGTCAATGCATTGACACTGTGACGTCACGTAAAAATGCGTCGTTTCAGTGTCAATGGAGTCTCAATCGTCATTGTGTCAATTCTTGATGAATTGACGATCACACGGAATGACCATTTTGGTCATATCTGTCCCAAACTAAATTGACAAGCAGACTGACGATGCTGGTAGTCAATTCGATTTGTCGCCTACGTTGTCAATGAATGGCACGAAAAAACTATGCGATCACACGGGATTGACACATCTCTACGAATTGACAATAGATAGGACATTCACATCAGTAGAAATTTGTATATTTACATTTTTCAAATCAAATGGGATTGAAAGAAAGCTGTGAATTGTGATTTTTTTGTGTGGAAAAATAAAATATATAGTTTCGCGTTCAGTTCAATTTTTTAAAGTCAATGACAAAACGAAATTTATGGGCGTATATAAAGAGCCAGCAGAACTAAAATAAATTTTATAACTACATAGAAATATCTGAGAGATATAATAAAATTCGTGAAAATATTGAAAAAACTCCGTTTCAAGGACATTTGTTTAATTTACCATTAATTTACGACCGTCGTAATAACTTAGGGGGTCATCCTTTAATGTGATTGAACAGCTAGAACGACATAGGTTGAGAATAAAATGGTGTGGTAGGGGATTTAGGGTGGTGGAACGGGAGGGCGGGAGCTTCTGAACTATCGGTGAACGTTGGTTTTGAACTGCTGAAGGTTATAATTATCAGGGCAGATCGGCTGGCAATGTGTTTCATATTACTGATGGCGAAAGAGGTTTCATAAATTTCACTGTTCTCCACAAAAAGGGTGCTGAACAGTATTCTCGTGCGTGAAGCTTGGCGAGTGTTACGGTCGGCGAATAATTACTTACAATATTTACCATTGAAATGTCGATAGTAAGTACAGATTATTCCGACATATCGGCAATGCTCAAGGAGTCTATAGAAGCTGAAACGGCTTCGTCTCCAATTAGTCGGAACGCATGTTTTTGAACACGATTGAGCAAGGTCAAATGGGATTTTGGGACCCCATCCCAGGCATGCTAATTGTACTCAAGGCGTGGCCTGTTATATGCCTTGTAGAGTGGAGCTTGTGAGTTAACGACAGAAGGTCGTTAATAAAGATGAGAAATAGGTTGCGACATAGAACCAAGCCATAAATTAAAATTTGATTTTTTGGCTGCAGTTCAATGCGCTTCAATTGTAATTCTATATACAAAAACCAAATTTTATCTTTCTGGTACAATCGGTTCGGAAGATATTGTCATCCAAAGTTTCTAAACCCCCACCCCGACACTCCAACTCTCGTCTGAAGAATTTTAGTACTTGTCTAGGCAGATAGTATCCCTTAAGACAACCAAAAAGTTTCATACCACTCGAAGGGGCTTATCCAATTTACAAACAAAACAAATTTCAACTTAATACCCCAACGCATTTGTGAGCTACTTATATTCAAACGATTTTACATACGGCGGAGAGATAGATTTTTTTTCCTTTTTGTGGATTACTAGTCCAAAAATGTTAAAATACTAAATTTCAGTGTATTTAAATTTTTTGACATTTCCATTCGATCACAAAACTTTATTATTAAATAATTTTAAATTAAATAATTTCCGCTCGATCAAGTTACCAATGTGTCAATTTGTAGAGAAAGGACACGGCAGAATTTCGTGTCGTGTCAATCGTGGGACAGTGTCAATGCATTGACGACTCATCCAAAAATTTTGGCAATTCGTCGCAAACGCATTGACAGGGTGATCACACGGTCATTCAAAATTGTCAATGCATTGACACAAAAACTTGTGTCAATTCGGTAGTCAATTCTACTATCAATGCATTGACGTGTCACAAAAATGACGATCACACGGATTGACATTGAATTGACAACTTTGTGACCATATTCTACGTAATTTTGACGTCAGAGTGTCAATGTATTGACGGTTTCGAGTGACCTTCTAATCGTAGCATAATAGGATTGGTCTCTCTGAAACTAAAATTTGCAATGACGAAGACGAAAGACCAGAGCGTATCCTCTGCGAATGTGAGGGCTTAGCTCACAAAAGACTTCGTCACTTCGGTCAGGGTTTCATGGACCCATTGGAACTCCTGACCATTCCTCTTCGCAAAATACTAGGTTTCATTGAAAGCGCAGGGATTGAAGAGGAATCATATACCTCGTTCACGTGGTCAACGACGTACCGCTACGTAGCACTTCGTAGTACCACGTGAACACACGAAATTTTGCTACGGAGCGGTTTTTCAACAACGTAGCAAAACCGCGTAGTGTAGTGTAGTGGATTTGCTAATCTTTCCCACGAGAACACTTGCCGTTGCGCTCCGTATTACTTTTCAAGTGAATTGTCAAAAAACTGTGTTGACAGACAACTTTATTTGTTTGGATTTTCTCAACGATTCTAATACCAGTGCCGTTAATGACTCCATTTCGCTGGAAAATAAAATAAAAGGTTATTTAAGAAATAAAGCGACGAATGTAAATTTTTTTTAATAAAATAAATACCAGTTGTGACAGCTGTCAATTAATAATCAAGAGTGCGAAACGTCAATTTACTTCACGTGAACACTCATATATCAACCGGATTTCATAATACGCTACACTACACTACGCTACCACGTGAACGAGGTAATAGTCAATCCGGGGGGACGTCACAATAGGCCCAACTGTAGCATTCAGTGACAGAAATTAACCATACTAAACCCTTTTGCCAATCTATCTATCTATCTAACTATAATAATAAATATATACAGCAACCGGGAAAATCATTCCCAAAAAGTCTAACCGCTTATACGACTTGAATACGGTTTCGTTTTGACGTATAGTGTACGAAACTTTTCCTGCTGGGAAATAATTGAAATCCGAGATTACAATTGGCAGCCCTTTGCGAACAACAGTAGTCTCGGAATTAAGAGCCGTACAGATTTAACGCAATCGCAGTCGGATTGGAGTGTCAAAATAACGGAGGGGAAAAAACGAGTTTCAAATGCATGTAGTAGCTAAACAGAATGAACACTATGGGTCGCAGATAGCCGCAAGTAAGTTCATAATATTTAAAATGATCGCAAGTGAACGCATCGAAATTTCAAATATGACAATATCATAACCTAAAACGCACTATATTATTTAAAGAAGAAAATAATAAAATGGAAAATGAAAGAGATTTCGATGAGCATTAAAAATAATTCACCGATTTTTGCGTCTATATCAATTTCGCTTTGATTATTGACACTGATAGAACTGCGAACTCGATCCGGTCATTGTGTTCATGGGGGTTTACTTGCGGTTTACAGCGTTTCATTGCATCTTGTTGTGGCATTTTGACATTCCAATCCGACTGCGATTGCGTTCATTCTGTACGGCTGTTTAGAGTGTAGCACGACTGCACAGTTGCAGGCGAAGTTGTTGTTGTGGACATCGCCATAAAATCCTGTACCATATATTCTAAAGACAGGGACTGCGTAGTCGCAGTCGAGGTCCGTGTTCTGTTTAGGCCTTTATGATACGAAAATTATACCTATCTACGAGTAGCACAAACTTTGTCCTCCTCGCACTCAGGGCCGGCTAGAGCTGCCTAGCAACGAGGCACGACGCACGATGTTAAACCCGATCACCTCGTCTGGGCCTCCGATATGGCCGTCACGTCGATAGCTTGCTTAATGTCCTCAAATTGGCCTCATCACTGAAAAAGCTTTGAAAAACATTTCTATTTATTTTATAAAAAATCTGCCAACTTTATTATTTTTTGGGTAGAAGTCCGAAACGCGTTTAATGCTGAGATGCGATGTATGTTACTATGCAATCCCCTCACAACCTGTTTGGGTTGAATATTTTAAAATCCTGAAAATAAATTTCCTGCAAATTTACAGGCAGAAATAAATTCGATATCTCATCAGATTAGATCAGATTTTGTGAAAATGTGTGCAACTCCTTTACACTACCTCGGGGGTTGGATATCAGAAAATATTAAAATCTGTTTGTAGGCTATTTAATATAAAAACTCTGCAGAAGTTGTAGCAAAATTTGATATCTCATCAAACTTAAAGAGATATATAATATTGTGAATACGT
Source organism: Beris morrisii (assembly GCA_951812415.1). Lineage (NCBI taxonomy): Eukaryota > Metazoa > Arthropoda > Insecta > Diptera > Stratiomyidae > Beris > Beris morrisii. Next base: position 102,987,885 of record OX638311.1, on the reverse strand, counting down.
ATGCAACACCCATACACTCACTTGAGGGTTTAATATTGAAAAATCCTGAAATTAGTTTCAAGATAAATATAAACAAAGGCCGAGGAAGTAAAAACCAATTTGATGTCAGTCCTAAGAAATATGAATAGATGGAATTCGTGAAAACGTGTTCAACCCTTTTATACCCTCTTAGCGGTTGAAAAGGCAAAACCCTTGAAAACGTGTTTTTCGCGATTATGAAAAAGACCGTGGAAAGGAAAAGATATTTGATATTTAATCAGACCCAAATTATTTGGCTAAATTCGTGGAAACATACACAACCCTTTTACACCCCCTAAGGGGTGGAATTTAAAAAAACTCTGAAAATTATTATATATTTATATGAAGAATTCTTAGAATAAAAATTACTTCAATGTATCAGAAGAGATATGACGAAATTCGTGTAAATATATGCATTTCATTTTCATTGATAATTTTGTTGGCCCCCATTCCGTACGCCAATGGATATTTGTGAATTTTTTTTATCTAATTACTTTTCTAATAGATCTACATATATTCAACTATCTAGCATAGGCTATTCTAGAGATAGGAAAAATACCAAGTCTTAGCTATCCTTCATTATGTGTCCTTGAGATATGAAAATCTTCAATTTTTTTTCATCACCCTCCCCCCCACACACACTTTCACCCGCTACACCCACATACCCCAAAAAATTTGTTCTGCTATGGGTCTATTAGGTCTACTTCCCGTAAAAAATCTAAGCACCTATCTTAAACTGTTTTTGAGATATGAAACGTTATTTATTAGAAAAATTCTTATCCCCCCCCCTTTCATGCTCCACCTTGAAAAATTTGATTGGCGCAATTCTGAAAATTGACCCACCCTGTAGAACTTTTTATTTTTCTTAAGATATTTCAAGGAATCCCTTAAGGCCGTGACATATTAAAAGCAGAAAGCAGCGGCAGAAGCAGAATTGGTTTACAAAGCACAGGATCATATGCCGCCTGTTTAAATGAAAGCAGCGGCAGAAGCAGAGACGAAAACGGTGCTGCTTTTTCGTTCTAAATTTTAAAATTCTGTTTCTGCTTCGGTACTGCCAACGTAATCCCGTAAGAATTGGGAATGTTCTCAGCAATGGAAATGTTAAAGGTGTCAAAATTGTTTCCATATAGGTACTCGTATTTAATGATCATTTTAAGCGAAAATCAACGGAAACATAATATTTTCGTCCGCTCAAACAAGAGACTAAAATATAGGGTGTTTTTTTAGGTGCATGAGAACTTTCGATATCGATAACTGTGGTTTGACAGCTGAGAATGTCAAACTGTGTTGACATTTCTGTTCAGTAAGGTTTGGGAAGTCATCATGAATCGTTTAACGCCAGAACAACGTTTCCAAATTGTGGAAATTTACTTTGAAAAAAATAAATCTGTTCGCGAAGTTCATAGAGCGCTTCGTCCATTTTACGGTCAACATAATCGGCCATGCTGACTGAATTTTTGTTTCCAAAAATTAATCAGCTAAATATCGCCGACATTTGGTTCCAACAAGACGGCGAAACTTGCCATACAGCGCGCTTAAAAATCGATTTATTGCAAAACCAATTTGGTGACAACTTGATTTCCAGAAGTGGTTCTGTTAACTGGCCCGTGCGATTTAACGCCTTTGGATTACTTTTTATGGGGCTATATTAAGTCATGCGTTTAAACCGACAAACCAGCAACTCTTGAAGCATTGGAAGCCAATATTCAAGCTACTATTGACGCCATACGTCCAGATTTATTTGGAAAAAGTAGTCAAAAATTGGACTAATCGAATGGGCCATGTAACTCGTAGCCGCGGCGGACATATGACGGAAATCATATTTAAAAAATAAATGCCATGAAATTATCTACCAGAATATAATAAAAAAATTTCATTCCAACAATATTTCTGTCTTGTATTATAATTTTAAGTTCTCATGCTCCTAAAAACCCTATACTTGTGACTGTTGACAGTTAGCATGGACACATTATTCCGTGATTCTACCTTCGGTGGTAGTTAGCATGGACACATTCTTCTCTGCGTCTGCTTTTATTTAAATTCATAAAGCAGAGCAAAAAGCAGCACTGACGATGCTGCTGTTTCTGTCGCTGCTTTGTGCTTTTAATGTGTCACGGCCTTTAAGGTATGGTCTCTCAAGAACCGGACACCTTGTATAGTACATTGTAGGCTGATCTTTACCTAAAATTTTTTACAACATTAACATGCATTACGCATCCAAAATTATATAGATATATATTTTTTAAAGAAAATCACAAAAGAAATCTAGAAACGTTCTTTTTAGCCATGCGCAGAAATTGATTTCATCGATCAGTCGGACGATACCTCGGCAGATAATTTAAAGGTTTAAAAGTAGAATTTTAATCCTAATAATAAATTTTTCATTATCCCTACTTTAATCCCATCTTGAAATTAATCCGAAAAATAATATCGTTCGCAAATTTTATTATAATTTTTTGTTGGATATGGAATTTTTAAAAGTATTAATTGTATATTTATTTCTACTTATTTCAAAATGTTTCCAGCTCTTTGATTTGGTGAAAAAAGAACGAGGTGAAGATGCTCTAATCGGACAATGTGAAGTTATTTCCGGCGACGTTTCTCTTCCAGATCTAGGAATTTCAGAGAAAGACAGAGAGCGTATTTGTGAAAACGTTTCTGTTATTTATCATTGCGCTGCAACTATTAGGTATACGAATATTATGATATTTTTATACTCTAGATGAAATCATATAGAGTATTATAAGTTTAATCCAGCCCAAAAGTTTGTAACGCATAGAACCAAGCCTCGGACGAAAAAAAGTTATATATTATTTTTTGTTTATTTGTGGCCAAAAACCTCCAATCCGCCTGACGTCCGTCCGTCCGTCCGTCCGTCCGTCCGTCCGTCCGTCTGTCCGTTAGCACGATAACTCAAGAACGCCTTCACCTAGGACCTTGAAATTTTGAATCTGGATGTTTGGTTGAATTTGTAAGGCTAAGTTCGTTAACGGGCCAAATCGTCCTAGTCCTTCGGGTAGCTGCCATACAAAATGTCCTTAAAACACGTGTTCAAGAATATCGGTCAATAACTTCAGAAGGGTTTAAGCTACGACTTTGAAATTTTGTATGTGTTATTTTTCCAATAGTTGGAACTAAGTATATGATTATGAAGAAAATACTGTTAATCCTTCGTGTAGCTGCCATACAAATATCCTGCCAAAATGAATTCACTTAATTTACGAAACTCACTATAACTCAAGTAATCTTTTAGCTATGAATTGGAAATTTTGTACAAATTAGTTTTGAGTAAAAACGAATTTCGGGTTTACTAATCAGCGAAATCCTTTTACTCCTTCTGGTAGCTGCCATACAAAATGTTCTTAAGACACGTGTTCAAGAATATTGGTCGATAACTTTAGAAGGGTTTAAGCTACGACATTGAAATTTTGTATGTGTTACTTTTTCAATAGTTGGAGCTAAATATATGATTATAAAGAAAACGCTGTTAGTCCTTCGTGTAGCTGCCATACAAATATCCTGTCAAAATGTATTCACTTAATTTACGAAACTCACTATAACTCAAGTAATCTTTTAGCTACGAATTCGGAATTTCGTACAAGTTAGTTTTGAGTGAAAAGGAAGTTCGAGTTTACGAATCAGCGAAATCCTTTTACTCCTTCTGGTAGCTGCCATACAACATATCCTTAAAACACGTGTTCAACAATATTTTCCGATAACTTTTGAACGCTTCAAGCTACGAATTTGAAATTTTGTACTCGTTAATTTTTGAATGGTTCCAAGGAAAAGGATAAATATGTAAGAAATCAAGCACCTCCCATGTGAAAGTCCTTTAAAAAGGACATTTTTTTTCGATGACTTACCCAGTTCAAGGTATGAAGTTAAACACTGAATATTGTCTTTTAGTTTTGAGTATCAATCTAATAGCAGTAATAAAGGACATACAACATGCACACACGTAATTCTACTTTATCCCCAACTACAATATAAATCGGAGTTCAGTATTCATCTAGAGTATTATACGATTGGCTTGCAGCCGATCGTGACTGCAGTATGTTTTATTTTATAGTCGATAATGAACCGTTTTTTCAGATTTGATGAAGAACTAAAGAAAGCTGTTCTTCTCAATGTTAGAGGGACGAAACTTGTACTAAATCTTAGTAAGGAGTGCAGAAAACTCGACGTAAAGCTTTGAGCTAAATTAAATTATCTACTTATTTTAACTTTTCAGTTTTATTTTTAATTTTCAGTTTTTTGCATATATCTCGACAGCGTATTGTCATCTTGATATTAAACATCTTCTAGAAAAGTCGTATGATCCACCTGCAGATCCGCATAAAGTTATATCAGCCGTAGAATGGCTGGATAAAGACACAATCAAAACAATAACAAAAAAGTATTTTTATCACAATTATTTGCATCAACAAATTTAATTTAATGTAAATTATAGAATTTTGGGTGATATCCCCAACACATACGCATACACCAAATCATTGGCCGAACATCTAGTTGTGGAGACATTCAAGGAATTGCCATCAGTAATACTGCGACCATCAATTGTTATTCCAATATGGAAAGGTCCAGTTCCTGGCTGGACCGATAATTTAAATGGACCCACAGGACTCTTAATCGGAGCTGGCAAAGGTGTTCTGCGCACAATGTACTGCAACGCCAGTGGATATGGCGATTATCTTCCGGTTGATATTGCCGTGAATGGGATACTTATATCGAGCTGGCGCTATATGACGACTAAGGATTTTAAAGTGCCATTTACGCATTTGACTAGCTCCAATGAAATAAAAGTATCTTGGCAACAAGTCATTGAGCTGGGGCGATGGGTCATTGAAAATCGACTCCCCTTAAATGGGGTCGCTTGGTATCCTGGCGGCTCTATGAAATCAAATAAATATGTCCATTATGTCTGTACGGTATTATTTCATTGGGTTCCAGCTATTCTCGTCGATATCCTTTTGTGGTGTTTGAGATATCCTCCGGTGTAAGTTCAGTTATATTTAAGACATACCAAGTAAACAAAATAATTTAATTCTAGCCTCTGTCGAGTACAACGGCGCATTCAAAAAGGATTCGAAGTATTTGAGTACTATGCCAACAATCAGTGGCAATTCGACAATGCGAAGGTGATCGAATATCGAAAACAAATGAACGAAGTTGAGCGACATAAGTACGTAATCGAGAAAGTTGATCTCGATATGATCGAATATTTTGAAGCGTGTGTACTGTGTGCCAGAAGATATATACTTAAGGAGGGTGATGAAACTATTCCAGCTGCAAGGAGACATATGAAAATGTAATTATTGTTTTTCTTTATCGCATAAGCGTTTATTCAAGACCGTTTCTTTTTTGCAGCATGTGGTGCGTGGATAAGTTTTGTAAGATACTATTCTTTTGCTTTGTTTTTTATATGATCGGATCCTGTATTTACAATAAGCTCTTCCCGGTGGAAAGTTACGTAAAAGAGGACTTCTAGTGAATAATATTTAGTCAATACTATACAATATTCCATTGGATGGGTTGAACCGTAAAATTAAAATTTGGTGATGTATTGTGTGTTTTGTGTTTACACTTATATATATATATATATATATATAAATATATAAAATATAAATATTTTTTAAAATTATTTTCTGTCTATCCATTCCAGACATTCTTTAACGACATATGTTTCGTATTGAACTTGGCTACATGCCACTATGTGATTGTTAAATTAGTTCAATCTTCCGGTATCCTAACGCTGCAAGTAAATCAAATTAAATCACAATAGTACTAAAAGTGGTGATGCATGACGGATTTTTAACATGTAGTATACATGAAATCCCTTACAATTCCATATTGACTGTAATTTATAACATTAGATGTTGGATGAGATTAGATAAAAAACATACTGCAAATCGGCTGCAAGCCAATCGTATGATACTCTAGATGAAATACTGAACTTCGATTTATATTGTATTTGGGGATACAGTAGGATCAGGAATGAACATATAGTTTGTCTTCTATTAAGGACTCCTATTTGGTTGCTACTCGAATTTAAAAGACTACCACATTCTCTTCTGGTCAGTTTGAGAAGAAAAGCAGCGGTTCGTCCATTTGGTCCCTCAACAAAGTTTCTCTGTCTGCCGCATTCCCGAAAGAAACCACCATCTCTCAATATGTAATACACTCACCCATTCAGCAATAACAGCCCTAACAGAGGCAAGAGATAGACCGAAAACCGGTTACGGACGGACGGACGGACAGCAAACGGATTTGGGGTTTTTGGCCACAACTAAACACAAAATAATATATAACTTTTTTTCGTCCAAGACTCGGTTCTATGCGTTACAAACTTTTCGGGCTGGATTAAACTTATAATACTCTATATGATTTCATCTAGAGTATAAAAATCTACCAATGGTCTGGGCAAAACTTTATTATTTCGGGTCAAAATTCGGGAGTGGTCCAAGTCGGAGTATATCCTCAGTTGTTTGGAGCTTATGAGGTTTCTTGGAAAGTTAATTTTGTTCTTAAAATACAAATATTTAAAATAGATATTTTTAGCCGATTAAACATTGAAAAAGCAGTGTAGACTATTGGAATTTCGGTATATTTTGTACAATAAAAGCCCATAGAAGCTGCCTTATCAGACTTAAGAGATATGACGCATTGTTAAAACGTATACAAACCGATTACATCCACTTCGGGGTTGAATTTCGTAAAAATTGTGAAACAGTTTTTAGCTGATTTCATAAGAAGCAATTTGTTATATCATCAGACCTAGGCATTTTAAAAATTTGTGAAAACGTAAGGAAACCCTTCACACCCCATTGGTTTTTGAAATTCGAAAAATCGTGAAATTTTTTATCTCATCTGAACTAATGGATGACAAAATAGTGAAAACATATGCAAACCCTTGGGGGTTGAATATCCAAAAATTGGAAAATGGGTTTGTATGCGATTATATAAAAAGTCTGTGGAAGTGTCTAATATCTCATTCAAACCTAAAAAAAAAATCTGCCAACAGTCTGGGCGCAACTTTATTATTTTATGGGTAGAAGTCCGAAACGTGTTTAATGATGAGATACGGTGTTGGGTACTATGCGACTGACAACCTAAAAAATAACGTTCCAAATAGCCTCCTGATTATTTCCCGACTACGTTTAAAGCTTATAGAAGTAAAAGTGAATTCCAAATCTCAATATACCTTGGGAATATATCAGAATTCGTGAATATGTACACAACCACCTTACACCCCCTTAGGAGTTGGATATCGAAAAATGTTGAAGATCGTTACTAGGCGCTTATATAAATAGCCCGCAGAAGTAAAATTGCTGTGATAGCTCGACATGTCTAAAAGTTTTAACGAAATTCGTGAAAATGTGGATTCACGGACATTTTTTTTACTCAACCAACCAACTCACCCCCCAACCCTACACCCCACTACCCCCCTTAAAAATGTTAGCCCTTGTCTAATCTTCAAGTATCCCTAAGGCAACCACAAATCTTTTGACATTAATCGTTCAGGATATATGGCTTTCAAGCGTTTTGGACTCATTGTTTTCTCCCCCACTCCAACACCCCTCAAACCCTTATCTATAATTGTTTTGCAAATGAGTCCACTATCATAGTACTACATAAGTTCCAAGTTTCAGGTTCCTAGCATAAGTGGTTCCTGAGATCTGGAAACCAAAATTTTTCGTTTAAGCGCTCCCCCCTCATCCCCCTTACACCCCCACCCCTCAAAAGATACCAGTCGTAGGAGTTTACCCAATCTATCCACCAAAAAAATTTCAACTCACAATATTATATATTATTAAAAAATAATAAAGTAAAAATGTCGCAGCTGAGAAAAGTATTCAACTCCCTTATACCCCTTAGGGTTGAATATCTAAAAATACTGAAATTGACTTTTTGGGGATTATATTGGAAGCCTTAGGAAGTAAAAATGAAGTTGATATCCCATCAAATCTAAGCAATATCTAAGAATTTGTGAAAATATGTGCAACCTCCTAACACCCACTTTGAGGTTGAATATCCAAAAATTCTGAAAGGAGTTAATAGATAAATATGAAGATAGCGCGAGAAAGTAAAAACCAATTCAATTTCTTATGACTTATACCCTCTCAGGGGTTGAAAAAGGAAAGAACTTAATAACAGGTTTTAGGCGATTATTACGCAGGCCTGTGAAAGTGAAAAGATATTCAATGTCTAATCAGACCTAAGGGATATAGCAGAATTCGTGGCAATGTATACAACCCCATTACACTCCCCTAGTGGTCGAATATCAAAAATCTTGAAAATACTTTCTAGGCATCTATGTGAGGAATCCGTAGAATAAACATTAATTTAATATTTAAGAAGACCTAAGAGATATGATGAAATTCGTGAAAATATATGCATTCCATTTTATTTTATCATTTCTTTTGCCCCACTTGTACGCCAATGGATATTTGAATTTCTTTTAACTGAATTGCTTAACTAGTAGATCTACATACACCCACCAAGTTTCAACTTTCTAGCATTCTATAGATAGGAAAAACACCACCCACCCTCGTACCCTATAAAAAAATTATGGGTTCTCGAGATATAAAAAGGAGAAATATTTCTTTTTCGCCCTCCCCCACCCTCTCTCCTTACACACACACCTCCAATTTTTTTTACCTTATTACGGGTCTATTAGGCCTACTTCCCATAAAAATTTTAAACAACTATCTTGGAAGGTTCTTGAGATAGGATACGAGATTCTTAAGAAAAATTCTTATCTCCCCAACTTCTATGCCCCACCACTCCTTTAAAAATTTTACTTTTGTCAAACTTCATTTAATGGCATACCAAATTTTATTTTTCTAGCGTAATTGGTTCATGAGATATCGTAATCTAAAGTTTTTCACCCCCCACCCCTGGACGCCGCTCTTCCCACTCAAAATTTTATTTCTGGTCTCCTAGTATATCTACAGTCCGTCTTTAAGTTTCAATTTCATGACATTAACCGTGTAGGAGATATGGATTGATTGAAGAATGTCTAATCTCGGTTTTTGAGCGTTTCGTTTTTTCCCACATAATTCGATTCCCTAAAAAACAAGCTATAACATGTTAAATTGTGATTACTAGTTTTGAAGATATAACAGTTTTTATGAGGAGAGTACATGTCCAAAAGACTTTTCTTTACCATCCTTATCTCCTCGGATATTGAAAACTGACCCATTTTGTAGAACATGTTTTTTCTCAAAATACAACAAGGAATCACACCTTAAAATATTGCCACTCATGTACCGGACACTCTGAATAGTAGCCAGTATACGCATACTAAACGTACACGATACAAGAAATTAAAAAACCGTGTAGGTACATATCACGCTTTTTTATCTACGGAACACTAAACAAGCAAACTACACAACAAGTAAGTACATATGTGCATACCGGTATTTTTATTACTATTTATTACTTAATTTATTGTTTTAGTTTAGCAGTTTAAACCAAAACATTTGTCTTTTTTGACAATTATAAAAACAACAAATGAAGAATTAATTCACTCTTGACCCGCCTTCCCATCGAACTCGATCGATTTCAAATCGCAATCGTAGGAAATGTAAATGTACATAGATAGGTAGGTAGGTAGGTACGCGTGGCTGCCGGGAGAACACGGACACACTTAGACCTAAAAGGTCCGTTGTGTTACCACAGGATCATCGAATCCGGTCCTACTCGTCGAGCCATTTAGAGCTTGCAATGAAGCGTTGGATTCTCGCGACCTCCATTGAGGCAAGGTCACCGAGACAGTCGAAGAAGTAAGCTCCAAGATGAGCTTTCCTTCTGGCTGATAGAGCTGGACAGGTACAGAGAAGGTGAAGGACTGTCTCCTCCTCCTCCTCATCCAGGCAGCTTCTACAGAAGTCGTTTGAGAAGAGACCGAGTCTTTTAGCATGTCGACCTATAAGACAGTGTCCGGTCAGGACACCGACTGTGGTGCTGATATTCGCCCTTTTGAGCAAAGTCAGCTGTTTAGAGCGTTTTAGATCCAGCTCCGGCCAGATCTGTCTCGCAGTGTGACATGTAACACCGTTTGCCCATCTTGAGTTGGTTTTCTCAATTGAGTCCAATCCCAGTAGCAGTTTACATGTAGAGAGAGGCACACCCAGATTCCGGTGTTCCGGCATAATCTGAAGGGTAGTACCGCGTCGAGCGAGTTCGTCAGCCATGCAGTTCCCTGGAATATCCCTGTGTCCTGGCACCCAGCACAGGAGAATATTGAACTGTTCAGCCCTCTCCTTAAGAGATGATCGACATTCTGCGGCGACCTTTGATGTTGTCGAGGCCGATTCCAGGGATTTTATTGCCGCTTGGCTGTCTGTGAAAATGCTAATATCTCTAGTAGATATTACATTACACCTCAGCCAGGACAAGGCCTCCTTGATCGATAAGAGATAGATGGATAATGAATGATACATTATATATTTCTTATTATTACTTTATTATTTTTTAATAATAAAGTATTGTGATCGACCTGAAATTTCAAAAAAAATTGCTACCCTGAAATTTTGTATTTACACGTTTTAGGTTTAGTAAACACCAAAAAAGCAAAAAACGTCCGTCCGAAAATGTCCGTCTGTCTGCCGTAGACGCCGTCCGCCGTACGCCGTACGCAAAATCATTTGAAGGCCAAACCCATTGAGGTATTAATTTGAAATTTTTATGGTGGGTAGATTGCGTAAATTCCTATGATTGACATCTTTTGGGGGGGTGGGGGTGTAAGGGGGATGAAGGGAGAGCGTTTTAGGCGAAAAATTTTGGTTTCTAGATCTCAGGAACCGCTTATGCTAGAAGGCTGAAACTTGGAGCCCTATATAAAAATCTGCCAACAGTCTGGGCGCAACTTAATTATGTTCCTGCACACATTACTTAAACCACCTTCCGATAGTTACAGTATCAATCTATCACCACCGCTGACAAAGTAGTAATGCTGTAACCTGCATCACACCAGACACCACCAAATGCAGAAAGTAGACCGGTTTTGTGATGCTTTTAATATGGTACATGTACGCATTTAGATATGCCGTTGTGCACATATAGCTCTTTGCGATAGTTTAGTTGCGTTAGCCATTCAGTCCGATTAAAATTTTCTGGTCTATGGGTACTCTAAAAGTAATTAAACAAAACTTCTGGGAAATAATTCATTATGAAGCAATTTTCTAACATACAACACAGTTTTATTCTTCAGTATCATATTGCCGGTGTTTTTGAATAGTACGTATGAATATTGAATACGAAAATATATAGGTACAATTTATTTATTTATTTATAATATCTGTGGTCACAGTGAATAACTTGGTAAGTCGAAAAATATTAAAATGGGATAAGTGTACTGTGGTCATCTCCCAAGGCTTACAAGCACTGTGAAAAAGTTATTGTTATATGTTATGCGATCACTGAGATGTCAACAAATTTAATTTTTTCACAAAAACTGAATTTACAGGAATAGTTCAATTGTAAAAATAGCAAAAAAGTGCTGCTCTGAATAGTTCCGTTTTTAGACTTACCAAGTTATTCACTGTGACCACAGATATAATAAGAGCCATATAAATATACACAATTATTACTTAAGAACTAATGACTTACCATAGACCATCATCTTAAATTAATTATGTAAGCTTTCGAGACAAGTCAGGTTTGTTATCTTTATTTCTATGACTATTGTTTACTGTGCTTACACAAGTGTATAGATATTCTTTAGTTTCTATCTTTCTATTAATTCTTTAAATTTATTGTTTTTGAGCAGGTAATTTAAGTTATAGTTGAAGTTATTATTATGAGTTGGGCGAAAGTCGAGTGTGACTCTGCATGTAGCGCAGGTTGGCGGCGTCACTTTGTTGAGAAGATGTTTATGAGTCCAGCTGGTATGTCCTAGTCTCATCCGTGTGATGACTATAGGGTAAAGTACCCATTGCTGAGCATTGGCGGATACAGGGGGGGCGGAAGGGGCGGCCGCCCCCCCCCCCCCCCAAGAGCAATTCCGAATTTTCTAAACATACATACCTACTTCAACCGTTCTCCGATTTTTTTTACTCCACTGCAATGTGGACTGTAATTAGCATTTACTGTAGTTCTGCGGTGCGCAAAGCACAGAACAGAACCATGATGGTGGATTTACCATACACTCAACGTTTGAGGCGCGCCTCTATCCCCACCATAAAATCAACCAATCAGATAGCTCGTGCAGTCGCAAGAGTCTAACATTCTTCAACTTTTTCTCCGACGCACGCTTCCATATGTGTACACACATACAATGAACTGTGGTACCACACAATTCGCAGCTCATCGTTTCGCACTTATAGGCAAGTTGCGCCGCAAAGGCATCTTGAGTGCAAATTGCTTTCAACACAGCAAATGGTAGAGGCGAGCCTCAAGAGTGAGTGTAAACGCACCATGATAAAAAGACTACAAGACAACATATTGCGTAATAGGGTCATTTCATCAAGAACCGCCAAGAATGACAAAATTTGTGACCTTACCATCTCCGATTCTTTTGAAAATTTTTGTACATTAAGAACTAGTGAAAAAAATAATTGAAATTCAATTTTCTGTTTCTATCTCATTTTTTTTGTTAGTTATAGTATGTTAAAGTTTTCGAAAAAATGGTGTCCGAGTCCTCTTTGAAAATGAATATCGCTGGTAATTTTTATCCTAGAATAATAAAATATGGCTTATTTTAAAGGGGAAGGTTGTCGCAATAAAAATTATCTTTGAAATTTTTTTCAAGGATAATGATTTTGTCCTTTATCCCTGAATATTTCAAAACGGTTTTTTTATTTTTTTATATTTTTATTATATATATTATACTGTTTTTCAAAACATACCAAAAAATTAACTTGGGATCTCAATGGGATCGGGGTCAAAAAAATCGAAGAACATTATAGTGGTTCTCAATTATTTTATAGAAAAATTGTCATTTAATCAAGAATCGCCAAAAGTGTGACCTTATCATCGCCGATTCTTTTGAAAATTTGTGTACTCGAAGAATTAGTGAAAACAAAATATGATTTCAAGTTTTTGTTTCTATCCCAAAAAAGATGTCCGAGTGCTCTTTGAAAATTCATATCTCGGGTAATTTTTATCCTTGAATAATAAAGTAGGGCCTATTTTAAAGATTGTTATTGTTTTTGTTAGTTAAAAAATGAGATAGAAACAAAAACTTGAATTTCAATTAATTTTTTCACTAGTTCTTCAAGTACAAACATTTTCAAAAGAATCGGAAATGGTAAGGTCACAACTTTGGCGATTCATGATGGAATGACCCATAATGAGATGAAAACAATATGATCCCGTTTTTGCTAAGTGCAGTCTATATAGCTAAATTCACCCCCCCCCCCTCCCCCGACAGCAAAGTCTGGATCCGCCACTGTTCCTGAGCCCTCTCACTAGTAATGAGCCCCCTTTGCAAAATTTTCACCAATAGCTAAGAACATGCTTGGTTTAGCTAAATTTTGTTTTTTTCGTTAAATGCTGTTATTCTTTATTGTGAGTTCGACATACACTTTCCATGTGGTTCTCCTTCTGTCGGAAGAAATATTTCGTGCCGAACGGACTGGCCTCCTTAGTGATGTGAAAAATTAACTATTCTTGTGCAAATGTATAAGGACTTCATTTTGATTCAAACAGCAGATAAGTACCGTATTTCAATCTTAGGTTTTACTATAGTTTATACTGATAGATTTATACATTTCCTACATATTTAAAATAAAAAGGCCTAGAATTAAAGAATTTCTTGCGAAATTAAAGGGGGGCTCATTACTGGATCAAAAATTTCATAATTTCTAGTAATAAGCCATAGTGGGGCTCACTACTGAATTAATGGAAAAATATAGCGTTCCAGTAATGAGCCCTGTGATATTTTATAGTCTAGATGAAATCTATATGGGGTGTCCCGAACTCCGTGCATAACTTTGTAAGGGGTTATTCCTTGATATATTTTGAGACAGAAATTGTCCTACAGGGAGGGTCAAAATTTCAATATCCGTGGAGATACAGGATGGTCAAGAAAAGTGTTTCGGACCTGTACCCTCACTCACTTAAAACGTTATATCTTGAAAACTAATAATAAGAATTCAAAGTGTTATAGCTTGTTTTTCCGGGAATCGAATTACCTTTCATTTCATGTAACAGTTCAAATTGTAACTACACCTCATCTTGAGATATTTACTTCAAAACACAAATTTTTCTACTTAAACCCCATTATAAAAAATTTGTATTGCCCATTTATTTATATTTTAAGTATCGAGAAAATCAATTAAATGTAAATGAGTTTCAACATAAGTGATGCACTTACCTTTATGTGGTAAGCAAAACTGGGTACAGGACTTTGTATTTTTTAATGGAGTATCTAACAAAATAAAAAGCCTATAAAAGCAAAACTACCTTCATATTTTGATCAGTTTCAGTTACATTGCTAAAACTAGAAGGTATCAGTAGAATTTAGGGCCATTATTATGATCGTCAGGTTAACTTTAACTGGAACCTTAACCGGAAATTTTGTATGAGAATCTGTTAAAGTTCCAGTGAGAACGTAACTGAACATCATAGGAATATGAATGAAGAATATGGAGACATTATGTTCATCTATGAAGAGTGGCAGGGAAATACACTAGCGGCGCGATCGCTGTATCACTAGATATATCCTAATCGACTGACACCTGACAGGAGAGTATTTCAATACGTTTACAGAAGGATTCGGCAAACTGGCACCATTGGGACAAGCAGAGTAAATGCAAATCCTACGCCGATAATCGCTGTTCAGATCGATAAAAGAATACTGCATGCAGTTCAAAGTGATCCATCCATCAGTATCCAACGCTTGCATCATTACCATCACACACCTGTGCAGGAGATTATTCATTGATTTGCCCAAAAAGATGGAGTTTTGCAATTGGCTCCTTGACCGACAAATAGATGACGAGAATTTTATGAACAACATTCTTTGGACGGATTTACCAGAGACTGTATCACAAACTTCCACAACCTACATACGTGGGCACAGAGCAATCTACACACAAGAAGAGTGGCATCATTTCAGCACAGATTCAGTGTCAATTTATGGTCAGGTGTGATTGGCACGATTTCATTGGATCTATTAGGCTTCCGCCTACTCTAAATAGTTCCAATTACTTACATTTTTTAACAAATGATCTACAAGACTTATAGGACGATATTCCACTGATACGATTGGCTTCCATGTTTTACAAACACGATGGTGCTCCAGATAATTACGGTTGACAAATCACAGATTTTTGGTTAAAATCCAATTATAGCAATCGCCGGATCGGTAGAAATGGACCGATACACTTGCCTGCGAGATCTCCTGATCTTACTAATATGGATTTCTTTGTATGGGGACAGATGAAGGACCTTGTCTAAGCAACGGCAGTAGTAACATTAAAAGATCTAAATATCAGGATCGATGCGCCATCAACAGAACTAAGGCAGGAGTTGAGGAGTATGAATACCTAGAGAACACTTGCAAAACGAGCTTTAGCGTGCATTCAAAATAAAGGTGATCATTTTGAACATTTACTGTAAATAAAAAATTTTGAAATAAAGCATAAAAACTATTATTAAATTCTTTCAGTTCAAGCAAAAAGTGTAGATCAACATGTTCTTCTTTTTTTCATAAAAGAGCAATATTTCTGGAATCATAATTTTTTCTTAATTATTAAACTTATTCAATGCAAGTGTCAACTTTTGGAAGCAATAATATTAAATTAAACTGGCGTTCTCTGAGAAAAACTATTGATCACGAAATTTTTATAATAGAATAGAAGTAGCAAAATTTGTGTTTTGAACTAAATATCTCAAGATCAGGTGCAGTTACAATTTGAACTTTTACATCAAATGATAGGTAATTCGACTCCCTGAAAAACAAGCTATATCGCTTAGAATTCTGATTATTAGTTTTCAAGATATAACGTATTAAGTGAGTGAGGGTACAGGTCCGAAACACTTTTCTTGACCACCCTGTATCTCCACGGATATTGAAAATTGACCCTCCCTGCACAACAATTTTTGTCTCAAAATATATCAAGGAATAAAAACTTACAAGGTTGTGCATGGAGTACCGGACACCATCGTTAAAAATTGTATTCTAGAGAAATTCGCACCTTCTTTGGGGGGCTCAGTATTGGGTCGGCCATGGCTCAGTATTGGAAAAAAAGGGCTCATTACTGGGCACACTGGTCTTTTTTCACTATTATTAAATTTTTTAAATAATGTTCTTTGCAAACGTCAAACTAATTAGTTAGTTTAATAGCTGCTTACATAGTCCTTAGAACAAAAAAAACAGGTAACCAAAATATTTTGTCATGCCAATATGCGGAAGACTCAAACTAAAAATTTTTCTTAAGGGGACTCTACCCTAGCTTCTCTGCGAGGTAGTGAAGTTGGCAGTGAGAAGATTTCTTTGTGAGGGTTGATTTCTGTCGAGTAGACATTACGTCTATCGGGCCATCGATCTTTGCTTTGTTGGGCAAAACAGCTTTTGATTTTAAATGAATATCTCTAGAGGGTATGGCCAGGCTAGTCAAAATACTCTGCTTAGAGCTGTTGAAAGCAGTTTTGTCCGCGAACTCGTTTCCAGGTTCCCGAGTGTCCTGGTATCCAGCAAAGCATGAACAATTTAGAAATATTCAGTATGAACTAAATTTAATTCATATTATATATTTATATTTTCACTTCAATACAGTACTTGAATTTAGTACCTTAAAGCTATTCAATTTAAACGGAAATACTGAATCCTAGATGGATCGAGTACTTAAATGAAATTCATTCAGACAAACGTACTGAACTCATGTGCAATATCTATTAAGGGAATTCAAATTTTACAGAATTGCGGTACTGTATCGGGATTGTAATCCAGAACGTAGTCACTCATGCAGTCCCTTTTTAATTATTATTTAATTAACTTATAACTCAGCGGAGGATGAATTCTGCAGGTTATGCTTATACGAAATGGGTTCTAACACCAGTACGTAATCCTCAAACTCCAAAAGAAATGCGCTATAATAAAGCACACATGGAAACCCGTGTTGGAATCGAACAACTCAATGGTGAACTGAAAAGCAGATTTCGGGCAATATTTGAGCGCTTATGAGTTGATTTAGATACAGCTAAATGTGTGATAGTTGAGTCAGCAGTTCTTTTTAATATTGCTAAGGAACGAAGTTGCCTTTGTGAGTATATTTACATTCATATTACAATAATAAAATATTTTCTTATGAATTTATAAGTGCATTCTCGCAGATTCCAGAGTATATCAAAATTCAAATGATACAATAAGGAGATGCCCACCACTTGAATCTACCAATAATGGTAGAAACTACCGTAATTACATAAGCAACAGATTCTTTTAAATTCTTGTATTTTATAGATAAAAATATGTACATAAATAAAATAATTGTTAAATTCTGTTTCAATAAATAATAAAAATATGACTGAATTTGAATGAACAAATTTAAAACAACAAAAATATGGCAGAAATTCATCCATATCTTACTAGCTAATAACAAAATATAATGAAACCAAAGAATACATCATAGATGGATCATAATACTAAATCACAAAAATAATATTACCACTTCATGGATATCGTTTGAATCAATTTCAATAGTATCCTCTTTAAAGACTTCTGGAATCATTCCTTGAATTTGAAACTCCAATTCTTCAGGCTCTTTCACAGGTCCTTTGTTGCCGGTTTCCAGACGCTGCAGCTTGTAGCTGTTAATGGCTTTTGTTGAGTTCAGCTTCATTCGAACCCATTGCTCTTTCAGCTGCTTCATAGTACGCGAAGTATAACCAGAACATTGCATGGCTTCGCTTTCTCTGCTCCATGCTTCCGACTCTTCTTGATCATTTTCAAGTCATTTCCGCGACTGTCTATCACTGACAAATAATCCTGAATAAAGAGTGCGGAGCATTTATTTTTCATTGCCTCAAAAATTTTCAGTTCTCTGTCTCTATAATTATTTATATTATTTTATTAAAATTTATTATTGTTATAATATAATACAAGTTATAAAATACTAACCACTTTTTAATCCATATCCGCTAATTTTATATTGCACTTCTATTTTTAATTAATTATCTCTTTCGTTTACAAACAAACTTTGACATTAACAATGTACTAGATAACACGCCAAAATTTATTAAATTTCACATGTTTGCTACAGCTGACTTTATTTTGATTATGAATACAAAATACTTAAAGTCGGCTTTAAATTTAAAGCCAGTTTTATTAAGAGTAGACTTTATATGGTGTTTAAGAATAGCGGCCTATGTTTTTAGATATGGTCGGCACGATAACTCAGACAATTTTGAAATTTTTTTTTTTAAATTTTCTATTTTCTCTATAGTCTGACGAGAGGTTTTTTTTAATTTTTTTGCTTGGAATTTTTTTTATAAATTATTATACTCAAATTTTTCTTTAAAAAACTGATTACTAAAGTTTGAAATACTGTAACTATACCTACTACATTATTTTACAAGATTCTTTTTTATTTTTGCAAATTGAATTATGGCGCCATGGTTGTCATAAGTAGTCCGTTTATACCCGTAAAAAACAATGTTAATATTAAAAAATAAAAAAAAAAATTTTTTATAGTTGAATAGGTAATAAGATATGTGAACTTAACAAATAAATTTTTTTTTCACCATATAACCTTTGTAATAATTTTTCAAATTTACTCGGTTTTCAGCGCGTGCAGGGTTATGTGAGCCCTTAAGAACTAGTGAAAAAAATAATTGAAATTCAATTTTTTGTTTCTATCTCATTTTTTTTGTTAGTTATACATAGTATGTTAAAGATTTCCTAAAAAAGATGTCCGAGTCCTCTTCGAAAATTCATATCTCTGGTAATTTTTATCCTTGAATAAAAAAGTAGGGCTTATTTTTTGTTGTTGTTTTTGTTAGTTAAAAAATTCCAATTATTTTTTTTCACTAGTTCTCCAAGTACAAAAATTTTCAAAAGAATCGGAGATGGTAAGGTCACAACTTTAGCGATTCTTGCAGGAATGATCAATAACAAGATGAAAACAATATGATCCCGTCATCAGATGACACTTTTTTTGCTAAGAGCACTCTATGTAGCTAAATTCACACAGAACTTGATCAAACAAAATTGCCAAATCAAAAAAATTTCAGAACCCCCCCCCCCCCCCCCCCCCCCAACAGCAAGGTCTGGATCCGCCACTGGAAAACGGACGCTACAAATGTCATCCGCTACTTATGCTGTTATGACACTGGCTATTTCCTCGCTAGTTTCAAGTGCAATAAAAGTCAATCGTGCGACAAGGCGACCAATATAGAGAGAAAGAGATTACCGCTAAAAAATACCCTTGCTGATGCTACCGGCATCTAGTAGACGAAATTAACAACTGACTTGTTATAAAAAATACTGATCTTAGCGCGTTTCATAACATAACATGACACTTTCCATAATTTATACATAACGAACTGTCAAAAACAAGTCTGTAGCGGCTGGAAAATCTAGCCGCCAGCGGATTTTTCTTGGATTAACTGCTAGAATGTTGCGAAACACTGCTCGAATGCGCTTTGTTGCAGCTTTTTTTTGACAGTTATGGATTGTTTTTTGACAGTTACCCATAGTTTGCTGTTCGGACTGTCTCTCTCACACCAATGTCTAAATTGTATGTTAAAGTCTCTATCCCTCTCCATTTGGATTGTCTAGCCGCTTTAAAGCCGCAAAAATAGCCAGTGTCATAACAGCATTACACGGGCTCTGTTCATGATTTCTGCTATAGCTGCTATTAGCTGCTTTTGTATGCTTTTGTGTGTCCAAAGCAACCAAAAAGCTACTTTCTCGTGCTGGCTATTTGACACTAGAACTGTCCAAGATTTTTAAAAAGCTGCTTCCATGCTGCTTTTTGTTGCTCATACTCCGGACTGTAGCAAGAAAGCACTCGCTCGTTTACGAGTTCGGAAATGAATTAAAAACGACTCATTGGGCATACCAAAATGGTATGAAAAAAGAACAAACCTATTAGGTTTGTTCTTTTTTCATTCAGCCTCTTCACCTCATTGCACTCACTCAAGAGTTAGTGCAGAAAAGTGTAGGGTGTAGCCAAAAAGAACAGACCTAATGCTGTTATGACACTGGCTATTTTTGCGGCTTTAAAGCGGCTAGACAATCCAAATGGAGAGGGATAGAGACTTTAACATACAATTTAGACATTGGTGTGAGAGAGACAGTCCGAACAGCAAACTATGGGTAACTGTCAAAAAACAATCCATAACTGTCAAAAAAAAAGCTGCAACAAAGCGCATTCGAGCAGTGTTTCGCAACATTCTAGCAGTTAATCCAAGAAAAATCCGCTGGCGGCTAGATTTTCCAGCCGCTACCGACTAGTTTTTGACAGTTCGGTACGTATAAATTATGGAAAGTGCTATGTTCTGTTATGAAACGCGCCAGAACCGGTATTTTTCTTAACATACCAGCTGTTAATTTCGTTTACTAGATGCCGCTAGCGTCGGAAAGAGCGGTATCTCTGTCTTTTTATTGTTGTTCGCCTTGTCGCACGATTGGCTATTATTGTACTTTTTTCTAGCGAGGAAATAGCCAGTGTCATAACAGCATTATGCATGCAAGAATCAAGCAAATAAAAAAGTTCGAGTTATGTTTCTGCACTAATGCGTTCATTTTGGCTAGTCAAAATGTGTAATTCTACACTAAGTGTAATACACTTTAAGTGTAGTGTACACTAATTGTAAGTGTACACCAAACCATGCAAAACGAACAAACCTTATGTTGACGTGTTTACAATTTTTCCAGTTTCTTGAGGTGAAAAAATATTCGGCTGAGGAAGCGTATCCAAGCCTAGATGCTAGGGATTAAATAAGAGATGGAATTAAATCAATTTTTTTATGAACTATCTAGAAATATATATATTTCTCCTCTAGAAAATGCCCTTCTTAGTTTCATTTCCACAATTCCTTGGTAAAATAAAGTGCATAACACGGCCAACTTCACAATGCTTTACTTCAAAGTTTCAGTTTCGTTTTGTGTTTTTATGAGTAACTTTTGAGTACGGCAGCTACGGGCCGCAGAAAAATTAAGTTTTGTTTTCCGTTTTAAAATCTAGTTCGTTGATTTGCATATTACTTGAAAATGTCGATGCTCGAGGGGACCTTGAACAAATGGACGAATGTAATGAAGGGGTGGCAGTATCGCTGGTTCGTGCTGGATGAGAACGCAGGGCTACTTTCTTACTATACGGTGAGTCTGAAAACGGATGAAGTCATTTGATTTGATCGGCTACGAACCTGCTCCAAGATGTGTCTGAACAGACACAGCTAATTTTAATTGCTAGTTGGTCAGGGTCATTAAATGAACGAATGTAGTGATTGGGGCAACCTTGTCAGCTACGACCCGTAGGAGTGCTTATCTTGCGCTGAGCACGAAGATGACATGTCTGTTGCCTTTACTTGCCTTCAAAAATATTTTTTTTCTCGTCTGTTTCGCACGGTTGACGTTTTGCTTGTCATCTTACTAAACTGCATTACCATCACCTGTCTGGTTTGTGTTCTTTTTTTTGCACAAACAGAAGCACGTGCCATAAACCCGGCAATTTGCAAATTTTGTTTCACTGCCAATTGCCGAGATATTTCATTTCTTTGAAATGAAATTATTAATTACGTTTCTTTGCAAAGTTTACAGCATTTATTTCTGAAGAAAACTTAAATATCGTTATGATTCTAGAGCGCCTTGACGCACGAACCGCCAGTTATTGATCGCAGTCCATATTTCAGCAACTAATCGAAAAGGAGGAATTAACGAATTGTGATTGCACCTGCTGCTGCCTACTTGTAGTCTTTGGCAACTTGCCACGACAATTTAAATTTCGTTATTAAAGGCAAGACACGATTTAGCTCAATCTAACTGCATAGCAAGCAAGTCAAGTCAGGAAGGAGTGAATTGTTCAACTTGTCGAAAGATTGCCCACTGAAACATAATTTTGACAAAATTTCAGTTTTCAAAGACAGCTGTGGTAGAACTACTAAATTTTGTACGTCAACTACCAAGTTATTGACAGCAATGATGCCGACCTGGGTATAAGAAGTGAATAAAAAAAATTGAACTTGCCTTGACCAAAATACTACTACTATTGACAAATATATCGTGTGTTTTGGTGGCAAATTTCGGAACCTTGCCAGCAAGAAATTTACCAGTTAAGTCCGCCGGAGCTCCGCCGTAGCATTCACCATCAATCTTTCAGTTAAAACGTATATGCCTCGCATAGATATATATATACTGGATATGACAAACAGCGATTGAGTTGAAGGCAGACATCGTCGCATTCACTTACACGCAAAACAACAACAATTGACATAACGAACCTGTGTTTTCTCACTCACATTTATATTATGTCCCGCTCTTGAAACACGCTAAACAACAACAATTTGATATAACGAACCTGTTTTGTCTCACTTCTCTGGCTTCAAAGCGCTTTATACAAAACCGGTGGCTTGTCGTCTCCATTAGCTCTATGATGCCTCGGTACAAAATACTTATATATGGGTACTTCGTATCGGAGTTCATGCGTTATCTACCTCTTTCAAGATTGCCGTCTTTACTCATGGTTAACGATAATCCGTAGTTGATTGGTAAAATACGGAAACCGGTACCGACATTTTTGCTACGCAGAATAACAACTACCCTGCAAACCACGACTAAGTAATTAACCGGTTAACTACTAAGTAGTATACTAGTAATTATGCTGTTAAAAAGAATAGGCCTACAATAAAAAAAATTACCCCATATGTTATATACTTTTGATCCGCCATCATACCATCTCTCTCGGCCCTTCAGTATTTGATTAGTTTTTGCTCTTTCATTCTCAGTAATTTACTAATAATTTTTAAGTAATTAGCTGGTAGATCTACCAGTAGAGTAGTACCGGTAAAATACTAGTAGTTTTAAAATTAAAATTGGAATGTATTATGTTTGTCAGGAATATGGAACGAAAGATTTTTAGTTTTACATAGTTATTAGTTATTTTTTATATCATATTTACATATTCACTTTTCTTTTCATATGCATAAATCTATTGTGTCTCAATTTGACTGCTTTCCTTATCTCTTTTTATACTCTAGATGAAATCATATAGAGTATTATAAGTTTAATCCAGCCCAAAAGTTTGTAACGCATAGAACCAAGCCACGGACGAAAAAAAGTTATATATTATTTTTTGTTTATTTGTGGCCAAAAACCTGAAATCCGCTTGACGTCCGTCCGTCCGACCGTCCGTCCGTCTGTCCGTTAGCACGATAACTCAAGAACGCCTTCACCTAGGATCTTGATATTTTGAATCTGGATGTTTGGTTGAATTTGTAAGGCTAAGTTCGTTAACGGGCAAAATCGTCCTACTCCTTCGGGTAGCTGCCATACAAAATGTCCTTAAAACACGTGTTCAAGAATATTGGTCGATAGCTTCAGAAGGGTTTAAGCTACGACATTGAAATTTTGTATGTGTTATTTTTCCAATAGTTGGAGCTAAATGTATGATTATGAAGAAAATCCTGTTAGTCCTTCATGTAGCTGCCATACAAATATCCTGTCAAAATGTATTGACTTAATTTACGAAACTCACTATAACTCAAGTAATCTTTTAGCTACGAACTTAAAATTTTGTACAAATTAGTTTTGAGTGAAAAGGAAGTTCGACTTTACTAGTCAGCGAAATCCTTTTACTCCTTCTGGTAGCTGCCATACAAAATGTCCTTAAAACACGTGTTTAAGAATATTGGTCGATAACTTCAGAAGGATTTAAGCTACGTCTTTGAAATTTTGTATGTGTTATTTTTCCAATAGTTGGAGCTAAATATATGATTATGAAGAAAATCCTATTAGTCCTTCGTGTAGCTGCCATACAAATACCCTGTCAAAACGTCTTCACTTAATTTACGGAACTTAATATAACTCAAGTAATCTTTTAGCTATGAATTGGAAATTTTGTACAAATTAGTTTTGAGTAAAAACAAAGTTCGAGTTTACTAATCAGCGAAATCCGTTTACTCCTTCTGGTAGCTGCCATACAAAATGTTGACACGTGTTCAACAATATTTTTCGATAACTTTTGAACGCTTCAAGCTACGAATTTGAAATTTTGTACACGTTCATTTTTGAATGGTTCCAAGGAAAAGGATAAATATGTAAGAAATCGAGTGAGGCCTTCCTGCACCTCCCATGCGAAAGTCCTTCAAAAAAGACATTTTTTTTCGATGACTTACCCAATTCAAGATATGAAATTAAACACTGAATATTGTCTTTTAGGTTTGAGTAGCAATCTAATGGCAGTCCTTAATAAAGGACATACAACATGCACACACGTAATTCTACTTTATCCCCAACTACAATATAAATCGGAGTTCAGTATTCATCTAGAGTATTATACGATTGGCTTGCAGCCGATCGTGACTGCAGTATGTTTCAATATTTATTTTTCCAAGAGTTGAAAACATGTCTGCAAAAGGTGACCAATACATTTCATTTTTAATATTCACACAAGGGTTATAATTCACTGTAACTGAACTGCACTACTTAATAGTTTTTCTTCAAATGAGACTCGACACGTGATATTTTCTATAATTTTTGTTTTTAACTGTTGTCTGGAATTACCCCTTCCATACATTCCCGTACATGGTGTATACTAACGATCAAGTAATTTTTATGGAATTCTACCGAGAAACTACATGAACTATACCAGCCTTTTGTTTGTACATTAAAGGAAACGATTAGTAATTTATAATTAGTATATAATTTAAACGAAACACTCCTAAAAGTATACCGCGCCATCTCATTTTGAAGAGAAGATAAAAAAATGTTTGAGAGTAGAAGATTTCAGATTTCGGGTGGCACGAGCTGCTAGTGTTTATTGCATATGTACATACTTACTCTTACCTTCCAACTATATGCGGTTGCAGGTTGGCCTAATGTGATAATGGCATAATTTAAAAAAAAGTTATAATGAAGCATATCCTAGGTTCCACTCCCACAGCTGCCCTAGAGGTACTTCTCAACCTAGCACCTCAACACTTAGAAATACAGAAATAAGCTATGTTCACTACATACAAACTTTTGAGCTCGGAGGACGAGTCAGAGCGCAAATCAGCTTGCCCAACTCTTTCTGCGGAACTCAACAAGGACCCCATACTAGCAATACCTCTTTCTGATTCAATGGTACCGAAATTCAATTTTACAAGGCCATTCAAAGTTACCTGAAAGGGAGGATTGGGCCACAAACAAACCCACTCAAAAACCGAGATCTATAATCTGGTATACAGACGGATCTAAAACAGATCACGGTGTAGGAGCAGGAGTTTATGGTGTTCGCATAAATGTTAAATTCTACTGTAGCATGCACATAACATCCACTGTTTTTCAGGCGGAGACTCATGCTTTTGAACTATGCATTAGACAAAGTATCAGACGGGGCTACAAAAACCAACAAATATATATTCTCTCGGACAACAAGGCAGCAATAATGGCCCTTCAGTAAGTTCAAATCTACTCCAAACTTTTTTGGAATTGCCTCCAATCCCTGATTGAACTCGGAAACAAGAACAGAGTTAACCTCATTTGGAATCCGTGACACAGCGGCTATGAAGGTAACGAAATGGCCGACTTAATGGCTAGAAAAGTTTCAGAAGCTGACTTCATGGTACCATATCCATTCGGTGTGGTACCATTAACCCTGAAACCGTGTTTGGGGCACAGAGTGCCCCAAGCTATTTTCAAACAATAAATTAGAGACTTTCTAGTTCTATAGCATAATCCCAATGCACAATTTTTTGAAACATATGATATGCACAAATGCGTAAACAAAAGAATCGAACTGGTTATTCTGTGTTTTATTTGCTAAATATGTAAACGCAGGAAAAAGGGCAATTTCGTGTTCTGGGGCACTGCGTGCCCCAGAATATGCGTGCATTGATCATTTGAAAACAAAACATTTAAATGCATGCATTTGATAAATCTATAAACAAAAATAAATATGTAACCAAAAAAGGCGATTTCGTGAATATGCGTATGTAGATCCTTTGAAAAGAAAACAGTTGAATGCATTTAGTTGCCGATGAAATTTCAAGAGATAATTACTTGAGTATTTTGTGATTTAATTTTATAGTTTGGTGATAATTTTGTTTTGTGTTGAGTGGAAATGGATGCTTTTTTGAGATTAGTGAACAATGCAGCGCGTTCAGAGTTATCTGCTGAGGAGCAAGACCTTCTTCAAAACGAGTTCGAAGTTTTTCTTCACAACGATGATGAAAATGGAACTGAAAACGTACCTATTGGCGGTTCAGATTTTCCTGCTGCAGATCATCCTATAGCAATTCCAAACGATTCAGATGAACAAGATTCTGATCAGGATGTTTCGGACGTTGATGATCCAAAGTGCGAGCATAAAGAAGTACAGGATGTACGCGTTTTACAAATCATGGAGGAAATTCGCGAACATGAGATTGCTGCTCAACAAGAACTGCAAGAAGTCAATGAGGAAGAACTACCAGCCATAGAACCAAATAAGGGAATGCGTTATAAGGCTTGGTATACCTAGGTACGCAACTAGGACAACATCGTGCTGAAAACATTTCATATGATCTAGTGCTTTGGCTCTGCAATCGGTATCTAGATAACGGATATAATATCACTATGGATAACTTTTTTACAAGTATTCCATTGGCATTAGATTTGTGCGCAAGAAACACTACTATTATCGCCGCAATTGCCGAAACAGTTCAGAGATCTAAAAGGTGTCTAACGTAGAGAAGTGTAGAAGTGTATTCATCAATTTTTTGCTTCTCAGATTGCATGAGCCTTGTGAGTTACGTATTGTTGTCAACTACACATGCGGATGAGGAAATAGATGAATCAACCAGAAAGCCTGAGATGATTATAGACTACAATGCGACCAAAGGAGGTGTTGACACGTTCGACCAAATGAATAGAACATACACTTATAGGCGCAAGACTAACCGTTGGCCTATGACACTATTTTTCAATATGGTCGACGTAGCAGCCCTTGCTGCTTATCGGATGTTCGGTATTACTAATCCCACATCCGGTACAAGAAAAAATGTAAGAAAACATTTTCTTAAAACTTTGGCTGTTGAATTGGCAAGTAAGCACATCCGAAATAGAATGGAAAAAGGTTCACTACGACAATCAGTGAAAACTGCCCTTTATTAATTGGTTTTGAAGCTACAACTCCAACAGTGTTCCCTGCAGTTCGGTCAAATAACAAACGTAATAGATGCGAAACATGCAAGGCAAACAAAATAAAGGAGACACCAAAACTACTGCTGTCTGTGATTTGTGCAACAACCCTGTTCAAAACATTTTATTCGGGTTTGTCAAAAATGCTACTTTCCGAACTCATCTCCCATAAGTGATACTGACTCAGAAGCTGAATCATGTCTGGATAATTCGACAACCCCATCTACCTCATCTGGACGGCCACATTCAAAACGATCCAGAACCCATTCAACTGTTTACTTTTGGTATTATAGGTATTTAATTTATTATTTTGAATTAGTTTTTACTTTTCATTACTTTGTGAACATTTTTATTTTGGTTTCAATATGGACATAATTAATTTTTCGAAAATACAGACAATGTTTTATTTTCTCTCTTTTTTCCAAACTCATATCAGGTTGTATAAATCAAGAACGCTATTTAGCAAAGAAATAGCCGTATTTTCAACACACCACCCATACATTTTGTATGAAATGCATACTGGGGCACTGAGGGCCCCAGAGCACGATAAGTCCATTTCTTGAAGAGCACGGTTCCAGGGTTAAGTACCTCCACATCTGAGCCAGAAAATGAAACATTTTTCTTTAACAATGGGCGGTGTAACCCTCGAAATAATTTCAAATACGATTAATATTTCGAGAAAAGTAACTAATGCGCAATTATTATTTTATTTAAGAAGATCATAAACTATTTTTTTTGTAATATTTTTCTTTTATTTTGATACCTGAAATGAATGTCTTTAAAAAAATTATGTGCATGATATGTTATGATAGGTGTGTCCTTATTTTTATAAGATTAGATTAGATTAGATCACTTTAATCGATGTTTTAAAGCAAAATATTTAAATAGTTCGTTTACTATCTCAATTTTATATGGAAATTACGTTTTCCACCAGAGCACACGATATATTTGTCAATTGACGAGGATACCGTGTGCTCTTTTGGTAAATTTTGTAACACTCCAAGATAGACAGAAATTTCCAGTTTAAACGTTACTTTCATACAAAAATGAGATTTCGAGTGAATAAAAATATGTTACTCCAAAATATCGCTTAAAGTAAAATTAAATGTATCTTAGAATTAAATACGAACGACAAACGTATCATAACATATCATAAACATAATTTATTTTTTTGAGATACCAATTTCAAGTACCAAAATGTAACGAAAAAATGGTTTATGTTGTTCTTAAATAATTTTTGCAGTATATATTTTTCTCAGAATATTAAAAATGTTTGAAATTATTTCGAAGTTTATAACGCCCATTAATAGAGAAAAATTAACCTTTTTCTGTGGGGTTTGAGCCTATATTCGGAAATGTACAACTGGAAATAAATACTTTATTATCAACCGTATCGATTTCCTATCAAATTACAAAGTGAAATTAGGCAAAACCAAAATTTAAACTGTTGGTCTCGACTCTCGAGTGTATGCGATAGCATCGAAGCAACTGTTCGACTGATATTTGAGATTTATAACAAGCATATACATATTCCTTATAGTTTATGCTCGCTTATAAACTTGCAGTTCACCTACTACTGTGCCCAATCGAATCATTGTGTCATTAATTCATATTTATGTTTA
Organism: Beris morrisii; assembly: GCA_951812415.1. Taxonomy (NCBI): domain Eukaryota; kingdom Metazoa; phylum Arthropoda; class Insecta; order Diptera; family Stratiomyidae; genus Beris; species Beris morrisii. The sequence goes on along the minus strand of OX638311.1, from coordinate 102,958,971 downwards.
TTATTTCGTTTTTATTTGTACAAATGCCACAATAACATTCACAAATTTTGCCATCTTCTTTCCAAGTTTTTTTTTTACTTAAAATCATTCTTAGCCATTTGTATCTTTGCGAAGTGTGATAAAGTTTTCGTTTCAGGCAAATGTGCTGTTGTATGTTTAGTTTTTCTCAAGTAGAATAATGTTGCATTGACGGTGTTAGGTTAGGTAAAGTGAGTGGTCGCTACGCGGCCAAGCCCCGCCAATGGGTCCGTTGTGATCCCACATGTACGTGAAGAAGTGCCCATTGTGCCGAAGCCCACATCTTGGGTAAACCACCACGCCAGCCTGACAAACTGCAGCAGCTTGTCTAACTTAATGTTTGCGAATTCGCCCAAGTCCATGGCGAAACGCGTACCTAGAGAACGTTCCCGCATCCAAGCCAGACCGGGACATTCGCAAAGCATGTGGAAAATACTTTCCTCGGCATCGGGTTCCCTACAACGTCCGCAACACCTAATCTTCTGGCGTGCCGGCCGATCAGGCAATTAACCAGTACACCAATTAGGATACGAAGAGTATTCCTATCTCCGAGTAGGATAAACTCTCGCATTTAGGGTCGGCCAGAGCTGCCTGGCCACGAGACACGATGTGAGGCCTGACCACCTGGTGTTAGCCTCCGATATGGCCGTCACGTCGATAGCTTGTTTAATGTCCTCAATTGGCCTCCTCACTGGAAGAGCTAGCGCTTAATTCAGTGCCGAACCTCTCCTTGTGAGTTCATCCGCAGCCTCGTTGCCCGGAATCCCGCTGTGACCCGGAACCCAACAAATTGTTATGTTAAAAAGAGTGCTTAACGCATTAATCTTATCCCTGCATAGCCTCACGAGGCATGATTTGATCAAGTGTGAGTCGAGCGCCTTAATCGCCGCCTGACTATCTGTTAGGGTTCGTTCCGCATTGCACAAGCCTCTAGCAAGCCTCTGAAATACGCTAAAGCAGTCCGGTATTCTGAATGCCTCGCTATGGTTCAGGTCGGCGGAAAATGCTCCTACACCTGTACCCACGTCTGTCTTCGAACCGTCCGTGTAGATATGAAAGACCCCTTCGTGGAGCTGATCCACATTCCACCCCTCTTTGCTAGTGATCCTCGTTATGAATCTCCTAGAGTATTCGAGCTGCAGAATCAAGTAGTATGTATCCTCTAACGGGTTTTATCACTAAACCGTTCGAGTATGCAGTTGTGCCCCCCGGGTCTAGATACCCAGCTGGCTGATTGTCTTAGTCGCACAGCACTTTTTGCTGCTACAATCTTCCCATAAATATCCAGCGATATAAGATGCAGAATCATCTCTAGTGCCGCTGTAGGTGTGGTGCTAAGTACGCCTGTTGCTCCTGTGGAAGCTAGACGTTGAACCTTGGTGAGTTTATTAGAATAGGCCTGACTATGGCCGTGTACATCCAGTGAGCCATCCCTGGCTGAATCCCCCACTTTTTTCCCGAACATCTTTTTGCAAGCGTAGAGAGCCCCTAAAGCCTTCCTTAGTCGCTCGTCGATATTTTTACTCCAGGTTAGTTTCCGATCCAGGACTATACCCAAGTATTTAGCATTGTCTCTAAGCTGTAGAGTGAGACCCCCCAGTTTAGGGAGTGTGAACTCTGGGATTTTGGTTATACGCGTGAAGAAGACCAACTCTGTCTTTGAGGCATTGACCCCCAAGTCCACAGCATTGACTCCCAAGCCCACCCGGTCATTAGTGTGAGTGCCCTTTCGAGCAGGTCACTAATACTGTGTAGGAACCTACCCGATATCAGAATTGCTAAGTCCCCCGCGTATGTGACCACCTTCGCACCCTGACGGGAGCCACAGTAGTGGTGAAATCATACCATCCTGCGGCGTACCCCGGGCCGTGTACCTGCGCACTCTGTTACTGTCCAGTGTCCATTCAATGACACGGCTGCTCAGCATTGCGGCTATCCAGTTACAGAACCCCATTTCCACCCCCACGTCTCAGTACATCGCTGATTACCCCAACGTTTACGTTGCTAAAGGCACCCTCGATATCTAGGAAAGCCGCGAGAGTGAATTCTTTAAAAGACAGAGACTTCTCAATCTCCAAAACTACCTGGTGTAGCACCATTTCGGCCGATCTACCTTTGGTATAGGCATGTTGTGAGCCCGACAGGGCAATAACCCCCGCTTTGTCGCGGATGTATATCTCCAGCAATCTTTCGAGGGTTTTAAGTAAGAAGGAGGTCAAACTTATGAGTCTGAAGTCCTTCGCTAAAATGTGGCTTGGTCTCCCCGCCTTGGGAATGAATATAACTCGCGCCTTCCTCCATTTGCAGGGAATGTGGCCGAGAGTAAGGCATTCCCTGAAAATCACCCGTAGCCAGGGAATTAACCAGGGCAGCGCATTTTGCATCATAGTTGGAAAAACCCCGTCTACTCCTGGCGATTTAAAAGGTAAAAAAAACTGGATTGCCCATATCATCTTCTCCGAGCTGACTATTGAGTTGCATGATTCCCGCCCCACGTACTCGTTCATTGGACTGTCTGTGCTGTCCTGTGGTACCTCGGAGCAACCCGGAAAATGCACACTCATTAGCAGCTCCAAAGTCTGGCTCCTAGACTCCGTCCAACCCCTCGCCGAGTCCCGAAGGTAGCTCGGTGCGAGTAGGTCCTTGGATATAATTCTTCTCAGCCTAGCAATTTCGTTGGTCTCCTCGATTGATTCACAGAAGCGTTCCCCAGACTCTCGCTTGGCCCGTTTGACTGTCTTCTTGAAATTTCTGAGACAATTTCTGTACGCCGTCCAGTCCTCCCGCAGATTACTTTCCTTAGCTAAGTTGAATAATCTGCGGGAGATGGTTTTCCAACTCTAGCCCGGATTCTATAGGGCTCGTCGGCGGTTCTGCCAAGTTATTTAAGACCAGTCTGGCAAATTTGGTCCAATCTGTCTTGCGCGGATTTCGGAAGGGCGGAATGGGGGTGGGGGCTTTGTCCATCACATCATACCTAATCAAATAGTGATAAGAGAATGATGCGCGACCCGACACCCTCCATTTATTCCATCTGATAACATCAGAGTCCGAGACGAGCGTGATGTCTAGCACTACCCTCCTGACTTTAGTCACGAAGGTTGGCTCCACTCCCGTATTGCAAATTACTAGATTGGAGTTAATTATGAAATCAAAAAGAGACTCACCCCTGTCGTTGATATCCGAGCTGCCCCACTGGATGTGGTGAGCATTGGCATCAGCACAAGGCTATCTCCTTGCCTACTAGCATACTCTGCCAGTGTCTTCATCTCGTCTGGCGGAGCGCCGCGGTCGTGTGCCATGTAATGCCGATGCCACCAGAAAAGGGGGTAGGCCCCCCCCTCTCTTGCATCTGGCCACGGTAAGGTCCTCTCTGAGCTGTGGGAGGAAAGTAGAAACAGGTTAATACTACGATCGGCGAGAATACACGCTTTTAGCCTATTGTGGCTGCGGGCGTGGTATAACACGAAGTTTTTCAACTTCAGACCTTGAATCTTACCTCTCTCTTGAATCAGAGCGACGTCGATGCGTTCCTCGTTGAGAAACGCACAAAGGTTGGCAGTGGCTGCCTTAGAGTGCTGCAGGTTTATTTGCACTATCCGGAACATCGGAAAGAGCGCACTGAACCTTTGCACCCTTAGCGCCTTCTGTACTTAGCTAGTCGCAAGCGCCTGGATTGGCACTTGACGACCCCACTTCTAGCTTGTCGCCAGAGCCTGTATTGGCGTTGAACGACCCAACTTCTGATGTGTGAACCACGTTCTTGTCAACTAATTTGACGGTCACCACCCCAATAGCGAAGACCAGTCGCACACCGTTCTCCTTGATGATGGAGACGGCGTCTGGCCCTAGTCTCACCTTCTTCCGTTGGTTCCTCCGCCTTAAATATATCCAAGTCACCAGACGGGACTGTTGAATTTTAGTTTGTCTAGGACATCCTTCTTTACCAAAATTGGCGCTGGAAACAAGATTCTGCCTTTTGGCCTATCGGGTATGTCTTCCCGTTGTACCACAGTCAACTGTGTGTTTGGCCACGGGTTGACCAATGACAGTATCGTCGCCTTCACGAAGTCCAGAAAGGGCTCATGGCGACATTTGATCGTCCTGAACAGTCTATGCCATCCTGTGGCACTAAACTGCGGAGCCGGGAGGCCCTGCCGGCCGGGATACGCGCCTTGTACTATTACTAGCACTGTTTTGAATTGGCCTTAACCCCGTCCACGCTAGAGCCCGGAGCTGCATCGAGGTTAGATGCTTCGGATTCAGTTATACGTGCCTTTACCCACTGCATCGTTTTTCGGTCTCGCTCCGTTAAGGACGCCGGATCCTTTTCCAGGATCTTCCTTCACGTATATCTGTTGGTGTTGCAGCGCCTATTGGCCATCTTGGCTTCCGAGTAACGGCGCCTTTGTGTGGCACGCACACGCGCGGGAGTTGCCCCGGTGTTTCCGGCATTAGCCTCCATCTGCCCAGATAAATTGCCTTCAGTAGGCCGTGTGGCACACTCCGTCGACTTCACCTCTTTGGCGATGGCTGCTCCGTCGTTCCCATCTTTGGCCTTTCCCGAGGAGATTGCCGGCTCCAGCAGTCTCTCCTCCATCTCAGCATCGATGGTGTGCTGAGAACTCCTCAGGTCGAGCTCCTCGAGACTTCTCTCGAATACTTCTTCCAGGAGGTTCTCAATTGTCTTTGTAGTTGTAATTTTTGTACTCATTCTTGGACCCACGAGTATCGCGCGAATGGGATGGTCGCCCATGGCAGAGCACAGCATTACCATGGGAAGGCTAATTAAAACCACAGGTCGCCCGGTATCTAGAGTCTATCGTTCGCTACTGAGCTCCTCCTCAACCATGCAGTCATTAGCACGATGATTTCAACGTTGATCCACCTTGTAATCGAGTGGAAACCAGATCCAACTACCGACTAATTACCAGCAGGCACCCACGAGAAAGACTAAAGACGAGGATTTTCCGCCTACCCTTGGCGGTGTTATATGAGGTGAATCAGACTTTAATACCATATTCAAAAATCTCGCGATTTTGTCTAAGTTGCATTTCGGGGTTTGCCCCCATATAATCAAAGCACATCTTATGTTGGATTGGATAAATGCATTAGGGAATTTTTTATCTTGGGACTTGTAAGTAATTGATACGTCTTAAGGGGGTACATCCGAGTAGAAATTTATTTTTTTTTTTCACTCATCTTAAAGTTTGCAGTCTTAAGAATATTGTGTGTAAATTTCATATTGAAATTCCAAGAATTGTGAAAGTTATGGGCAGTTAACCGGAATGGGACCTTCATAGAGGGGACCCTATATAGAGCGGCATTCAAACGCGATTATCTCGAAACATAATTTTCAAAGACGGTCCCCAAAATCTTCGGAAAACGGCTTGACCGATTGCTTCCAAAATTTCACATAATATTTTTGGATAGGTTTTATACTTCGTTACGGAGGATTTTTTTTTTAACTTATTTACTTTTTTTTTATCAAGCCAGAAAGGTCGATAATTGAGGTTTAAAACTGAAAATCAAGTTCAATCGGCCGCCATTTTGTGAAAAATTTTTTTTTTCAAAAACCGCTACGTAGCGAAGAGCATCATACTTTACATTTTCAGAATCTTTTTGAAATTTTTGTTTTGAATCAACCGCCTGCATGAAATCTTGGGAACCGCAGAGCGTGCGAGCGACGGACTTTCTTTACGCCGACCCTGACAGCAGCGCCCCTGATTGATATATATTTATAAAAAAAATTATGAGCGTACCTCAACATATATACTTTCGAATAAAACCAACCTGGATAAAATCGAGCAAATAGTTTTTGAGATAATAATTTCTAAAATTCACCTATTTTTTCTGCTTTCTACTCGGATATACCCCCTTAATACTCCAATATTGGAGGTTATTTTGTTTCTAAGTTTAGTTATGTGTAGAGTCCAGGGGGTTATTCTCGAACTCAAACTATCACACCCTTTTTTACACAGATTTGATTACGTTATCGAACGGTTTATACCACCCCGTATCGATGGTATTGGTATGGAAATTTTCGAAATTTACAAATCTAAAGATTAGGGGCTAGCGTACACACAATCCGGCAACTTTTTAATCGTATTGAGCTGCACGCCCGGCTAAATAATTTAGTCGATGTCCATGCTCACATTGCTTAAACGACTCGGCCGATAGTTACAGTTAATTGGTACTTGTATCAACCTATCACCCACGCTCTCAGAGTATTAATGCTGTAATTTACACCACACCAGATAGATCTATTTACATGTTACACACAATACACGACCAAATGCAAAGAGAAAACTGGTCATAAGGGATTCCTAATCTGGTGCATGTGCGCATTTCCATATGCTGATGTGCATAGAGGTTTATCCCGACAGTTTGCGTGTATTCTCGCTAGTTAAATTCGATCTAGTAGTTCTAGCTTCAAAGTAATGTCCAATTCGTTTATTATATTTTGTCAAGAGAATGTAATTTGTTTTTGAAGTAGTCAATGTTAGCATATTGTCTAATGCCATGTTTCCACTGCCCCGTAATCACGCGATTTCGCAAATCTACTAGATTCACCATAATTTTAATAATTAATTTTATTCGTGCGAGGTTAAACTTTGCTTGGGAACACCGAAATTGGCCAGGACCCGAAGTATTAAAAGTAAGGAAATGTTCTTTGAAGCAACGAATCAAAGCTAAATCTCTTTCGATATGACTCTGAACGTAATATTAAACCAGACGTCGTCCTGACAAAGAATATGAAGTCTGTTATTCGCGAAAGATTACACCACATGTATCCTCAAAAATGTCTCCTATGTATTGCCTGTACGGTTTTAATTTCGATATGCCGACGAACTTAAAAAGAAAATCCAAACCCCTAACTAACTGCATTGATGTGCAAATTCAGAGAGCGCATGAACTAGCTAGGAAGAATTTGAACTACGCCAAACGCGCGTCTAAACATTCTTACGATCGCAACGTCAACCCGTTACAAGTCCAAGTGGGCCAAAAGGTCCTTCTCAAAAACCCCACGAGGAAAAATAAATTTTTGCCCATTTGGGTGGGCCCTTTCGAAGTAGTAGCAGTAGACGGGCCAGTCACTGGTAGTCCCTTAGTTTGAATCGAGGTCTTCATCTTGCCCTTATGTCTTATGGTCTAATTTATTTGTTAATTGAAATGAATCATGCTGATAAATAAATATATTAACTGAAGTTTTTCGTGCCTATCACCGTATTTTTATTGTTCGAGATTTTAGCATTGTAGGCTATTGTGGTGGTGCAGTTGACGTTTATTTGGTTGATTTTAATTGATATTAACAAATATTTTCAATTACCTAACACTATGTATCAATTAGAGCTAGTTCTCTACACGGCATTGTATCACCTTCCATTAATATATGTAACTGCGCTTGCTACGCTCACGTTTGTTTGGTGCTATACTATCGTTACTCCCGTTGCTTCCATTTCTTCCATTGTTCCCGTTGATCCCGTTGCTCCCATTTCTCCCGTTTCTTCCTTTGCTCCCGTTACTCCCGTTGCTTCCATTTCCCCCGTTGCTTCCATTTCTCCCGTTGCTCCCATTTCTCCCGTTGCTTCCGTTACTCCCGTTGCTTCCATTTCTCCCGTTACTTCCGTTGCTCCCGTTGCTTCCATTTCTCCCGTTACTTCCATTTCTCCCGTTACTTCCGTTGCTCCCGTTACTCCATCCTCTATTCTCCATCCTCTATCCACCATCCTACATCCTCCATCTTCTATCCGTCATACACCATCCTCCATCTTTTTTTTTTTTTTTTATTAATTGACTTTATCTCTCTATGGGTACACTTCCGCAGCCCAAAGCACTGGAGACTAAATACTCTCTCAGCTCAATGAACTGGAAAAAATTCACCATATCAACATACTCATGCTGTATGTTGACATTGGGCTCAGATTATTCTGGTGTGTCCGATGTGCTCCCCAAACAGTACCGAGTACTGGTATTAGGGGTAACACAAATGAAGCAAACCAAAAAGGCATGCAAAAGTAATAATAATAGTAAATAAAAATAAATAATCCATCCTCCATCTTCCATCCTCCATCATCCATTCTACATCCACTATCCTCTATCCCCTATCCAACATCCATCGTCCAACTATACCATACCACACCGTAAACGAACGAACTGCCGCTAAACTATATGAAATACACTCAAATGTTGAAATAACTCGCGTACCACCAATTGTAAAATGATTTTGTTAATGCAGAAACCTTTGCGGGCGTGCGCTCAACATATCAACAAAGTTTCATCGGGATAAACAAACAAACAATTAGAGCTAAAATCGCAAAAAAATTGGAAAAATGTCGAAAAAACAATTATTTTTGATTCGATTGGTACCAAACAGGAACCATCTCGAGACTATTCTACATGTTCTCTGAAAATTTCATCAAAATCGGCTTAGGAGTTTATAGGGAACATACATACATACATACTCGTGAATACATACATACATACATACATACATACATACATACATCCTTTTTTATATATAGATCAACATCTACACATTGGTAATTCATTTTTTTAACAACTTTGCTAGCAAAGCATTTTTTTTTCATACTCGAACCTGTGTCGCGAATATTACTTTACTAGTTAAAAATTATTGACTTGATCCTAATATTATTTAGTGTGTGATTATCCTAAGTGTAAACTCAAACCTTTGAACAGATCAATCATTTGAATTGTAGCTTATGAAACTTATACAGTGATCACTAAAAGTGCTCTCTATTTGTTGAAAGTCATAGAATTCCGAGGGGTCGACCTGATTTTATCGATTTTCATAATTTTCGCGTTTGTTTACGTGGTTGTTTGGTAATATTTTTTATTTTTATTTATTTTATTTTAAATTAACAATGTCTTCTGCGGGAATTTGTAGTGTCTGCCATCTCTCACTCACTTGCGATAATGGAATTGATTGCAATGGTATATGTGAACGTAGTTTTCATATTGATTGTATTAAAAAGCAAAGTAAGTCTAATGTCTCTATTGGCTTTACATGTGAAGATTGCGCAGCTATTAAACCGTGTCACATTCTTCGTTTATTGAAAATTACATCGAGTCAAATTGATCAATCATATTTGGCTTTTGAAGAACTAAAAAGTGACTACTCTTTCCTTGCAAACAAAGTGAAGGTAATTTCAGATTTCATAGCTACTTTAAATACTTATGTCGACGACTTCAGAGATTTTGGAAATCAGTTTGATAAACTTCATTCATGCTGCAGCGTTATCCAGCATGATATGGCGAAATTGACCAAAAAATGTGCTCAATCAGATTCAAAAATGAACAATATTATAAACAGCATATCTGAATTTGGGTTAACTTCCGAACTCGTACCGAATCCAATTGCAATTCACTCTTCTGTCGGGTCACTCTCCACTGAAAGTACTGCAGTTAAGAACCTAGATTTGAAACTAGATCTGATTCATAGTGACATCAGGTCCGTAAAATCACTGGCTGATAGTTGCGACAAATCATTACACAGTATGACAACCTGCTTAAGTAGATCTCACAATAAAGATACATATGCGCAGACTGCAAACATTGAGACGCAGAGTGACTGTAGTTCTCCTCGTTCTACAGGACAAGTGCATACGGAGAATATTAAGACTCCACTTGCACTGAAAAAAACTTCGAAGACGAACTCAAAAAAGGAATCAAAAAAGAACTCAAAAAAGAATGTCCAATATAACCACTCGGAAGTAATTAATGCGCTTGAGCATTCGAATGAATTTCCAGTTGCCATTTCACAACAGGATAATGCTGAGACAGTTCGCGCTTTGAGCTCTCAATGCATTTTGAAGGCTGTCGAAAGACCAAAAGTACTTTTTGTGTCGCGCTTGGACCCGAACACAACTGAAGCGGAAGTCCTGACTAATATTGGAATCATTCTGAAGGACAAGGATTTCGAGTTACCGCAGGGGTCGGTCTCTTGCAAAAAACTTGTTCCGGTGGCTCTCATCGATGTATCACGCGTGGCTTCTTTTAGAGTCGTCCTGCCGTCGTCTGTCTTTGATACAGTCATAAATTCAGAATGTTGGCCAAACTTCGCAATCGTGCGAGAGTTCATACCACGACAACGAAATGGTCAGCGTACGCCTTATCCAAAAAACTTGGAAGTATCTCGATGTACTACTCAAACGTAGGGGGAATGCGTTCGAAGACAAGTCAACTGTACATCTCCGCAGCCGCATCATGCTTTGACGTAATTTGCATTACCGAAACCTGGCTTTGTAGCAATTTTAAAGATGCTGAACTCTTCGATTCTAGCTACCAAGTCTTTCGTCGTGACCGACATGCAAATCTTCAAGATGCACCAGTTGGTGGAGGTGTGCTATGTGCTGTTAACCGCATGTTTTCAGCCGAAGTTTTTGATGTTCCTGAAACCGGAAATATTGAACTTTTATGTGTTCTCCTGACGATAAGTGAGAGGAAGCTTTATATTGTCACCACGTATATTCCTCCTTCTGCGAACTCAGATATATATGACTCTGTTTCCAGAGCATCTGAATTTATATGTAATATAATGCGATCCTGTGACGAACTTATTATCGTTGGAGATTTCAACCTTCCTTATATAACATGGACCCAAGCTGATGATGTATCCGGCCTGATGCCGTCCTTTAACTCGTGTCCTCGACAAGATGAGCAATTCATCGATAATATGCTCTCGATAGGTCTCTGTCAGACCAATAGCATGGAGAATACTTTTGGCAGGTTCCTGGATTTAATTTTTACATCAAATACAAACTGCATAACTGTCAAAGACTGTAGCGTACCTTTGCTACCTGCATCGAATCATCATCCGGCGCTTCATTTAATATTTAATTTTGAGCTTCCGTTAGTCGACTCTTCTGAGGTCTCGTACCATTACAATTTCAAAAAAGCTGACTTTTCTGTGCTAAATATCGATATTTGTGGATGTGATTGGTCACAAGTGCTTAATGAAAAAGACATTGAGAAAGCTACTAATAATTTTTACTCATTATTATTTAACTGTTTCGCTCGTTGTGTTCCTATTACTTATAATAAGAAATATAAACGATTTCCTTGGTTTGACAAAGATGTGACCCATCTGAAAAACTTAAAAAATAAAGCATGGAAATCGTACTTTCTCTCAGGGTGCGAAGCGGATTATGCTACCTACACTGACTTGCGTGAGTTGTTTGTTAGTCAGTCTAGAGTCGCGTATACTTCGTATATGGTCTCGATGAAATCATCCATTAAAGAAAATCCTAAGGAGTTCTGGAATTGTGTGAACTCTAAGAAACGTACCGATGGATACCCAGCACGTTTATCTCTTGACGATGTTGTCAGCGATGATCCCCTAACTACTTGTAATTTCTTTGCCGATCATTTTCGTACCGCTTTTACATCATCAAACTGTAATATTAGCTACAGTGATTCCCACTACATGACTAAGTTTCCGCAGACCTCATTAGAAATGAAAGACCTCAATATTGACGAGGCCACTTTCTTAAGGAGACATTAATGATAATTTTGGGGTTGGTCCAGATGGTGTGCCGGCTATCGTATTGAAACGTTGTGGCGCTTCATTAATGACACCTTTGCGATACCTATTCAATACCTCCCTTATTTCCGGTGTGTTCCCTAACATTTGGAAATTTTCCACAATTAGACCACTTTTGAAGAAGGGCAAGAGGACAGATATACAGAATTATCGACCTATTGCCAACCTAGCCTGTATATCTAAACTCTTTGAATCGATTGTCTGTGAAGTTTTGAAATTTCATAGTAAATCGATTATTATACCTTTCCAACATGGATTTACCAAAGGCAGATCTACAACGACAAATTTGATGGAATTGTCAAATTTCTCCATTCCAGTAATCGAAGCGGGTCATCAAGTAGATTGTATTTATACCGACTTTAGTAAGGCGTTTGATAAGATCAATCATAACATTCTGATATGCAAACTTAAGCATTTGGGTTTTCCAATTATGTTTATTAATTGGATAACATCGTATTTATGCAACCGATTTCAAAGAGTTTTATTTCGTGGGCTATTATCCTCGGAAATTTCTAACACATCGGGAGTTCCACAAGGCAGCCACTTAGGTCCTTTATTATTTATATTATTTATTAATGACTTGAGTTCAATGATTTTGAACTCTAGAATTCTTCTTTATGCTGATGATGCAAAGCTTTTCCGCAATATTACGGATATGGACGACTGCATTCTCTTGCAAGAGGACCATAGCCATTTATCTTATTGGTGTACGTTAAATGACATGCCTCTAAATGTTAATAAATGTACAACTATTTCTTTTTCGCGTAAGAAATGCCCATTTAATTTTAATTACACCGTTGAAGGAAACTCATTACAAAAATCAGACAAGGTACTTGATCTGGGCGTTTACTTTAATTCATCTTTTACTTTCGACGATCATATTAATTATATTGTGAATAAAGCGAACTCCAGCTGGGGCTTTGTGCGAAGATGGTGTAAGGATTTCAATGATCCTTACGTCACAAAGGCGTTATATTGTGCTTTTGTTCGATCAATTCTGGAATATGCGTGCCAGGTATGGACTCCATATTATGAGGTCCATAAGAGCAGAATTGAATCTGTGCAGAAAAGATTTTTGAGGTTTGCACTTAAGGGGTTACCCTGGCTTGACTCTCAAAATCTTCCTCCCTATTCTGAACGTCTTAATCTTCTCTGTCTTGAATCGCTTGATAACAGAAGGGAAGTTCTCGGGACTGTTTTCGCATTTAACATTATCACTGGAGGAATTGATGCCCCTATGTTATTACAAGAAATTTCTTTCCGTATTCCGGGTCGTACTTTGAGAGACTATACGCTACTAAACATCTCATATCATCGAACTAATTATGGGAAACATGAACCGATCACATCCATTTCGCGTCTTGTTAACCGTTTTTATCAAGCTATTGATTTTGACTTGAGCGCGACACAACTGAAGTCAGCTTTAAATAAAATAATTAAATAATTTGTTTAAATATTCTATGTATTTGTTATATTTAATGGTCGCTTTTATTTGTTTTAAAACTGTAAAGAACTTTAAGTAATCAGGTTTTGATGAAACTGAAATAAATAAATAAACATTTTTGTTATGTGCAATGAGCGCATGCTCATTTTTAAAATGATATATTTTTTAACTTGTTTATTTATTTGTTTTGCAGTCGAAAGAAAAAATGATGAAAGGCGTTCGTCGTGGATGTGTACGCCTGAAAGGTGCTGTTATTGGAATAGAAGATCAAGAAGACAACACGTTTACAATTACCGTAGATCACAAAACTTTTCATTTTCAGGTATGTACATATATATTTAATACAAATGTAATAAAAATCTTATATCTTGAATTTATAAAATATCAGGCACGTGATAGCGATGAACGTGAAAAATGGGTACGCCGACTTGAAGATACGATCAGACGTCACGCGAATCGTAGTCGCCTCTGGGATAGTCAAAATATTAATTTGGGTTCCCAACAAAATTCATCTAGACGTTCTAATCATCTTGCATTGATGGATAGGCGTGTCAGTGAAGCCGATGCATATCTTCAATTAATGATAGAACAAACCAATGTAAGCTTCATGATTTTTCAATTTTCGATTAAGAAAATGCTTAATAAAATCAATGATGTTGATTACAGAAAATAGAAAATAAAATTGCGGAAATATCAGATCCTGATGAACGCGCGAAGTGTAAGCCAATTCAGGATAATGCCAATGTGAGTTCGTTGATTTGCAATTGCTTGTCATTCGCATTATTAAAAATCTTTTCAGTCAATGCTTGATCACATAAAACATTCAATAGTTCTATTACAAATCGCGAAGAATACAGCACATCCAATTAATGGAATTTATCAGGGTCCAAGTATTAGCAGCTCAAATAATAAAGCTAGTAATTCTAATGATGATGACGATGAAGGTAAATCACTTAAATATTTATTGTATTTTTACTTTTGATACGCTGATTATGCTTCATCTCTATGTATAAAAATCTGCCAACAGTCTGGGCGCAACTTTATTATTTTATAGGTAGAAGTCCGAAACGTGTTTAATGATGAGATGCTGTGTAGGTTACTATGCGACTGACAACCTAAAAAATAACGTTCCAAATAGCCTCCTGGTTATTTCTTAGGTTGTCAGTCGCATAGTAACCTACACAGCATCTCATCACTAAACACGTTTCGGACTTCTAGCCATAAAATAATAAAGTTGCGCCCAGACTGTTGGCAGATTTTTTTTATTTATTTACGTATTTTTTTTATCAATGGAATAATTCATAGTAGTAAAAGCGAATTCGATCACATTAAACCTAAGAGATTTTCGGAATCAGTGAAATCTTGAACAATACCCCCAGGGGGTTTAATAGAGAAAAATACTTAAATCGGGTTTTTCCCCGACTACGTTTAAAGCTTATAGAAGTTAAAGTGAAGTCCAAATTCGTGAATATGTACACAACTACTTTACACCCCCTTAGGGGTTGGATATCGAAAAAATTTGAAGAACGTTACTAGGCGCTTATATAAATAGCTCGCAGAAGTAAAATTGCTTTGATAGTTTGACATGTCTAAAATTTTTAATGAAATTCGTGAAAATGTGGATTCACGGCCTTTTTTTTACTCTACCTCTGAACGCCAATAAAAATCTGAACTTTTTTTTTGCTTTAGTTACTCTAATAGCACATCTACATATACGTACTAAGTTTCAACTTTCTAGCATAAGCCGTTACTGAGATATAAAAAACGACCCCTCACCCCTGTACCTTGCTACCCCTATGAAAAATTTTTCTAGGATGTCTCTATAGTGGATCTATATAATCCTAAATTATTAGCTTTCAATTCATTACGGTTTTTGAGAAATAAAAATCAAAATTTTTTTCCTTTCTACCTCTCTTCACCATCACCCCCTACACCCCCATCACAAAATTTTTTTCCCTACTAGAGGTATACCGATCCCAACTCCTGTAAAATTTTCAAGATCATATCTGATACGGTTTCTGAGATACAAAAATGTCATTTTTTGATAAATTGCTATCCCCCCACTTTCGTGCCACACCTCCCCATTCTAAAAATTTACTTTCAGTAGACTCCTCTTGTAATTCCATATACAGAAACTAAATTTTATCTTCCTGGTGTAATTGGTTCGGAAGATATTGTAATACAAAGTTTTTCACCCCCCAACCCCACACCCCACTACCGCCCTTAAAAATTTTAGTCCTTGTCTAATCTTCAAGTATCGCTAAGGGCAACTACAAAGTTTCAATCTTCTAACATCAATCGTTCAGGAGATATGGATTTTAGAATGTTTCAATCCCGGCTTTCTAGCGTTTTGGACTCATTGTTTTTCCCCCCTCCCCCCACTTCTACACCCCTCAACCATTATCGAACATTTTTTTTGCAAAGTTCTAAATTTCAGCTTCCCAGCATAAGTGGTTCCTGAGATCTGGGAACCAAAATTTTTCATCTAAAACTCTCCCCCCTCATCCCCCCTTACACCCCCACCCCCCCTTACACCCCCACCCCCCCAAAAGATACCAGTCGTAAGAGTTTACCCAATCTACCCACCATACAAATTTGAACTCAATACCTCAACGGGTTTGGGAGCTACGCGCCTTCAAACGATTTTGCGTACGGCGTATACTTTCTTGGTGTTTACTAGTCCTAAAACGTGTAAATACAAAATTTCAGGGTAGCAAATTTTTTGAAATTTCAGGTCGATCACAATACTTTTATTAAAAAATAATAAAGTAAAATGAATGTTTGTTTGTTTGTCCCGTATGCGCTCCTAAACCATTCAACTATTCAATTACGATGAATCTTTGGTGATCTATTGAGGGCACGCCCGCGAAGGTTTCTGCATGTGATACGCGAGTTGTTTCAACTTTTGAGTGTATTTCATATAGTTTAGCGGCAATTTGTGCGTTTTCGGTGTATTAGTTATGCGTTCAACATGTAGAAATTAAAACAACCCTCCAAGATAGAGAATATTCAACAGCTGAATTTTGTATGCCGAGGGTTCCTGTTTAATTTTATTATTAGAAGCTCAGAAAATGGATAATTTTTCTCTGTGAATGATTGTTTGTTTGTCCCTTATGCGTTCCTATACCATTCATCCGATTACGATGACACTTTGGTAATTTGTTGAGCAACGGGAAGCAAGACTGGAAACCGCTCGCATTTACAGAATTGAACAACGGGAACGGGAGCAATGGTGATAGCGGAAGCAATGGGAACAACGCAAGCAACGGGAGCAACACTGGAAACCGCTCGCATTGTAACGCATGCCGGTGTATTATTTTATTATGCTCGCAATCAAAAAAACGGTAATGTTGTATAGGAGAAAGCACTACAGTAATGTAGATCAAATTTATTAGTACAGTTTCGGCGGTATCGCACCATATAACCGTGAGCATAGCCGCGGGACGCGGCTAGTCCTTACATAAAATACATACCATATTTAAAGTTTTTTAAATAAACTGCCTGCAAAGCTTTTAAATAAATTAAATCTGGAATAATAAAATAAGAACAATATATTATTTGCCCATTACATTAGCAATACAGTCTTTACAGAGATCATTTGCTTTTTATATAACACTTTAACTCAGAACCAAAAATTCTTCAATTAAAATCTCAGATGTGGTTTTTTTGAATGAAAACTAATGTATGTAATATGGTTCAAACTTGATTGCAAATACAGTAATTATATATCCACTTCTGATATACGTGTAGGTAAGAACTAGGAAACGGGTTGCAATAAAAACAAAAATTTACATGAAATTCTCATATCACTCGGTAGCACGGCAATCTACTAAAGGCGGGTTTACATGACGATATAAGGGAGATTGCTTATAGAATTTTCATATGGATTAGAGGCAACCTGCGATATCAAACACGTACACTACCCACCATTTTAGGGCAAAATTTTATCGATAGAAAGAGATTCTTATCATAAATATAATGTATCACAAGCAACTATTGCAAAAGCTTTGTGCATTCAGACATTTTATGGATACCTGTCAATCATTATGGGCATTATGAGCCCAAAGTATTTTTCTGGTTTGTATATTATTATAATTGACGGGTTTAGAACCAGAGGGGTCCAAGTGACAAATTCGCGAAAATTGAGTTGATAGCAAGAAATGTCTCTTTAGACTGTCTGCTGTCCTCTACCAGTGGTGCACAGGTACAAGAGTAGCTTAAGGCTGCTATTTGCTAAAAAACAAATCCAATACTAAACGAAAAAGCACCAATGATACGAGCCAGAAGAGTACAAGTGCAAATCAAATAATTTTTGTTTTTTTTTGCACTAGTTGTATTTAGCGATCATGGTAAGCTTTGTTAGTGTTAAGTTTTGTTACTTGATATTACGATTTGGTTTTCTGTTGAAGCTAATATTTCATTTTCAAAATCTCGTAATGGGTAAATTTTCAAGCTTTAGTTCCCTTGGACTTATTCGTATTAACTTAACTTGGTACCGAGCATAACTAATTTTATTTTATTTGCGAATTTCATCTCATTAAACCTAAAAGAATTTCGGAATTCGTGAAAACTTGAAAACTTGAACAATATACGAGTATTACACCACCAGGGAGTTAAATATCGTAAAAATACTTAAATTGGGTTTTCACTGATTATATTTAAAGGTTTTAGAAGTGAAAGTGAATTCGCTATCTCATTAGACCTATGAAATATATCGGAATTCGTGAATATGTACACAATCATTTTACACCACCTTAGAGGTTGGATATAAAAAAATTTGGGGAAAACATTTCTAGGAGCTTATATAAAGAGATGCAGAAGTAAAATTAATTTGATAGCTCGGTATATCTAAAAGATTTAATGAAATTCGTGAAAATGTGAACAACCCTTTTCACTGACATTTTTCTTACTCCACCTTTGTACGCCAATCAAAATCTGAACTTTTTTTTGCTTCAATTATTCTAGTAGCACATTTTAATATAGGTAAGGTTTCAACTTTCTAGCGTAAGCTGTGTCTGAGATATGAAAAACCACCCCCAACACCCGTTCCTTTCTACCTCTATCAAAAATATATGGTCATATTGCTGGAAATTTTTTAGCTTTATATCCTTAGCAGTTTTCGAGAAAAAAAAATTATTTATTTTCACCCCATCCCACCATCACACCCGCATCTTCAAAATTTGTCTCTTTCCTAGAAGCCTACTGGTCCTAACTCATGTAAAGATCATATCTGCTATGGCTCATAGGATAAAAAAATTAAATTTTTTGAAAAATGGCTCTGGAAGTGGAGGGTTTCACGTTCCACCTATACACTCAAAAATTTTACATTCAGTTGACTCCACTGCTAATCCCATATACAGAAAACAAATTGTATCTTTCTGGTACAATTGCTTCGAAAGATATTGTAATCCAAAGTTTCCAAACCTTCCCCCTCCATCCCACACCTCTACTTCTTCTTTTAAAATTGACCTTGTCTAGGCTCGTAGTATCCCATAATACAGCCCCGATCCACCACCTTCTGACATCAACCGTTCAGGAGATATGGATTTTAGAATATTTCAATTACAGCTTTGGAGCGTTGCGGACGCATTATTTTTGTCCCCACTTCCACACCCCTCAACCCCACTCAACTATTTCGCAAATGATTCCACTATCTCAGTTTTCCGTAAGTTCCAAGTTTCAGCCTCCTAACGTAAGCGGTTCCTGAGATCCGGAAACCAAAATGGTTCATCTTAAACGCACCCCCTCCATCTTATTATTAAAAAATAATAAAGTAAAAATCTGCCAAGTATATACGCGAACCAAATTTCATATCTACTGCGTAATTGGTACGCGAAATATCATAATCCAAAGTTTTTTATGAGCCAAAATTTTTCGTCTAAAACGTAAAACGTAAATTGTATTTCAGTAACCATTGTAGCGATCTCCACGGTAGGTGTGGTGCCAATGGAGAGAAGAAGGTGTTTATTTACCTCACTGTTGGCAAATGAATGGAGTTAGACCTTTCTACATGGGTGGGAAGACATGGGGAATCAATTAGCAGATTCGATAATTGTTTGTGACAATGCCCCATGCCATGGCACACTGGACCCGGCATCATAGATGTGAACATGGTACTGCAATCTTCCTACGTCTTTCGACATATTGTCCAATACTTAACTCTGTTGAGCATATTTGGTTGAAAATCAAGAGCTTTGTAAAAGATCACTTGCAGCTACCAAATATCACTGGTCGAGGCATTGGTGAACAACGTTTGGTGTCCGCGATCATGAAAAAGGTACAATAGCTGGTTGTGAATGTGGGCGGCGCAGCATACTACCACTTTTCATGCCAAAGCTTTGACATTGGATGATATCCATGTGTGAAATTAAGTTATAATATTTTCAGTATCAATATAAATGCTGTGTTATGTATGTTCTGAAATGCAATTCATATATTCTGAAATACAATTTACGTTTTTTGAATTTAAACTTACGTATTCTGAAATACCATAATTCACTATTCTGAAATACATTTTATCTAATCTGAAATAATTTATTATTCTGAAATACAATTTACATAACCTAAAATATAATTATGCAGTCTGAAATACAAAAAAGGGTAAAGTATTCTAAAAGAAACAAAACGGATTCTAAAAGAAACAAAAAGTATTCTAAAATAAACGGATAACTAAAGAGGTTTTTTTAAGTTTACTAAAGCTTGTATCACTCTGTATTCTATATATATTTGTCTAAAAAATAATTTGAAAAACAACAATTTATCTGTTACACTAGCTGATTGCGTTTGAATATTTGACATCGCGGCATACAGTCTAATACAGGCTTAACCTATTCGTTTCTTTTGAATAATAATTAAAAAAAACAGTTTTGATTTGAAAGTGTCAACCGTTGATCTGGAAACTGTGAACTCATAACTGGTTCGACCCTACATTTTAAAAGTTACAAAATTATGTCACCTCTTCAACGCTTGCTTCAGACCTGCGCACGTAGTAACTGTTAAAAGAAATTGATCGATATTAGAATATTGGATTTTTATTAAAATTTGCTTTCAATTTCCACAAAAAATAAAAACTACAATAACAGTAATATTAATTTATGTTTAGTATCAAACGCTCCATCTGGATTGCCATCAGGACAAACGTGTATCGAAATGGGTTCAGAATGTCTAGAACGGAATCGAAAGGCTGCATCTGCGTCATTGAACTGTAAGTAATTTTTTTTGCGTATTTCATTATAATCACTAACTGACTCAATATTACTATTCATACTAGCGCCAACAAACGTGATGACACTGATAGTACCGGAAACTTCATATTCGAGTTCAGAAGGTGAAGATGATTTTTATGATGCTAACGATGATCTATTTACTAGTCAAGGAAACTCCCCGGGAAGGTATGTTCGATTATATTAATTTTAATTCTTAAAATGATTAAGCACATAAATATGCAAAAAATATGGGCATGTCTTTCACAGTGAATACTGGCTATTGTGGCCTCGGTAGCCTAGTATGAGAGTGCTATTATCCCAGAGGTTCGAATTCGGTAGCTTGTAGATTTTGTCAAAGATGGAGAACGGTCTAAAATCCGGAAGCACTGCGGCCTTCCAAGAACAGTTTGGACTGTTTGCACGCCACCGTTACTTTCCAGAAGAGGTCAGCTTGGATGTTAATCCAATCCAACAGTTCCTTTTGCCACAGCTGTTGGAATTCCACAGATGGGCACTAGTTCTGCGAATTTTAGGTCAGCTCTTTTTTTCGCTAACTGGTCAGCAGACACATTCCCTACAATGTCACTGTGTCCAGGAACCCATACTAGTATAACTGTGTTTTAGTTCGCTAGCTTTTTGAATTCTTGTTAGCAATCCCACGCCAGATCTAAAACAAGATGCTTGAAGAGCAAGTAGTGATGTTCTTCTATCAGAAAGTATGTTGATCTTGTGATGCTTGTATCATCTTCTCTTTTCCCTAATGCATGATAAAATTGCATGAATTTCTGCTTGGAAGATCGTATTTGACTTGTCGAGGCTGTCATATATGTCGGATCCTTGGTCTATGTCCATACCCTGCTGCTCGAACTCCTTGATTTGTCTTGAAGACATCTGTATACCAGATAAGTGCTCCCTTTTCAAATTTAGGCCTATGTGTTTCCCAGTCCTTGCGTGGTGGGAACACTATTTTGATTGGAATTCAAAAAATTTAAGGAAAGAGGTGGAGAATCACACGCATCTACACCGAAATATTTTTAATGAAAGATTACTCGTGAATGATAATTCAGTGCTAACTGGTAAAATTCTTGCTTCTTTCCACGCAGTACAAAGACAACTTCGATGTTTTGGATAACATCTTGTAGTATCAAATTTGATTTTTTCCTTTTAAATCATCTTTGCTTCTGATGTATTTTGGCCATTTTGAAAGCGTTCAAATTATGTGCACTGTACAAATAAGTGCCAAATCTCAGTTCTAAAAAAAACAGTGTTTACCAGTCCACTGGATGAGTCTTGTGATGTTGGTGCGCCAGGTAGAAAGATCATACAAAAAAGAAACTTCGACTGGAAAATTGCATTCTCCCAATCAAATTTTTTTTTCCTCCAAATTATCTTTCGACAGTAGTAGTTTCTGCACTATGCACTTCACATCATGAGCGAATAAACGTGTTCCAATAGTATTACAAAACACAATTAGACCTTTTTATGAAAAATCGCTTACCACTTTTGAAACACCCGTAAAATGTGTTTGTCCTCTGTTTTCGTCGTTTTTCGCAAAGCCCAAGATCAGTCAGGTTATCAATGTTTTTTTCGTCGGAGTAAGACTCACCCATTTAATTAAATATCTTCGATTTTTTCATGTACATACTTAGCAGCGGGCTCCATAGGTTTTTTTTGATCCTTTCGGATGCAAACACATACGTGGTACACATTTTGAAATATGCTTTTCTGTGACCAAGGTCAAAAGAAAATTGACTCTTTCACTTTTTTTCGTTTTTGGAATGAATATAGCCCCAAGCGTGGCTAGCTCTAAAGATCGTTGCAAGAAGTGGGATCAGGGTTAATCCTTTTTGTAAGAATACAGGGGTGGATACCATTTTCCCCTGGCTCAAAGGAGTTTACTGCCCATCTTATTTTATTTGGTGTGAAGATCTTGGTCACTATCCTCTCCAATTTTCTGGTCGAGTGTGAGAGTCTGGAAAGTGAGTTTGGGCTAATAGCTCCAGTGTCTCTTTTCCAGACTCAGTGAAGGTGCCGTTGGACTTCTCTTGGAGCCCAATCTTATAAAATTATTACTTGGAGAGTACTCGGTGAATTTTTGCGGTGCTGTGAAGATCATTTATCTCTTCACAGAATTTCTTCCACGAGCCTCTCTTCACAATTCTGAGCTCCTTATTGCAGTGCGTTAGGGAGCTAGATTAGAGGAGTCCCAGACCCCGGTCGCTCCAAGTGTCTCGGATCTCAATTTTGCGAGCTTGTTTTTCACTAGGGCACCGCTCAGTCACTCTTTTTTATCGTTACTGGACAAGATCCAGTGTAGACAGTAATGATAGCCGCATTAATTTTACCGCTTGCAATTTCAATACTATCCACATTCCGAACGGTGCCGATTGAACAAGCCATTTGTTCAGACAGAAGTTGGTCGAAAAGTCCCCCAAAGCTGTGGTCGAGGGCAGCCATTGCTGCACTGGTCTGGTTGCCTTATTTGGACACACCTGATTCCCATGCTCAGTCTTTCCTCAAGTCCAGTGCGTCCCTAGCACAAGGTCATCTAGAGGCAACTGGACTTATCGAGTCGGGCTTTTCTACTACTGCTCCAAGTTGAGTCATGGAATCTGTGCGGTGACATGGCGTTGTTGTCACCTCCATCTCAAAGGGCTCAAGCATTGGATCTTTCGTAGATTCCTTGCTTGTATCCTCAGAGGTCGCCGTTGCACATGGATCCGATTGTGGTGAACTTTCTCCGCCTCGGGTTTTTCCTGCTGCTTCTCGTGCTTGATCCATATGTGGATGCTCGAGAAGTTAGGAAGAAGTTAGAGTTCACATTTTTTATGAGTGTAGCTGACTTATCGTTAACCAGAACGGTGCCCGTATTGCCGCCGTTCTTCTCCTTGTCCACTCTTAGAACGCGCCAGTTTTCGGTGTGGTATTTAGGTATTTCTGCTCCGTCAATCACCTTTAGTTGCGCTCTTGCCCAGGGTTTCATTATTGCCACCATCCGCTTTACCCAATCTCTGGTTGGAGAATTATTGCAGGTTATTGACAACCACCCCTCTCTGTGGGCACTGGCAATAAATTCGCGATGTAAAGTACCCCCTCGATATTGTCCATCTCGTCCAGCAGAGAGGATTTTATTAGTCTAAGCACCCGCCTTACACCGTTGCTCCTTAATCGTAATTGGTTGTCCTCTTGAGGACAACACCAAGGTGGGTGTTTTCCTTTTGGGATCGGCGCCTTGTTCGGGCGTACTGCTATCAGATCCGGGTTTTTTTGCTATTCCCCTCACCGACACCAGTCTGCTCTGCTGCCAATATCGCCATGAGAACCGGTACCTCTCCCGCTTTTTGTCTGTCGCGTTTTCACGAGACATTCTCCATGCTCCAGTGAAAGTTTCACGCTAGAGCTATAGCTCCGGATTCCGTATAGGTAGGTAGGTAGGTACGCGTGGCTGCCCGTGAGAACACGGACACACTTAGACCTAAAAGGTCCGTTGTGTTACCACAGGATCATCGAATCCGGTCCTACTCGTCAAACCATTTAGAGCTTGCAATGAAGCGTTGGATTCTCGCGACCTCCTTTGAGGCAAGGTCACCGAGACAGTTGAAGAAGTAAGCTCCAAGATGAGCTTTCCTTCTGGCTGAAAGAGCTGGACAGGTACAGAGAAGGTGAAGGACTGTCTCCTCCTCCTCCTCATCCAGGCAGCTTCTACAGAAGTCGTTTGAGAAGAGACCGAGTCTTTTAGCATGTCGACCTATAAGACAGTGTCCGGTCAGGACACCGACTGTGGTGCTGATGTTCGCCCTTTTGAGCAAAGTCAGCTGTTTAGAGCGTTTTAGATCCAGCTCCGGCCAGATCTGTCTCGCAGTGTGACATGTAACACCGTTTGCCCATCTTGAGTTGGTTTTCTCAATTGAGTCCAATCCCAGTAGCAGTTTACATGTAGAGAGAGGCACACCCAGATTCCGGTGTTCCGGCATAATCTGAAGGGTAGTACCGCGTCGAGCGAGTTCGTCAGCCATGCAGTTCCCTGGAATATCCCTGTGTCCTGGCACCCAGCACAGGAGAATATTGAACTGTTCAGCCATCTCCTTAAGAGATGATCGACATTCTGCGGCGACCTTTGATGTTGTCGAGGCCGATTCTAAGGATTTTATTGCCGCTTGGCTGTCTGTGAAAATGCTAATGTCCCTAGTAGATATTACATTACACCTCAGCCAGGACAAGGCCTCCTTAATCGCCATAAGCTCCGCCTGAAAGACACTACAGTGGTCCGGAAGGCGGAAGGAGCTGCTAATGTTAAGCATATCAGAGAAAACACCTCCACCTACCCCGCCTTCAGTTTTGGAGCCGTCCGTATATATGTGGACGGACTCTTCCATCCGTACCGAATCCCTTTCCCATTCTAGACGGGTTGGGATGACTGTTAGACAATTTTTCTCAAAATCATAACTGGGAGGGGTGTAGTCGGTGTTTTCAGCAATGTTATTGAAGTGATTCAATATTGTTGAGTGACCTGCATATATGCCAGTCCACTGTGCAGAGGCCCTAAGTCGAATGGCTGCATTGGCTGCCATTTGCTTGCCAAAAATGTCTAGGGGTGGCAGACTGAATAGCATGTCTAGTGCTGCAGAGGGAGTTGTTCTCAGAGCTCCACTGATGCATATGCATGCTGATCTCTGTACCTTCCCTAGGGTGGTGCAGTTAACTGCTTTGTCTAAGGCCGTCCACCAGACAACAACACCATACATTAGTATCGGTCTGATGACGGACACGTAGAGCCAATGAACTATCCGGGGTTGCATACCCCATTTTTTGCCAATGGCCTTTTTGCACGAGTAAAGCGCAACTGTTGCTTTCTTTACCCGTTCCTGAATGTTAGGTTTCCAATGAAGTTTCCTGTCCAAAATAAGACCCAAATATTTTGCACTGTAGGTGAAAACTAGACTAGTACCATTCAGAGAAGGAGGGTCTACGTGAGGAATTTTATATTTCCTGGTGAAGAGGACTAATTCTGTTTTGCGTGGGTTCACACCCAACCCGCATTCAGCTGCCCATTTGGAGAGGATAGAGAGAGCATTTTGCAATATCTCACTCAGCGTGTTGAGGTGCTTTCCCGAGACAGCAATTGCAACATCATCTGCATAGGCAATCACTCTGCAGCCCGCCCCTTCCAATCTCAATAGTAGTTTGTTGACCACTAAATTCCATAGAAGAGGGGAGAGCACACCACCTTGTGGTGTACCTCTGCTGACAAACCTTCGAGAGGAGGACTCGCCCAGCTTTGTGTTCACAATCCTGGATGTTAACATCAAATTGATCAGCGCGCCAAGCGAGGACTCTACCTTCAGGATAGAAATTGCGTCAGTGATTGCTTCTGGTCTGACGTTGTTGAAAGCTCCCTCGATATCGAGAAATGCAACCATGGTGTATTCTTTAATACTGAGAGATTTTTCAATGGTGCGCACGAGCGAATGTAAGGCCGTTTCAACCGACCTCCCCTTCCAGTACGCATGTTGGGATGTTGACAGCAGTCGCTTGTCAATATTGTCGCGGATATACACATCCATTAGTCTTTCCAGTGTTTTCAGAAGAAAGGATGATAGACTGATAGGTCTGAGGTCCTTAGGGCAGACATGAGAGCTCTTTCCTGCTTTGGGTATGAATACCACTCTGACTTCCTTCCACGTTTCAGGAATGTAGGTTAGATCCAGGCAGCCTTTCAAGATAACCTTCAGCCAAGGAAGAATTATGTCCGAGGTCTGCTGGATTTCAGCAGGAATTATTCCATCCGGTCCCGCAGACTTAAATGGTTTAAAGCCTTCTATCGCCCAGAGGAGCTTGGTCTCTGTTATAAGAGCGTCAGAGTTGAACGGTGCATGGTTTCTTGTAATGTTTACCCGCTCCGACTCAACAGGAGAGCTACCAGGGAAGTGGGTGTCCAGGAGGAGATCAGTGGTTTCCCTACTTGAGGTAGTCCAAGATCCGTCCAGTCTCCTCAGGTAGCATGGTGTGGTTGGATTTTTAGAGAGAATTTTGCGGAGCCTGGATGCCTCGGATGAATCTTCTATTTCGCTACAGAAGAGTCCCCAGGATTTGCGCTGCGCCTTTCTCAGTTCATATTTGTATTTACGAAGTGATCCTTTATAGGAGTCCCAGTCGCAAACGTCTTTCGTGCTTTTGGCTTTGTTAAACAGTTGCCTACAGCATTTTCTAAGAGCCCCGAGTTCTGCGTTCCACCATGGCGGCTTATGTTTCCCTCTTGGCCTGCTCTCAGGACAGGAGTTCGACAATGCCTCGTTTAGGGCGCGCGTAAGGGTGGTGACCAGACCTTCGAGATCAGTTGAGCTACTCGGTTGGAGTGGCGGTATGGGAGGGAGTAAGCCGCTAAGAGTTTCCCTGTATTTGACCCAGTCGGTCCTCCGGTAGTTCCTAAAGGCCGGTGGGATAGGTTTGTAATCTTTCAGATTAAATTGGAGGTAGCGATGATCCGAGAAGGAGTTTTCTTCAGAAACCTTCCAGTTGCTGACCATGTGTGAGATGTTTTCGGAAACCAGGGTTATGTCTAAGACTTCTTGTCTATTCCTGGTTATAAAGGTAGGCTCTTGCCCTGTGTTGCATAGAAGGAGGTTAGTGCTTAAAAAGTAGTCAAAAAGCAACTCGCCTCTTTCGTTTGTGTCAGTGCTACCCCAGACTGCATGATGCGCATTTGCATCACACCCTAGAATGACACCAGTGTTGAGCTTACTAGCTTCCGTGATTAGATCGCTCATAATACTCGGTGGCAGTGGACCTTGATGGTCATGGGCCAGATAGGCCGAGATCAGCCAGTGAATCTTATTATTCAGTTCAAGGCTGACTGTGACGATATCAGGATCACTGAAGCTGTGTAGCAGAAATATATTTAAACTGTTTTTTGCAAGAATGCATGCTCTTGGCTTGCCATTATTCCTTACATAGAACAGAGTATAGTTTGGAGTCTTGAGACCGTTTACCACGTCATGCACAATCCATGGTTCCTGGATCAAGACAAGGTCTTCTCCATCCCTGGCTAGACGAAGAAGTAATGAGGCTGATGCCGTTTTCGAGTGATGAAGATTAATCTGCAGTATTCGCAGCATTAAGCCTCGATCACGGTTATATTCGCATCTTCCGGGTCTTCCGGGTCAGATGCCAGCAGATCTTCCTCACTGCCATCGGGAGGACCAGTCGAGCCTTCATCCAGTCCAGCATCCGAGCCAAGATCATCTTCGTCCGTTAAGGAGCAGTGATCCTGGCAAACCAGTACTGAATCGGAATCGGGTGGTGCAACCCGGTGCAGGGTCCAGTTCCATCGCCAGTTCAGACTCAGCGAGGTTTGAGTCGTCACTATGGACGACGTGGGAGGCGGAATCCGTTTCCATTTTCGAGGCTTCGGTGTCCGACGCGCTCGGTAAGGGATTCTCAGCGTCCGCCTTGTAGACCCGAAGTGTGATTTGGCCAAGGCCAAAATTGACCACACCCTTCAGGTTAGCTAGGGGGGCCAGGGACTCCTTGTTAATCACGATTGTCGCGACTCTCTCGGCCCTTTTTGGCTCCTCCATCTTGGCGATCTTCCAATTATGCGTCGGAAGATCAGGGTTGCAGATCTTTAGGATCTCCAGGACAGCCGCCGCGTCAGAAGGCTTGCTTGGTATCCTGGCTCTTGTTCGAGGCCGACTTGGGATGTCCTCCCTTGCCACAACCTCCAACTTTGCTCCAGGCCAAACCTCGCCTAGACCAGCAATTGCCTCCTTGTAGAGATCCGCCGATCTCTGGTCGGAGCAGATCACCAGCTTGACATGGCCCTGATGCCACCCACCGTCGCGGCAGGAGGGGACAGGACCAGGATGCTTCCTCATAAGTTTGAGGAAACCATCCGCCAGCTCGCTCTGCACGTCTTTCCACTTGTCTAAAGTGATCCTTCCGTCATCGTCACTCCTGTCGATGACGGCCATCACGAGATGATCCTTCAGGACTTCGTTGAAGGGCCTTGAAGGTGCCGCGGTGCTTGAGTTGCCCGTCTTGGCCCTTTTTGCTGCCTCGGGAGACTCATCCAGTGATCTGAGTCTCTTGGACACTTGACCCTTGCCAGATGGTTCCCACCCCTCGGTGGTCAGCTTTAAAGCCCAGTCAATAGAGGCCCGTTGTTTGTCCGTCCGCTGTTCCTCTGGTATACTACCAAGGCGCTTCAGGATTCCCAGGGCCGTTTTCTTCTCTTTGTAGAGCTGTCTAGAGGGAGCGATATGGCCGGAACTTTTTGGGATATTTGCAGCTCCCTTTCCTCTGCCAGTACCCTCCTTTTTGAGTGAGCCAAGACCAGGTTTGGTGTCCGAAGTCTTGGCCATGGTAATTGGACCGGGTTTGGTGACCGAAGTCCTCATTTTAGAATGTCCACTTGGACCGGGTTTGGGAGCCGAAGTCCTCGTGGATGTTGAGTCGCTTGGACCAGGTTTGGTTGCCGGAGTCCTCGCGGGTGAGTTGCTAGGACCAGGTTCTGTGACCGCAGTCTTCGCAGGTAACCCCATTGGGGTGGAGGAGAGGGATGAGCTTTCGTCCATCTCTCCGTCCGGTTTTTTGAGAGATCCGGACTCTGTTTTTTGTTTGTGTTTGTTTTTTGAATTCATTGTGTTCCCACGAGTAGCGGAGAACGGAATGTCCATCTGCACAGAGATCCGCATTGTGCAGATAAGGCTATTTAATCCGGAGGTCGCCAGGTATCCGGATACTCCGTTCGCGGCTGGGCTATTTGTATAGGGCCCCCAGCCTGGTCGATCCTCGGCACGGGTCGTATGACACCTTGATCCAGCCCGGATAAGTGGAGTGAAGGAATGTTGGGAGATGGATGGAGAGGGGGGACGTTGACCATCTCTTGGTTTCGGGCAGGACCCTACTCAGCCCCAACACCACGGCAAGGTGGACAGTCGTCGTTGGAGGGATTCCGTATAACTTTCTTAGCATTCCGTATAACTTTCTTAGCATCTTCAACAAGCTGAGCAAAAATTAAGGGTCTGATCCGCATCGTTGCTGGGATTGGAAGATGTTTGAGCTGTCGGAGAGCAGAGAAGTTCTTCCACGTCCGACATCCATTTTGGTTTCAATTTGATTTTTTGTTTTTATTCATGTTACTCCCACGAGTAAGGTTACTACTAACGAACTCTAACTACTCTACGCCTGCAGAGCTCACATACAGCCTTAAGACTTAATACAATGAGAGGTCGCCCGGTATCTCAAGGTGACCGTTCACGATGCACATTTTTGCGTAATCTGCAGCATTCAGCCCTTAACATGCATCTACACCCTGGCTTGAATACTGTGTCTATCTCTTAGTTTGACACAGTTAAGGTAGACCCCTTAAGAGACGCGAGAGGGAGGTTCGAATTCTACTCTGTTCCTTTGAGATCTTAAATTGATTTTTTGATATGTTTCGAAAAACAGTATAATGAAAATATATATAACATAAAGAAAGCA
Organism: Beris morrisii; assembly: GCA_951812415.1. NCBI lineage: Eukaryota > Metazoa > Arthropoda > Insecta > Diptera > Stratiomyidae > Beris > Beris morrisii. Next base: position 102,929,258 of record OX638311.1, on the reverse strand, counting down.
ATAAATAAAAAAATTAATAAAAATTGGCTTTTTTAGATATTCGGTAAATCTCTTCAAGGTGACTAAAACTTAAAAATGAAAAAGGCTATTTTTCATTTATTGTCCCTTCACTTTGAAGCCATATTCCGTTTGTTTCAGTCCCCGCACGACCTGAAATTTAAAGATATAGCCATTCAAAAATTTGCAATTTACTTACTATTTTTACGTCAGCTGGACCTCAAAATGACATTTCTGGTGGCACCAGAATTGCCATATTCAAACTTTTGTGGATTTGTTCCACATCAGAATTCCTGAAGCAAACCATTAAAGCGCGGCAAAAGTTTGAAAAGCTTTACAGAAATTATTGTTTTTGGGTGACAAGTTCTTCGAAATAACTTCATTTGCAGGTAAAAGAGTTGTCATCCGTTCCAACCTGCAAATGGAGAAATACAGTGTGGATGTTTCATGTTTTAGCTACATCATGAAACCATTTCGGGTGTACTGGTGGGTGGGTGCATCATTTTGCGATGTACACTTGTTCTCTTTTATTGTTTTTGGGTGATTAAAACTCCCTTTTCGCTCCAACTACCTTTTGCGCGCGGGTACACCCGAAATGGTTTCATGATGTAGCTAAAACATGAAACATCCGTATTCTTTGTAAAATACTACTGTTTTTCACTTAAATGCACTACTTCTAAAATAACAAAACGACAGCACTGCTCGAGAGTAACTGATTACATAAAAGATTCTCTACGTGTGAAAAAATCAGTGGGGCTGGTATCCCTTGGCATTGTAAAGGCTTTAGACTCCGTATGGCACGAAAGACACATATAAACGGTTATTCAATAGGTACATAGCAATTTTGTATTTTAATACAAACGCACCCTTAAACTTTTTTGCTGGTCTGTCAATGTCAAACGTGTTACGTTTTTATTATTTTTATCGTTTGGAAATTATCTCGAATATTCTGTGTTTGATTTAAATACAAAATTGTTATGTCCATATTGAATAAGCATATTTACATAGAAAGCTATTTACATAGCTTTTTCAATAGGGATATAACAATTTTGTATTTAAATAAAACACAGAATAATTGAGATAATTTCCAAACGTTGCTCGTTCGTGAACTTCACCATGATAAAAATGTAAACCTTTACTGACATTTTGATATTGATAGACCAGCAATAAAGTTTAGGCCGTTTTTGACTAAAACTGTTTTTGCTCTTTCAGTGTGCGGCCAGCCTAAGTCAAAACGAAGCCGTATGCAAGTCGTATAAGCGGTTAGATTTTTGGGAACGATGTTGCCGGTTGATGTATATATTTATTATTATACTTTGTACGAGCACTATGAGTATATGGAATATTTACATGAATTCCGTTTACATTTAAGAGGAGACCGCGATAGCTTAGTACACGCTGTTTCTATCTTACATATGGACATGTAGAATTTTGATGACATTTTACGGGAGTACGCTCTACCAGCTTTACTTCCTTGTTTTTAATAAACGCAAACATTTCAAAGTGATTAAAAACACTATATAAATTATACGCGCTACCAGAAACATGTCCATTTTCAAAAATATTAAACAAAATAGAAGTGACATTTGACACTCGTTCTTCTGCTGGCTTCCATAGAATCGAAGTCGCAGTCGGTGTTCTGTTCAACACCAACTGCGTAGTCGAACCTCACGCCAAAACATAGGCAAATCGTAGTCGCAATCGAGGTCCGTGTTGTGTTTTGTAGTTAAACAGTTTAGTTGAACAGGTTAGAGTGTGCGAGGCTCGATGTGATTAAACAGTTGCCCAACTGTTTAGTCTTCAGTATGAGGTAGGCCTTAATGTGCACCGATTAGGTCCGTTATACGGTTCCGTTAATTTGCAGTACCCTGTATTCGGATGGCGTAGGACGTAGTTCCCCGGTGATTCGGCAATTCCACGTGAGTCCGGTGTGGTAACGTTCGCTAAGAGAATAGTTACTAATTTACCTCAGTCACAAATTGTTATTATACCACACGTCCTCACTCGGGGACGATCAGAACTCAACTTCTTCCTGATTATTAACAAAATACGCAAAATGGTTTAAAAAAATATTCGATTCATATTGTTGCGAGCTAGGGGTTCGCCGGGATTTGAAGTAAAACCCAATTCGTTTAAAATCAAAATAAGTGATAATTTATTAATTCGCTCTTTAATTATATTCGCACAATTATTCGCACTATATGGCAGTACCGCCCGCTTATTTATATCGCTTGATTCGATCACACGCAATCGATCGCTTTCCACCAATTAGGTCGCGTATACACGCTGGCTGTCACAGTCGACGTAATAAAAATGACTATGTCTTCGCTGAAAGCTTCACCTGCTTTTATACTAGCCGGTTGCAGTCTAGGATGTCCTTGAATGTTCGCTCGGTGGATGGTTCTAGAAAGCTTTAGAGCTTTCGATTTTGATCTTCGTTCGGTGGTGTATGTAGAGGGTTCTAGTGAGCTTGAGATCTTTCGACTTTGATCCTCATTGGATTCTAGTACATTGGAGAGCATTCGATAAGAAGGGAGATACAATCGTGTTGTTTCGCCTTATTTACTTCAGCTAGGTTTCTGATTTGGTTATTTTGCAACTAGGTATTCGGTTGTTGCTGTTTCCATTATGTGAAACGATCGAGTTGCACGGTTGCGCGGTTGCCAGGTTTACATGTAACAATATTATTACTTTATTGATCGACCTGAAATTTAAAACAAATTTGCTACCCTTAAATTTTGTATTTTCACGTTTTAGGACTAGTAAACACCAAAAAAGCAAAAAAAAATGTCCGCCGTACGCAAAACCGTTTGAAGGTGCGTAGCTCTCAAACCCCTTGAGATATTAAGTTGAAATTTTATGGTAGGTAGAATGGGTGGACCCCTGCGAGTGGTATCTTTTGGAGGGGTTGGGGTAGGAGGAGTGCGGAGCGTTTTAGATGAAAAATTTTGGTTTCTAGATCTCAGGAACCGCTTATGCTAGAAGGCTGAAAGGTGGAACTTATGTAGAACTATGATAGTGGACCCATTTGCAAATAGTCGATAGGGGTCGAGGGGTGTGCGAGTGGGGGGGAAAACAATGAGTCCAAAACGCTTGAAAGCTGGGATTGAAACATTCTAAATTCCATATCTCTTGAACAATTGATGTCAGACGGCTGAAACTTTGTAGTTGTCTTAGATACTAGGAGATTAGAAAAGGGTTAAAATTTGTAAGGGGGTTATGAGGTATTGGGGTGGGGGTGAAAAACTTTGAATTGCAATATCTTCCGACTCAATTGTGCCAGGAAGATAAAATTTGGTTTCTGTTTATAGAATTACCAGTGGAGTCTACTGAATGTAAAATTTTTGAGGGTGAGGTCAAGCGCGGAAGTGGGGGGTCAGCCATTTTTAAAAAAAATAATTTTTATATCTCAAGAACCGTATCAGATATGATCTTGAAAATTTTACAGAAGTTAGGACCGGTAGACCTCTAGCGGAGAAAAAAATGTTGGGGGTATGAGTGTAGGGAGTGATGGTGGGAGGGGGTTGAAATGAAAAAAAAACTGATTTTAATTTCTCGAAAGCCGCAAAGGATAGAAAGCTAATAATTGACAACTGTATAGAGCTACTATAGAGACATTCCAGATCCATTCCATCATTTGTGTACAAAGATGGAGTAAAAAAATCTGCCAACAGTCTGTTCGCATCTTTATTATTTTATGGGTAGAAGTCCGAAACGTGTTTAATGCTGAGATGCGGTGTAGATTACTATGCGACTGACAACCTAAACAATAACCAGGAGGCTATTTGGAACGTTATTTTTTAGGTTGTCAGTCGCATAGTAACCTACACCGCATCTCAGCATTAAACACGTTTCGGACTTCTACCTATAAAATAATAAAGTTGCGCCCAGAGTGTTGGCAGATTTTTATTAACATTCCAATAAAATTGAAATTGCCACATTTTATTAAATTTTTAAAGTTTATGTGTAATTGTTCAATATCTATGAAAATATCGATATTTACACCTTCACATTGAAATATGCAAACCACTCCAATATCAGCAGATTAAATTGGCAGATTCAGAATCATCTGTTTTTAACTTTTTCTGACTTTAGCAAGTGCCGCTAGCAGTATACTATATAGTTTACTAATACATTTATGTATGTCCTACCCAGATTTGGATGAAAGCAGTAAAAAAACTTCAAAATATTTTATGTAAAGTCGAAAAATACCTTCAAAAGTTTGCCCTCATAAATTAATTATATGTATAGATTTTTATCAAAAAATTAATTAGGCAGATAGTAAGTTGATGTGTCCAATATAAGTTCTACACCAAAATTACATTAGAGCTTTTATTATGGTAATTTTATGTACATTATATAATTCAGTTGTGCGAACAGTCTACTGTTGGCAGATGTTTTAGTTTTTTATAACTTAAATTTAATTTATAGTTCTTGTGATTCCTTCGAAAGTTGGAAATGCTAGGTACTAGATGCTATAAAATTTGACATTAGGTGTGTTTTTTGCGCACTTATCCAGAACAGAGCAGGTTAGAAAACGTATATACAAAAAACAACAACATTGCTGTTTTTAAGATTCTTTATAACTCTCTTTCTTTCTCTCTCTCTCTTTTTTTCAAACCCACCCCCCTCCCTGAGTGCTTACTGTGGCAGCTATTCCTATTAACATCTATATTCTTGCCTACTATCTACAGCGAAAAGCAATAGAAAATAACGAAAACAGCAATATTCATGGTGTTTTCAATGTAAATTTTAATCACTACTCTGATCTGGATAAATGCGCAATAAAACACACCTATTATGTATAATAATTTTCGTCGCAACTCAAACTATTCTTTCAGCCAAAGTCCATTAATATCGATGGTGTAGCACATAGAGGTTGTAAGTACCTACACTTTTCCTAGAAAGCTAGATTTTAACGTAGTAATTCAGTTTATTCACATTTGGTAGCAGCTCAACTCAATATGAAGCTTAAAAACTCTGGCTTACATACCAATGTGTTTGCGGATAGTGCCAACTTTGAAATAGATTTTACGCGAAAGTTTCGTTCTGCACTCTAACATCGATATGGCACTTCGTTCAGTAGATGGGATCAAACCCACAACTTCGGTGTTCGTAATTATCGCGTATCGCTTGTAGGCTAGTCTGGCATGTGAATTAAATTTAAACAGTCCTTATAATTCTTAACAATAATTTTTGGCCAAAAGGTCTCTTGATTCAAAATGTGCTCTCATTTATTTTCTTACTGTGTAATTTAATTTAATTTTTGCTGTTTATGAACATACCCCAGATCACGGATTTCTACCATTCAGCCCAAATTCGGTTTGACATGTACATTACTTAAATTTTAGTATAATTAAATTTTTTTCTCAATAAAATTCTAAAAATATTTGTATTAATGGATCAGGCTAGACTAAGAAAGTCTATAAGCGTGTGCTGTCTCGTATTGTTAAAACCGCAGTAGAACACATAATTACATCAGCTCTTTATATCGATATGAAAACGAACTTAAAGCATGCTGTACGCCAGTATCCGCTCTTCTGTGCATTACAAAATACAATATAAAAGTGAGGAGTATTCTTTAAGTTGTAAGCTAAAAAGAGAATGATACCAGAAAGAGAAATTATCGACATAAAGGGAGGCTGCGCAGTACCTTTCAAGTATAATATTCAGTATACACTCTGGACAAAAAGTTATATAACGAAACAATTTCTTTTTGATTTCTCAAAACTTCACGTTGCGTTCAAATTACATGTTTATTCGGAGATCATGTAAAGTTTCCTAGGGGATATTCCTTTTTGCAGAGCAGAATAAGAAAAGTTAAACATTTAACAATACAGAACAGCGTATCAGATTTTATTTCTTTCTACATATTGATGAAATGGGTTGGCTTTTTACATCTAGATTAGTTCCGTCTTCTGTTTTCAGGATTCTTAAACTGAATACTAGTAAAGTATTGCTACTAGATTTGTTCTTTTTGGCTGGTGTAGTGTACAGTTTTCTGTACACTAAAATTATCGTGTACTGCACTTGGCGTGTAGGTGTACACAAATTTTGACCTAGCAAAAGGAACACATTAGTCCAGAAACATTAAAGATAAAAGTGCTAACTTTTTTCTTAGCTTGATTCTTCAAATTCTGACAATCGAAATATATTACTATGCAATCTCCTTGCAAGTAAGTGTTAAAAAAAACAATAATTCCCTAAATAGTAAAAGTCGCTTTTCACTTCAGTTTGACAGTTGCTTTAAGCTCTCGAGCGAGTGCAAAAAAGTGTACACTTTTCTATCTAGACTCGGCAAAAAGATCAGCTGCTTCATGTTTTCTGCGCTTAGTGTAATAGTGTAAACAAAAAGAAAGAAACCTACGTACATTTAAAAGCGCATTTTATTTGTTAAAGTCTGAATTTGTATTTTATTTCTTTGATTATTGTTCTCCCCAAATATACCTATTGTACTGTATTTCGTGAATCCAATGGCATAGCGTATGTTGTCAGCGTCTGGGACGAAGCTAGTTTTTGGCCCTTAGCCTGTCAAAGTAGTAGCCGTTTTTTACGCCTTAGTTCATTACCTAGTTCAATGTTAAGGCGTCCGGTACATATATGTACTCAATTATTAATAAACAGAAAAACATAATAGAATAGTCACATATGTTTGTGGGAGGCGCGTGTCGTATTTATCCCGAAAGCCGACAGATCCATTCACATGACGACAAATGACTTTGACCCATCAGTCTATCGTCCTTTGTGCTCAAGGCTTCTGGAAAAATGATGCTGTCAGGTGGATAGCGTGCTTACCTGAGAGGGAAATCTATAAACACAGCGCAACACGAGTTAGTGGGACCTATAAAATCTAGTCTGGATTGTAAGGAATTTGCATTGGCAGCATTCCTGAACATCGAGGGGGCTTTCAACAATGTAACAGTGGCAATAATTAGGGAAGCCTTGTATAGCATAGGATTAGATGCATTGACAAACGGGTTGACAACTCTCTTGAATAATCGCGAGTTGACATATGTTGCAAGGAAAGGTTATAAGGTAGGCCTCGAGATGGCGGTGATAAACAACGCGCTTTTTGCGGGCAAGAAGACCATTGTCAAAAGTTGGGGTCTCAAACCGAATATAGTACACTGGTTGTATACGGTAGTTGTGAAACCTATTCTAATTTATGGGACAGTGGTGTGGTAGAAAGCCACGGACAAAAAGTACACTCTGGGGAACTAGGTGGTGTACAACGGACTACTACTAGATGTTAGTGTTCGTCCGTTCTGCTCCCCATTAGAGTATGATAACTCGTGAAACCTAAAACCATTTTGTGGATTTTATGAAATTTGCTATGTTACATCCCCTTATCGATATCACCGAGGTCATCGAGGAAATATGCGCTGAGGTTCCGTCTTCTCGTTCCCGATATAGCCGGACACTCGCATAGCACGTGGAAGATTGACTCTTTACTTCTGGAAGCTACGACAAAGATCATTTGCCTCGACACCCAGTCGTTTAGCGTGTCTTCCGATCAGGCAGTGCCCTGTAAGCACTCCGATTAGTGTGTTAACATCTTTTCTGCTCAGGCTCAGAACAAACTTGCTTTTCCCGTAGTCATATTCGACCCAAAGAGTTCTTGATATTGTGCATGTAGTTGGGTTTGACCATCTATTGCCTGTCCACTGTAGGCATAGTGACAAAGATCGTTCGCCTCGACACCCAGTCGTTTAGCGTGTCTTCCGATCAGGCAGTGCCCTGTAAGCACTCCGATTAGTGTACTAACATCTTTTCTGCTCAGGCTCAGTACACACTTGCTTTTCCCGTAGTCATATTCGACCCAAAGAGTTCTTGATATTGTGCATGTAGTTGGGTTTGACCATCTATTGCCTGTCCACTGTAGGCATAGTGCGTCGATAGACTGTTTTATGGACTCAATGGGAACGGCAACACGCTGTTCTTCCACTAGAGATCTTAGGCTGAAACCTGCTCGAGCGAGTTCATCAGCTAGCTCATTCCCCTCGATTCCACAGTGGCATGGCACCCAACAGAGGGTAATATTGTGCTGTGTGCCGATGGAGTTAAAAACACCGCGATATCGTCTAACTATTTTGGATCGTATTGTGAACGAACTAAGGGCTTTGATAGCCGCTTTGCTTTCAATGCAAATAGTGATGTCTTTTGTTTCATTCACCTTTGCTTCAATAATTTTGCATGCCTGAAGTACTGCAAAGATTTCTGTTTGACTCGTGAATCTCGAGTTCCTGTGAGAATACCCCCGCGCCTGTGCCAGAAGTCATTTTCGAACCGTCGGTGTAAACCCTTGTGGTTCTGTTATCTAGGTAGCGTTCTTCTATCCAGTCGTCCCTGTGTGGGATTTTAACAGAAAATTCGCTACTGAAGCCTATTTCTGGCATAATGTAGTCCGTTTCCCTATTACATTTTGAGAAGTCATTGATTATGGTGACCAGCAGGTCTAGTTCTCCAGTAACCTAGCTCTTTGAGTCTAAGAGCGCTTTTTGCAGCTATGCTTTTGATGTATGTCTCTATTGGCAGCAGATAGAGGATAGTTTCCAGTGCGTCCGTGGGTGTGGTTCTGAGGGCGCTAGTGACCCCAATACATGCTAAGCGCTGTATTTTTGTCAGTTGATTTAGATATAAAGCTTTTTAGTCGCTTCCCACCACACTAGAGCGCCATAGGTTAAGATTGGTCGTATTATAGCTGTGTACATCCAGTGTACTATTTTTTGGTTGGAGACCCCACCTGTATTCGAACATCTTTCCGCATGCGTAGAATGCGTTTTTTAACACGTTCGTCCAGATTCATTTTCCAGCTGAGTTTCTTGTCTAGAATAACCCCGAGATATTTTCCATCAAATTACTAATTGTTGGTAAGTGTTTTCCTGAGACAAGAATGACCACGTCGTCGGCGTATGCGCATGCCTTAACTCCGATGCTCTCAAGTTCAACAAGGATTTTATTGACCACAAAAAGCCAAAGTAAGGGTGAGATCTGGAGACTAACGTTTTAATAAGACACTGTACCATTTCGGATTCAGTGATCCTGTTCTGTAGCATTAGGTCAAGCCAATTGCAAATGTCGGTTTCCACTTCAGTCGATAGCAGTGCACTTTTAATAGTCGTAAGACGAACGTTATTAAAGGAACCCTCTATATTAAGGAATGCGGCGAGTGTATATTACTTATATGAGAGCAATTTTTCAATTGTTAACACTACCTCATGTAAGGCTGTATCCACAGACTTGCCCTTTGTGTAGACATGTTATGATTTTGACAGTAGGTTGCGCGGAATTTTGTTGCGAACGTAATTATCCAATATCCTTTCAAAGATTTTGAGGATAAAGGACGTGAGACTTATCGGTCTAAAGTCTTTCGCGGACGTGTGACTAGGTTTACCTAGGGTTACTGTATACACACTTACACCAAAACAGCCTCTAAGAGGGGTTTGGCAGATGCGTACCAAGATGAAAAACCAGTAAATTTAAATATTTTCCATGTTTATGGGATTTCACTTTATAAACATTCGAAATGATTGACTTTTCGCAGTAAAATTGTAAATTTCCATAGAAGAAATGAAAGAAATCGGGATATTTTCCATTGAAAACCACAATTTCGCGCACACACACTTCCATATCAAAGAAAAACACGTACTAGAATTGTAGAAGGGAACCGACAGCTCTTTTTCCGACTCTTCACATATTCGCACTAACACACTTCAAAAACGCAATTTGATAGCAATTCTCAGTAGTACAAAAACAGGCGAACTAGTACATAAACAGGCGATTTTTGTGAGGTTAAATTACAATTTCTAGTACAGAAACGACCGAATTAGACGTATCTGCCAAACCCTAGGTAGAGAGTGTTGTGTGTGTATCTAGTGACCCTAGGTTTACCTACTTTAATTATGTAGACTACTCGTAACCTGTCCAAGCCTCGGACGAAAAAAAGATATATATTATTTTATGTTTATTTGTGACCAAAAACTCCAAATCCCTCGACGTACGCATGATAACTCAAGAACGCTTTGACCTAGGATCTTGAAATTTTGAATCTGGGAGTTTGATCGAATTTATAAGGCTAAGTTGGTTAACGTGCAAAATCGTCCTACTCCTTCGGATATCTGCCATACAAAAAGTCCTTAAAACACGTGTTCAAGAATATTGGCCAATAACTTTGGTACACCAACTTTGAAATTTCGTATACGTTAGTTTTCCAATAGTTGCAGTTTAAGGTATGCATATGAAAAAAATTCAATGGGTCATTCAAGTAGCTGCCGTACAAAAATCTTGTAAAAATATCCTCACTCAATTCACGGAACTCACTATAACTCAGTTCAACGCAGTTGAAATTTTGTACAAATTAGTTTTGAGGGAAAATGAAGTTCGAGTTCATTAGTCAGTAAAATTTCTTTACTCCTTCGGGTAACTCCTATATGGAAAGTCCTCAAAACACGTGTTCAAGAATATTGACCGATAACTTCAGAACGGTTTAAGCTACGACTTTGAAAGTTTTTATGTGTTGATGATTTTCCAATAGTTGGAGCTAAAGGCATGACTATGAAGAAAATCAGATTAGTCCTTCGTGTAGCTGCCATACAAATATTCTGTCAAAATGTCTTCACTTAATTTACCGAATTCACTATAACTCAGGAAATCGTTTAGCCACGAATTCGGAATTTTATACAAATTATTTTTGATTGAAAACGATGTTCGAAGTTCTAGTCACCGAAATCCTTTTACTTCTTCTGTTAGCTTCCATACAAAACATCCTTAAGACACTTGTGTAATATTTCCCGATAACTTTTGAACGCTTCAAGCTAGGAATTTGAAATTTTGTACACAATCATTTTTAAATAGTTCCAGGTAAAAGGATAAATATGCTAGAAATCGAGTGAGTCCTTCCTGCACCTCCCATGTGAAAGTCCTTAAAAAAGTAATTTTTTTTTCGGAGACTCAACTAGTTACTTCATGTCGGTAACTAGTTAAACACTAATGATATCGTCTTTTAGTTTCGAGTAGCAGCCAAATCTCTATATATAAAAATGAATGTTTGTCTGTCTGTTTGTTTGTCCCGTATACGCTCCTAAACCATTCATCCGATTGCGATGAAACTTTGGTGATTTGTTGAGGGCACGCCCGCGAAGGTTTCTGCGTTAACAAAATCATTTTACAATTGGTGGTACGCGAGTTATTTCAACATTTGAGTGTATTTCATATGATTTAGCGGCAGTTCGTTCGTTTTCGGTGTGGTATGGTAAAGTTGGACGAAGGATGTTGGGTAGGGGATAGAGAATAGTGGATGGAGGGTGGAAGATGGAGGATGGAAGATGAAGGATGGTGGGATGGGGAATGGTGGATGATGGATAAAAGATGGAGGATGATGGATAGAGGATGGAGGATGGTGGATATAGAATGGAGTAACGGGAGAAATGGGAGCAACGGGAGAAATGGGAGCAACGGAGCAATAGAGCAACGGGAGAAACGGGAGTAACAAATGTAAGCGTAGTGAGCGTAGCCGCGGTACGCGGCTAGTCCTTAATAAAGGACAAACAACATGTGCACTCTTTATCCTATTTTATCCCCAAGTACAATATAAATCGAAGTTCAGTATTTCATCTAGAGTATCATACGATTGGCTTGCAGCCGATCGTGACTGCAGTATGTTTAATACTTATTTTTGGTTCACTCACTCACGTCGCATCAGATCAGTTCAAACGACGAAATAAAAGAAACTGGTAATGATTACATTCTATTATGATAAAGACAAGCTTAAGAGATCCACAACCAATATTTTCGAGGAATTATATCGAGCAAAAAAAAATTAAAATAGAGTAATATATTTAAGAAAAACTGTTTAATTAGTTTAAATTCTTATAAAATTATAAGATTTAAGACTAGATACTGATCGGTAAAACATATTTTTTACACTAATTGGAACAGGGGTGCCGCGAAAAAAATCTTTGGATTCACAAATAAAAGCCACCCTACATACTAAATTTAGTCTTAAATTCAACACTAGCTGATAGCTATGTAGATCATTTCGCTTCAGTGTACTTTTTCCCATCTGAAAATATATAATAGTTAAATAATACACTCTAGTTTGATAAAATTTGAACACTTCATATTTCGTAAAATTTGATTTTGTCTTCTCACTTCTGTTCCTATTATCCAGTAAAATAAGTAACCATCTTTGAATAGTTCCCAAGGTTTCGACGGATATAATTGATCCTTAAAATCTTTTGCGATCTTACAATGTTTGCAAAAAAAATTTTAACAACTTATCTTAAGCCTATAAGAAACAGTTTTGGCTTAATGCGAAATTGTTTTATTATGGATCTCAGGATTAGTTAAACTATACGAAAATTATAAGCTGAAATGGCTTGTTCGATATTTTCCTGCTGAATTTTCGGTCACTAGAATTGTTTAAGAAGTAGTAAAAAAATATTACCATACGCCTCTTATTTGATTTAGTTTTATAAATGTCAGGTATTTGGGATATAACTCAACTAAAAGAAGCAACAGCTTCTACAGTCTGATAGAAACAAAGTACGGGTAATAACCGGAATACTCGCGGGTCATTCGTGCTTGAAAGATCATCTTAAAAGAATAGGAATCATAACCGATAACCTTTGCAGGTTCTGTCTGAACATATTCTGTGCTGCTGTGAGGCAGTCGCAACTCAGCGCCACAAATGTTTTGGAGAACACTTTGTGGACCATAGTACCATTGCAAAATAGACCTACACCAACTAGATAAATTCCTAAGAGAAATGAAGCTGTGTGAGGACCTCTAGGTTGAAACTGGAGAAAGATCTATGAGGTATAGCACAATAGACCACTGGTCGCGATGCTTGGAGGATTCCCTCCGCCTCCGATGAAATCTATCTATCTAATTGGGATATATTGCTATTTTAATCTGAATCTTTTTCTTCAAAAGTTGTGCCTTAGATCGAGTCTCATCTCCCCTATCTACTCCATTATGTGTTGTAAAATTCATTGTAAAATGTGTTGTATGTGTTCTTTCCACCGAAAGAATTTATTTAAGATAATCGATCCTAAGAGTTTTTATGTTGTCTACGCCTTTCACTCCATCTCTCGGCAAACGTGTAGGAGCTCATCTAGTGGCTTCTTTACGAATTATATGAGATAGACATTTTTTTTTATTTCTGAAAAAATTAGGTGTAGTCAGGAAACATTTCTACATACCATAAAACGACGTACCGTATATTTCAATTTTTAGTTGAGTGCAAACAATTTCGTCTTCATATTTGTACGACTTATTGAACTATCCTACGATCTACGATCGAATGAATTTACATAATCCTCGTTCAATCTGTAACTAGTCCGTAAACATAAGGAATATTTTGTCACTTCCATTGGCTTATTGGCTCAAAACAGTTTGAAGCTGGTGTATGGTATTTATTGGACTTTTTAGAATGAATTTCATCAGGAGTTTCATACTGAATTTCATCAGGAGTTTCATACTGAATTTCATCACTAATTTCACGATTAATTTAAAATTTATGATGCTTATTTTCAATACGAAGAAGTGTATGTGCGGAAGATAAAGAAAACGATTTGATTGGTTGAAAGGCTGTCAGAACGGCATTAAAAAACAAAATCATTCATCAACAATTTACAAGACTATAATTGAAATGTGGCAGTTAAGAAAGAAAGAGTAAGTCAATTAAAAAATCAGTTAAGTTGCCCGCAATCCCTTTTTACAAATGCTTGAAGTGAGTAGGTAGCTCGATAAAAACTGCAAATATATAAATAATATAAATATATGAAAGTAGCTTTAACATTAATTAATTTTGGAGATCAGTTATCTAGAGTACCTATTATATTCATAGCCAGCCCAAATTAATATTTTTCCAATTTTTTAGAACACGAATTTCAATTTGTCAGTCCGGAGACTGCGTTTAGATTCGCGGTATTTGGCGGAATTTTGTATTTATCCTGTTGAAGGTACTGGTAACGAAATTGAAAAACTCCATATTTTTTGTTTTGTTTTTGTATATTTGGGTTAAGAACGCCCTGTGATTCCGGATGGGGCATAGGGCAGCAAGAGTGATCCTTCATAAGACAGGATCCAGGAGCATTTATCTATCACCGGCAGTAATCCATTCCTTGAACTTTGATTACTCGTCCCCATTAGTGTTTCGTTTCTTTGGTCGCGTTTACGTGCAGACCAGACCAGTTCACATAGACCGGTTTGGTATTTTTCGGTCTTGCATTTAAGTGTGCATTTTCACAATATGATACTGGTTTGGTTTCATTTGGTCCGTACCAAAATCAAGACCAAAATCATATTTGGTTTGCGTTTATGCGTACGACCGAACTGGTTTTTTGGTCTATCCAGACTGGTGTGGTCGTGCGGACCACAAAGGTCGCGTTTACGTGCGGTAAACGCGACCTTTGACGCCCATACGTATTCCTTCTGCGGGTTTATTCCGCAACTTGTTTGCTCTGGCTTTCTCAGGCGTCGATTGATCTATTGCAACTTCGATATCCAACCGCTAAGCGGGTGTAAAGTGGTTGTGTACATTTCCACAAATTCCGATATATTTCTTAGGTCTAATGAGATATCGAATTCGCTTTCACATCTAACGGCTTTAAATATAAACTAATCGGGAAAAAACCGAGTTAAGCATTTTTCGATATTCAACCAGCTAGGGGGTGTAAGGTATTGTTCAAGTTTTCACGAGTTCAGACAAATCTTTTAGGTTTAATGAGACCGAATTCGCTTTTACTTCATGGGCTTTATAGAGGGTGTCCGGTACTACGTGCACAACCTTGTAAGGGGTTATTCCTTGATATATTTTGAGACAAAAATTGTTCTACAAGGAGGGTCAATTTTCAATATCCGTGGAGATACAGGGTGGTCAAGAAAAGTGTTTCGGACCTGTACCCTCACTCACTTAAAATGTTATATCTTGAAAACTAATAATCAGAATTCAAGAATTCAAAGTGATATAGCTTGTTTTTTAGAGAATCAAATTACCTTTCATTTGATGTAACAGTTCAAATTGTAACTGCACCCGATCTTGAGATATTTACAGACAGTCACAATAGGCTCACTGAGGCCGCAGTGAATCGGGATTTTAGACCGTCCTCCACCACCGACAGTCTAATTACTTACTACGAGTAACAAGTAAAGCCCCGAACACAATGCTCCCGTTCCGTTCCGTCACGACAAGTGAGGTTATGTGATCCGTAAAACTTGAATTTTCGTCAACTTTTCCGATCCGTTCCGTTACGACCGTTGTGTGCATTTACATGGCCAGCCCATAAGGTCTACTTTGACAGCTGAACGGAACGGGAGCATTGTGTTCGGGGCTTAACTATCACGAAGATATTAAATTTATGATGCCAGATATATGATCAGCTCTTAAAATCGTAAATGTAAACTAGTTTAGTTCACCTATTAACTTGATAGAGCTACAAATTGGATGAAAAGATCAAGGTCTTATGATATTTCCTACAAATTAGAGGATAATTGGTTAACAGGTAAAGCCATAAAAAATGAATTACAATTAAACACCCTCCAATGTATATAAAAAAAATGTTCTGCTATGGGTCTATATGGCCTACTCTCCGTAAAAAATTGACGGGCATGTTACGAAACTCGATTCGATCAAAAAAATCCCATTCACAATTCTCGAGAAAATTTTCTCGAAAAGTAATTTTTAGCAAAGGTCCCTATAAAAATGCCTGTTCGAGCAATTTTTTTTCAGAAACTTCACATTTTCACCCTTGCTAAAAATTACTGAAATTAAAAGCATTTTCCGTCTTTCAATTGCACTTATATCCACTCATTTCAACTGTTTTCCGTTTTGTACGAAAAATTTCGTTCCGCGAAACTCATTCCGTTTCCGCGTTACACAGGTTTATGTATATGTATTTAGATGCACTAGTAAGGTAATTTAGATAAGAATAAAAATAAGCCTTCAATGGATAAGGTGGGGCAAAAAAATAATAAGTGAAAATGTGGTGCATATATTTTCACGAATTTCGTCATATCTCTTCTGAAATATTGAATTAATTTTACTTCTACGGGTTCTAAAGATAAATGACTAGAAAGTGTTTTAATGATTGTGCTTTGTTATGCATATCATATCATCATTACGTATAATTCACTGAACGGGTACAGTGTATACACGACACGATTTATCTCGTATCATCAGTGCGTTGCGTTTCAAAATGCACGATACTCGATTACAACTGGACTTGTGCCTCAGTTTCAGTTCAACTGTCAATATGAATACACCGCAGCATATAGCAGCAGTCACACTTATTTATTATTATTATTCACTATACGCTAATGATATAAAAGAAACGCAAAACACCGCGTGTGTGGCCGTTATTCGCTAATAGCTAATTTCCTTCCACTCATCAGGTTTCTTTACGTTGTTGTAATGATCCCTATGCTTTGAATTCAACAGAATATATGTACAATATATTTCCATGAAGTCGATGGTTTTTCCTTCGTTCACTCCATAATCACAAAACAATTATCCAAATTTATAAGTTCACGTTTCGAACGGAAATTATCAATATTACGCAACGCAACATGACCAACAAGACTCCACTGCGTATCGTATCACTTCTTTGATGTGACGTGAAAAGCTGCCAAGTGACCGCCCGGGTTTCGTTGCGTTTTTTTGTATCATATTTAAATATTGAACGAAGATACGTTTGTCATATTCACTGATCCGAAACGAAAATACGATATGCAGAAATGTAACAAATTGATATGATTTCCGCCGGGCTAATAAGATATCGAATTGGTTTTTTCTTCGTTAAGCTTTCAAAAATTATAATTATCTAAAAACTAGTTTCAGGAGTTGTGGATATTCAACCCCAAGGGTGTATAGGGAGGTTGGACACGTTTTACCATATCTCTTAGATCTGATCAGATATCAAATTAGTTTTTACTACCACTGACTTTTATATAATCGCCTATAAACCCTTTTCAATATTTTTGGGTATGCAGCCCCAAGGGACTGTAAAGAGCTTGCATATGTTTTCCCGAATACCAATATACCTCTCAGATCTGATAAGGTGTCGAATTGGTTTGTACTTCCTCAAGCTTTCGCCTGCAAATCGGTTTCAGTATTTTTGAATATTCAACC
Organism: Beris morrisii; assembly: GCA_951812415.1. Taxonomy (NCBI): domain Eukaryota; kingdom Metazoa; phylum Arthropoda; class Insecta; order Diptera; family Stratiomyidae; genus Beris; species Beris morrisii. Next base: position 102,912,130 of record OX638311.1, on the reverse strand, counting down.
CTCGAGGAGGTGTAAGGGTGCTGTTTCACAATTTTCGCCATATCTCTTGCTTTTGATAAGTTTGAAAGTTTAAGTTAATTTATTTTAATGTTTATTTATATTAGAGATGGGTAACTCAGATCTGAGCCGGCTCAAGCAGAAGATCCAACTGAGCCAGATCTTCTTCACGGATCTTGATGGTTCGCGGATCTTTGCGGTTCGCAGATCTTGACGGCTCAACAGATCTTTACGGATCTTTGCGGTTCGCGGATGTTCACGGCTCGCAGATCTTTACGGATCTTTGCGGTTCGAGGATCATCACGGCTCGTGGATATTTACGGTTCGCAGATCTTTACGCCGTAAAGATCTGCGATGGAGGATGGAGAATGGAGGATGAATGATGGAGAATGGAGGATGGAAGATGCTTCTATAGGGTATAGACGATGGAATATGGAGGATGGAGGATTGAAGATGGAGGGTGAAGGATAGAGGATGAAGGACGGAAAATGGAAGATGGAAGAAGAGGATAACGCATAGAGGATAGAAGATGGGGGTTGGGGGATAGTAGTATACGGAAGATGGAGGTTGGATGATGGAGGATGAAAGACGGATAATGAAGGATGGAGAATTGGATGATGGACGATAAAAGATGAAAGATGGAGGATGGAGGATAGAGAATGGAGCAGGGAGTTAGGGGATAGAGGATGAAAGATGAAAATTGAAGATTGAAGATGTAGGATGGAAGATGAAGGATGAAGGATGGAAAATGGAGGATAGAAGATAGAGGGTGGATGAAGGATGAAAAATGGAGGATAGAAGATAGAGGGTGGATGATGGATGGAAGATTAAAGTTTAAAGATTAAAGATTAAGGATTAAAGATTAAAGTTTAAAAATTAAAGAATACTAATTAAACATTAAAGATTAAAGATTAAAGATCAAAGATCAAAGATCAAAGATAAAAGATTAAAGATTAAAAATTTAATATTAGGGATTGAAAAATAAAGATTAAAAATTGAAGATGGAAGATAGAATCGCAAATCTTTACAGACAGTGGATCTTTATGAATCGCAGATCTTTGATAGGAAGTCTTTACAAACTATGAGGTAGTATATTATACATATACTATAAATGCTACTTATGAAGCATCCGCGAAGAATCGTAAAGTCTCATCAGCATAAGATATCATATCTCTTTGTACTGGGTGCACATAAGTATAACAGAAAGATAACTAGTCCTCAAACTAAACCTTGCGGTACATCGTAATGGAAAGTTGATCTATTGCTCTGTGTATTGTTAATTATAAAATATTGGGATCTATCCTCTAACCGCGTTTAACAAAATTAAAATTTTTTCGTTAATTAAGTGATATTTTCGCCACTGTCAACACAGCTAGAGCTGTAGGCGACTTTGTTGAATTTAAGAGTCAATCAAAGTCGTCGATGAAATAATTTTTTAAAAAAAAAAATTGGAGTCGATTAGTCAGTCTAAATTCAACCTTCAAACAGATCGCAACCTTTAAAATAATAAATAATAATTATCAACTATTTAATTAAAAAGCAAAACTTTAATCGGATTATTTTAAACGTCTCAAGTCAATAAAAAACTTGTCAATATATTTAAACATCTATGTATTTTAATTTAATAAAAAGTTAGTTTATATTTTTTATGAATCACGTTTAATTTTATTTAATCAACGGAGAAGATTTAAAGCCCTGTTGTATTTAAGAAGGGGATTTGCATACGGCAGACTCCTTCACTAGTTAAGCCAAAAGGTGCTTATACCGTATGTAATAAACATTATTTTTACATGTGGATTTGAGTCGAATGCTTTTGCCAAGTCTAAGAAAACGGCGCGGAATTTGTGCCCTTTATCTAACGAGGATCTAATTAATTTATTTAATGTAGCTATTTCATCATGTGTTCTGCGTCCTACACGAAAACCAAAATGTTTTTCGTTTAATATTTTATGTGTTTCAAAGAAAATCATTAATTTCTTCTTTGCAACCTTTTCAGTTATTTTTCCAACGATAGATATTAAGGAAATAAGTCAATAATTGTTGACTGTTTTTTAAATTTTAGGGAATACACTCTGCAAAAGGTTAAGAATAATTGAGTCTATATCAGTCTTCGAGAAAAAGTCTTTTAATACACATTCAATTGTGATGTCGTCAAATCCGAGACTAGAGCCACCATTTTTCAAACAAGTTTCCCATTATTTCCGGCATTACCCAACTCTGACATTTTTCATTGAAGTACATAATTTATTTTAAATGCTCATTCGTTTTGATATTGACACACCAGCAAAAAAGTTTGGGGGTGTGTTTGTATTAAAATACAAAATTGTTATGTACCTATTGAATAATCCTTTAGTACGGCAGTGCAAAAGATCTACCTGGATCTTTTGAACCGGCTCAAAGAACCGGATCTTTTAAAAGAGCGAGATCCGGTGAACCGGTTCATTGAAAAGAGCCGGATTTCCCATTTCTAATTTATATAAAGACCCACTGATGAATGTTGAAAGCTGTATTTTACAAGTAGCTATTCCAGTGACAAAATGGATCGAAACAACCGAAGTTACATTTTTTTTAATTATTGCCAATTTTTTTAATAACTATTATACCTACATTTATTAATAATTTTAATTTTAGGGTTTTATTCATATTTACTTAGGATGCGGTTAATATTTTTTTCACTTGGCCGGGGTAGAATTTCATGGAATACTTATACGAGTATATTAGGTGCGTTTTAATGCTCTCCAGAGTAGGATAGCATAAAAAATTTATATACAAAATAACAAAAACATTGCTGTTTTTACGATTCTTTATAACTTTTTTCCATAGATAGTAGGCTACATTAGAGAATTTATCGCGCATAGTTCCCCCAGTGAGCTCACTGGGGGAACTATTCCGGTTAAAATCTATTTTCTAGCCTACTATCTATGGAAAAAAGTAATAAAGAATCGTAAAAACAGCAATGTTGTTGTTATTTTGTATATAAATTTTCTATGCTATCCTATCCTACTCTAGAGAGCATTAAAACGCACCTATTGTATATTATAAATTTATTTGTGTTGTGCAATTTTTTGTATTCGAATAAATTTAGCGTTTATTTCGATTTCTTACATTAAACCCCTATGACGTTTGCTTATATGTAGTTGACCGAGGAGTAACCCTTACCTTGTGGTTCTACTATCAACGGAGTGGAAACATCCCTAAATCCTGACTCTGCGCAATACTATTCATGCAGCTACACAAAATTTCTACATTTCACATTGTGATTCTCTTTAACTTCTCTCGCCTCAAAACTCCCTACGATACGATTAGATTTTTCACTTTCTCACAAAACAAATCGTTCGAAGAAAATTAGGAAAATGCCTCTTTCATTCTATTCCATGCGATACATCATTAAACTCTCGACTTCAGCCCGTCTGTTAGTCGACAAACTACTTATGATGCAGACTGTTCGTATTCTTTGTTTACAAAGAATTTTCCATAAATATAAATCAAACAAATTTTTGTGGAAAAATCAGAAAAGTGTTGAATCCAACATTGAATTTTCTAATTATTCTCGATGATGTGTTGTTGCTGTGTATCGTAGCAGGATTCATCCACGGGAAGTACTCCTTATAATTCCCAATCTGGCTAAATAGAGTGGGTACGACATTAACATGTTCAAATCTTTCTCGGAAAAATGGATTTTCAGGAGGAACAGTGTAAGGTATGTTTTGTGTATTTAAAAAAAAAATATTCTAGTGTTTACGACAAGTACCGGTAGTTGAATTATATAAAACGTCATATCATGTGAGACATGCACTTTTAATATTTTAATTGTGACCTCATCCCTTAGAGTAGCATCGTCTTGCAGTATATGCTCCACAAGGATACAGGACACTGCAATACGCGTATATTATATATTCCATCGGTTCATGATTTTTAACGGATCCACTGAACACATTTTTTTTTACCGTGGCTCGATAAAGTATTCGTACAGATTGAGATTCGTGGTAAAAACCATAATTACTACTGAAATTGTCCCTTACTGATTTGTCCCTTATGTACTACAAGCCACTATACTACTACTACTACAACTATTATCCCTCCACATATGATATGAATATCATTCCACATTATGTATAATATTTCTTGAATCTGTCCAGATCCTTTCTCGAAGTCCACAAATACAAGATGTAATAGCGGTTGCCATTAAGCGGACTGCTTCAACATTATCTGTAGGATGTTTTTGTAGGCGGCATAAGACGGCTCTTTACTAAATCCAGGGTGGTAAATCTCGATAGATTTTTCACATTTATTTGTTGACAATAATTTTGGATACGGCAGTAGAGTGATTTTATACCATTCGAATAGTTGCTTTCCTCGGGGTTTTAAAAATGGTACCATTCTTCCATTCGGTAGGATTTTTTTCGTATTCCCACATATAATATAAAGAAAAGAGTTATAACAATATAAGCTACCTGTTGCGGTTTATAGAGTTCCTCTGACACTTCGTCTATACTTGGCACTACCTTCCAGGTTATTGACTATAGATGGCAGCTATTCCTCTCTTAATGCGTCATAGCCACTAATAGAAGATTATTGCAGTTGAGTATATTCATTCATTCAGCAGTTCTGTATGCGTCATATCCCAACGAGATGCTCAGTGCATTGTTAATCCAATGATATTAATGACATAATTGTTATAATCTTTCCATTATTACTGATAGTCACTGGGGTGCTGATCACGATGGCATCATTCAAATTTAAAAGTTAGTTCAGGTTTTCGAAATAATTCACAGTTATTGTTCAAAATTTAAAATTTTAACATAAAATACATGTTTTTTACATTTCTTTTTATGAAGAACCCTTGTTTTGCTTCTCACTTATACTGAAGCTCAGGACCATATCTGATAAGAGTCCAACAATAAACCTCGAGAACTTTTATAGAAAAAAGATACTGAAATGCTGGCCCATCTTTATTCATGGCCTTTAGAAAGTTCTTCATTACCCAAGTTTTATATGAAGCGGTGGTAGTGGAAATAGCAATCGGTGACGTGAGTGGACGGCTCTCGCCACACTATCGGAATAGCGAACAGCAAGTCGTTTTTGACGCTTTGGCCATCTTTGAAGACCCGAAGCACATGAACTGCGGTACATATGTGGAGCCCAGGATTTCTCCTGATCCCCACTTGCCAACCAACATTAAATTTGTACACTTCTTGTATTATTCCAGTGATAGGACCTCTTTGCACAAAGAAAGTAACCTCACCACAAATAGAACAAAATTGATCTGGAGTACATACACATTTGCGAGACATCCTGATTAACTATAGTTTACCAACTCGATAGTCACAGAGATGGGACACTCTTAAATACTATTCACTAACTAGATGTATCAACCTCGTTAAGTAAAGCCCACTATATTTATTTTTATGACCTTAGTTTAAATATAACAATAAACGGTAATTTAAATGAAACGAAATCAATTCAATGGTAATTTTCCCCAAATTTTATTAAAGTGGTTAATGACTTATTTAATATGCTTTGCGTTTAAATTCGTTTCAGTTTTAAAACTTATTTTTTTTAAATAAGTTTCGCCCTTATACGTAGCTTTTCGAAACGCTTCTCCTTGAAAGTGCTTTTTGAGCACACATATCTCACGTATCTCAAAAACCTGAACTAAGAAATGATTTTAATTGCCATACTCGTTTTCAGCGACCCAAAATTAGTTAAAAAAAAGTTGATCTCATTCGAGAACCTTTTTGGCTGTTGCCTAGTGTAGTCAGTCGTATTTTTATACTCATGCATGACAACTGAGTTTAATCTTGCCCAAAAGTTTGTAACGCATAGAACCGAGCCTCGGACGGAAACGAGTTATATATTATTTTACTTTGTTATTTTTTAATAGTAAAGTATTTGTTTATTGGATATTTGATCGAATTTGTAAGGCTAAGCTCGTTAACGGGCAAAATCGTCGTACTCCTTCGTGTAGCTGCCATGCAAAAGAATATTGGCCGATAACTTGAGAAGGATTTAAGCTACGACTTTGAAATTTTATATGTGTTTATTTTCCAATAGTTGAAGCTAAATGCATGATTATGAAGAAAATCATATTAGTCCTTCGTGTAGCTGCCACATCCTGTCCTGTTATTAGTCAGTGAAATCCTTTTACTCACGTACAACTTCCTAGCATAAGCGGTTCCTGAGATATAAAAACCGAAATCTTTCGTTTGAGACGCTCCTTCCCGACACTCCCACCCCTCAAACAGTCACTACTTGACGGAGTTCACTCAATCCACCAAACAACAAAATTTGAGCTCAGAAAGTTTGAGAGATACCTGCCTTCAAATGCGTGTGCAAAGAGCGAACAGATGGACTGCATTTTTTTTGCTCTTCTGGTATAAAAAAATTAATATCAAATTTTTCTTTTATTTAAAAAGCGGTCACAATTAATTAATTAATGATTTTTAATAAAATGAAGAACATGATTAGGGAAACTGTGCGAGGGTACCATAGAGATATAAATACTATAAATACTAGAGGCCCTTTTTGTATGAAGAATTTTGAAGCCAGATTGAACGTTTTTGTATGGAGCGTCTTATTGAGGGTGGCAGTGAAATGCAAATAGTAGCCTAGTATTCAAATGTATGGTGTTTTTCGTCAGAAATGTGAGTAAGATGCTAATAGTAGCATAGTGTTAATTGCCGGTCCTTTGCGAGGAACCGTCTGGCTTCAAAATAGTCGCTGCTCGTCATCTCCAGTACATATATCTCTATGGAGGATACCAACATTAATTTGAAACTCGGAAAAGCTTCTGGCTTCTATTACTTAACTCTTTTGCTTAACGGACGGATGATATGAAAAATCAAAAATGAAGAAAAATAAGGGAACAAATTTTTATTCATTTTTAATTAGTTCACTAACTATCAGCCTTCTGCCCGTTATATACATCAGAACTATAAATCAGTACCAAAATAACGACGAATACACTCTATTCCCAAAATAGCATCTAGCAATAAATAATTTTCTTTTACAAATTGAACAATGTCTAAATAAATGGAAAAAGATCAGCAGAGTAAAACTTTTCATGTTATTCAACAATACTGTTAGGCCCGTTCCTACGATGTCCAGTTACGTTCTAACTGGAACTTTAACTGGCAGATTTTCATACAAAACTTCCAGTTAAAGTTCCGATTAGAGTTTAACAGAAGATTGTAATAATGGCCCTAAATGCGACAATCAGGTTCGGGATTTTTATTTTGCAATAAAAAATCCGAAGTGAGTGTATAAATACGAGTAATGCTTCAAATAATAATTGCTTCAAAATATGCATAAAGAATATTAAATTCAAAACGCTTCAAAAATGCGAAACACATCTCCAAGGACTGTTTCAAAAATCAAAATACTCATGGAATTCAGTTTTTTGGCCAAATGATCTATCTTTGCTATTACTTTAATTATATACATACTATATTTGCCAAACTACTATAGATTGAATTGGAATCGTTTTACAGTAGTAACACATAATGTGAAAACCTAAGTAATAAATTCTAATGTTTATTAAACCACAGTTTACGCCAGTATTGATTTTATTTTCTCTTTTTTTATTAGCAATAGTCGAACAATTGCAGAGCCGATAAATGATCAAATACAGTCCGTACCGACAACTATTTCTGCAAACGAAAGGCGTATTCAAGAAGTTTCTGAGAATCAAAACGATACAGAAACGCGTGCAAGACGTTCAATTCCATTTCGAAACGATGGCAGCCTGGACTATGACGCACTTTACGAAGATGAAGATGAAACAAATCTATTTATGGAATCTCATGGTTCCGTGGTATCACATCTTATATCACAAGTTAAAATTGGTATGGATCTAACAAAAGTCGTGCTTCCAACATTCATTTTAGAAAGAAGATCGCTTCTCGAAATGTACGCTGATTATTTTGCGCACCCGGATTTATTTTTAAAGTAACTTTACAATTCGTTTATTAAAGTTTAATTACATGATTATTTATTGTATATATGCTTAATTCCACTAGAATCGCCGATTTTGAAGACCCTCGTGATCGTATGGTGCAAGTATGTCGTTGGTATTTAAGTGCTTATCATGCTGGCCGAAAAAGTGCTGTTGCTAAAAAGCCATACAATCCAATTTTGGGTGAAGTATTTCAATGCCATTGGGACTTAGCCGGTAAGATTGTACGCATATTATTTGGCATTATATGACAATATAAATTATCATTAGATGAAAAACTCACTAGCGATGATGTGAGTGATGGACCGATTCCTTGGTGCAACAGAAATCAGTTGACTTTCCTAGCTGAACAAGTATCGCATCATCCTCCAAGTAAATTAAATATTTTTGTTTACTTAAGTTTTATCAATCTCATTAATTATAATAATTATGTTTTTTTTTACTTCGCACAGTTTCTGCCTTTTATGCTGAACATTATAATAAAAAAATCAGTTTTGCTGCACACGTATGGACAAAGTCTAAATTTCTTGGCCTATCTATTGGAGTTCATAATATTGGTCAAGGGGTTGTAACATTATGTGATTTAAATGAAGAGTATATATTAACATTTCCGAACGGCTATGCCAGGTAACTATATACTTATATACAAATTACCATGTTTACAAATTACGATATGCCGTATCCAATTGCATGGCAGGTGATACTCTATATCAACCATGAACTTCCACATAAATTATAAGGTGTATTTTTTGAAACTATTTATTAAAATAAAAGCTTGTAAAGTTGTTTTTAAATCACCTGATATTCCTAATCAATATGTAACCAAAGGTTTTAGAACAACTATTTAACTTTTTACAGATCAATACTAACCGTGCCATGGATAGAATTAGGAGGAACTGTGACAATACAATCACCGCAAACAGGTTATCGTGCTGAAGTAGAGTTTTTAACAAAGCCATTTTATGGTGGAAAACGAAATAAAATAACTGCTGAGGTTCAGAACGAGATTAATTATAGTTTTCTAAGAGTTTTGTTAAATCGTCTTTTTTCAGATTTTCGCCCCAAACGAGAAAAAATCATTTGTATCTATATCAGGAGAATGGAGTGGTATGATGGAAGCTAAATGGCATGATTCAGCCAAACCAGTTTGTTTGAAAATATTTCAATTAATATGATAATTGATTAACAATTTTCTTATTTATTAGAATGAAGTTTTTGTGGATGTAAATAGCATTCCAATTTTCAAAAAACAAGTTAGACCAATAATAGATCAAAGTGATAACGAATCCAGAAAAGTTTGGAAGGAAGTAACCGCAGGCCTAAAGTATTACTTAGGGCCATTATTACGATCTTCAGTTAAACTCTAACTGGAACTTTAACCGGAAGTTTTGTATGAAAATCTGCCAGTTAAACTTCCAGTTAGAACGTAACTGAACATCGTAGGAACGGCACTTAAACAACAATATACATTTTCAATACTACATAATTCTACTCTATTTCAGATTGAATGATATCGATCGCGCTACAAATGCCAAATCTGAAGTAGAACAAAAGCAGCGAGACGAAAGTAAGGCACGAAAAGATATCGGCTCTGATTGGGACACAAAGGTAATTTGGTGTTTTTTTTGTGTTTACAATTCTAATTTTATATCTTTCATTACAGTATTTCAAACCAGTAGGTGACACCTGGATCTATACAAATCCACTTTCTCAAAGATTATATTTATTAGAAAAAGAAAATAAAAGATAGTGATACTAAGCTTAGTCGGTATGGGTATACTTTAGTGTACGATTATTGGTTTAAGTTAAAATAATAAAAATAGAAACAAACCAAACAGGAAAGAAATTAATTGCACACAATACTTTAAAAAAATAAAAATTAGTAAAAAACATAAGCAATACACATAAATATATTTTTAAAAAATATATCAGACCGATAATTTATATCAATATAAAATGATCTTTAACCAGCCGAGAGTAACACAAATATTTTCTTCAAATTTGTATTTTTTATTAATACTTAATATATAATTTTTTACTTTCAATCTACATGCGTCAGTATTGAAATTAATATAAAGAGAAACATGAAAAATATATCATAATTATATAGCAAGAATTAAAAATAATAATTGTAGACTTGAAATAACACTGTAGTATTTATAAATACGTTATAAATTTATCATTTTATTCATGAAGAAATATAGGCAATTAGATTCCTTAAAATTATAAAGGTTACGAAATTTTGGAATATTTCTGCATTATTTAACAAATAAATTAAAATTAAATCGTTTCTTTCAGTTTAATTATTGCGACAAACTAATAATAAATTAAATAGTGTTGAAATTGTGATGTCCCGTTGTGAATAAAACTTTAACTATTGCAAGGCGCACCATCCTTTACGCATTACTCATTCACATTTTTCGATATGCTTAACCAATAACCAATTTTTTATTACATCATCTAGTAAGACTTGCACAACATTTTGTTATCTTGGAACTAATGCAGACTATGAACGACTCAGTTGGCCAACTTTTTGATTGGATAAAGCTGCGCACTCTTTTCTGATCGACTAAATTATTTATTTGGCCGATAGTTACTGTCGATTGAACCTGTTGGGCCTGTTATGACACTCGACTCGACCAAACGACTCAGACTCTGCAATTACGAGACTCGATCAAATGACTACCAGTCGACTAGGAGCCAAAAGAGCAGTATGAGTGAAAATCACTGCATATTATGTTATGACAGTCGGTCGAGCTATTTTTTCTCTATAGAAATGTGTAATTCAGTTGCTGCAATTGAAGTGACTTTCTACGTGTCGAGTCTCATAATAGCAACTTAAGCTCGAGTACTTCAAATGTGATTCGAGTTACTCATTTGACTCGAGTGTCATTGTAGGCCCGTATGAGATAGTTATCTGCCTACTAAATGATCACCTCACTGGATATTAGTGTTATGGTATCAATCTACCATTACCGCTGGCAGAGTATTATGAATAAAGTCATAGAGAACACCACAAAAATTTCGTCCTGAAACTGGTCATATCATACAAACATTCTTAAGGCCGTGACAAAACAAAAGCAGCGGCAGAGGCAGAATTTTTTTAGAAAGCACGTTGGTAACATAGGTTTTGAGCATTTTATGCTTTCAAAGCAGTATTATATGTTGCCCCAGAAATTGATATTTGCTTCATTTAGACCGAAGGTGTTCTTCTCATGTTGCAAGCATAAGCAACATTTTCACTAGAAGTGAGTCGATATCCTTCGATTCGGAAAATGTTACTGTTCATAAATATGTTAAATATATTTAATTTTAGGTCTAAACCAAGAAATCCGGTCATGAACAATAAAGTGCAAATTGAGTAATTAGTGGATTTCATGGCTCAACACACGGACCTTGCCAGGGGTTTTTTTTATTCATCGCAAGGAGGATCCAAATCAAAAGAGCTGTGGACAACGCTAACGGAACGACTGAATGCGCACGAACCCCCTGTAACGTTCGTCGATGCGAACGTCGCGACGTTCCTTACATCATACGACCCCTGAGTCTTTCGTAATTTTAAAACCCCTAATTGGTCGATGTTTGAAAACAGCGACTGCGCAATGCTGCCTTCCAATAATATATGAGATACTATTCGAGTCAAACGAAACAGGCTGTCGCTATTCATCCTTGGGCAAGATCTTAAATTTGATAAAAGCACTGTTCTCGAGGAGTCTAGGAGCCTGCACCTACGCAATAGTGCACGTAGCTATTTCCCTCATCAGAGGGAGCGTGAGATATTGCCTGCCAATATACGGATCCGCGAGCTACACCACCGCTACCGTAATAGCATATGCCATTGATGCTACAACTCCAACCAGCAAACGAGTATTCAAGCTTCACCCTGAGACCAATGCATATGAAGCTGAGGTCTATGCACTTCTTGCAGCTGCAAAATTCGTCCTGCAGGCATCAACCCCGGTAGTCAGATTCTCAGACTGCAGATCGGCAGTCCAAGCGATCAACAATCCTTGCGCCGTGGAGCCCATTATCAGGCTCCTGAGGAGCACTATAATGGCCATTGGTTCAGGCACTAAAGTGTTCTGGATTCTAGGACACATGGGCCTCAAGGGAAACGTGGAAGCAAATAAAGCGGCCCGATCGCCTACCTCAGGAGGAAACAGTGACGTAACACATCAGCAACTGAGGCATTTCCCACGACGAACTGTCATATGTGGGCGGCTTGAGATGAAGTCGGCGTTGGGTGCGATAATTTTGACATCTCTTGATTTGAATTTGAATTTGTCATTTATTTTTCGAACTGACTTTGGTTTCTGTGATATCGAGTGGTTTAAAAAAAGTATAAAATTAACCGTGGCCGATATTATCATCCATGACACTTAATTACCATAAAAAACACGCGTATAATAAATTTTATTTTTGAAAATGTAAAAAATGTCATACAAACAGCTATTCCCAGCTTCCCAATTTTGATCGAGATCCGTACTAGGCTTGAGAAGGTAGGACAATTTTTTTTAATTCGTTGCGCATTTTACACACAACATAAATTGATAACAACTGTTGATAATAATATATTTATTTCAAGCTCTGCAATTCAAAAACCTCGTCTCCAAAATCTTACAACTGGGAAAAGATTTGAGCGAAGTAAATATTGAAAACAAGAAAAATGAATACGGAAAATTCATTTCATAAGAACATAAACCATTTATTCAAATCTTTGGAAAAAATGCTGTATAGTGATGTAAGAAATTTTCCCTATTTTTAAATTACTTTATAAACTAAACTTTGACACTAAACAGGGCCGCGCAAAACGTAGTTGGAGCATAGCGCACATTTGCTGAGTATGGCATAATGGCGGCTCAAACTGTAATGGGTGAGTAAAACAAAAATTTGAAATCGTTTTTTTTATAGTTTTACGTCCCGAATGTCAATAATTTTGGTTGATCACATACTTAAGGGGGTCGGTGCAAGTTTCTGGCTCCCATGTATTTCGTATGGCGAAACGCGTTCTGTTTCGGTACCTGAATCTCAGCTTCCACTTAACTCACGACAGTCAGATTTTGCACACTTATTGTCTACTGTATTCAAAAGCTTAGTACATGAGTAAATTAAAAAATGTTCACTAATAGTCGTGATGTTTAAGAAAAAATAAATGTATAAAATTTTTTACTGTTTTTTTGATTTAATATTTGAAAAAATTGCAGTTTTTCATGAGATACATGCAGTGACTTGTTCGACTTCCCCCACTTCCGAGCAAAAATTGAGGTACTTCCTGTTACACAAGAAAGGTACGGTTTTTTGTGTGATGTACAGAAATGAGTACAGAATAATAATATGAAATAAAAGAAAATCGATTTTTTCTAGCATACATCGCCATACATTTTGTATGACGAAACGCGTTATGTTTCGGTACCTGAATCTCAGCTTCCGCATAACTCACAACAGTCAGATTTAGAACACTTATTGTTTAGTGTATTTAAAAACTTAGTACATGAGTAAATTAAAAAATATTCACTAAAAGTCGAGATATTTAAGAAAAAGGGAATGAATAAAATTTTTTACTGTTTTTCTTCTTTCATATTTAAAAAAATGATAGTTTTTCATGAGATATTTTAATATGCTCATGTATGAAGCTAGTCGATATTACCACAAAAAAATTAAGACACTACTGTGTGTGGTTAGTGAGAAACGTGTACCGAAAGTTGAAAAAGCACTACTTTTCAGGAGAGCCTAAAAACAAAAAAGTACATGCAGTGACATATTCGACTTCCCCCACTTTAGAGTAAAATTTGAGTCACTTCCCGTTACCCGAAAGAGGTACGATTTTTTGGGTGATGTGCAGAAATGAGTGTAGAATAACAGAATAAAAAAAAAATTTTTTTTTCATATTTTTTGCACCGACCCCTTTAAACATATCAAAGTTTAGTTCGTAAAGTAATTTAAAAATTGGGAAAATTTCTTACATCACTTTTTCGCTTGTGCGTTATAAAGCATTCTTACCAAATCTTTTTTCTTTTCTTTTGGTACCTGAAATTCAAGTTGAAAAAAGACATTGATGGTTTTGTATTGTTTTAAATTCACTTTAAGCAATGTTAAAGAAAAGCACTAAGGTTATTCGCTAGCTATCTCAATTTCGTATGGAAATAATCAAATGGCAGTATCCTCTTTTCCTACATTGAAAGGTACGCGAACTCCTACGAAGAAGTACGTATGGATTGAAAAAGCGTTTCATAGTTTGGAATCAATGTTTATAAGGCTAATTTCGTGTTTTCTTAGGAGCATTAAAACAAATTCTGGTTCCCACTTTTAATTGATTTCAAAATACGTTTGATATAAATTAAAAACAAATCAATTTTATTTATTATCTTCTGCTTCTGGGACAGAACAGAACCGTCAGCTGATGATTTTCATATAAAGGTTATGTGCAGATTTAAAATGCAGTGACAGTTGGGTTGAAACTTGACAGAGAACACAGGAAAGTACTATGACTTTGTTGAAGGCAGTGAACGTGCGGGCACTGTGCTTATTAAAGAGGGGTTTCCCAAAGCGAACTATTTCGGGTACGAGTTTATTTATTTCACCAACAGTCCCATGTTCCCACGTTTTATATCCCGGAATAAATGACGGAATGAAACTAACGAATCTTGGGCGCTTACATACGGGTTCAGTACGATGGAAATACTACAAAAAAACGACTTCTTCAGTGGACGAGGAAGATTCGGACTCCGACGAGGAAACAGCAAACTTCAAAGATGATAGAGACTCTAAAGTGATCAAATCTAGCGTGAATTCGCTGCGTCTGGATTTGATATTAAAATCTGGCCTTGGATTGGCCAGGAACAAAGTTGAAGTGATCTTCTATGAGAACAAAATTCGTGTGAATGGGGAGAAAATTACTAAGAAAAGCGTACTGATTGACGTGGGGGATGAAATAGATGTCGTGAAAGGCTTCAGTCCGGCTAATCCCTCACATATTCTGATTGGACGCGTTCAAGTTCTATCATTATCCGAAAAAGAAGGCTGCTACAAAGTCATAATGAGACGATTTAAGAGTCTGGTGGTAGAAAACTATTCTGGTCAGAACATGTGGAAATCTGCAAGTGCTAGTTAAGCATCAATATAAGGACAATGTAAATAACTAGAGACTATTGAATAAATTTGGAATCAAAACACAAAACAAATTTTTATTTCAGGAAGAAATTTACCAGTTAACTCCGTGGTAGCTTCGTCGTATCAATCACGGTAAATCTTTCAGTTCAAATATTTACTCTCCGACAAAATCCATTTATACAGGGTGTTTGGCACTCCGTCCGCCACCTTGTAAGGGGTTATTTCTTGATATAATTGGAGAAAAAAATTGTTTTACGGGGTGGGCTAATTTTTCAATATCAGTGGAGATACAGGGTGGTTAAGACCGGTACCCTCACTCACTTAAAACGTTATATCTTGAAAACGAATAATCACAAGGCAAAGGGTTATAACTCGTTTTTTAGGGATTCGAATTACCTTTCATTTGATGTAACAGTCTAAATTGTAACTGCACCCCATCTTGAGATATTTACTCGAAAACACAGATTTTTGTTACGTCAACCCTAAAAATTCAGTGATCAATGTAGTTTTTCTCAGAAAACCCCATTATAAAAATGTTATTTTAATTTTATTTTTTTATGAACCATATTATTACCTACAAAAGCTGCATACATATGTATGAGTTACAATTAACATTTTGGAAGTAATAGGTAAAAATACATATCGCATAAAAATTAAATATTTAAAAAGTCAGTGCATGTGCATGTTGATCTACACTACTTGCTTAAACTGAAAGAATTTAATAATCCCATCACTCTCGATCAAAGTAGTAGCGTATGCCAATGACCTAGTTATACTGGTATCTGGAAAATTTCTACCCACAATAGCTGAACTAGTGCAGAGAGCAATTTTTCATTGAATGCACATTGCACACCCCTATCGTAAGTTCCACACTTATTTATCACCAAACCATAGCGGCATATGTGATCATTGGTTTTATAATAGACTTGTAGGTCCGGTATATCATTTTTGGTCTAAGTGGTGTCACAGAGCATTCAACGCGGCATAAAAGACAATGTTGCTCGTGTGGAAATGTTTTTAAGGTGTAAGTTTCAAGTCAGACACTAGTTCAATGTGGCACCCAAGTATTTGACATCGGAAGGGAATTCAATTGTAGTTCCTCTCAGAATCCGGGGCCTTAAGTTTACCTTCCGTCTTCTAATAAACGGCACTATAATTGTTTTGCTTGGATTTATACTTAATTCTTTTTGGACGCACCAGTTATGTACTATCTCTAGGGCCTCTTACATGCGGTCCGAAAAGACACAGTCATGTTTACCTCTTACAGTGATCACCAGGTCGCCAACGTATGCTTGATTATTAAACCCTCGGTACTCAGGTCCTTAAGGAGATCATCTGCAAGAATACATGACAGTGGCAGTAGTGGGGAGAGTACGCCTCCCTGAGGCGTCGCCTCACCGCTCGTACAGTGAGACCTTTACCTCCGATCTGAGCCGAATTTCTGCGAGAGTCAACGTCAAAAAAAGAGTACAACGCTATTTCCTTGGCTGTCAACGTCTTCTAAATTTTTTGCACTAAATTGAGAAGAGCGCTGACAGTCGATTTACCGGCTTGATAAGCGCAAATCACACAGTTACCATTGGTTCTGTTTCAAACTTTCTTCTATTTTCTGTTATAAGATTATCGGGCCTATTACGAAACTCGAGTCGAGTGAGTAACTCGACTCACATTTGGACTCGACTCGACCTAAAGTAGGTATTATGAAACTCGACAATTGGAAAGTCACTTCATTTCCAGCAGTCGAGTGAGTTTGACATTTCTTATAAGTAAATACTCACTCGATCGGCTCTCATAATACGCAGTTCTCTTAACTCACGCTTTTTTTTCGACTCATAGTCGGGTGAAACTCGACAAGTAGGCACTCGTCGAGTTTCATAGTCGCAGAATGTGAGTTTTTTGGTCGAGTCGAGTTTCGTAATAGGCCCGTATGTTTTGTTTTTCGTTTGTTGTGTTTTGGCGAATTGTATTTATTTTTTGGACTGATTATTACATTTTTTATTGTGAGTATAGAGTGATTACTTGATTATGCCAAGATCATCGAAAATATTTTAAAAAAGGGAAGGGTTTCGTGGACAGAGGTTTCCTGCTCAACCTGAAACTTCTCAAACTGTTGGGCTAGCAGAACCTGATCCCTTTCTAGCTGTAAATTCAGCATCCACGGGTAAAATTAATATTATCAATTTTAAAACCTTCAAGAGTAACAATGTGTTTGACGTTCTGAATGTTGCTGATATCAACTGAGCAATTGGTTCTTTGGCAGTGTGCAAAATCTGCCATTTGCATTGTTGTTGCAAGTAGAATTGGTCTCGCCGCTACCTTGAAGATCCAATGCGATTCTTATGATGCAGGTGAAAGCATTTCAAATTCTCAAAAGATCTTATATAAGACAGGTATGTGACAATAGGTCAGCTAGTACTATTTGGCGCTGAACACATTGCACACGACCGAACGAATTTTCGTTTCTCAGCTTATCGTGAAATCTTTAGTTATTGAAAAATTATTAATTATAACATTTTCAATAATATCATAAAAGCAAATCTCTAGAGACTTGTAGTTTTTATTGATAATAATTTCAAAAATCAATCTGTCGTACGACTAAAAATATTCGTAAGATAGACGGACATTTTTCTTATTATTATCAATTAAAACTACAAATTTTTAGAAATTTTCTTTTATGATATTCTTGAAAATATTATAATTAACGATTATAACTAATTTTTCAAGAACTAAAAATTTCACAAGAAATGAAGTAAGAAATGAAAAAGGCTATATGGGCTATGTTTTTTTACGTTCCTCCAATTCCCAGCTCTGTGAGATATCGTGGTGCAAGTACAAAAAATCCTTGGATGAAGGTATTTTCTTTATATCCAGTCGTTTTCACATTATTTTTGCAAAATCTGCCTGTTTTTGTATTATAAGTATTTATTTTTAGGTAAAGCCTATAGCCATATAGACCATTTTCATTTACCTGATGTAATAATGAAAGAAGTAAAACATATCTTTCGAGACCTGGCCCATCCACACTTTCTGAGCAAATGCCTGGACGGAAAATTCAACGCATTAACGGTTGTTGATACAAAACGGATCGATTATTGAAGGCGTTAACAATTAACCGCATCTCTTTTATAATCTTCCTTATTCTTAACATTTCAGAAGTAGGATAACGTACTTTGCAGCTTGCGTAAAAGAAGACTGAAAGGAGGACAGAAAGTATAGTTGTTGCAAATTTATAAACATCAGTATGGCTTCTGTTGAAGACATGGATGGCGTTGTATTCGACGCGAGCGGCTCGGATATTGAGATGGAGGTTCCGAGAGGGCGGCCACTAACGCGTGGCGAAGGCGTACGAGACAGGGTGACAAGTCAAAGGCGACAGTCTGCGACACAAGGTGAGAGTGTTCGGAATCTAGGGCGATCTGGTGGAGAAGACTTCAGCCGAGCTATAAATGAGCTCATGAAGGCGGGGTTGGCAACCCAAATTCAAAAGGCTATCCAATAACAGGCGGCCTTAGTGTTTGGCGATATCATCGATGCTCGAAGGGAGTCGTCGGATCTGCGATCCACACGATTACACATGATGGAAGCGGATAGTGGAAGGGCGAGTAGAACATTGCGAATCGCCAACGAGGTTGTGGAACGTTTTGACGCAGGAAACGCCGACCAGAATGTGAATCGATGGATCAAAAAACTTGATTAGCATGTCGATGTTCATGGATGGTCACCTTATGATCGCGCAACCATCATGCAATTCAAGTTGGAAGGGTCCACGAAGAAATGGTAGCATCGGTTGGTGCGGTACGATTACTCGTGGACGCAATGGAAGTTAACGTTGCGTGCGGCGTTTCCAAGGCGGTATGACTTTGCTCTCATGATGGAAGAGATGATTTCGAGACGAAAGCAATCTGGAGAGGGCATGACGGCATATTATCATGCGAAGCTAGAACTGTGCGAGCAGGTAAAAATACGCGACGAAGATGCAGTTTCGTGTATTATTAGAGGACTACCGGAGGAGTTGCGCGCAAATACCCAGGCGGTTGGCTGCAAAACGCCAGAGCAGCTGTATTCAAAATTATTGGCTGGACTCAAATCTTATAGGCGAAGGGATGAGGCTCCGAAGTCAACTTTGCGAGGTGAAAGCAAAGTGCGGCGTGAATATACCACAGCAGCAGTTGTACCTAACAGGCGTTGCTACTGTTGTGAACGGAGGCCTTGGAGTGAATATTTTGACTTGAAAAGTCAAAATATTCGAAGAGATAGGTAAGGTACGGGGAAGTAGTGGTCGCTGGAGCGACGCGCTTGCTGGCGTCCGGGCTAGGTGCGGCTATGGGGGGTACGTTGCTCGAAAAATCAGACAATAAACCCTAGGCCTGTACAACAAAAATTAGTCGCGCCGACTTTCCCAGGGTATTAAAATTTGGGATATCTTTCCCAATAGGTCATGAGAGATCGCGAAGCAATGGATTGCGCGACTTCGCGACTTGTCAGGGCGCTCTGGTGTTGTAGCGCCCTGTCTGCCCACCCTGCCTCAGCCACGACAGCCACAACTGCCAGGAGGAGGGTACTAACATCAGCAGAGATTGTCTGTCCAAAGGCAAGAATGGAGCGATGCTGGCGTTGTAGACAAGGTGGACATATGTCCAAAATTTTCCGAAGACACAATCAGAGGGCGTTACTACAGAGGTAAGTTTAATTTCTAATAGAATCCGCTACTTTTAGGAAATGAGGAATAGTAAATGGCGAAAAGATGTGTGTTTACTTGGACACAGGAAGCGAATAAAGCCTGTTAACAGTAGACACGGAGGAGCACTTTATATTGCGCATTGGTAAAGAAAGCCAGGGCGTCAAATTGTGCGGATTTTCTGGTGGCATAGCAAGGGCGTTGGGTAGCATAAATTTCCAGGTGAAGCTGGATGATATCGAGATAGAAGTTAAGGCGTTAATAACTGATTGCGATATGGGGGAAGTAGAGCTGTTATTAGGACAACCAGCGGTCCAGAGTCCGGGTGTAACAATGTTGGTGAGTAACAATAAAGCGATATTAGTAAAAGATGGAGACGCGGCCCAGGTGCTCAAACATATTACCTTGGAAGGAGAACCTCCATGGCGGAAAATAGTTCTTAGAGAAGACTTTACGTGCCCATTTTTCTCAACTATGCGGGCGGTAATAGAAGTGCAAGGTGGGCAACACGGCGAAACCGTTCTCATGACGGCTAGGATGTTTAGAGAGAACCAATCCCGGATGGCGACTCCAGGAGGGGTTTTGAAGAATGGACAGCCGAATGAGATACTCATCAGAAACCTTGGCGAGAACGAAGTACGATGGGCGAATGGAGGTCTTGTTACCAGGGCGGAGGAGTGGCAGAAACAGGATCCAGATGTATTCTTGACAAAAAAAAAGGTAATTGTTCAAACAATTTAAATTACAAACAAAATTAATAAGAAAATTAAAATGGGTGAAGTAACAGAAAACGAGAAAATGCGATTATTGGGTTTACTAAAGGAAAAGAGACGGCGTTTTGCACAGAATGAGGAAGATTTGCGATTAACTCATTTAGGGGAAATGAAAATTCATGTGACAACAAATGTTCCAGTTTTAAGGCGTCCTTATCGGTTGGCGGTAACGGAAAAAGAAATAGTGCGAGAAATCCAGGAGTCAAGTTCGGCGTATGCCAGCCCAATCATACTGATTCCAAAAAAAGGGAGAAATCAGACTTTGTGTTGACTAAGGGCACTGAATACAATTACGGTGAAGGACCGGTATCCATTGCCGCTGATTTCGGATCAGTTGGATAAACTGGCAAAGAAGCGGTATTCGACTACGCTTGATTTAGCGCAGGGATATCACCAGGTTTCTATGCACGTTGACTCAGTGCATAAAACGCCATTTATCACATTTATTCCTTTTGGGTTAGCGAATGCTCCGGCGATGTTTCAGAGAATGATAAATAAACTATTGACCAGGTTTAATAACGAGCAAATACTGTCGTATATGGATGATTTGATGCTTCCATCAAGGCTTAGATTTGCTCAGAACAGTTTTGAATTTAATTGAAAAGGCGGAATTGAAGTTAAAGTTAGAAAAGTGTTCATTTCTAATGGAAACTGTAGAATACATTGGTCACGAAATTTCGGCGGATGGCGTACGACCAGGAGCTCGAAAAACAAAGTAATATGTAGCCCCAAAGAACGTGTATGGCGTGTGGCAGTTCATAGGGTTAGCATCATATTTCCGTAAGTTTGTGAAAAACTTCTCTCTGCTATAAAATCCAATGAACCTCACAAAGAAGGGAGTTGTTTGGCATTGGGGTGCGGAAAAACAAACTGCGTTTGATTTATTGAAAAGTAAATTGGCGAACGGCCGATACTGGCAATCTACGATAGTAAGGCAGAAACAGAATTGCATACAGGCAGGGTTGGGCGGCATATTAATGCAAAAATCTGTTGACACGGAAGATTGGTGAAATATTTCAGTCGAATTACTTCCGTACAGGAACAGGTATATCACAGCTATGAACTGGAGACTTTGGCGGTAGTAGAATAAATTAAGAGTTTCCATGTGTATCTCGTAGGGATTCATTTTAAAGTAGTAACAGATTGTGTGGCGATTCGGGTGGCGTTGATTAAAAAAGATTTGATTCCTCGTATAGCTCGATGGTTCGACATGAAGGTTGAGTATCATCCGGGGATGCAGCGTGAGGATGCATCATGTTGATGCTCTTAGTCGAAACCCTGTTGCGCAAGAGGAGGAGGTGACACGATACATGTAAATATTGTAACATTGGAAAATCATGATTGGCTTCTGACGGTATAATTACAAGATTTTAAGACGCAGGAAATTGTACAATCGTTAACGGAAGGGTTACAAATACCAGAGATAATGGCGAAATTTAAAATGAAAGGTGGGCGACTATATCGGAAAACATTGTATGGTGAACGCTTATATGTTCCACGCATAAGCGATTCGTCCCTTTTTTCTTATATTCTTAATTACTGCGTTGATAATAGATTCATTTATCTCAATTAGCGAAAGTTTACTTTTATTTTTGACTTGACGGAAGAATCTTTTACAAAACCACCTTTCAGTTTGGGTGATGATTGATTCTAATATTCCAACACCTTAATTTGTCGTACTAATTGCTGCCGTTGATTTACTAAAATTGTAAAGTAAGCAAAATTATTGTATAAAAGTAATTGCAAACGTCTGGACGAAGTCATTCTGTTAAGTAATTTTTGATCAATACAGAAAACCTATGTGTATTTAATCGTGAATAAATTAGTTTTTCTTAACTAGCGCAGTCGGTCTCCGTTACCGAGCCGATAAAAATTTCAATCAGTAACGCGAATTTTTTTTTCCTACTCAAGTACTGAGACTAGGTTTGTCTCCGCGTAAGGCTGAAATTTCTGAGAATTTGCCTCTCACCATACCTTTGAGTGATTCTTTTTTTAATTTTAAAAAAGTGTACACTAATAAACGCACTAGTGTGAACTTTCATGGCTTATGCTGTTATGACACTGGCTATTTTTGTGGCTGAAAAGCGGCTAGAAAATGGAGAAAGATAGAGACATACAATACAGACATTAGTGTGATGCTGTTATGACACTGGTTATTTTTGGCGCTTTAAAGCGGCTAGAATAATCAAATGGAGAGATATAGAAAATTTAACATACAATTTAGACATTGGTGAGAGAGGCAGTCCGAAGAGCTAAAATATCAGTGACTGTCAAAAAAAGCGGCAACATAGCGCAATCTGTCGAAAGAAAAAACCGCAACATAGCGCATTCGAGCAGTGTTTCGCAACATTCTAGCAGTTCAAGCCAAGAAACAACCACTCTATATTTCCAGCCGCTACATGCTTTTTTTGACAGTGCGGTACGTATAAATTATGGCAAGTGCCATGTTATGTTATGAAACGCGCTAGAACCGGTATTTTTCTTAACAAACCAGTTGTTAATTTCGTTTAGTAGATGTCGCTAGCGTCGGAAAGAGCGGTACCTCTTTCTTTTAATGTTGTTCGCCTTGTCGCACGATTGGTTATTCCTGCGCTTTTTTTAAGTGCGAAAAATAACCAGTGTCATAACAGCATAAAAGAGACACTACAAACAGCAAAAATATGAGAAGCTGCCAAAAAAATCCACAACATACCGTATTCATGCAGTGTTTCGCAACATTCTAGCAGTTCAATCCAAGAAAAATTCACTGGCCGCTAGATTTTGAAGCCGCTACAAGCTTTTTTTGACAGTTCGTGATGTATAAATTATGGAAAGTGTCATGTTATGTTATGAAACGCGCTAAAACCAGTATTTTTCATAAAAGTTCAGTTGTAAATTACGTCTACGAAAGGGAATTTTTATCAGTAATCTCGTTCTCTCAATATTGGTCGCCTTGTCGCACGATTGGATTTTATTGCACTTGAAAAATAGGCAGTGCCATAACAGCATTACATATTCTATATATTTTTTAAAATTTTTACCTGGCATAGGTACTGTTGTGTCCGCGATATCCCCAGGATATCACAGACAGTAAGTTGTGTCGTTGAGTGGAGAATCGAAGAGAATATTTGGAATACCTGAAAATTGGTTCGGACATCCGTGAGAACGCCGCAGTAAGAACCGAAAACAAGGTATAAGCGCCTCAGTAAGAGACGCAAATTACCTTCTAGTATTTTTGCTGTAAAAAAAAACGTTGTTAATTTTCGGATACTTACCGATTCTTTTGCGTTCTTTAAAAAAAACAAAGTTTTATAGGTACTTTTAATTTGATGACTTCGTTCAGCGGTTCCTCGTCGGTTTCAAAAATTACTGAGGACGAGTAAGTACAGTAAATACTTTAAATACTAAATTAACGCTAACTATAATAACGTAAATAGGCCAGTCGTTCAACCCATTACAAAGTACGCGCAGTGGAAAGTTGCCGATCAAGAGAATCGGCAGTTTTGGGTGACCCACAAATAGTGCAATCCCGTACGAGTGCAATACGCCCATTTGTGGGTCGCGACAATTTGATATACGGTTGCAATTTAATCGCGAGGTGTAAAAAAACACAAACAAAGCAACAACTCAACCATTCCCAGTACCTGTGGCGCGCGGCATGTTACGACACAGCACTAGAGGCGAATCCGATGAAATCCCCTTGCTGTGACGTCACAATACCGTAGTTCAGGCCGAGCATTGTAACTCGATCTATGTATTTATGATTGAGTTGCTAAATTGTAGTTATTGCATTCATTAATTTGAACGTGTTGAACGAAGAACGACTGGACTTAAAGTAAAGGTGGACTTAAAGTAGTAGTTGTCGAGAGGAAATGCAAACGTCTGATGCTGCCATTTGGCTGGGCACAACAGTACCATTCATTTTATGACTACAATCTTTGTGTTGGCATCAGATAACTCTGATGGTAATATTTAATTCTTGTTTCTGTTCAATATAGTAAATATTCGCAGTATAATTAAAAAACCGCGATAATTTGTACAATGATATGCGTCGATAAATATCTATATATGTATTAGTTTCTCTTCATTTGTGGCAAGCATATATTGTAAAATGAACTATCGACAAAATGGGAAGTATGTTGCCATCGCACATACTGTTTATCGATAAGTTCTTGAGCATTTGTGGCTTTTCCGACAAAATGCGGATCCTAAAACGAAATAAATATATTTCAAGAATATAAAAAATAATAAAATTACTTACAACAATCAAAAAATATGCGTCATTGCCATCAATATGAACGCCTGCAATACCCTTTGACGACGCATCGACATCACCTCCCATCATGACGAATCCTTGCCATTCCTCAAAGTACTTTTTTATAACATTTACATATTTTTTGAGATCATCACATGTTGGTACATGTTGGATTCTGCACGGGATATCAAAAAGGGTGTCGATCACATAGAATACTTCCAGAGCGCCAATCCATTCACGAGATCCCATAAATGATTTCGGCTTATCCGAAATTTTAACTAAAGTTTCTTGTATCTCTAAAATAGTCGGAACGACTCGTTGATCCTCATCATTGCATGATAGTTCATTTATAATCCACGAACAAGTTGATTGCAGAGTTCTGTACGCGCAGCCCCAGCCTATGTCATTGAATCCTTCACATTTGTAATGAAAGTACTTGAACTTTCCTTTGCATAGGTATGTGTTTCCCGTTTCAGTTGGAGGCTGAAGAGTCAGATGCACGTTTTCTAATAACGATCGATAGGTTGAAAGAGGTTTCTCCATTTGTCAGGCGATTTATATATCAATCTAAAAAAAAAGTATATAAATAAAAAATTAGCCAGAAATTTTTTAGATTGCATTTTTGAAAAATGGGAGTGTTAGGTGTTGTAGGTTCAATACATCTGGCTTGATAATGAAATGCTTTTTCCAAAATGATGTAACAAATTAAATAACAATGTACATACTACAATTTCACCTTCTTAAGCAAAATATGAGAGTCATTAAACTAAGATATCATTAAGATTATGAACCACCGCAGAAAAATGGATTCGTATTCAATACATCGAAAAAGCAAAGCTATCCTTTAAGTCCAAAGAGGCTCGAACATCCGACCTATCTCATTTGGAGTATACTCAATATACTGATCAATCAATTGTTTAAAAACGTTTGGACTTAATTTATCTGAAACCTTACGTTGGAAAGTTATTTGTTTAATGTCTTAAGTTTGCTAAATGCGCAATGCAATGCTTGGGATTTCTTAAGAGATGCAAGAAGTATTTAGTTTCCTTTAAGAAAACTTACATGCACCACCGACTTGAATATAATTTTCGTTTTTGTAGAGGTGCCTCTCAGTCTGGTTCGCTTTGATCTTCTTGAACAGAGTGCAAGCCAGAACTTTTAAGCTGTTAAGTGATAATTTAAGAAATTAACTTTCTCGAACATCAACGTAATGTCGATTATCTGGCTTTCTTTTATCGGTACTTCAAAGGCAAATGCTCCGAAGAACTAGACAAATTGATTACTCCGCGATATGAATTAACGCGAGGTCGCGATATACTCGTATTGCTGTGCGTAACCCAAGAGGACATTCAGAAAACCCCATCCAACCTTATTATCAACTATAATTCTAGCATGCCTTCTGCAATAACAACTACCACACGAAGGTTCTTAGTTGTATTCTTTCGCCGTAGATGTTTTTAGTACATTGCGTGCTGACGAGAATATCCTGAAACTAGCTTTCGGCCATATACTCGTCAGCTGAACGACTCTTATGTGAAATGTGCTAAAACTTGGTAGTCTCAATTAAAATTTATGCGTAACCCACTTACGCTAAAGATTTTATTATATATTTTCGGTATATTCATTTTGTCGACAGGTAGATTTTGCGAATATATCACAATTAAAATTTATTTGCCAGGGTGTAGTCCTAGGTCTTCGAAAACATATTGGTTTCGAAATATTAATATAAATAGTGACCAGTGTGGAATGTTTGATAGGGTCACTACTGAAGGATTTAATACTGAGCAGATGAGTTCTGTTTACATTCTTCTTATATTCATATTCACATATACCATCAGAGCTACCACACAGTACCCAGCAAACGCAAGTTCAGCACTTTGCACACTAGTGCAATGCATTTGGCTGTGTTTGATGCGTTTTAGGTGTGATTGTGAATTCCACTTCTCCAAACAAATTTAAAAGTACTGCTATACTACTGCCAAACTCCTGATGAGATATTCATGCATGTATATTTACTTTTTCGAGTCAGTGTACATACTTTTTTAGATAATTTATTAGTTTTTCGAGTATTTCCGAATCAGTTAGTCAAAGTGTGGACTTGAAGGAGCATCATCAAGTGTCTCGCGTAAAGATTTACACTCTAATGCAATTTGCGCAAAGGGTTAATCAACACCTCCTTGTTAAACTTGACTTGAATAAGCCTATTTGCGCAAATTGCATGAGCTTGTTAATCGCATTTAAGAAAAAGGAAAGAAATATATGGTGAAGTACTGCGATTGATATGAAAAAAACACATTTTTAGTGCTTTTCAGTTGAAAATAACGCTCAAAATTTCATATTTTAGTGCTCAACGAAGAAAAATACTTGGCAACACTGCTTATAATGCGCAATCATGTTTTTGGCAGTACTATAGCACTACTGTTGCATCTAGTCTTTGTCTTTCTCTCTCGCATACGGATAATAGGTTTATTCATGAAACAAAACACATAACACACACGTTTATATACACGAAATAAATAGGTGAAGTTTTGGGCAAAACCTCTATCATTTGCAGCGAAAGCATTCAGGTGTTTGTTCATTACTTTAGCAGTACTATCGAATTAGTACTGTGTTTGCTGGGTAGTTGATTTGTTATAGGCAACATTGCTGTTCTGGTAGATCATATCACAACCAAAACTGCTACTCAAAATTATTAACACCTACTAGTACACTGCCATACCCGGTTCGATTTCTGACCTCCCATACCTAAGCTGACTGGACTGTACACTACAGTGTATTAAAGGCTAATAATCACCTAATTTCAGTTCGGTATCCTTAAAAAAAAAAAAATTAAAGAGTTCAAGTTTAGAATGGTGTTTATTTTAATAACGATTTGGATCAAAGACGAAAATAACCTGTAAGCAGGCATAAAACACAAAGTGTACCTCTTTAAATTGAAATCAATTCTGCAACGAGGTCTTCTTATGAAATAACATTTTCAGCTCTACGGCATGTTTTAGTTTTGCATAGTAATCATGAGAACAAGTTTTAATGGCATGAGAACAGAAAATATGCCCGCGCTGCTATGAGAATTTTATAGAAAATCCCGAACGAGTCTTTCGTCTGTCACCCTTTCCGAGAATTTACTTTTTAACGTATTTCCTTTTTCTTTTTCACGACATTGAAATATAGAACAACATAAATCAAACCAATTTTTATCTCATTTAATTTTCCCCATTACCTTTGTTTTGGGTAAACACACGGTCGTGACAGATGGAACTGCAGTGACAGTTGGTACTCTTATCAATTATCAAATGTTTGTGTTCCCGTTCATTTCAAACTGCACGAACTTCACCTTGTTTATAAACCAGCGGATGTGACGGCAAGAGTCACGAACTACGGCCGGCCGCTATCACCGGTGGTAAAATTGGTGATAGAGTACCGAGTTTTTAGAGTTGCCAGGTGCCAATATTGGAAGATTGGAAAGCGTTCACATTCGGTTCGAAGTGCTACGAAATGTCAGTGCCAAATTTGTTAACCTCCTTAAAGTTGTGAAGTTTACACTCGCGGACCGGGAACCGTGTGTGCTTGATAAGTAGGAAACATGTTTCGAAAAGTTTTAATTTTTCGGCAGAGTTATGTGAACTTCAGGGTTCCGATTTACGATAATAAACGCTTATCATTTTCCATCCAACGCCGTCTACTATACACCGCTTTTCCTGAACGACAAAAATTTTCTTCTAATCCTTTCACTAGTGATACAAAGACGAAACCGCTAAACTTTTGTGACCATTCAGAATACAGCCAATCAATAAACGATGAGGAACAAGAGAAGAAATTGAAGGTTCTTAAATTGGAAGTTGATGTTCTGCTCCAAGAAGGTCACAGAGTCCCGAACCCTGATCTCATTTCTTCTGATAATTGGTCGCATGCTCTCTCCTTGAAATCAAAGTCAGCTCGTCGTAAATATTATTCCTTTCTGTGGCAATTAGAGCGAAAAACGGAAAACAAATTATACAAAAAGGAAAGAAGGCGAGAGGAGAATGAATTGCGTAAAGCCAAAGAAAAGTTGGAGTCGGACACCAATGAGCATCTGACATATGCCCTGTCGCATAACACGATATTTCTCCGTATTTACGATTCAACAATAAACCACTGGCATAATAATCGGTAAGTCAGGTTTTATTTATAGTATATAACTACTTCCGAGGAAATTGAACTAGATACACATGAAGTTCTTTAGATTTAAATTCTATTATCGAACTCAACCGTTTCCACTATAACGAAAACTATCTGTCATTAGACCCTCTTTTTGAAATGAGGTCGGTATGTCGAGTTTCTGGTATTATACATTTATCTATAAAGTTTTATTATTAATGTTATTGTTGCCTGGAAGTCAAATTTGGCAGCTCGCAGGTAACAAGTCTGGAGACATCTTAGCTACTCTTTTTTATATGTATTAGTCGAAAACTAACTTATGTTTTAATAGCTAGATTTTATCCCACATTCTGTGAGCTAGAAAGGCCGCACGAAGCTTATTTCGGGCCGGTTTCACAGTGCGAGCTTAAACTTCAAATGTAACTTAAGCTTTCGCTCAACTGGTATAACTGTTTCACAGTAGTGTTCCAGGAGTACAAACCTTAGCTCAACTTAAGCTAATGAATACAAGAGCTCAACTTTGAGCTCGGATCTTAAGTAGGCGAAGTGTCATTTAAACAGGTCGGGCAAATGTCATTTTCCTTTTCCTGTTATTGTTTTCTGATTGTTGTATTCTAACATCATTTTTTATCTGCTATTTAATTGAAAGTTCTCGCTAGCAATTTCTTAATCCTTTCTCGCCTTTCTAACCGGTTTTTGAAAATTCTTAATCACAAAAGTGACCTACACAATTCATTAAGCAGGGTTCCGTTAAACGATACCCAAACTTTGACTGTGAAACAGTATTGACTTGAGCTAAAACTTAAGTTACCGGTTCAAGTTCAACTGAGCCAGAGCTTAAGCTCGTGAAACCGGCCCTTAGTGTTGCTCGGGTTGTGGGATCCAGGGTATCACGCATTGTTGCCGATCGATCTTCCATTGGTCCCAATTTGATTATTATTAATTTAAATTATCCATGTGAAATGGATATTTTCCTCCCAACTCAAAAAGTTGAATACGGTATAGCCTCCTATCTAATGCCAGAATTGACCAATGCAGACCCTGGGAAAGGAGGAAATAAGTTTAAAGCAGTTTTTAAACAACCAACAATAATAACATTTTACTTTGCCTTAATACATTCAATGTTGCAATATAGTATGATAGCATGGAGAAGTACATTAAAATCGACAATGGATTCTTTAAAAGTCATGCATAAGAAACCATATATATACTGTACTTTATTCTAAATTAGACGCATTGAGCCTTTATAGAGTTTTCAATATAATAGCTAGTATTCAAACATATAAGGACTTAAAGAAAGGGATGATTCAGCAAAACATAATTAAGACGCGTGCTATGGCAGGTAAAGAGCAACTATTACCATAAAAAAAAAGCAAATTTGTGTCAGGAAGTTTGTGCGTTTATCCAGGAATCAAGTCTTCGATGAAAAACTGAAGCTGCCTGAATAATTATCTGTTTTCATGTCGTTTTTATTTGCAAAAATGTTATAATACCGTTACAAGTTTCGGTATAGTAGATGCTTCTTTGCAAGGTGTTTTAATTGAAAATAATGCATTCTTGTATGTTTGTCGGTAATGTTTTATATTCTCGAATTTTATCAACTGCAGGATATGTTGTTGTCTAATAAAATCCGCACTTATCGTGTTAAAATTGTGAATCTCTTGATTGTAGATCAATTTGATTGAGATTTTAAGTTTATTGCTTTTGATATTTTATGTTAGTTTTATTCTTTCCAGTCTTATGTGCTGGTTAGTGTTTTCCACAAGTAGAATATAGTTCCTCTGCTGGTGTTAAATGAGGTAAATTATGTACGGCTTTAATGTCCCTTTTCATAATCCTAGCAATTTCGTCAAAGTTTCTTTTCGATCTTTGGCTCCAAATAATGAGACCATAACTTATATTGGGTTGGATAAATACATTTATTGGGACTTGTACATAGTCGTTATGTCTTAATAATCAAATAATGGAGCCAATTTTGTTTTTAAGCTTAGTGGAGTCCAAGTTAGTTTATCATCAATGGTCAGCCCTAAATATTTTGAATTCCATCTATTTCTAGCTTTAAATCCATGTCCAGTTTGTTAATTTATCTGAAGGGTATATAGTTTTTTTTCGAAATATTTAATGTTAGCATATTGCTTAAGAGCCAACTCTTGAACAGTTTCAGGTCAGAGTTCATCATCAACTCTTATCATCTAGCATCTACCGAAGTTGAGGTCGTATTGCTGCTTTCTTCCGTATTGTTATTTCTCAAAACCAGAATATATATAAATTTTAATAGCCTCCTGGTGATTGTTCAACGATTTTGATAAGTTAGTTAGTCGGTAGTTATTGAGATCTTTGTTTGAACCACATTTATAAATGGGACAAATCAGGACTATTTTCAGGCAAGGTAGAAATGTTCCTTTGCTCATATGGTTATTTGTGGCAACCCTAAGAAGTGCTGAGACAATGGTTTTTAGTGTTTTTAGATACCAGGGGCTATATTTGGAATTTGTTGGAAAAAGAAACATTCCACTTCACGCCATAGGACAGCAGATACTCCGAAAATTCTCCACATTGCTATAAGTCTTAAGATTCTCGGATAGAGTTTTGCCAGTCGTACTGAAATGTTTATTAAAAAAATTTCACATTACAGAATGAATTTAAGCATATGTGACGTACCACACCAACAGGCAGATCCTGTAAATAGTGCTCATTCATCACACAATCAGTTCGTTGCTCACTACAGCTCCCTTTGGATTTTTTTACACTTCCCCATAAGTCAGACTAGGTCTCGCTCTGCCTAATAGTGTACCATTATGTAATCTGACCTGTATTTAATTACAAGTTCACAGAAAATATCAGTGCTGGATGTATTATTGTTTTCGAAATTAAATTGTTAACTACGAGTATATTCAACTGCAGTCACCTGCAGTCTGGTTTTATTTTTTCTATACAATTGTCATTATACTCCCATCACAATAAGTAAACAGATATGTGTTATATGTCGTCTGCTGTCTGCATTACAGCTAAATAATTATTGTAAGTTTATACTATGTCTTTTGTTGTGAAATATCAATTTCTTTTATTACAATACAATGGAAATATTTTAAACAATATGTACAATTACAAATTCTTATTTTCTAGATAACTAGAAATTCATATTGGAAATTTATATGATTCGATTAAGTACATGTGTAAATACATACTACATAAAAAAAATTTTCCAACAGTCTGGTCGCAACTTAATTATTGCTGGGGAGAAAGTCCACGAAGTCGAGGTGCGACAGCAATGGCGACGATACTGACACCATTAAACACAAATTACGGGACACAGTCAAAGTCAAAATATATCCCTGGTTGTTCCGTAGTATTATATGAAAATATAAATTTATTAGAAAAATTTAAATAAATAAACAAACATATAAGTCAAAATACCGAAAAATCATGAAATCAATTTTTAGCTAATTATATCTTAATCCCGTGGAAATAATATTGAATATTGAAAAAATTGTTTAAACTAATTTTTAGGCAATTATATAAAAAGTCTGTAGAAGTTAAACCCAATTAGATATCTCATCAGATCTAATGCCGCGTTTCCACTATCGCCTTCATGTGCGTAGGGCATGTGCGATGAGCGCGAATGTCTAGGCGTAAGTGGAAACGGCACATACGTGCTGTAAGCACATCCCTTTGATGTGCGTCAAAAACCGCCATCGAAGCGAATTCCAACGCGAATGTTTTTGGCACTGGTGGGGGCTAGCAAGTGTTCAGTTCAGTCCCACAGGAATACGAGTAATGTATTATGTACTGTATGTAATATTATAGTTTATGCAAGTGTATTAGAATGTGTCTTTTTCGCATTCTGAAAAATGTATAGAGAATCATTCCTTCAACATTCCAGAAAAAATTTAGTATGAAAAGTATGGTATTCTTCCATCCATTGAATAGAAATGTTTACGAAATGCATTCTTCAGAACTCTTTTTTTCCGCTGGGGTAGTGTCTTCGCATAGGCGATAGTGGAATCGCTACATCGTGCTCAAAGCACATCCCTTTGATATGCGTCCAAACACCGCCATCGACGCAAATGTAAGCGATTCTCGATTTGAGTTGCAAACTAACGCGAATGTGCCGTTTCTACTTACGCATACGCGCTAGTTCGCATCATCCAATGCACATAAAGGCGTAAGTGGAAACGCGGCATAAGAGATGTGTAGGCACGTAAACACGTATGCTATACTCTCTTGGAGGTTGCTTATACTCTCTTGGAGGTTGCTTATATACTCTCTTGGAAGGTGAATATCAAAAAATCCTGAAATTAGCACATAGAAATAAAAACCAATTTGCTACCTCATCAGACCTAAGTGAATTCGAGAAAACGTATACAAATCCTTTACACTCCCTTGGGGGTTCAATTTCGAAAAATTTTGAAGGAAGTTTTTAAGCGATTACATGAAAAGCCAGCAGATGTTAAAACCAGTTTAATATCTCATCAGACGCAACAGATATGACGCAATCTGTGAAAACATGTACACTCCCTCTTAGGAGCTAAACTTCAAAAAATCGTGAAATTGGTTCTTGGTCGGTTACAAAAAAAGACAGTAGAAGTAAAAACCAATTTTATACCCCATCAGACGTAAGAAATATGGCGCACTTCATAAAAAACATATACAATGCCTTTACACTTCCTTGGAGTTTGAATTTTGATAAATCATGAAATCGGTTATAAGTAAATAAAAACTTATCGGATATGTAAACAGACATGAGATATATATCGGATTTCGTAAAACACCTTTACACCACCTTGGGGGTTGAATTCAAAAAATCATGAAAATAATTTCTATGCTTTTATCTGAAGAACCCGCAGAAGCAAAATCAATTTCATATATCAGAATACCTAAGAGATATGACGAAATTTGTGAAATTGTTTTTTTTTATGTTTTCACTAGCCATTTTTTTTGTACCACTTTCGTATGTTCAACGGATATATAACATTTATTTTATGTACACTAGTTTTCTAGTTTTAAGGATAGACCGTTCCAGAGATTGAAAAAACACCCACCACTCCCGTTATATTAAAAACTATATTTTTAGGCCGTACCATTAAAAACTATATTTTTAGGCCGTACCATTAAAAACTATATTTTTAGGATGTGCCACTACTATTGCTCAACGTAAATTTAAATTCGCCGCTATCCATTATTAGCTGTTCTCCAGATATTAAAGCTGTTTTTTTTCACTGTCCCCTACCCCCACATGTTTTTATCTGCAGAGTTCTATTAGGCCTACCTCACGTATGAATTCCAAGATCCTATCTTCAACAGTTCTTGAGATACGAAACGTGATTTCTTAGAAAAATTCCCACAACCATTACCGTCTTCGTTAACTGCTACTCAATTCCAGGAAAAAAAATCTACCAACAGTCTGGGCGCAATTCTATTATTTTTTGGGTAGAAGTTCGGAACGCGTTTAGTGCTGAGATGTGGTATAGGTTACTATGTGACTGAAAACCTAAAAAAACTTCGGGAAGCGGTTAGAATGGGGTCGCACTAGAATACTTACGCCGCTGCCACATATAACACATGAATTACGTAATTGGGTCCTACTCCGGGACGCGGTGAAAGTCGTAGTATAATATCAGTTGTTACGAGATTAGGAGGTTTTTCGTGATTTCGTTTTAGGTCATTACATGAAATCGGAAATGCGTTTGTAGGCGATTATATAAAAGGTCTGTGGAATTGAAAACCAATTTGATATCTCATCATATATCATATCTCATGTAAGTATTTGTGAAAACATATGCAGGTCCCTTGCACCCACTTTGCGGTTGAATATCCAAAACTTCTGAAATTAGTTTTTATATATATATATAAAGAAAGCCCGAGGAAGTGAAAACCAATTTGATGTCTTATCACTCCTAAGAGATATGGCGGAATTCGTGAAAACGAGCTCAATCCGTTTATACCCTCTTAGATGTTAGAAAAGAAAAAACTTGAAAACTAGTTTTAGTCGATTATAAAACAAGCACGTGTAAATGAAAAGTTATTCAATATCTAATCAGACCTGAGCTATACGGCTGAATTGGTTAAGATTTATACAACCCTTTTAGTTTATGCATACCCCCTTCGGGGTCGATTTTTAAAAAATGATGAAAAGACTTTCTAGGTATATATCCGTGTAATGAAAATCAATTCATAATTTTTGAAGGCCTAAAAGATGTGACGATATTCACCAATGTATATTTACAAAATTTTTTTTTTACTTTTCTAATAGATCTGCATATACTCACCAAGTTTCAACTTTCTAGCATAAGCCGTTCTATAGATAGGAAAACACTTCCACCGCCGTACCATACTACCCCTATTAAAAATTATATTTTTCCAAGATGCCGCAACTACATCTCTATCTAAATACCAAGTTTAGCGATCTATCATTATGGGTTCTCGAGATATAAAAATCTGAGCTTTTTCTTTTTCACCCTCCCTCACCCTCATTTTATCTCTAGTTTGTAAGACGAACCGTTAGAATTCACGAAGGCCCATTCCGGTTAATTGCCCATAACTTTCACAATTATTGGAATTTTAATATGAAATTTACACACAATATTCTTAAGACTACAAACATTACGTTAAGTGAAAAAAAATTGCCTATTTGAATGTCGGAATTGACCCTAAAAAGATATAATCTCGTTTTTAACCCTTGTGCTGTTATTTTCTCCCGAATTTTTCCTGTTAATAATTAATTTTTTTTTCAATTAATAGTTATGAGAGTAATAAATTTGGTCACAAAAATTAAATAAGGAAAGAGTTTCTAAACCTTGGTGTTCGAAAAGACAATGATATGGATTTAAAAGTTGTTTTACTGAAATAAAACCAATGCCATTCGACGAAGTGTCTCAATTCGTGATTACAGGTAAAGCAACGTCGAACCGCTCTGAGCGCACCATCGTACGTCGGGAACACTCAGCTACATAGGGAAGCGAATCCTCCCACTATCCAGCAATTCCTCTGACAAACTGCTTTGAGGTTTTTCAATCCGTCATCCCATCATACTGTTGTGACTACGATATATCTCCAGTATATCACAGTCAGTAAAATAAATGGTGATGGAACAAAGAGTTTGATTTTGGATAATCTGGAAAAATTTGGGTTTCGGCATTCGTGAGAACGCAACCGTTTGAAACACAAGAAAGGGTAATCGTCACTTGAGAGGAGGCTGATTTGCCCGGTATGAATTTTACCCTGAAAAGAATGTTAATGATTAGTTTCCCCAGCGGTCTTTACCTGTTTCTTCTTGATTTCGCAAAACTGAAAAATCGATTTACGAAAAATTACTTTTTTGGTAGATTTACTGGTCGTCGATTTATTTGCTTGGATCTGTTTAAAAAATACCTTAGAGGCTTACAAAAATATACTAGCGCGTATTCAAATAGACCAGGGCGTTATCGCTAATTACCATAAAACTTATATAGTAAAAAAGTGCCGAATGACACGGCACACGGAATTGAGTATCGTGTTCCACTTTAGGAAAATAGTCAATTCTGTGTCACTCTGTTAACTTTGTTTTCGAATTCAATTCAAGTCTTGATAGGCACTTTGCGTAACGGAATTGGGCACTCCAAGCAAACAGACGACTGTTTGACTAGAGTTGTAATCCCGCTTCCGTATAGGGAGCCGGTGCTAAAACCTGAGACAGAACCCTGCGATATTTACTTATGACTAACTAAATGCTACGAATATGATATACATTAGCACCAGCGGTTCGCAGACAGAATGAGCTATTGCAGTTGTTTATGTTTCGAACGTTTGTTTACAACTTGCGAGCTATGCGTTGTTTTTGCTTTTCGTTTTGTTTATTTACAAATTGCAAGCCGACCTGCCAGTAATTGATGAATGCGTGTAATTCCGAACAATCGAAGCGGATTGAAGATGCCGGTAATATGCTTGGCCCAACAATACCAATCCGCCAATTCGTTATAGCTCCAACTGCGATGAAAATTCTTGTTGGAAACACAAGCGTCCTCTGATGGCGCTTTTCAATCCTATAAAATAGCCAACCCTAAGTGGATGGGATGGACAGGTAGTTCCTTGGATCTGTTTCATTGTGACATTCTTTGCACCAGCCTTCCTCTATTTTTTTGACTGCCTCAAGTTTTCATCTTGATACTGTTCGATGATTTTCATTTTCATCTATATTTTGCGGAACGTACGCCCCAGCATACCAAAAACACCGAAATCCGTCCGAATTCCGATAGAAATTTCTTTAAATAGTCGGAATACCGAACTAGAAATCCTTGCGATTTCCGAGAGATTACCATATGGCGAGGTTGACGAAATTTTTTTGCTTTTCCTCATGAAATTATCGTTATATTTTCCGAATGAAATCTGCCAGAAACTTCTGTCTCGCAATCCCCTACATCAGAAATAGCTCGGAACGAGGACATTAGAACAGTCCGCCATGTTGGTCTGCTGGGACAATAGTGAAATGGCCATGTAATTGTCACTAGAAGTTTTATTTTATATAAAATTGCTTTAATTCCTTTTTCGTCTTTCACTTTTAAACTCGCATTCCAAATTTATGTTAGTATAGTGAATTAAAGTTAGTATAAAAAATTGAAGTTAGTATAATAACATAAAGTTAGATTAGATTAGATTAGACTGATATAATAAATCATATTACATTTATTATATTTTAAATTGAATTAATGTAATGTGTTTTGCTATGGAAGCCAACAACAATTTAATTTTTTTTTCTATTTTTCAGACTTATTCAGGCCATGCAATATGGGCAAAAATTAATATTTGATTGCTCCTACGATGATAACATGACCAAACGCGAAGCTGTAAATGCCGCAAAACAACTTATGTTGTGCTTCGCTGAAAATCGCATACACGAAGATCCATTCGATTTGCATTTTTGCAATGCTAATTTCAGCTGCACAACAATGCAACACTTGGAAAGACACATACCTACAATGCATGAGCCATGGTTTCCAATAAACATTCACAAACAATGCTTTACGGATTTGTACAACAAGAAGCAACTCGTTTACTTGACTCCTCACTGCAAGGAAGAGCTAATCAAATTTAACAGCGACGATATATATATTATAGGATGTATGGTTGATAAGGTAGGATACTACTTTAAGGCTAGGAAATCTTCAATGGCTTTATCTTCTTACTTTCAGATAAATAATGAACCGTTGTCTTTGGCAAAGGCGAAGAAGATGGGGTTACGAATGGCGCGGCTACCTCTCGATAGATATTTATCGTGGGGATCTGGCTCTGGTAAATCGCTTACTCTGAATCAAATGACTAATATTCTACTCGATGTTAAGGTTGACGGTGATTGGAAGAATGCTTTGAGGCATGTACCAAAAAGGAAACTTATAGATGATTCGATTCGTAATGATTCAAAAGGAAAAAGATCAATGACGATTCAAAGAAAGAAAATTTAATTTTTTTCCTTATTTAAAGTTGTTTGATATTGAATTATGCAGTATGCAGAAATATTCGATTTATAGTATGATATGTAAAGTATGTTTTATATGTGTATATATATTTTGACTGCAAATATGAAAAATGAAAAATTTTGCTACCCAAGATTACAAACTCTTTAACATAACTCTGCCCGTCATCGGTTAGGCTTTCGTCGCAAACCATGAGCAAAGTATCTGACATAAACTAAGAGCGTTTTCTTTTCTTTTCTAGTTTTGCATCAAAACGGGAAAGCAGTTCAACATAACTTAGTGAATTTTACTATAAAAGGGAATAATTTGGCCTATTATTATACTCTAGATGAAATCATATAGAGTATTATAAGTTTAATCCAACCCGAAAAATTTGTAACGCATAGAACCGAGCCTCGGACGAAAAAAAGTTATATATTATTTTGTGTTTAGTTGTGGCCAAAAACTCCAAATCCGTTTGCTGTCCGTCCGTCCGTTTGCACGATAACTTAGAACGCGTGGCCTAGGAAGTTGAAATTTTGTAACCACCTGTAAAATGGAAAAAGTAAGGCTAAGTTCGTTAATGGGCGGTTCGGGTACCTCCCATACAAGAGTCCTTAAATCGCGTATTCACAATTATTGCTCGCATGCTTCAAGTTAGGAACTTGAAATTTTGCATACTTAAAGTTTACAATTTTTGAAGCGAAAGTTCCGAATATGATGCAAATCGAATGAGTCCTTCGTATAGCAGCCTACAAAAGTCCTTCAAAAATTTATACAAGTTACAGAATCCACTATAACTCTAGTACGAGTTAAAGCAGGGATTCAAAATTTTACAGGAATTAGTTTTGAGTCAAAAGCAAGACTGTTCATTAATTAGTGCCATCCGTCGACTCCTTCGGGTAGCTGTCATACAAAAGTCTTTAGAACACGTGTTCACCAATATTGAACGATAACTTTAGAACGCATTAAGTTACGACTTTGAAATGTTGTGTACGTTGATTTTATAATAGTTGCAGCTGAAAGTATTAATATGAAAAATATCCCATAAGTCCTTCATGTAGCTGCCATACAAAAATTCTGTAAAAATGTCCTAACTTAATTTATGGAACTCACTATAACTCAAGAAATCGTTTAACCATCCATCGAGTAGCCACTATACAATAGTTTCTACCTGTAAATAAAAGGTCATGCAATAATTGTATGTGTACTCCTTTTGATATATTCTCAACTAAAATATAAATCGGAGTTCAGTATTTCATCTAGAGTATCATACGATTGGCTTGCAGCCGATCGTGACTGCGTTATGTTTTTTTGATTAGTGTTAACTGGAGGAGAGAGAAACCATTTTTTTTAAATAAAATTGGTAAATTTTTTTATGTCTGTAAATCTCTCAAACATTACAGAAAACGGCAACTGAACTTCATGAATGATATTAGCAACTGCCGATATATGTGGTAACGTAGGCCTCCTTTTTTATTTTTCATGAGCAT
The DNA here is from genome assembly GCA_951812415.1 of Beris morrisii. Classification (NCBI taxonomy): domain Eukaryota; kingdom Metazoa; phylum Arthropoda; class Insecta; order Diptera; family Stratiomyidae; genus Beris; species Beris morrisii. The sequence goes on along the minus strand of OX638311.1, from coordinate 102,872,326 downwards.
TACACGCGAGAGGGAAAAAGTTTATCCTTTAATTTAAATCCAATCGAAAAATTAAATATAATAAAGGTTGTGCGAAAAGCTCTAACTTTTTATGTTTTATGTATTTTTTCATAAAGTTAACGATAACGGAAAATATTTACGATTTTCAGTATCTCAGTTTTATTCAGTAGAAGCATTGCATGCTATAAACGCGGGCGAATGAAGCATTTTATTAAATCATTAATTTTAAAACGGATTTGTAGTGATTTTTTAGCTCCTGATTGAGATATTATTTAAAGTATTCTAGTAATGTTCTTAATCCATTTAAAAAAAGGAAGAATTAAAGCCAATTGCCTTAAGTTTAAATAACTCAAACTCAATCCCTTTTTCAATCTCAAGGTGCTTTCTCTTCTCAGGAGTTTCTGGTTACAGGTACTACATTAAGTAAAGGAAAAGGTAACATGCACAACGTTCAGAAGGGAATTTTTATTATGCGAAATAGTAAGATTACAACGCTGAGTACTTACGGACTCAATGGCTGTTGGGTCAAAATTGACTCCATTTCTAAGAAATTGACTGAACATGCAACACTTTCTGCATCTGTATCAAACGCACTATACACTAAGCAAGGAACGCAGCAAAATCATATGACTTCGCTACGACAGTGTTTGTATGGTACTAGCGTTTAGCAGTATGCAAGAATTACCGTAACAGATAATGGTTTCTCTTGTTCTTCCCGGCATTTGCTTTGCTGTACCACTGGTTACAGATACTGTTCAACAAGTAGGATAATAGATTAATCGCTCCTAGTGGATAGATTTTTATAGGTACAACAAAAATATCGATTTGTTTCCTGCTCATCCATGCTGCTTATACACCTTTTAGCATGCCTGCATATAAAACAGAGTTTGGTTAGGACATTTACTGTAACACTAATTTTCTCGCTTTTCAGAGAAATCAAACTGTTAGAGCGTTTCAGATCCTACTTGAGTCAGATCGGTCTTACAGAGTAGATGGACGTCTAACTTGAGTAGTAGTCTATACTTGGCAATAGGTACATTAGCTCCCGTTTTATGAGTTCATCAATCATTCAGTTACTAGAAGTATTCTTGTGTCCAGGCACCCGCACAACTAAATATTAAACAGTTATGTTTTTTGAGAGATGCTCGAAATTCTGCGGCGACCATTCATTCTGAGTTTGATTCCAAGGATTTTATTGACCTTTGGCTGTCTGTAAAAGTACTAATATCCTTGATTGTTATTACATTAAACCTCAACCAGTGCAAGTCAAGAATAAACGTGAGGAACTGTATTTTACAATAAAAAGCACAAGTTCTGTTTTGTGAAACGCACATTCCGCTGCCCATTTAGAGAGAGCGTGATGCATTACCTCACACAGCCCATTAAATTCCAAAGAAGAGACAGAAGGGACTGCATCTTGTGGTGTACCTCCACTGACACATCTTCATGCATCCAAACCTACTGGTCTGACGTTATTAAAAACTGTAATAACTCAATTGTTTGAAGACAAGGCTTACTTCGATTACGTATAAACTTTTTATTATCGGAAAATTTTTAAATGTAAGACATTTGGTCGAAATGTACGTCAAAGGGCCCATAGACGGGCATGCATGCATGTCGCAATACGTTTTGGTTCCGCCCACAAAAATCAAAATTTTTTGATTTCCATCATGCCGCATGATGGAAGAACTGCTCCCCTACCTCCTGGAAATCTTTAGAGTGAGTTTTGCTCTGGGCTATATCCCAAGTAGGTGGAGACAGGCGAAAGTGATCTTCATACCAAAGATAGGTAAAATATCGCGTTCTGATACAAAGTCATTCAGACCCATCTGCCTAACATCTTTCCTTTTGAAAACCATGGAAAAGATACTAGACCACTGCCTGAGACATGAAGCGCTTAGCAAGAAACCACTACATAGTAATCAATTTGCATACCAAACTGGCAAATCGACAAATCAGCACTTCTCCAAATTACAACGGAAATTGAGAAGGCTATACGGCAAAGAAATTGCGCTGTGCGCATTTCTGGGCATAGAAGAAGCATTCGACAACACATCCTACGACTGTATAAATAAGGCAATTGTCGACAATGGAGTAGACTCTAACACAGCAAGGTGGATCGACCAAATGCTAAGTACACGAGAGATTCACACCTCCCTGGGAACGGATACCACAAGGGTCAAAGCAGGCAAAGGATGCCCGCAGGGAGGAGTACTATCACCCCTCCTATGGTGTCTTGAGGTAGACGACCTACTGAGCTTTCTCAGTCATAGCGGCCTTATAGTCCAAGGATATGCTGACGACTTAGTAATCATGATTGAGGGCAAGTTTGAGGAAACCCTCTGCGACCTTATGCAGCAAGCACTAAGTAAAACGCAAACATGGTGCCGTGAGAAAGGCCTACAGGTCAATCCGGACAAAACTACGATTGTGCCTTTTTCACGAAAGAGAGACCTGAGCAAAATGAGATCGCTCATGATGTACGAGACGGAAATCAAACTCTAGACAGAAATAAAATATTTAGAAGTAATTCTGGATCAGAAACTCCTATGGAACAAGCACCTAGAAAAAGTATTAGAGAAAGCCACTACTGCTCTACTCTTATGTAGACAAGTCGTAGGCAAAACCTGGGGCTTGAAACCCAAAATAGCCTTATGGACCTACACAGCTATTGTAAGACCTATGATAGCATACGGCGCATCAGTACGGTAGCAAAGAACAAAACTAGTAAGCGCCAGGAACAAACTGGATAAGCTCCAAAGGTTGGCGTGTATCAATTAAACGGCAACCCATGCAAAGTAAAAAGTGGACCTAATAACTTATCCAGGCTTAGAAGCAGCATTCAAATGCTAAAAATGCTTGTGGACCATATGATAAAGAGATATCGCTTTGAAATCCCTTTTAACTCCACAGTCTGTGATATAGAGAACTGGGCAAGGGACCCACCGCAGTTCGGACCGGATAGCATTGTATGGTATACTGATGGATCTAAGACCACTGAAGGCACCGGAGCTGGCATATGCGGACCCCGTGCCAGGATAACGGAATCCCTCGGTGAATATCCCACCGTTTTCCAGACGGAGGTCCATGCTATATCCACGTCCATAGAAATAACCCTCGAAAGGGGTTACTTAAATAAGAATATAGTCAATCTCACAGATAGTCAGGCAGCGATAAAAGCCTTGACTGCACACACGGTAAGCTCAAAACTGGTGTGGGAATGCCAAGAAAAACTATGTATCCTTAGTACCAACAACAGAGTCCTCTTGTACTGGGTGCCCGGTCATTAGGGCATAGAGGACAACGAAATAGCAGACCAACTTGCAAGAGACGGAACCGCCGTCCGCCCGACTGGACCAGAGCCGTTCTGTGGAATCTCACCTCCATCAAGAGGAGCATAAGGGTATGGGAGGAACACAAGAAATACCAATACTGGGCCGCACTGCCCAGACTTAGGCAGGCCAAAAGATTCATACCGAATCACACAACTAAAAGAAGCAAACAGCTTCTACAGTTGAATAGAAACAAAGTACGGGTAATCACCGGAATACTCACGGGCCATTCGCGCTTGAAAGATCATCTTAAAAGAATAGGAATTATAACTGATAACCTTTGCAGGTTCTGCCAAGCGGAAACCTCTGAACACATTCTGTGCTGCTGTGAGGCAGGCGCAACTCAGCGCTACAAGTGTCTCGGAGAACACTTTGTGGACCATAGTATCATCGCAAAAATAGACCTACACCAACTAGATAAATTCCTGAGAGAAATAAAGCTGGGTGACTATGAGGTATATCACAATAGACCACTGGTCGCGGTGCTTGGAGGAATCTCTCCGCCTCCGATGAAATCTAATCTAATCTAATGGCAGACCTACACATTCAAGATTCAGACTGATATCCTCATGGAAGAATGACATGCATCCAACGCAGGATGCCAATGAACTGAATACCTATCTTAGAAAAAGCTAAGTATTTTCGAAAATTCGAAGAGAGTGGATACCGATGAATTTATGCAAGATGTAACATGGTTTGAAAAATTTTAAAATCGATAGAATTTGCACAACTTAGAAATGAAAGGCGAAGCAGCTAGTGCCGATAATTACGCAGCTAAAGAATATCCCAACAAAAGAAGTATCGAAAGAGTTCAATGTGGACGACACAAGACTCTATTGGAAGCGAATGCCTGAAAGAACTTAATTTCGAAAAACGAAAAGTCTGTATCTGGTTATAAGGAGTCTAAAGAACGATTAACTTTGCTCCCTGCTTCTAATGCCCCCCGCAGCATTAGCAGCAAGGAGCAAAGTTAATTAATTCGCATTTTAAACTAAAACAACTTCTGGTATATCTTTCCGAAAATCCACGGTCTTTTGAAGGGCTGAAAAAGAAACAATTGCCCGTCATTTGGAAATTCAATAAGAGAGCTTGGATGACTAAGATTCTCTTCGAAGTCTGGTTCTAAAATTACTTTTGTCCAGAAGTGACAAAATATTTGCAAGATAAAAACTTTAGCAGCACGGCTTTGCTGGTTTTGGATAATGCTCCAGGACATCCGGTTAATTTAGCCGAATTATCTGAAGAAGTAGAGGTTGAGTATCTTCTCAAGAATAAAACAGCTCTGATCCAGCCAATGGATCAGAGTGCAATAGCCATTTTTAAGGCATATTATTTACGGAGAACTTTTCGGAAAGTTATAAAGAAAACCGATAGTGAATCTTCAATTAAACAATTTTGGAAAAACTGCAACATCGAAGATGATGTAAACAACATTAGCAAATCGTGGAAGGGATGAAATCAACCACAATGAATCATGTTTGGAAAAAAAATATGGCCGACATGCATAAAAACTAATGACCCTGAAGTTTGTTCTCTTTCCGAAATTCGACAAACCATATTGAACCCAGCAAATGATCTTGGTTTTGAGGATTTGGAAGATGTTAATGGGCTAAATTATCGCAATACTGATAGAGAACCCCTTAAAACGCTGAATCGATCCAAATGGAAACAGAACGAGCACTAGATGAGCAACCACCGTCAGAGTCTGCTGTACGCCAGCATCTAACATCAAAGAATTTGTCAAATGTGCTTTCTTATTTCAAACAAGGAATAAACATTCTTCTTCAAAATGATCCCGACGTAGAACACAGTGCTAAAGTTTCTCGAGGAATAAAATCAACCATTGCTTGCTATAAAGAACTGCAAAAAGAAACTGAAAGCAAGGCAAGACAAAAAACTTTGAAACAATTTTTTAAACCAGGTCAATCCACAACATGATTCATGATTTCTGCTATAGCTGTATGTATGCTTTTGTGTGTCCAATGCAGCCAAAAGCTGCTTTTTTGTGCTTGCTATTTAACACTAGAACTGTCCAAGATTTTTAAAAAGCTGCTTCCATAGCAAATTTTTGTTGCTCGTACTCCGGGCTGTAGTAAGAAAGCAGTTATTGCAATATTCATATGTGTGTTAGATTCGTCTCAACGTTATTTTGAATGCTTAAAATGGAAAATGATGTTTTATTAACAATGGAAATAAGCAAAAAATTTAAGGACACTACCAGTTGTGCTCATTTCACTTCATTTTATTATAATACTAGCCGCGCCCCGCTCACGTTTGTATGGTGCTATACTATCGAAACTTCAAAGCCAGCGGTTTCTAGTCTTGCTTCCCGCTGCTCCGTCGCTCCCGTTACTCCCGTTGCTTCGTGGCTCCCGTTGATCCAGTTACTCCCGTTGCTCCCGTTACTCCATCCTATATCCACCATTCTCCATATCCTATTCCTTCCATCCTCCATTCTCCATCCTCTATCCACAATCCTCCATTCTTCATCCTCCATCCAACATTCTCCATCCTACATCCTCTATGCTTTACCTGTATCCACCATCCTCCATCAGCAAGCCTCAGACCATTGACGAGCTCAAAGCAAACATTCGTGCCGAAATCATCGCTATACCGGCCAAGATGCTCAAAAAAGTAATGGAAAACGCAGCACATTTTGCTGTGGCCAATAGAGGCAGCCACTTGATTGATGTTGTATTCAAAAACTAATCCAAATAAATTCTGAAGGACCAAAATATGTCATATGTTACGCCAACTTGCGTATTTTTGAGTCGAACAGCTGTTGTAAGCTATACAATCTGCTTTTGGCTGTCCAAAATCCGAAGAAGCTATTTCTTGCTATGGCCAGAGCCCTCTGAACTATTGCCGCGCAACTGAATTGAACATCTAAAACCAGAGTCATACCAAACATGACAGCTCCATACAAATCGCAACAATTTTGTATGGGGGGGTGATAAAAACCAAGTTTTCTATTAAAGTGCAATATTTTGTTAGGCAAAGCAAAGCTAAATAGGAACACCGACTTCAACTCAGCTCGTCGTGAGAAATGCCTCAGTTTTCAGCTGATGTGTGACGTCACGGATCGAAACGAGAAAATATACCAGTTCATTAGATAACCTTCTGACTCGTAAAAATATTTTATAATCCCAAAGGCAGCTGTTTTAATACAAAACTTTGGAATTAACAAACCTTCTAGAGTCGATACAGAATAACAAATATTCAGAATCATGGCAATATGCAATGTGTTTCACATAATAAAAATTAACTTTCAAAAACTAAGCAATTTCGCTGCACATTTTTTAAATGGCGGAATGGCGACATTGCTCAAAACTGCAATATTTTTTTCATCCTAATTTTTTCTATGAAAAATCAATTCCAGATAAGAAAACTAGTCTGATTCTCATTTTTAAATATGATTATAAACTACTATGTTTATAAACTATTTCACTTCGCTTTGCCTAAGAAAATCTTGCACTTTAAAAGAAAACTTGGTTTTTATCATCCAAGTCCCATACAAAATTGTTGCGTTTTGTATGGAGCTGTCATATTTGTTATGACTCTGGTTTTTAAGTTAGGAACGTAACTAAAACTGATGAATATAATAATAATATAATATAATAATATTAAGGTAGTTTAGAACCCACGCAAAACAGAATTAGTCCTCTTCACCAGGAAATATAAAATTCCTCACGTAGACCCTCCTTCTCTGAATGGTACTAGTCTAGTTTTCACCGATAGCGCAAAATATTTGGGTCTTATTTTGGATAGGAAACTTCACTGGAAACCTAACATTCAGGAACGGGTAAGGAAAGCAACAGTTGCGCTTTACTCGTGCAAAAAGGCCATTGGCAAAAAATGGGGTATGCAACCCAGAATAGTTCATTGGCTCTACGTGTCCGTCATCAGACCGATACTTATGTACGGTGTTATTGTCTGGTGGACGGCCTTAGACAAAGCAGTTAACTGCACCACCCTAGGGAAGGTACAGAGATCAGCATGCATATGCATCAGTGGAGCTCTGAGAACAACTCCCTCTGCAGCACTAGACATGCTATTCAGTCTGCCACCCCTAGACATTTTTGGCAAGCAAATGGCAGCCAGTGCAGCCATTCGACTTAGAGCCTCTACACAGTGGACTGGCATATATGCAGATCACTCAACAATCTTGAATAACTTCAATGATATTCCTGAAAACACCGACTACACCCCTCCCAGTTATGATTTTGACAAAAATTTCCTAACAACCATCCCAACCCGTCTAGAATGGGAAAGGGATTCGGTACGGACGGAGGAGTCCTCACACATATATACGGACGGCTCCAAAACTGAAGGCGGAGTAGGTGGAGGTGTTTTCTCTGACATGCTTAACATTAGCAGCTCCTTCCGCCTTCCGGACCACTGTAGTGTCTTTCAGACGGAGCTTATGGCGATCAAGGAGGCCTTGTCCTGGCTGAGGTGTAATGTAATATCTACTAGGGATATTAGCATTTTCACAGACAGCCAAGCGGCAATAAAATCCCTGGAATCGGCCTCAACAACATCAAAGGTCGCCGCAGAATGTCGATCATCTCTTAAGGAGATGGCAGAACAGTTCAATATTCTTCTGTGCTGGGTGCCAGGACACAGGGATATTCCAGGGAACTGCATGGCTGACGAACTCGTCCGTCACGGCACTACCCTTCAGATTATGCCGGAACATCGGAATCTGGGTGTGCCTCTCTCTACATGTAAACTGCTACTGGGATTGAACTCAATCGAGAAAACCAACTCAAGATGGGCAGATGGTGTTACATGTCACACTGCGAGACAGATCTGGCCGGAGCTGGATCTGAAACGCTCTAAAAGGCTGACTTTGCTCAAAAGGGCGAATATCAGCACCACAGTCGGTGTCCTGACTGGACACTGTCTTATTGGTCGACATGCCAAAAGACTCGGCCTCTTCTCAAACGACTTCTGTAGAAGCTGCTTGGATGAGGAGGAGGAGAAGACAGTCCTTCACCTTCTCTGTACCTGTCCAGCTCTATCAGCCAGAAGGAAAGCTCATCTTGGAGCTTACTTCTTCAACTGTCTCGGTGACCTTGCCTCAATGGAGGTCGCGAGAATCCAACGCTTCATTGCAAGCTCTAAATGGTTCGACGAGTAGGACCGGATTCGATGATCCTGTGGTAACACAACGGACCTTTCAGGTCTAAGTGTGTCCGTGTTCTCACGGGCAGCCACGCGTACCTACCTACCTACCTAAGGTAGTTTTGCTTTTATATGTTTTTTATTTTGTAAGGTACCCCATTAAAAAAAGCAAAGTACCGCACCCAGTATTACCTACCACATCCAGGTAATAGCATCAATTATGTTGAAACTTACATTTCATTAATTTCCTCCATACTTCAAATAGTAATAAATGGGCAATAAAAATACTTTAGTACCACTGACAATTTAAACAGATTTTTAAACGAGGTCTACTTTATGGCACTGACCTTTTTAAATATTTAACTTCTATGCGATATGTACTGTTACCTATTACTTCCAAAATGTTAATCGTAACTCATACATCATCATATGTATGCAGCTTTTGCAGGTAATAATACGGTTCATAAAAAAATAAAATTAAAATGACATTTTTATAATGGGGTTTTCTGAGAAAAACTACATTGATCACTGAATTTTTAGGGTTGAAGTAGCAAAAATTTGTGTTTTCGAGTAAATATCTCAAGATTGGGTACAGTTACAATTTAGACTGTTACATGAAATGAAAGGTAATTTGATTCCCTAAAAAACGAGTTATAACACTTTGCCTTGTGTTTATTCGTTTTCTAGATATAACGTTTGAAGTGAGTGAGGGTATCGGTCAAAAACACCTTTCTTAACCACCCTGTATATCCACTGATATTGAAAATTGACCCACCCTGTAGAACAATTAGTTAGAGTGCGCATGCTTGACAAAATTAAACAACGGAAGTAACGGGAGAAACGTGGGCAACCGGTGCAACCGGCGCAACGGGAGCAACGGGAAGCAAGAGTGGAAACCGATGGCTTTCCAGTTTCGATGGTTCAGCACTATTCAAACGTAGGCGTAGCCGCGGAACACGGCTGTTAGTATACAGGGTGTTTGGTCTCCGTCCACGACCTTGTAAGGGGTTATTCCTTGATATATTTGGAGAAACGCAATGTCAGCATATTCTTCATTGGAGTACTCAGACATTTCGAAATTATTTTTTTTATTCTACTGACACCTTCTTCTTTTAGCAACGTAACTAAAACTGATAAAAATATGAAGGTAGTTTTGCTTTTATAGGCTTTTTATTTTGTAAGGCACCCTATTAAAAAAGGCATAGTACCGCACCCAGTATTACCTACCACATCCAGGTAAAAGCATCAATTATGTTGAAACTCAGTTAAATTTCATTGTTTTCCTACATACTTTAAATAGTAATAAATGGGCAATAAAAATACTTCAGTACTACTGACAAATTAAACGAGGTCCACTTTATGGCACTGACTTTTGAAATATTTAATTTTTATGCGATATGTATTTTTACCTATTACTTCCAAAATGTTAATCGTAACTCATATATATGTATGCAGCTTTTGTAGGTAATAATACGGCTCATAAAAAAATAAAATTAAAATGATATGTTTATAATGGGGTTTTCTGAGAAAAACTACATTGATCACTGAATTTTAAGGGTTCACGTAGCAAAAATTTGTGTTTTCGAGTAAATATCTCAAGATTGGGTGTAGATACAATTTAGACTGTTACATCAAATGAAAGGTAATTCGATTGCCTAAAAAACTAGTTATAACACTTTGCCTTGTGATTATTCGTTTTCAAGATATAACGTTTTAAGTGAGTAAGGGTACCGGTCAAAAACACTTTTCTTAACCACCCTGTATCTCCACTGTTATTGAAAATTGACCCACTCTGTGGAACAATTTTTTTCTCCAAATATATGAAGGAATAACCCCTTACAAGGTCGTGGACGGAGTACCAAACATTCACCATTTCACCACGTTCACATTTCACCACAATATTCCCTGTCACATATTTCAAATAAATTTTTCAGATTACTTGCTCGAAATGCAAGGTTTAGAATTAAATAATTTAATTTTTTTATTTCTACTGATGCAGTACAAATTTCCATTACTGAAAACGGTAAAATCTTACAAAATAAGTTAAAAATGTTGACACAACATTCAGTTCCTAAATTATTTAATGTCAAATTAAATCTATTAATGCAATGGAGATTTCGTAAACGTGAAAACGAATTTTATCGGGAATATCATGGAAGTTTAACTTTTAAGAATTTTTGGGCTGTCTTTCGGCATCAGAAGATAATTACGAGAAGGATGCGATCGCTTACTTTGCTAGTACGATTGAAGGCACGCATGCAGTTGAAAAAACTTTCGCTGACAAGTTAGAAAATTATTTTGGACTTAGAGAGAAGCCGGGTGTAGTCCAGTGGTAGTGTACTCGGTCTTGAAAACATTGCTACGGTGTTCAATTCCCACTCAAGGCATAATTTATTTTTATGAATTGTTCAGTTGCTATTGGTTTCGGAATATTAATATAAATCGTGAACAGTGCGGAATGTTGAATAGGGTCACTAGTAAAGGATTTAAAACTGAGCAAATGAACTCTGTTTAGATTCTTATCAAATTCACAAATTCCATCAGAGCTGTCAGACAGTAGTTCATTTGCTATAGGTAACTTTGCAGCTCTGGTAGATCGTATCACAGCCAATAGTACTGAACAGTTATTTTTAACACCAGCTAGTACACTGCCATACCCGGCCCGATTCCTGATCTTCCTTTCTGTCTCTAAAACTAATTAAGTTCGGTATCCCTTTTCTTCTCCACAATTCCTTCCTACTCTCCTCGCCTTTGCACCAAAAAAACGCGGAAAAATATTTGACAGAACAATACCGCGGCCAATTGGGCTCAGTTTGTTGAAAATTAGCCAGAAACAGCCGTCAGCTGTGAGCGCCGTGGCCAGAAAGACTCAGATTGCCAGGGTCCAGTGGGATAACAACATCCCTATATAGCGGTCTATGTGCTAGCTATCTCTGCCAATAGCTACCCACCTAACATAACCTAACCTAGAGATAGGCCGTTCACGAGTGAACTACTCTAAAAGAACATATCATTGAACTAATTAAAGTGAGTAAGTGAAGTAACTCAGTCATTCTGGTGAACTGCAGTTCAATTCGAAAGGTGAAAAAAAAATAAAACGAATGAAGAGAGAACGAAGCCTAACGGAGAGGGAGACAGACAACCAACCTTCTCGTTTCGTTCGTCCCCGTGTAACTTAGAAACACACACAGCGAAGACACAAATAAATTCTTCACAAAGTTACAGCTCTCCATTGTCAGTAGTTTATCATATATTTTATTTATATAAATTTTATATTCGTGTGGTATTTTCCGTTGCGTGAATATATATGCGCGGTGCGAGAAGAATACCATTACATTCCATTATTAGCAAGAGTAGTTATACATGTGTACATAGCTCTTCTTCATATTTCCCAATCCAATAGCACAACTAAACTGACTGACTGGTGTATGGCTGTTTACAGAAGCCAACCCACACACACAGCAAAATTGGACGACTGACTGACTAGCTAGTGACTACTGATCGGCTGGTTAGAGAAGGGGATAGAGTAAGTGAACAGTTCAATTGAAGGAAGTGACTAGTGACTACTGAACGGCTGGTTAAAGAAGAGAAAAGATGAAATGAACAGTTCAATTGAAGTATGTACATACTTCTCTGAACTAATTCTTTAAAGTGAATGACTAATTGTAAAGTACTTCACTCAAATAAACTGTTTTACCCATTTCTTTTGGACTACGTTCAACACATTGAATCATTAGAGGGCGTATCATGCAACTGCTGGTGGTATTGCTGCATCAATTTCAATTCAACGAGAATGAACTTCGAATAATGTAATTGGATCTTACTCCGGGACGTGGTTAAAGTTAATTTTGTCAAACTAGAATAAAATTAAAAATATCGAAAATATTGATTTTTAGATTATACATATAACCCCGTCAGCCGATCATGATACTCTAGATGAAATATTTAACTCCGATTTATATACATATATATACAGGGTGTTTGGCACTCCGTGTGCCACCTTGTAAGGGGTTATTCCTTGATATATTTGGAGAAAAAAATTGTTCTACAGGGTGGGTCAATTTTCAATATTAGTTGAGATACAGGGTGGTTAAGAAAAGTGTTTTTGACCGGTACCCTCACTCACTTCAAACGATATATCTTGAAAACGAATAATCACAAGGCAAAGTGTTATAACTCGTTTTTTAGGCAATCGAATTACCTTTCATTTGATGTAACAGTCTAAATTGTAACTGCACCCAATCTTGAGATATTTACTCGAAAACACAAATTTTTGCTACGTCAACCCTAAAAATTCAGTGATCAATGTAGTTTTTCTCAGAAAACCCCATTATAAAAATTTCATCTTCATTTTATTTTTTTATGAACCATTACCTACAAAAGCTGCATACATATGTATGACTTACGATTAACATTTTGGAAGTAATAGGTAAAAATACATATCGCATAAAAATTAAATATTTCAAAAGTCAGTTCCATAAAGTGGACCTCGTCTAAGAACCTGTTTAATTTGTCGGTACTACTGAAGTATTTTCATTGCACATTTATTACTATTTAAAGTATGTAGGAAAACAATGAAATGTAAGTGAGTTTGAACATAATTGATGCTTTTACCTGGATGTGGTAGGTACTACTGGGTGCGGTACTATGCCTTTTTTAATAGGGTGCCTTACAAAATAAAAAGCCTATAAGAGCAAAACTACCTCCATATTTTTATCAGTTTTAGTTACGTTGCTAATAGAAGAAGGTGTCAGTAGAATTAAAAAAATAATTTCAAAATGCCTGAGTACTCCAATGAAGAATATGCTGACATTGTGTTAATTTATGGAGAGTGTCGCGGAAATGGAATAGCCGCGCAAAGGCTTTACCATCAGAGACATCCTCATCGACGGACACCTCATAGGAGAGTATTTCAAGACGTTTAGAGGAGAATTAGGGAAACTGGCAGCGTTAGAACAAGGAGAGTAAATACAAATCCTGCGCCGATAATCGCTGTTCAGATTGATGAAAGAATACTGCAAGCAGTTCAAAATGATCCATCGATCAGTATCCGACGCTTGGCATTGCAGTTTAACATCTCTACTTGGAAAGTTTGGAGTATTTTAAAAGTAGAACGCTTCCATGCCTACCATCACACACCAGTCCAAGAGCAGCTACCCATTTATTCCCCAAACGGATAGAGTTTTGCAATTGGCTCCTTGAACGACAAATAGATGACGATAATTTTTTCAACAATATTCTGTGGACGGATAAGTCCCAATTTACCAGAGACGGTATCACAAACTTCCACAACCTACATACGTGGGCTCAGAGCAATCCACACACAAGAAGAGCGGCATCATTTCAGCACAGATTCAGCGTCAATTTATGGACAGGTGTGATTGGTGACGATTTACTTTTACCTATTAGGCTTCCGCGTACTCTAAATAGCTCCAATTACTTACAGTTTTTATCAAATGATCTACAGGACTTGTTGGATGATATTCCACTGGTTCGATTGGCTTCCATGTTTTACCAACACGATAGTGCTCCTGCTCATTACGGCCGACAGATCACAGATTGGTTAAATTCCAATTATAGCAATCGCTGGATCGGTAGAAATGGACAGATACACTGGCCTGCAAGATCTCCTGATCTTACTATTATGGATTTCTTTGTATGGGGACGGATGAAGGACCTTGTCTACGCAATGCCAGTAGAAACATTGGAAGATCTAAATATCAGAATCGATGCGGCAGCAATAGAAGTAAGGCAGCAGTTGAGGAATATGAATACCAAGAGAACACTCGCCAAACGAGCTTTAGCGTGCATTCAAAATGAAGGTGGCCATTTTGAAAATTTATTATAATAAAAATATTTGAAATAAAAACCATTATTAAATTCTTTCAATTCAAGCAAGTAGCGTAGATCAACATGCACATGCACTGATTTTTTAAATATTTAATTTTTATGCGATATGTATTTTTACCTATTACTTCCAAAATGTTAATCGTAACTCATACATATGTATGCAGCTTTTGTAGGTAATAATACGGCTCATAAAAAAATAAAATTAAAATGACATTTTTATAATGGAGTTTTCTGAGAAAAACTACATTGATCACTGAATTTTAAGGGTTCACGTAGCAAAAATTGGTGTTTTCGAGTAAATATCTCAAGATTGGGTGCAGGTACAATTTAGACTGTTACATCAAATGAAAGGTAATTCGATTGCCTAAAAAACGAGTTATAACACTTTGCCTTGTGATTATTTGTTTTTAAGATATAACGTTTTAAGTGAGTGAGGGTACCGGTCAAAAACACTTTTCTTAACCACCCTGTATCTCCACTAATATTGAAAATTGACCCACCCTGTAGAACAATTTTTTTCTCCAAATATATCAAGGAATAACCCCTTATAAGGTGGCACACGGAGTGCCAAACACCCTGTATATAGTTGGTAAGTAGAGTAAGAGTAAGGAGTGCGCATGTAGTTTGTCCTTTATTAAGGACTCCCATTTGGTTGCTAATCGAAACTAAAAGACATTTTCAGTGATCAATTTCATATCTGGAACTAGAGTCATCGAATGACTTTCGTATGGGAGGTGCAGGAAGGACTCACTCGATTTCTATCATACCTAAAATCATCTAAAAATTGATTTCTACAAAATTTTAAATTCCTAGCTTGAAGCGTTCAAAAGTTATCGGAAAATATTGTTGAACACATGTCTTAAGGACTTTGTATGGGAGCTACCGGAAGGAGTAAAGGAATTTGAACTTCATTCTAAATCAAAATTAATTTGTACAAAATTTCAACATCGTGGCTAAACGATTTCTTGAGTTATACTGTATTCCGTAAATTGAGTTAAGATATTTTTACAGGATTTTTGTATGGCAGCTACTCGAAGGCCATGAACACTTTTCCATATTCATACCTTTAAAACTAATGTATAATGTAATATAACGGAAAACTAATGTATACAAAATTTAAAAGGTTAATATTCTTGTGTGTTTTAAGGACTTTTTGTATGGCAGCTATCCAAAGGAAGAGGACGATTTTCCCCCTTAGACTTAGAATTACGAATTCGACCAAACATCTAGATTCAAAATTTCAAGATCGTAGGTCAAGGCGTCCTTGAGTTATTGTGCGTACGGACAGACAAACTGACGGACCGCCAACGGATTTGAAGTTTTAGGCCGCACATAAAAAAAAATAGTTTATAACTTTTTTTCGTTTGAGGTTCGGTTCTGTGCGTTACAAACTTTTGGGGTGGATTCAACTTATAATACTCTCAGATTTCATCTATAGAATAAAAACTAATGTTACGTCCAACTTTCTCCAGTTCTTATCAAATAGTAGTACCAGTAAACTTAATAGAATTTTTTTTATTTCTCCATGGTTTTGTACAAGTTATGGTCGAATGAACGTAAAATTAGGTCATTATTGTATTGCCAAGTTACCTCGATGTGAGAAAATTGTGATTTGCCCGGCAATGGTTACATTGCCCTATGTGCAATTGTGTACTAAACTTAAATTGTAAAAGCATAAGTTCTGATTTTTCGGATGCTATGCAGCTTTTTGGTACCGGGACAAATCCCAGGAAAAGGATGCGTGGCCACCCTAGTCATGACCTTGCCCAATAAGAAAGCCGTAGCGAAATCAATTACGTCAGAACAACACACACGTAAACGCATAACGAACAGCTAGCTACAGCATCACCGGGAATCGGTGAACCGAACATAAAGGTACAGAACAGAGCAAAAACAGCAAAAGTGGGTTCAAAGCAAGCAAACATTTCACATGCATGTACATATGATAAAAAATAACAAAAACAGCATATCATAGCACAGCATACGTCATGTCATTTGCATATTTGCTATGTGGAGAGCAGAGCTGTGGAGCGGTTGGTACTGCAACTGCAAACATTTTCCTTAACAGGAACGCGAAATATATACATAGGAAGATAGGCAGGCCTGCAGCTTTTTGCGGCTTTTCATTTTCATCGCTATGGAAAGCTGCACCAATAAGGGAAAGGCTGCCGCACCGATTTTCTATACCCATTTCCAGTTTGCAGTCCAGTGTGGAGTGAATCGGTTGCCATTGACGGTGCTTTTTAGTCAAGTTGAGTCGATTTCTGTTCTTTTCTGCCTGCAGGTCTGTAAATTCTGTTTGGAGTTTTCCATTCTGTGGCTTTTTCTTGGAACTGTTAAATCGTAGTTATTGCACTTGTGTTTATAGAGTTACCTGTGAAAAGACCATCGCAGGTGCTCCAATTCAAGTGTCGTTTTGGAAAAAAGAGTAGGTACTATGACACTACGCACTGTTTGGTTTGAAAGCTCTGCTGCTGCTGCAGTTCAATAAACAAGAAATCGCTAAACATATATGAGATAAATTTGTGTAGTAGTTGTGTTGGATTGGAAGTTACATTGCATTGTAAATAATTCGACGTGTCTACTTGCATTTGCTTGAATTCAAACCTCTTATTAATTATCTTCTTCTGAAACTGTAGAAATAGTTCACACGTGAAGGACAATAGTTATCTGGCTAATTAGCCAGAGCAAGTGTTTGTGATGACAATAAGCAAAAGGATTAAATGCTTCAAGTACCTTGTCTATAGCTACGTAGTCCTGTTAACGGTAAGTAGATGTTGTCATTTCAGCACTTTCACTTATTCATTCCATTTTACCATTAAAATTCACGGAAACGCACTTTACCAAGCACGACCTGCGCTATGTTACATATTGAGGCGCTTCTACATTTGGATTCAAATGCCAAACACCTTTCCTTACTGTAGCTCACACCATTCGTTAATCTAAAAGTGTATCATATCAAGATTCGAGATACGATGTTCGTTCGCATGTTACCCAAGGAAACGACTTTTGAACATTGTATCCTCAACGTCAACATCACGTTCGTAGGGACCAACTTACAAACATTTATTAGCTGTTTGTTGTGTTCATTGGTCTGGAAGATGTTACCTCAGACACCGCAATATCCAAATAACCCA
This sequence comes from Beris morrisii, assembly GCA_951812415.1. Taxonomy (NCBI): domain Eukaryota; kingdom Metazoa; phylum Arthropoda; class Insecta; order Diptera; family Stratiomyidae; genus Beris; species Beris morrisii. The sequence goes on along the minus strand of OX638311.1, from coordinate 102,854,880 downwards.
AGGGAAGGAAAAGTGCAGGAAAATGGGCCAATTTGTACTAAGTTCGCACTGAGCAAGAATTTAAGCTGGAACGACGTGTTTGCTGGTTTCCGGGTTCACGGTATGCTTATTTCATGGACCGGCATGTATTTAGGGGGATTAGGACCCCTCCCTGAAGCATTTCAAACTTACACTAGATAAAACTATTATATAATATTATATATGTATTGTATCTTGGTAATCAGTTCATTTAAAATTTAAACGAGTATAACATATACCTACAATAAAAAAATTTAAACTTTTGTTGATTTGGAATTGATTTTATTTCCTTTTTTTATTAATAAAGTATTGTGAACGACCTGAATTTAAAAAAAAGCTGTACTCAAATTTTGTATTTTCCCGTTAAAAAGGGAAAAAAAGACGCGTTTAACGAGTCATAACTCAATATTAGTTTAAAATTTAGAGAGTGGTTAATGTGTATGGTCCTCTATTCTATGGATGTGTAAGAGGTGAGGAGGGGGAAGAGTTTAACGCTAAAATTTTACAATTTCATATCTCCGGTATGACTAAAGCTAGGAATCTGATACGTTGAAGATACAGGGATATGCTAGGAGCAGGTATATCTAAAAAATATATGTGTTTTGTTGTGTTCGGGAGTGGATGGCTTCACAAAATGTTCCAAATGCACGATACAAAAAGTTTCACTTTCTGAAAATTATGTCTTCGCGATCAGTCGTCCTAGAACATTAAACTTTATAACACGTATGGGCTGGCATTTTTGGAGAAACGAGAAAATAATTTTTTTAAGAGAGGGGAAGGGATCCATGGGAGAGTAAAAATCTGCCAACAGTCTGGGCGCAACTTTATTATTTTATGGGTAGAAGTCCGAAACGTGTTTAATGATGAGATGCGGTGTAGGTTACTATGCGACTGACAACCTAAAAAATAACGTTCCAAATAGCCTCCTGGTTATTTTGCCGCCCAGACTGTTGGCAAATTTTTTTTATTTACTTACGTATTTTTTTTATCAATAGAATAATTTATAGTAGTAAAAGCGAATTTGATCACATTAAACCTAAGAGATTTTCGGAATCAGTGAAAACTTGAACAACACCCCCAGTGGGTTTAATTGAGAAAAATACTTAAATCGGTTTTTCCCCGACTACGTTTAAAGCTTATAGAAGTAAAAGTGAATTCCAAATCTCAAGATATGTACCTTGGAAATATATCAGAATTCGTGAATATGTACACAACCACTTTACACCCCCTTAGGGGTTGGGTATTGAAAAATTTTGAAGATCGTTACTAGGCGCTTATATAAATAACTCGCAGAAGTAAAATTGCTTTGATAGCTCTACATGTCTACAAGTTTTAACGAAGTTCGTGAAAATGTGGATTCACGGACAATTTTTTTACTCAACCTCTGAACGCCAATAAAAATCTGAACTTTTTTTTTGCTTTACATACTCTAATAGTACATCTACATATACGTACTAAGTTTCAACTTTCTAGCATAAGCCGTTTCTAAGATATAAAAAACCACCCCTCTTCCCCGTACCTTGATACCCCTATCAAAAATTTTTTTCTAGGATGTCTCCATAGTGGCTCTATATAATCCTAAATTTTTAGCTTTCTATTCATCATGGTTTTCGAGAAATAAAAATCAGAATGTTTTCCTTTCTACCCCCTTTCACCATCACCCCCAACACCCGCACCACCAACATTGTTTTCCCTGCTAGAAGTTTACCGACCCCAACTCCTGTAAAATTTTCAAGATCAAATCTGATACGGTTTCTGAGATATAAAAATTAAATTTTTTGAAAAATTGCTGTCCCCCCACTTTCGTGCTCCACCTCCCCCCTCAAAAAATTTAGTTTCGGTAGACTCCTCTTGTGATCCCATATCCAGAAACTAAATTTTATCTTCCTGGTGTAATTGGTTCGGAAGATATTGTAATCCAAAGTTTTTCAAATAAAATTTATAAATTTTTAAATAATTAATTAGTTTTTTTTCTTTTTATGACTACTATTTTATAATTTGTAATGTAGAGAACAGATAACTGAATATCTTAACAGCTATATTAAAAGTAGTTTGCATAGTTTGCTATTGTTTTAGACGAACAATTTTGGTTTCTAGACCTCAGGAATTGCTAATGGTAGGAGGCTGAAACTTGGAACTTATGTAGTACTATGATAGTGGACCCAGTTGCAAAAAAATTAACGATAAGGGTTAAGGGGTGTGGGAGTGGGGGAAAAACAATGTGTCCGAAACGTTTGAAAGCTGGGATTGAAGCATTCTAAAATACATATCTGCTGAACCGTTCATCTCAGAAGGGTGAAACTTTGTAGTTATTTTAAGGGATACTAGGAGATTAGACAAGGACTTACATTTTTAAAAGGGGAAGTAGGGTGTAGGGGTTGGTGGTAAAAATCTTTAAATTACAATATCTGCCGAACCAATAGTACCAGGAAGATAAAATTTGGTTTCTGTATGTGAGATCACAAGTGGAGTCTACTGAATGTAAACATTTTGAGAGGGGAGGTGGAATACGAAAGTGAGGGGGGTAACCATTTTTCAAAAAAAATAATTTTTTATTTCTCAAGAACCGTACCAGATATGATCTTAGAAACTTTACAGAAGTTAGGCCTAGTAGACTTCTAGCAGGAAAAAAAATTTTGGTGGTACTGGCAAAGGGGGTTACGGTCGGAGGGGGTGCAACGAAAAGAATTCTAATTTTTATTTTTCGAAAGCCGCAAAGCATAGAAAGCTAAAAATTGACGACTATATAGAGTCATTATAGAAGTATCCTAGAAAAATAAATTTTTTGATAGGGGTAGCAAGGTACGGAGGTTGGGGGTGGTTTTTCATATCTCAGAAACAGCGAATGCTAGAAAGTTGAAACTTAGTATGTATATGTAGAAATGCTACAGGAGTAATTAAAGCAAAAAAAAAAAGTTAAAAATTTTATTGATGTATATAGCTGGAGTAAACAATTTTTTCGTGAAAAGGGTTTTTCCAACATTTTCATGAACTTCGTTATATCTCTACTATGCTATTTGGAATGTTATTTTTTTGGTTATTAGTCGCATAGTAACCTACACCACATCTCAGTATTAAACACGTTTCGGACTTCTACCCAAAAAATAATGAAGTTGCGCCCTGTTGGCAGATATTTTAATATTTCAGAAGACCTAGAGATATGATGAAATTCATAAAAATAGATGTACCCCATGTTCACTGACAATTTTCACCCATTTCCATACGCCAATAAATATATGAATTTTTGTTTTACTTTAAATGCTTTTCTACTACATCTACATATATCTACTAAGTTTCAAGTTTCTTACATACGCCGTTCCAGAGATATAAAAGGCACCTATATAAGATAAGATAAGTTCTGAGGTTTAACTGCCTATCGTATCGGTTCCTGAGACATTAAAGACAACATTTTTCGTCTAATACCCTCCCCACACCATCTCCAAAAAGTGGCCATATAAAGGGGTCTACCTAGTCTCTCCAATAAATTTTTTTTAACTGAATAGTTTAAAGTTTTTGTGAGCTACGAGTCTTTCAATTATTTCGTGATTTTTGGGTAGCAAATTTTTTTTTTTTAAGTCGATGACAATAATTTAAAATATTAAAATGATAAAGTAAAAGTTGATCGATTTTGATGGGCTGAAAATGTCTTTGACTAAGCTGCGGCTAGAAAAACTTGAGGAAAAACTGGCTTTTAGTGATGTCGTTAGATCTGTTAGTTGATAAGTGTACGTGGTATATCAGAAAATAGATAAATTTTATTTATTTAAGCCACTCCGTTTATTATTCATCAAAAAAAACCGCTGCTAGACTGAATTCATCTCTTTCAATAAACCTATTAGTGGATTATGAAAAATGTTTATTTCACACATTTTACTGAAAATTTTCAATCTCCTACGAAACTTTGAAATCTACTACGGTTTTTGGTCCAGATCTGCTTCTAAAATTTCTGAAAAGGGAACAACGCTGGCACTCGTACCGTCTACGCCGACCATAAAACATTCAGACCAATGTGGTTGCCTGCAGTTAGGACAGTTTGTATTCAGTTGAACCCACGATACTGGACTATCTAAATGGAAATTATGTTTTCCATTCTTCGTCGGGATTAATGTTATCCCGGCATAACACCTATGTTACCCTAAGTGGGGATTGTGTCTAAAGCTTGATCAACTAAGGTACATTTTTGCGCAAAATTTCCTCAAGCTTCCTTCAGCGATTGCAAAAGCGAATCGTGAGTTTACCAAAAGGAAACGCAATTCCACAGAATACCAAAAAAACCAAACTATCTACGTTCTATGTGATTCGTTAATAGTGAATACTGTCGACGTCCACGTCTATAACTGCAAAAAAAGTGGATACGGAAAATATTCAGCGAAGTCTCGATCTCGTTCAAACGAAACAGTCAAAGTTACTATCATGAAAACAATGTAGACAAAAAACATTTGTATGTACTGTTGAAAATATTCGCTCTAATTAGAAGCCAGCACGGACGGTGCCGAAACTGAGAGCTCAGTTCCTACCAGTCTTTCGACACATACGGACGCGCAATCATCAACCAAGTTCAAGTCTTAATGTATATAATTCAGCTATTATAATATCAGTTCAGTTTTCATTGTTATTTGCTGCCTTTGATTTCGGTCTAACGCCCTTTCGTTTGAGTTTTTCGAGATTGGTGCCGAAACCCGGGACGGTAAACCTTTTAACGACAAGGCAAGCAAATTGTGTAACGGTAACCGAGCATAGTTACAGCTATGGACATCGCAACGCGCGCTACTTATCGTGGGCAAATAACAAAAGTGGTGAATAGCGCTTCCGAACATTTATCATCTCCGACAGCGCTAATAAACGAGCGAAACTCAGAAAATTTCGATTCAATCGAAGAAGAACTAACGGTTTTCGTGGAACGGTTAACGGTGGCACGTGACGGTTAACAAAGGCTAACATGGAAGTTCGTACCGCTATTAAATCCGAAGACATATAAAAGGAATGCGAAGCTATTGCGGTGTACGAAGACAAGGCGGTAAGGGTGAAGGTACGTTTAAATCAACGCCTAAAAAAGTTGCGAGCAGTTCAGTGTCGTGACCAGGGTTGTCAGATGGTTGGCTGCAGAACCCGCCGAATAAACTGATGAAATAGCCCAAACCCCGCACAAAGACCTGTAGCCCAAATACCGCGCTCAACTTTGAAATTTATCAGACCTACTTAAATGTGATTAAATGTTAGTTGTTTTCCGGCGTCAGTAGGGTTTCTGGTGTGAAACCCCAACACGAAATCTCCGACTGTTGATTAATCGCTGTCCTTGAGGACATGACAGTTGGAAAACCTTCACTGGATACGCCAGTTTTATAAGATTGTGTTGGACTAGGTCCGAAGGAGCTGTTTCGTCATCGGAGGGCATAGACTCGTCAGAGGGTGTATCATGCCTACTATCCGAAACACCCTTACAGCTGGTGGAATTGCTGAGCATAATTTCTATATAGCGAACTCGAAATCAAATTTACGATCCGCGACTTTTAAACTTTAGCTAACTTTCCGCCATCGCAACCCTATACTAAAGGAGGTGGCCCTGGAGATCACCTAATATTTCAACCAATTTGATGGAATTTTTGGTTGTACGCCAGGATATATAGAGCTAAACGCTAAGAGCGCGACATCAAAACCCGCCAACAGCAATTTTTTTTTTTCGCTAATTTTAAGCATGGAATTTTTTCATGGTAAGCTACCATAGAAGCAAATTTGGTTATTTCCAACTGTCATGTCCTCAAGGACAGCGATTAATCAACAGTCGGGGATTTCGTGTTGGGGTTTCACACCAGAAACCCTACTGACGCCGGAAAACAACTAACATTTACAACAAACATTCTAAGCTTCAAACCCCCATCGGAAAACTTTCAAGTGTGCTCTGCTAAACTGCCTACACTCGCCCTTAAAACGTTTTCGGGCGACTTCACGGAATGGGTTCCATTTTGGGAAAGATTTTGCACTGCTGTTCATGAGCATAGGAAATTAAACGGCGCTGGCAAATTTAATTACCTGCAGTTGCACCTAACGGGCAAAGCGGTACAGTCTATTGCGGGATTTATTCCTTCAGACGAAAACTACCACGCGGCTATTTCTATGTTTGAAGAAGAGTATGGAGACAACGAAAAAATCATAGACCACATAATGCAACAATTGATGTCTCTTCCTCATGTATCTTCACGAAAGGATATTGTAGGGCTGCGACGCCTTTACAACACAGCAACAACTCATACAAGAACATTAACAGTTCTTGGAGTAGCAACGTCACAGTACTCGATAACGCTGAAATCGTTGTTAGTGGGGTGTATGCCAGAGGAACTTGTGGTTGATTTCCATCGAACTCATCAGGAATCTTCTGACGAACAACTAAACAGGCAATTAGATGAATGATAACGATACCCTGTAAGCCAATACCACGACAAGTTCATGGCATCTTATGTACAAACTACTACTATGTTAGCACGCGTGCTTGCCTTCGTAGCGATATTCCCTACAAACAAAAACACGAAAAATTCATGGGTTCTTATGTACAAACTACTACTATGTTAACTCGTGCGCTTGTGTTTGTGGCGAAAAACGAAAAGCAAATATTTCCCCATCTTCTCCTCAAGAATGTAAATATACCGACCTGTTCCGCTTTTAGCGAGAGAAAAAGACTAAACGTCCTAAATGACACGTAGTATCATCAAGTGCGTACCCACCGGCAAATGCCATTTCAAAGTTAGATGTTGAACTGCGCAGAGCGCTATAGTTTCCTACATGCGGACATGATGCCGGAACCCATAACTCTGACGACTAGTGTAATGAAATTCATCTTTCGATTGCGCTAGTCGATTGAATGCTGTCTTTTGATTGCGCTAGTCGTCGACCACTAGAATTATATTTCAATATGACCGGACGCCGTCCATCGGTTCAGTGTCGACCGGTAAGGCAGAATTCGCCTTTAAGTCAAGCCTACCTTTCATCGATGATTAGTCAGGTCTACTTCATACTCCCTTCATACATACTATTCAGTGAGTGCACGTATTGCCATCTCGTTCTTGCTCATTCCAATTTCAAATACAATGCGCGATAGGAGATCTCTCATGTCGACGAATGCGGATGAGATGGTCGGATGCATTTCAGTACGAGCAAGAAAGAAATGCGAATACCTCACACGTATTCACAGACAGCAAGTACATAGCTGAACTTGTTCCAAACTGATATTCAATCTTTTTTCAGCGACAAGTTTGGAAAGTGTTTGCTGCCACTTCGATTGCACTGCATCGCCTCTTCATCGATGTTTGGTTTATAGTGTTGAGAGTTAAAACGAAAAGTAAATATTTCCCCAACTTCCTCAAGTATATTAAACATGCCGACCTCTTCTGCCTTTAGTGAGTGAAAAACACTAAAGTATGATCGCCGAATGCTTATACGTCCGATCATCAAGTGCGTATCGACCCGACCTGCACTTCAAATGCGATAACAAACTTATACCTCGTTCACGTGGTAGCGTAGTGTGGTGTAGCGTATTATGAAATCCGGTTGATATATGAGTGTTCACGTGAAGTGAATTGACGTTTCGCACTCTTGATTATTAATTGACAGCTGTCACAACTGGTATTTATTTTATTAAAAAAAATTACATTCGTCGTTTTATTTCTTAAATAACCTTTCTTCAGCGAAATGGAGTCATTAAAGGCACTGGTATTAGAATCGTTGAGAAAATCCAAACAAATAAAGTTTTCTGTCAACACAGTTTTTTGACAATTCACTCGAAAAGTAATACGGAGCGCAACGGCAAGTGTTCTCGTGGGAAGGATTAGCAAATCCACTACACTACACTACGCGGTTTTGCTACGTTGTAGAAAAACCGCTCCGTAGCAAAATTTCGTGTGTTCACGTGGTACTACGAAGTGCTACGTAGCGGTACGTCGTTGACCACGTGAACGAGGTATTAGACGTTCAACCGAAACTGATCCCGGAACCCATAACTCTGCCAACTAGTGCAATGAAAGTCGTGTTTCGATTACACTAGTCGACGAGCACCAAAATTCCATTCGGCCATGACCCGACGTCGAGGATCGATACAGTGTCGACCAGTTAGGAATAACTGAGAGGTGCTACAGAGTTCTTATGCAATTCTGTCCCTCTATTATTCGATGAGCGGTAGAACGCAATTCATGTGTAAATCTATTATACCGATCCCGATGACCGTTCCGTTGGACTTCGTATGCAATTCAGATCCACCCCTCATCGATGACCAGTAGGCAGTAGGCTCTATTTCATACTGACTTCAAACTCCCTCTTCACTGGGTGCACGTATTGCCATCTCGTTCTTGTTCATTCCAATTTCAAATACAATGCGTGATAGGAGATCTCTCATGTCGAAGAGTACGGATGAGATGGTCAGATGCATTTCAGTACGAGTAAGAAAGAAATGCGAATACCTCACATGTATAGCAAGTAAATAGCTGAACTTTTTCCCAAGTGATAATCTTTTTTCAGCGACAAGTTTCAAAAGTGTTCGCTGCCTCTTCATCGATGTTTGGTTTATAGGGTACCGATATTTTATCTGTCGTAGGAAGTGAGAGTTCGTCATTTGGTTACAACGGCGATAAGCATGTTAGGGGGATCATGAAGTACAGGGTTGCGCTATCAGTTCCTCCGGTATGAGAATGTTGAATAAAAAGAAACAATAGATTGCAAAGAATGGTTTTTTTTTATTTAGTTCAATCCTTCACAATTTATGTGGACTACTTTTTAAAAACAACATCGATTAAATGACCACCGCAAACTGTGCTCTTTTTCGGGCATTTTCCATCACTTCTTCGAGCATCTCGGTCGGTATGGCAGCTATTTCGGCACGAATATTGGTCTTGAGCTCGTCAATGGTCTTCGGCTTGCTGGCGTAAACTTTACTCTTCAAATAACCCAACAAAAAGAAGTCCAGGGGGGTTAAATCGGGGGATCTTGGTGGCCAGTCAATATCGCCTCTTTTCGATATCACACGTCTAGGAAATTTTTGTTGCAAAAACAGCATTGTTTGGGTTGCTGTGTGGCATGGCGCCCCGTCTTGTTGAAACCAGAAGACAGTCAGACTTTTTTCACGCATTTTCGAACACACAAAATGTGCCAACATCCACCGATATCGTTTACCATCGACTGTTTCGCCTTCCTTGAAGAAAAATGGCCCAATGATGATTTTTGCGCACACGCCGGACCAAACAGTCACTTTTTGATCACGTAATGGTGTTTCATGAATCTCGTGAGGATTTTCTGTCCCCCAAATGCGGCAATTTTGTTTATTAACACCGCCAGAGAGGGTGAGGTCACTATTTCGGCGCGTTCTTTCGGTGTGAAGCGGTCCATGATTAAAATTGTTCTGGTTTGAAGTTTCCAAAACGTGTTTAAGAAAGCAAATCGGTTGACAATTGGCGAAGTTATTCAATGTTTACATACCGGAGGATGGCGCACCCTGTACATAAAAAGAGAAGTAGAATCTCTTGAAAGGTCAGCTCAAACGCAGTCAAAACATGTTGTCGCACAAACCAATGCAAAGGCATATGACCCAACTGCAACGGGGTTGTTAATGTCTAACGAAACGGCTAGATGCTTCTTTTGCAAGTCTGAAGCATACTCTTCGCAACGATATGATGCTTCGCTCTCTATCTCCGAACGAAAAGATTTGCTAAAATGAGAGAAACGATGTTTTAGGTGTACTGGGAAAGGGCACAACTCTAGGTCGTGCTCGGACATGCGAGTCCAATGTGATAAGTACAAAGGAAAGCACTCTACATCAATGTGTTCTGGTTCTGCTCTTCAGGGCCCTCTCGTAGAATCCGTTCAGGTCCCACTAGGGACTGTTAAGCGCCAAATATCCACCCACTTTCTCACAAACGTGAACTCCAGATGGAGAGGAATGACCAACTGCGTCATATCTAGGAAGATATGGCCATGCTACTCCCTGAGCAGAACAGACGAACTCCTGAGCAGGAGCCGTGTGGACGTCTCCAGAGTCGGCAGTCAGCACGGGTCACTGGCCGATCGGCGACCACGCGGCTAGACTGGGTATTCCCTTTAACGTCAATTGCCGCAGTTGTGGGGATGCAAATAGGAGGGAAACTGTTATTCACCTTCTTTGCGAGTGTCCCGCCCTAGCTAGAGCCAGACTTCGCGCACTAGGCAAATCCTTCTTCAATAACCTCGATGAGATCTCGAAAAACAAGATAGGAGAACTGATTACCTCCTTGAACAACTCTGGATGGATATGATAATCCATTCAAGCCCCAGGTCTCTGTAAAACTATATATACTTCATCAGCCCTCAACGACCAGGTTAAACGAGTTGTGGTATCAAAACGACGCTTCCTGTGCTAATTGGGCCCTGTTTTCGGCAGATGGGCCACCACGTAAACCAACCAACTGTCTGATCCTTCATATCGTAACAATTTAACGAAACACCATCAAACGAAAACGAAAAATCGAAATCAACGACAAACTTGTGTTCTACTGCAGCTCTTGCATCAAACGTCCTTACAAACAGCCAGTGTATATTTCACCACTAGTGCCTTTGAACACTGCATTAGCGGTTCGGATAATTTTGGATGGAGGTAGCCAACGGTCTTATATAAAAGAGAATATAGCAATAAAACACGGGTTAAGTGCTTACGATAAAGTCGATATGCGTATTTTACCCTTTGGATGTGAAGAAGAATCGCCGATGCAATCGTATAACCGCGTAGAAGTAATTTTAAAGAGTCGATATGCGGGAGACCCAATCGTGGGCATTCTTGCGTTAGCAGTGCCTGTTATATGTGTGGATGTCCTGCCGACATCGAATTCGAAGTGCGCGTTCTTTGACAGTCTACCATTAGCGGACAATAGTGAATTTAATGAAAGTGGTCTCGGCATGCTAATCGGCGCAGATTACTGTTGGGATATCGTACTCGAGGAGTCGTGGCGCATATCACATAATCTAGTCGCCATTAATTCAATCTTGGGATGGACAATTCAAGGTCCTGAGATTGCTGCTTGCATTGAAGAAAATTTAATCCTTTCAGTGAATACTACAGCATTGAGTGTTTGCGATTTAAATGCGTCTGACATTAAACTGTTCTGGTACTTGGAGAGCCTAGGGATTACTAATGATGCAGCCACAACAACGCATTCTGACTTTGACCAAAAAGACCGATCGCTATGAGGCGTCTTTATTGTGGCGTAATGGAAACGCAAGGGTGGACAATTATCGCGATGGCACGTTGATTCGTTTCGAACGCCTAGTTTATCGATTGGCACACTCTTCAAAATTGCTGGACTATGACGCGGCGCTCCAGGATATGATTAGCTCCGGAGTTGCGGAAAGAGTTAATGGAAACGACCACAACGAGCGGACCTACTGTATGCCTCACCGTCCTGTATACCGAGAAGATAAGGAAACTAGCAAAATGCGCATCATATTTGATGCATCGGCTCACTCTAGTAACAACTTATCCCTCAATGATCACCTAGCCTCAGGGCCAAATTTGCTTCCTGACATATTGATAACGTTTCTGAATTTCCGCCTTGGTACAATAGGGATTGTAGCGGATATTGAAAATTCATTTCTTCAAATCTCTTTAGCCCCGAAGGATCGTGATGTTAACAGATTTATGTGGTTTGCGAATAAAATTGACCATGCAGATGAGCTTCCTCAACGTGCAGAATATCGGATGACCAGGGTGACGTTTGGTATAACTTGTAGCCCATTCTTATTATGCGCTACTTTAAAAAAAACGTTTCAAAGAAGAGTCTAAACTATTTCTAGAAACTTGCGAATTGTTGCAGAGATCCTTTTACATGGATGATCTTGTGTTGAACTTAGAGATGCAGGGTTGGCTAGAAACGTTTACGAAGAGACATGTAAAATTCTTAAGCGGTCTTCGATAAACATCAGAAAATGGAATGGCATCGATCAACGACTACGAACGATATTTCGGAAAACTTCTAAGACTGCTGAAGTTCAGAAAGTGCTGGGCATAGTTTGGTTTTGCCACAACGACCAGATCGCAGTCGAGATGGAGCAGCTTCCAAACATATTATCGTTGAACCCTACCAAACGTAACGTCTTGCAGCTCATAGCTAGAATATATAATACAATCCACTTGGCGTACTTGGACCGTTTATTGTAGGATTAAAAATCTTATTTCAGGAAACCTGGCGACTACATCTTGAGTAGGATGCGCTGCTACCATCTAATCTTCGAACGATTTGGAACGTACGTTTATCTCATCTATCTTTCCTGAAAGATATTTTCCTGCCACGGTGTGTCTTTAGCAGTTCTAAGAGAGTGAGTCAGCAGCTCCATTTGTTCGCTGGCGCTAGTCCCGCTGCTTACGGAGCTGTGGTGTATATTAAGAGTGAAAATGAAGATAGTTCAGTTCATGTAATGTACCTGTGCTCCAAAAATCGAGTTTCCCCAATCAAAAACAACATGGACATGACGCTTCCGAAATTAGAGTTAACGGCAGCACTAATCGCTTTAAGGCTGGCAAAATATCTATCAGACAATTCAACTATAAAATTTGATTCAACCCACATGTGGTCAATATACAAACAGATGCTTCCGCAAAGTAATTCGCATTACTTCATATGTATTACGATTTATTAGTCGGCTACGCGGTAAACGGATCCTGCAAATATTCCTCACGGAAATGCAGAAGGTCAAGCTATATTGGATCAAAGATGTTCAGAGCCAAGAATTTGGAGAAGAAGTCACTGCTGCAAGGCAAAAGGGAAATTCCGAAGTCATCTAATATTCTAGCGCTAAATCCTCTGTTAGACGAAGACAATATTTTACGAGTTGGTACAAGAGTCATCATATAACTATAACGAAATATAACCTATTCTTCTTCCCAAATCAACGTATATTACAACACTATTAACTAGAGATGTCCACGAAAGAACTCTGCACGGAGGTGTCATCTTCGTATTGACCAGACTTCGAGAAAGGTTTTGGATCTTGAAAGCTCGACAACTGGTGAAGTATGTCGTCAAACGCTGCAAAATTTGTCAACAACTGAAGAGTAAATCAGCATCTCAACCGTTTGCTACCGAATGAAAGGTTGACTACATCTAGACCCTTTCAATCGTCAGGGCTTGATTTTGCTGGACATCTATATGTTAAGGGTCCGTCAACTGAAACAACGACGCACAAAGTATACATAATGGTGCTTACTTGCGCCGTAATTCGAGCTGTTCATCTTGAACTTGTATCGAGTTTGAGTACTGCAAACTGTATATTGGCCTTACGACGATTTTTTGCTCGACGAGGCATTCCCAAAACTATATGGTATTCTCGGACAACGCCCGGAGATTTAAACGATCATCTTTGGAGCATCATGAGCTCGGACATATTATCGACTATTATTTGCGCGACTTCATCGGTCGCGAGGGTATTTCCTGGAACTTCATAGTGGAACGAGCCCCATGGTGGGGAGGATTCTGGGAGCGACTTGTAAAAAACGTATGTCCTTAAAATAACGATTAATCGGCAAGTTCTCACAACGGAACAACTGCAAACTTTATTGTCAGAAGCGGAATCAATAATTAACGATTAACGATTAATAATTAACGATTAATGATCCAATGAATCTTTCATCGCTAACTCGCAATAATTTTTTAATGAGTTAGTATCTAACGGCTCTACCAATCAACCGACAAAAATATTCGATCAAAGTGGAGCGCTCGTCTTCGACTATCTAACATCTTCATGAAGCGATTCAAAACAGAGTATATTCAAAGCTTGTGATCAGCGCACTATTCAAAAAGAACGTTTTCATCGGAAATAAAAGTTGGAGACGTTGTTATAGTAGTATATGACTACTTCGCGATTATTTTGGAAACTTGCATTGGTGCAGAAATTGTTTCCTAGGCGTGACGGAAAAGTACGTGCCTGCGAAGTAAGTTTTCACAACGGATCGGTAATGCGAAGGGCCATTCAACATTTGTACCCGATGGAACTTAACTCTGAAATTCAGCCCACGCCCGGAGGATGTTAAAAATATTCGCTCTAATCAGAAGCCAGCACGGACGGTGCCGAAACCGAGAGCTCAGTTCCTACCAGTCTTTTGACACATTCTTAATGTACATAATTCAGCTATTATAATATATCAGTTTCATTATTATTTGCTGCCTTTGATTTCGGTCTACCACCCTTTCATTTGAGTTTTTCGACATGTACACAGTATAGGGTTACAGCATGTATTGCAAACTACTCGTGTATTAGATTTTATTTCTCTTGAGGGCCGTTATGCTAGAGAACAAGGAATTTCTGTTCCTATCTAAAAACTACTTAAAAAACATACTGCCGTAGCGATCGGCTGCAAGCCAATCGTATGATACTCTAGATGAAATACTGAACTTAGATTTATATTTCAGTTGGGGATAAAGTAAAAGAAGGTGTGTGCATGTACGTAGGTTGCTACTTAGGTTTTGAGAAATGGCAACACTGTTGTGAATACGTCAAATCTGACATTGTCGTCGTAAAGTTGGACATTTTTAGTGGTGAACGTACTAAGAACGTATTGTCATACGAGTGCTATTTGTGTTGTTTACAGATACTTGAAATATTCATCTTGGTCGAAAAATGAAATTAAATCGTGAACATTTTCGTGCGATGATTTTCTATGACTTTCGACGTGGAGCTAAGACTCAATTTACTCAATTTGTTATGATATTAAACTTCATTTATAAGTTTCTGAATACCCGTCATTTTATAGAGTGATATTCATGCGGAATACGAGTAGCTCTCTAACGAAAAGACTCATATCCACAAGAGTAATTTTAGTGAGAATTCGCTGTATAAATTGTATTTTACAATGTTCGAAATATGTAAATAAATATATATGTAAATGAAAAATACTTTTCTTTTGTTGTTATATTACTCTCTTTCGGTAGTGAAACCCCGTTATTATTGTTATTTTAAACAAATTTTTCAGTAAAATTACTCTTCTCTTGGTGTGAAATCGCTTTTTGATTGGGGTGATTCCAATATTTCTTGAAAAAAAACTCTTTATTTAAAGTGATTTAACTTAATCATCTGATGAAATTTACAATATTTGTAGAGTATGGTTGAACTCACTTTAGGAAGTAAAAATTGTTGATTACTCTGCAGTGCAATTCACTACTATGATAGTAGGTAACCTATTGCCTACTATAATAGTAGTAAACTTTTCTTAGAGTAAAGTTCGCTACACGAACGACTAATAGGATTTTTTTCATAATTATGTCCGTCTGTCTGTCCGTTAGCACGATAAAAAGGAAAAAAATTAAAAACATGTTTTAGGCGATTATTACGCAAGCACTTATAAGTGAAAAGATATTCGATATCTGATCAGACCTGGGGGATATGGCAGAATTCGTGAAAAAGTATACCACCCGCTTAGGGGTCGAATTTCGAAGAATCCTGAAAACACATTCTAGGTATTTATATGAAGAAGCCGTAGAATAAAAATGAATTTTCTGCTATGGGTCTATTAGGCCTGCTTCTGGTAAAAATTTTAAGCACCTATCTTACACAGTTCTTGAGATATAAGACGTGATTTTTTAGAAAAATTCTCATCCCCTCCACTTTCATGCTCTACCGCCCCTTTAAAAAATTTTACTTTCATCAAACTTCATTTGTCAACCTTTATGCACAAACCGAATTTTATTTGTCTAGTGTAATTGGTTCGTGAGATATCGTAATCTTAAGTTTTTCACCCCCCACCCCCGTACGCCACTGCACTCAAAAATTTGTATCCGATCTATTTTCCTAGTATACCTACAGATATTCATTAAGTTTCAATTTTGTGACGTTAACCGTTTAGGAGATATGGATTGCCTTGATCTCGATTTTTTTGCGTTTCGGACGCATTATTTTTCCCCCCACTCCCACACCCCTTGACATTTTTTATGCAAATGGGTCCATTATCAAATCTCTATATAAATTCCAAGTTTCAGCCTCCTAGCATAAGCGGTTGCTGAGATCTAGAAACGAAAATTTTCCGTCTAAAACGCACCGCTTTCCTCCCCCTTCACATCACTAACCCTCAGAATTTGGTCACTTCAAGGGGCCTACCCAGTCTATGCATAAAACAAATTTCAATTTAATATCCCAAAGCGTTTGAGAGCTAGGAGCCTTCAAACGATTTTACGTACGGCGGCCAGACGGACTGATTTTTTTTTTGCTTTTTTCGTGTCTACTAGTCATGAAACGTGAAAAAAGAAATTTTTCAGGGTAGCAAATTTTTTTTTTTAAAAATTGATCACAATACTGTATTATTAGAAAATAATAAAATAAAATGGGACAGGTTGAGATTTTTCCTCGAGTGCAAGTACCAAGCGAAGGTCCTTCACAAAGGGCATAGAACACTTCTCTCTTTGCTTTAGTTCCAAGTACAACATAAATCGGAGTTCAGTATTTCATCTAGAGTATTAAGCTATTGACTTGCTGCCTTTGACTGCGGTATATTTATATACATATGTATATATTTTCTTGGAACCTTTTCGCACTTTTTTAATGAGTCCTTAGGTTTAGGAGTCCTTAAGAAATTTAAAAACCATCTGAATTTTGACTTAGAGTCAGAATCATGAAAGGTATCGTTCCTACAAAAGCCCCTTTTTATAACCGTGCTAAGCAATCAAATATAAACAAAATAAGAATACATATATCGAATCAACCTTCAAATAAATGTCTTATAATGTTTCTTAAGAATTTAAAATTACACTTAATATATTTTAAATATATACAAAAGTAGCAAGCATGTTAAGAAGTGAACAAAGAATGTACCGCAAACCACCACTTCCGACGTTATGTTCGGGGACAAGGACTATATTTGCAGACCTCGGGCGAAAAGATGCACTTGTTAACAACAATCACAGCAAGGCTGTTGTAATTCTTTGAATAGGAGAAACATACATTTAGATATTATGCTTGTACATCTATAGAATAGATTAAATGTGGACTCTTTATAAATAGAGACATTTGTAAAGTTTATTTGAACCTGAACAATTGCAAGGTTAAATTTAATAAGTAGTTGTTGTACAATATATGGACTAAAATTCAGAAAAGAGGAGAGAAAGAAAATTAACTTTGATTCTTTAATTTGGAATCGCTGAAAACGCGTTAAAAATCCACTTTTATATAAAAGTTGATAGTTGAAACCCGCATCGAATTTGACTTTCATTTACTTTTCGAATTTTTTTCAAAGAGTAGTTTTCATTCTATAAGGGAAAAAGGAAACTTTGAAACTTCTTCTCTCACATATGCAGTGTTACAATTTTGGAATTGACTCTTCCCTAACTCTGTCCTGTTATTACTACCTGTACATCTTATGATTTGTAATATTAGTATAAAAAATTGCAGCTTTCGCGCTTTCATAAAAAAGAATTTTTTTACGTAATGGCATGAGCTTAAGAAACATGACTGTGGAACGTGGCCACTATGGTGGACTATATATTTTTTTAATCTTTTCACGTTTTAAATTATTAACATAAAAATGTGCTATTGTTCAACACCAATAAAGCGACTTAGCACTTCCCTTTCTGATGTTATAATGCTTATATTTTGGATTTATAAAGAAAAACGCAGTACTCTAACATGAGTGGGATTCGTTTTGATGTGATATTGCCAGTAGGGCTGCGACATCGACATCGATGTTTCTAAAACATCGATGTTTTGCAAAAACATCGAGTACTTTTTACATCGATGTTTTGTTTCGATGTTTTTTATACATCGATGTTTTATAATAACATCGAACACAATATAAACATTAAGTACCTAAAATTAATTATAATTTACTTATTAAATTTTAATTTTTAAATAAATATCTCAATCATTATTTTGTTCTTTCTGTGCAACGACAACATCAGTCATCAGCTCAGCTGATTTTAAATCCTTTATTTCTCTATGTAAAAGGCGGAAATAAAAAAAATGCGCAAGCAAATACGTTGCACCACTCGTAGAAATGGAGTGAATTTTGTACGTACAAAGAACGTACGTATGTTACGTATAAGCACCTAAAATACTATACGTAGAATCGCAGTAAATATTCTACGTCTAGTGCTCATCCAAACTATACGTATAGACTTACACAGCGGCCGCGGACATCGTACCCTAGAATTCTACGGTCTTTATTATTAAACATACTGCAGTCACGATCGGCTGCAAGCCAATCGTATAATACTCTAGATGAATACTGAACTCCGATCTATATTGTAGTTGGGGATAAAGTAGAATTACGTGTGTGCATGTTGCATGTCCTTTATTAAGGACTGCCATTAGATTGCTACTCAAACCTAAAAGACAATATTCAGTGTTTAATTTCTTATATTGAACTGGTTAAGTCATCGAAAAAAAAAGTCCTTTTTGAAGGACTTTCGCATGGGAGGTGCAGGAAGGACTCACTCGATTTCTTACATATTCGAAGAATTGATAAATGGAAGGTCTCAAATAGACCATCTTTCTCGGACCATTGCTGGATTCTCTTCGAAATTAACTTCGAGCAGGTGAGAATACAGCCGGCAAGGAATCCTAGGAAGACAGATTGGGATAGGTTCCACAGAATCACGGAGACGGATTTACCGCCTCCTCCGGTGGAACTGAAGTGTGGAGAAGATATAGAGGATTGTGTGGGAGTTTTCAATGCTGTTTTAGTTAACGCTTTCGAAAGGTCCTGTCCGCTGCCCAGGGCCCCAAAGAAAGCTAACCCACCCTGGTGGAATGGCGAACTTAGGAAATTAAGGGAGTCTAGTAGAAAACTGTTTAATAGGGCAAAACGAGACGGAAATGTGGCGGACTGGGACAGGTACAAAGCCAGTCTCAGAGTGTTTAAGTATGAAATTAGGAAGGGTAAAAGGGAGTCGTGGAAAGGTTTCTGCGAATCTATTAGCGGAAACAGCGAGGCGTCTAGGCTACGGAAATTTCTTTCCAAGGAGCCATGTACACCGAGCTACATTAGGCGGAGCGACGGAACATGGGTGGAAACTAGTCAAGAGACGCTAGAGCTTTTGATGTCCACTCACTTCCCTGGAAGCACATCGCTGAATGGACACCCTACGGGAAATGGAGCTTCATTGGCAAATCAGATTGTTCCGGGAGGGATGGTCGAACTACTAAGTGAGGAAAGGATCAAATGGGCTATAGGCACTTTTGCTCCCTATAAATCACCAGGACCAGATGGCATCAGGCCAATCATGCTACAAAGAGCATCTGTGGCAATCCGAAATTGGCTAAGCACTATTTATAGGAGCTGCCTGTCGGTGGGGTACGTCCCATATGCCTGGCGGGAGGCGCGTGTCGTTTTTATCCCGAAAGCCGGCAGACCCAGCCACACAACAACAAAGGACTTTCGACCCATCAGTCTATCGTCCTTTGTGCTCAAGGTACTTGAGAGGCTCTTGGAAACGCACATTCGGAATCTATGTGGAAACAGTATGCTGTCAGGCGCACAGCATGCTTACATGAGAGGGAAATCTGTAGACACAGCCCTGCATGAGGTAGTGGGGTCTATAGAATCTAGTCTGGAGTATAAGGAATTTGCTTTATCAGCTTTTCTGGACATAGAAGGGGCTTTCAACAACGTGACAGTGGAAGCAATTAGGGCGGCATTGTATAGCATAGGATTGGAGGAGGTATTGACAAGATGGCTAACGACTCTTCTGAATACCAGAATCGTGAGTGCTAATATGGGGCAAGGCAATGTTATAAGACAGGCCTCGAGGGGAACTCCTCAGGGGGGGGGGTGATATCGCCCCTTCTTTGGCTCCTCGTTGTGAACGAGGTTCTCCTGGAAATTGAAAAGCAGGGAATAAAGGTCGTGGCATATGCAGACGACATTGTGGTAATCGCCAAGGGCAAGTTTTTGGATACGCTGTCGAGCATTTTGGAATCTGCACTCCGCACACTCAGCCAGTGGGCTGGAAGATGCGGCCTGGGGGTGAATGCTTCTAAAACTGAATTGGTGCTATTTACAAGGAAGCATAGAATTCCGGCATTTAGGCTGCCGAAGCTCGAAGGCGTGGAGCTTAGACCATCGGAACAAGCTAAATACCTGGGTCTAATTCTGGATAGGAAGCTCAGCTGGAAATTGAATATTCAGGAGCGCATTAAGAAGGCAAATAACGCGCTTTTCGCGTGCAAGCAGACCGTGGGCAAAAGCTGGGGTCTCAAACCAAATATAGTACACTGGTTGTACGCGGCGGTTGTGAGACCTATTCTGACCTATGGGGCAGTGGTATGGTGGAAAGCCATGGATAAAGAGTACAATCTTAGGGAACTAGGAAGAGTGCAACGAACTGCTTGTGTTATGATCACGGGAGCCCTTCGCACAACGCCTACTGCCGCGTTGGAGGTGTTTATGCATCTATTACCAGTGGATATCTTTGTGAAACAGGTAGCGGCAAATACAGCAGTTAGGCTATCGAGCTGTGCACTTTTTAAACGGAGCTCTAAAGGGCATAGTTCAATTCTCAGCGAATTTCTGGGAAGCCCGGCGGATATTAGTACGGACTACTTAATTCCAGGGATGGATTTTGTGAGTGGACTGGGAGAACAATAGGGTACTACGTGAAGGGGAAATCTCCGTATATACGGATGGATCGAAAATGGAATGCGGCACTGGCGCAGGCGTCTTCTCTGAGCAGCTGAGTGTAGGGAAGTCGTTTAAGCTGCCAGATATGTGCAGCGTATTCCAAGCAGAAATTCTGGCGGTGTTGCAGGCATCAAACATCCTGTTAATGGGGGAGATATGCGATCAGAATATTTCACTCTACATTGACAGCCTGGCGGCCATAAAGGCGCTGGAATCGGTCACCATTAAATCCCAGTTAGTAAAGCGCTGTCGAGAAGTGCTAAAGGTACTTTGTAGTCAGAACAAAGTACAGATTTGCTGGGTGCCAGGGCATAGTAATATTCTAGGGAACGAAAGAGCGGACGAGCTGGCGAGATCGGGATCGGCATCGAACGGTAGGGTTGAGAAGGATGTTTGTCCTCCGATATGCGGCATCAAAGCGCAAATTGGTGAGCGATCCATAAAGACAGCCAACTCTAGGTGGGCAGGACTGGCAAGCTGCAGGATTTCTAGATCCCTGTGGCCCGAGCTGGATAGTCAAAAGACTAGGTATATATTGACTTGGGATAGAGGAAAACTGCGACTGCTCGTCGGAGCACTAACGGGACACTGTATGCTGAGGAAACACGCTATGCGGCTAGGGATTGTGGAATCGGACATGTGTAGGTTCTGCCACGATCTGTATGCTGTGGAGGACATCACTCACATTCTGTGTGAATGCCCGGGGATCGCTAGGAGGCGTCTGAAATGGTTGGGTAGCCTTTTCTTCGAGAACATCGAGGATTTGAGGTCGTTAGGATATGACAAATTAGTCAGGTTCTGCAGGGAATTGGAGTGGTTCTGAGGTGATGGAATAGCCCACGAGGACCTGAAGGGATCGCAATGGGCCCGTTTGGCGCCTAGTGAGCGTGGTGGTTTTAGCGCTGCGCCCCTTCTTAAACCTAAACCTAAACCTACATATTTATCATTTTCCTTGGAACCATTCAAAAATGAACGTGTGCAAAATTTCAAATTCGTAGCTTGAAGCGTTCAAAAGTTATCGAAAAATATTGTTGAACACGTGTCTTAAGGACATTTTGTACGGCAGCTACCAGAAGGAGTAAAAGGATTTCGCTGATAAGTAAACTCGAACTTCGTTTTTACTCAAAACTAATTTGTACAAAATTTCCAATTCATAGCTAAAAGATTACTTGAGTTATAGTAAGTTCCGTAAATTAAACGTTTTGACAGGATATTTGTATGGCAGCTACACGAAGGACTAATAGGATTTTCTTCATAATCATACATTTAGCTCCAACTATTGGAAAAATACTACGTACAAAATTTCAAAGACGTATCTTAAACCCTTCTGAACTTATCGGCCAATATTCTTGAACACGTACTTTAAGGATATTTTGTATGGCAGCTACCAGAAGGATTTCGCTGACTAGTAAAGTCGAACTTCGTTTTCACTCAAAACTAATTTGTACAAAATTTTGATTTCGTAGCTAAAAGATTACTTGAGTTATAGTGAGTTTCGTAAATTAATTGAAGACATTTTGGCAGGATATTTGTATGGCAGCTACACGAAGGACTAGCAGGATTTTCTTCATAATCATACATTTAGCTCCAACTATTGAAAAAGTAACACATACAAAATTTTAAAGTCGTAGCTTTAGGCGTTCCGAAGTTATTGGTCAATATTCTTGAACACGTGTTTTAACGACATTTTGTATGGCAGCTACCCGAAGGAGTAGGACGATTTTGCCCGTTAACGAACTTAGCCTTACAAATTCAACCAAACATCCAGATTCAAAATTTCAAGATCCTAGGTGAAGGCGTTCTTGAGTTATCGTGCTAACGGACAGACGTACGGACGGACGGACGTCAAGCGGATTTGAGGTTTTTTTGCCACAAATAAACAAAAAATAACATATGACTTTTTTTTGTCCGAGGCTTGGTTCTATGCGTTACAAACTTTTCGGCTGGATTAAACTTATAATACTCTATATGATTTCATCTAGAGTATAAAAATTTAGAAAAACTAGAATTTTTAATAGCATAAATAAATTTGTTTGTTTTAACAAGCCTGTACCTATATTTTTTGCGCCTGAATCTTAGTTATCATGATGATTAATACTTTTAAAATCATCAACAAAATTCTACCGTGATAAAACATCGATGTTTCAGAAACAAACACATAAAGGTTTCATACATGTAAAATTTATCGAGTTCAGCGGTCAGTGGATTGATTTGACACGAGCATGCGTGAAATTCTTGGATTTTCTTTACAAGACGAGGTACAGAAGATAGGTAAATATTAATTTATGTTCAGGACTTCGGGCTTTTTTAGCAGATGACAAATAGTATTCTAGTTATTAACAAAAATTTATGATAGTTTTTTGTTTATCTAAAAAGATTTTGGCTGGCCGGTATTTAGGTTATAATTTTCAGATGAATTTAATTACTGGCCGACCGTGGCCGGAAACAAAAGCTCCGTTTCTTATTACGGCCAATCATTAAAAATTGGGTAGAGTTTTTGAAATAGGCAGTTATCCTGGCTTGTAAATTGCAACAACTAAGCCAACTTCAATAACTGGGTCCTCAAGAACCATATATCATGCCCTCCCTACTCGCCTAGATTTTAGTTTTAATTTTAAGAAGGGGCAAAGCGCTAAGCCGCCGCGCACACTAGGCATCAAAATAGTGTTCATAGCGATTCCTTCAGAGCCTCGTTGGTTTCTAAACATCCCCTAAACAACCCAGATCTCTAAAGAACTTTACCAGCTTGTCATGCCCTATCGACCTCAGCTCCCCCAAATTGTCAAAGAAAAGACGGTCCAGCCACCTCAGCCGCCTCCTTGCAACCGCCTGATATTAATACAAAATGTGGATGATGTCCTCCTCAGCATATACGAGTACATAGGTCGTCTAGATCTTCTTCTTCGGCAACGCCCACTGACTGTGTGTGACTCTGCTCGTCAACATCATCCTCTGAAAGTTGCACTTTTTTCCAGAAGGCGTAAGGTAAATGTCCCAGTTATGAATAATGTAACTTTTTCTGGAGATTAACTTGAGTTATATAGCGTTGGAACTCGCTGAGACTGATTTTATTGCAATTATATGGCAGAATAAATTGTTGTTAATATAAATTCAAAATAAATTTCACTTTTTGTAAAAAAATGGATCTTATTTTACCATTTGTACAAAGTCTTTCAAATGTCCCGGTAATGAATAGCTAAAATATCCATTGCTCTAGTTATGAATATATTGCTGTACCAGTTATGAATATAAAAATAAGATCGATTGATTGAAGGATAAATTTTTATTGTGTTAAAATAAAAGCAAATAAATTCTTGTAAAGCATATCACATTTTATATACAGGGTGTTTGGTACTCCGTGCACGACCTTGTAAGGGGTTATTCCTTGATATATTTGGAGAAAAAAATTGTTCCACAGGGTGGGTCAATTTTCAATATTAGTGGAGATACAGGGTGGTTAAGAAAAGTGTTTTTGACCGGTACCCTTACTCACTTAAAACGTTATATCTTGAAAACGAATAATCACAAGGCAAAGTGTTATAACTCGTTTTTTAGGCAATCGAATTATCTTTCATTTGATGTAACAGTCTAAATTGTAACTGCACCCAATCTTGAGATATTTACTCGAAAACACAAATTTTTGTTACGTGAACCCTTAAAATTCAGTGATCAATGTAGTTTTTCTCAGAAAACCCCATTATAAACATGTCATTATAATTTTATTTTTTTATGTGCCGTATTATTACCTACAAAAGCTGCATACATATGTATGAGTTACGATTAACATTTTGGAAGTAATAGGTAAAAATACATATCGCATAAAAATTAAATATTCCAAAAGTCAGTGCATGTGCATGTTGATCTACACTACTTGTTTGAACTAAACGAATTTAATAATGGTTTTTATGTTTTATTTAAAAAAATTTTGTTATAATAAATGTTCAAAATGGCCACCTTCATTTTGAATGCACGCTAAAGCTCGTTTGGCGAGTGTTCTCTTGGTATTCATATTCCTCAACTGCTGCCTTACTTCTATTGCTGCCGCATCGATCCTGATATTTAGATCTTCCAATGTTTCTACTGGCGTTGCGTAGACTAGGTCCTTCATCCGTCCCCATACAAAGTAATCCATAATAGTAAGATCAGGAGATCTTGCAGACCAGTGTATCGGTCCATTTCTACCGATCCAGCGATTGCTATAATTGGAATTTAACCAATCTGTGATCTGTCGGCCGTAATGAGCTGGAGCACCATCGTGTTGGTAAACATGGAAGCCAATCGTACCAGTGGAATATCATCCAATAAGTCCTGTAGATCATTTGATAAAAACTGTAAGTAATTGGAGCTATTTAGAGTACGCGGAAGCCTAATAGGTCCAAGTAAATCGTCACCAATCACGCCTGCCCATAAATTGACGCTGAATCTGTGCTGAAATGATGCCGCTCTTCTTGTGTGTGGATTGCTCTCAGCCCACGTATGTAGGTTGTGGAAGTTTGTGATACCGTCTCTGGTAAATTGGGACTCATCCGTCCACAGAATATTGTTGAAAAAATTGTCGTCATCTATTTGTCGTTCAAGGAGCCAATTGCAAAACTCCATCCGTTTGGGGAAATCAATGGGTAGCAGCTCCTGTACTGGTGTGTGATGGTAGGCATGGAAGCGTTCTACTTTTAAAATACTCCAAACCTTACAAGTAGATACGTTAAACTGCAATGCCAAGCGTCGGATACTGATCGATGGATCATTTTGCACTGTTTGCAGTATTCTTTCGTCAATCTGAACAGCGATTATAGGCGCAGGATTTGCATTTACTCTCCTTGTTCTAACGCTGCCAGTTTCCCTAATTCTCCTGTAATACTCTCCTGTCAGGTGTCCGTCGATGGGGATGTCTCTGATGGTAAAGCCTTCGCGCGGCTTGTCCATTTTCGCGACACTCTCCATAAATTAACACAATGTCAGCATATTCTTCATTGGAGTACTCAGACATTTCGAAATTATTTTTTTTATTCTACTGACACCTTCTTCTGTTAGCAACGTAACTAAAACTGATAAAAATATGAAGGTAGTTTTGCTTTTATAGGCTTTTTATTTTGTAAGGCACCCTATTAAAAAAGGCATAGTACCGCACCCAGTATTACCTACCACATCCAGGTAAAAGCATCAATTATGTTGAAACTCAGTTACATTTCATTGTTTTCCTACATACTTTAAATAGTAATAAATGGGCAATAAAAATACTTCAGTACTACCGACAAATTAAACGAGGTCCACTTTATGGCACTGACTTTTGAAATATTTAATTTTTATGCGATATGTATTTACCTATTACTTCCAAAATGTTAATCGTAACTCATACATATGTATGCAGCTTTTGTAGGTAATAATACGGCTCATAAAAAAATAAAATTAAAATGACATGTTTATAATGGGGTTTTCTGAGAAAAACTACATTGATCACTGAATTTTAAGGGTTCACGTAGCAAAAATTGGTGTTTTCGAGTAAATATCTCAAGATTGGGTGCAGTTACAATTTAGACTGTTACATCAAATGAAAGGTAATTCGATTGCCTAAAAAACGAGTTATAACACTTTGCCTTGTGATTATTCATTTTCAAGATATAACGTTTTAAGTGAGTGAGGGTACCGGTCAAAAACACTTTTCTTAACCACCCTGTATCTCCACTAATATTGAAAATTGACCCACCCTGTGGAACAATTTTTTTCTCCAAATATATCAAGGAATAACCCCTTACAAGGTCGTGCACGAAGTACCAAACACCCTGTATATAAATAAAAAAAAATTGTTTCTAACTCTAATAATCTCTATATACATATAAAAATGAATATTTGTTTGTCTGTCCCGTATACGCTCCTAAACCACTCATCCGATTGCGATGAAACTTTGGTGATTTGTTGAGGGCACGTCCGAGATGGTTTCTGCATTAATAAAATCATTTAACAATTGGTGGTACGAGAGTTATTTCAACATTTGAGTGTTTTTTATATGATTTAGCGGCAGTTTGTTCGTTTTCGGTGTATTAGTTATGCGTTCCTATTACTAAATGGTAAAGTTGGACTATGGATGGTGGATAGAGGATAGTGGATAGAGGATGGAGGATAGAGAATGGGGGATGGTAGATGGTGGATGGTGGATAGAGGATGTATGATGGAAGATGGAGGATGGTGTATGGAGGATGGATGATGGAAGATGGAGGATGGTGGATGGAGGATGGTGGATAGAGGATGGTGGATAGAGGATGGAGGATGGAGGATGGAGGATGGTGGATGGTGGATAGAGGATAGATCATGGAAGATGGCGGATGGTGGATGGAGGATGGTGGATGGTGGATAGAGGATGGAGGATAGCGGATGGGGGATGGTAGATGGAGGATGGTGAATGGTGGATAGAGGATGGTGGATAGAGGATGGAAGATGGTGGATGGAGGATGGTGGATGGTGGATAGAGGATGGTGGATAGAGAATGTAGGATGAGGGATGGTGGATTGGGGATGGGGGATGGAGGATGGTCGATAGAGGGTGGAGTAACGGGAGCAACGGAGCAATGGGAGAAATGGGAGTAACGGTAGAAATGTTAGCAACGGGAGCATCGGGAGAAACAGGAGCAATGAATCAACGGGAGCAACGGGAGAAATGGGAACAACGGGAGAAATGGGAGCAACGGGAGAAACGGGAGCAATGTATCAACGGGAGAAACAGGAGTAATGGATCAAAGGGAAAAACGGGAGCAACGGGAGTAACAGGTGCGATGGAAGCCGCGGTACGCGGCTAGTGAACTTATAAATCTAACAAAAAATAATCATTTTCATTTCGCTGATAATGTAAAAAAATGTAATTGATAATTAATGGGAAATGTATTTTCCAATTTCTGGAATTAAAAAACATCCACGTTGGTTGAAAGGATGTGGTTCCAATATAACTTCTATGATTTAATGCACAACTAATATGTAATACACAACTAATATCAATTGGATCTATCTGCGAAGCGCCTTGTTCAAGTGCACATATTTCGAATGGAAGAGGTTGGACAGATGTCGAAAATTTTTGAGATATACTCTCCGTTTCCAAATTCATATTTATTTCTTCTTCATGATTTGATAATTCTGTCAATGTGACTTCTTTTTTTTCAAGCTCTAATTCTAACCACGTAGAATTATTAAGAAGAAGCTCCTTTTCTTTTTCAAAACCCAATGATATTCCATTTTCTACAGCTTTTAAAGCATCAAGAAAATCATTTTCGGCGTATTTAAATTTCGGAGCCATTATTTAAGAACGTAAGATATAAAAATATGTAACACAGAATTTCAAATGATATGTGATGCATGAAACAAAGCACATTGAGCCAGTGATGAATATACTTATGAGCTTATGACCTAATAATGAATATATGTGCAAGTTAGCAATTGAAGTTCCTTGCATGATATTAACAAAGAAAATAATATATTCAACATTGCTCATTCTAAGCCTTATACTATAAGGAAGAATACCCCTTATTTCCTTAATCAGATATTTTAAAACTCGTATAAGCAATTTAATGTTATCTTTGACTTGCGATTTGCCTAGTGATGAATAATTGTATTCATTACTGGTTCAAACGGTATAAACTATGTCCCAGTCATGAATAACTAGAAATTAAGCTATAAAAAATGAAAAAATATATATTTACTTTAATTTGTCAATTCCTTGATAGTTAAGTTATCAGTCGCAACAGTACTGTGTCTCTGAATCCACAGTTTTAATACAGTGCACAAAGATTTCGATTTCACTTCCTCTTAATACAATGGACAGTCAACAACTGATATTGCTTAATGTTTTGTACTTCCGTTAAGCTTGAGCCTTTTCCGAGCAATAATGTTAATACGGTAAATCGGAAGTGTAACGACTACTTCGAAAACTATCGTCAGTTTGATTTTTAATTGATGGTTTTAATAAGAATTGAACTATTTGCTTAAAATTCAAAATAAACTGACACATTATTCATTATTGGGACATTATTCATTACTGGGTCGTTTACCTTAACTGTTTTTCTGTTTCTTCAAGCCTTTCAAAGCATCTTTTCTATCCAAAACTCATTCCTAGAAAATCTAGGGAGTCCAAAGAAAGAGCCCGAGTGCAATTTCGTCCAAAGAATGAAGAAAACTGCATGAGCTTAAGGAACAAGAAAAGCAGGTCAAAATTGGAGGCGTTAAACAAAGAAAAAAGAACGTTTAAAAAGGAAACTACTATTAACTCAACAGAAAAATATAAAAAATAAGAAAAATAAATCTCCAAAAATCTCGTTATTAAAACCATAGCAGAAATATGCCTTTTGCCAAGAGGTACTTATAAGTGACGTAGAGGATGTATCCTTAAAAAATTTTGGGTGCGATAAATGTACAAGACGGTATAACCTGAAATGTGAAAATATTGATTCATATTCATAAGCTGTTGACAAATATTTTAGCTGTAATGATTATCAGAATCAAAGTGATCCATAATATGTTCATGGAATTATGCCATACTATCAGTATTTAATGTGATTTTGTTATTAGATTATTTTGTTTCATAACTTGAATTTATTATAATATATTTACATATCTTTTTTTTATAAAGACTGAATAAAAACTTAATTTGGAATTATACTATTAGAAAATGAACTGAATTTATATCTAATATTTTTTAATGTATAATAAATAAATTATTTGTCTAAAAATATATTTTATATTGTTTCCATATTGCTTCATAGAGTTCAACTTGGCCGGAAATTGAATAATTTTGGCCGGAATTAGAATTTTGGTGGCGGGGAATTGAATTTGTTACTGGTCTTTAGAAAAATTTAAAAAGTTAATA
Source organism: Beris morrisii (assembly GCA_951812415.1). Taxonomy (NCBI): domain Eukaryota; kingdom Metazoa; phylum Arthropoda; class Insecta; order Diptera; family Stratiomyidae; genus Beris; species Beris morrisii. The sequence continues at coordinate 102,825,407 of OX638311.1, read as the reverse complement.
AAAATAATATTAATTGGATGTTTCTAATATACTACGAGTACATACTCAAAAAAAAGGGTCATATTTACAAATCAATCATCGGGTTTTAATACTAATATTACACAATTTGCTACTGAATTTTAAAGTAAAAAAAAAGTTAAGTGGCCGGTAATTAGGTATTTTACCCTATTATCAAAGACTGAAAGGCCATGTTTGGATTATCAAACCATAGAAGGAGATGAATGAAAAAATACTGAAATTTCCATTTTCATAATTTTTATTTTCTACACTTCGGATTATATGATTGGGGTGCAGCCTCTTTAGTTCCTTGCCCACATGAAATATTATCCCTATGAAAGGCTACGCCACTGATACTGGGTATAGCTGTGACAAGAGAACCGGTATACGAACTAACACAAACATTCACAATCTTGAGATTAGTGAAAAACCAGTAAATGACACTCTGTATAGTACGTTTACATTTGCTATAGTTTTTAATTGTAAAAATCGTCACGAATGTAGTTTTATGAAGTAAATAACGGGGAAGTGATACATTCTATATACAACAATCGAAATTTAAATTTTCATTATCAGTTGGATAAAGGACTCACTCGAGTCCGAAACGTTACACAAAAAATTTAAATAAACGGTTAACTAGCATTTTCAGTTAAAAATGTACTGTGGAAATATTTGCCAAAATACATTGTACTCGTATATGTTTAAAGCGGTTAATTTGGTCAAAATGAAAACCAGCGAATTTCAAATAAAATCTTAGAATTTTGTGTTCTGAAATTAAGCCGATTGGCCTCAGTCTAGATCAGTGATTCTCAACCACGGTGCCGCGGCGCTATAGTGTGCCGCGAGATTTTTGAAGTGTGCCGTCAAATTTTACGAATGCATACAATAAACATACTGCAGTCACGATCGGCTGCAAGCCAATATTATTATTATTATACTCTAGATGAAATACTGAACTCCGATTTATATGCATGTAGTATGTCCTTTATTAAAGACGCCCATTTGGTTGCTACTCGAAACTAAAGGACAATATCGTCACTGCTTAATTTCATATCTTGAACTGGGTGAGTCACCGAAAAAAAATCTTTCCTTTTTGAAGGACTTTCACATGGAGGTGCAATAGGACTCACTCGATTTCTATCATATTTATCTTTTTACAATTAATTATACATTTAGGTCCAACTATTGGAAAATCAACACATACAAAATTCCAAAGTCGTAGCTTAAACCCTTCTGAAGTTATCGGCCAATCTTCCTCAACACGTGTTTTAAGGATATTTTGTATGACAGCTACCCGAACCCCCTAACGAACTTTGCCTTACAAATTCGACTAAACATCCAGACTCAAAATTTCAAAATTCTAGGTCAAAGCGTTCTTGAGTTATCGTGCAAACGGACAGACAGACGGACGGACGGACAGACAGACGGACGGATTTGGTGTTTTTGGCCCCAAATAAACAAAAAATAATACATAACTGTTTTTCGTCCGAGGCTCGGTTCTATGCGTTACAAACTTTTGAGATGGATTAAACTTATAATACTCTCAGATTTCATCTAGAGTATAAAAATTATTATGCATGGTCTTATATAGAGTGTTTCAGTAGGAACTCTCGAAATTTGTTAGGTTATAGCGGTCATGTTGTTAAAGCAACATCCGTCGAATTTGTTGTGAATTGTTCAGTAGTGAATGGCAAATCATCGTGGAAGGTTATAGCATTGGACAACGTGTGGAAATCATCAAATTTTATTTTCAAAATCAGAGCTCCGTTCGGAAAACGTTCCGCGCATTGCGTGATTTTTAACGACGAGGTTCATTTATTAATGAATAGATGTGTGTGTGCGTCGGATCCACACGAGATACACCAGGTCCAAATGCATCCCGAGGAAGTTACTGTTTGGTGCGGATTTTGGTTTGGTGAAATCATCGGTCCGTACTTCTTCCAAAACACAACTGACATTGCCATAACCGTCAAACGATCGATGATAAACAACTTCTTGTAGCCTGTGATATGGATACCGACGTGTGGTTCCAACAGGACGGCGCTACGTGCCACACAGCGCATGTCACGATGGAAATTCAGCACGAGCGATTTGAGGGCATCGTTATCTCGCGCGGCGGCGACGTGAACTGACCACCGTAATCCTTAAGGCCTTTAGACTTATTCTTTTGGGGCTATCTTAAATCGCAAGTCGATGCGTATAATCAGTAAACAATTGATGAATTTTAAGTCAACATAACGAACGCTATCCAGCAAATTCAGTCAGATTTATGCGACAAAGTCGTCGAAAATCGGACCACTCGAATACGTGCCACCCGAATACGTGCCACCAAGCAAAGCCGATGCGAATATTTGCACGACGTTATATTCCATACTTAATGCCATAAAATATTCTTTCAAATAAAAAAAGGATTGGGTGGATATCTCACACACAACTTGTGTTATTTACATTTAAAAATTGAACGTCCTTGTTGAAAGACCCTATATACATAGAGTGTGTCGTCAAATTTTGAAACTATCAAAAGTGTGCCGTGACCTCTATTTCGGCAGAAAACCTGCGAATCAGAATATAAGGAAAAATAATGGGCCGAGAGAAGTGAAGCTAAAACGAAACTGCGTCATTGCTCTTTTGACACAGTGGGTTTGCTGTTTGTTTACATAAAAAACACAAATTTGGTTAAAATCGAGCATGTGTGGAGATGGTCTATGACATAAATGGTTATAGAATGAGGGAAAACCAGGAATATTGGTATATGAAATATTGTAGTAGAACAACTTCACTAAGTTTCTGTGCAGAACTTGTGTCAGGGACTTACGTCACGGACTTCTAACTAAATTCTTGCTACTACTCAAGCTGAAAACTAATCTTTCAGGCAAAAATTAAATTGCGCAAATAAATTTGATTTATATGTGTTTTCTGTGGTACAATAATAATCATACACAGTTTTGGAATATACCAAACCAAGGTTCGCACCACCATTTCGAATGCATCATGCGAATTCAGCAGTGGAACATAATAGACTGCCGCGTAAAATCGGAGGTAAAGGTATTGGTGATTTACTTCGTAAATCTTTACTTTGTAAATCTATATAAGTTCTCTGCATGTCACTGTTTGCAAGATTGACAATCGTCTTACTTCCCTTAACCTGAAGGAACAAAATAACTATCCTTTGGATGGGTTGAGAACAGGTTAAGTAAATATCATATTTAATACACTTCGAAAAGAAAACTTTCGAGAGTTGATGTAGTAGGACGAGCAGTTATTACAGTCTGTTAAACAGAACAGCCCCGATATACTCTTTGTCACTCACAATAGTAACATTGGACAAAGAATCTATATAGATAGAGAAGAAAATTATGTGACCTTGGAGCGAAAGATTAAAGGAATTTGGCGTCTAAGCCAGGTATATATTACTCATATAATATTGTTTGCTTTAGGCTTAATAACGAAGTCTATGTCGTTATGCTGCTCTACACTGGATAAGGACACGAAACAAATCACCTAATAACAAAATCGACACTTTGCCGACATTTCAGTCTTACCGCGCAAATTTTACAGTTATATCGATGAGAATTATGTATTACCTACTATAAAATAAAATTTCAAATCCTTTTTTATCACAAATTTGAAACAAATGTGTATCCTAACCAGCATTTTTAGGAACATTTCTATAATTGATGTTGTTACTTCAAGCAGTGTAATGATTTACAACTTCAACTTTGAACAGAAAAGGACTTGTATATAAGTAAGGTAGTAAAATGATTTTGATTTGTGTAAGTACCTAGTAAAATAATAAACGCAAATTTAATAGAGTAATATCATAAACCTGTCTTTCTTTGTAATATTTTACCGCAATTATACCTACATATCAAAATGACTTAGGGACGATTGTAGTTATTGACGTGATGCCTTAGAGCACTGAAGTACCAAAAAATCTTCGAGAAATATATTGTATGCCCTAAATAAAATAATTGCTGTCACCGGAAGTTTATTTTCAACAAAGTGGTTCTAGAGGCGAATCTAATGACTTAGTCTTTAAACGGCCTAGATCTAAAGGAGGCGATAGAAAAGTGTTTTTAAATTAATAAAAGAGGGAGTGCAACAAACTACCCTTTTTTTTCCAGATCCTGCGCGTATTGAATTATATCCCATATGTGAATGTGTACTTATAGGTATTTGTATATACGCGAGTGGTATAGTATGAAGAGAACTTTTAGTCACAATGTCTGAACGAATTGAGAACATTTTTGAAAAATAAAGGTGGTGCTACTCGAGAGAGCACATTGCCTCTAGTCGGTTTTTGTGTCATGTGTTACATTTGTTTTATTTCGTCCTTTATGTTATAGTCTTAGGACTACGTTAAATCCTTTCCGGTGCGGACTATACTGAAAGAAGAAATTATAGATTTTAAGGTTACACGAAATTTTTGCAGACACCCTTCTTTCTTAACTACAATTACTACGCACACCATAATTTAAGTACATGTTATGATCGATTCAATTGAAGCTTCTATTAATTAGTTTAAGTCGGGGAGCAAGCCTACATTGTAAATAAACGGTGTTCTATTAAGCGCGAGAGATCTTTCAAATGGAATAAAAACATACTGCAGTCACGGCCGACTGCAAGATAGTCGTATGATACTCTAGAAGAAATACTGAACTCCGATTTATATTGCAGTTAAGGATAAAGTAGAATAAGGAGTGCGCATGTAGTTTGTCCTTTATTGGTTTCTACTCGAAAGTAAAAGATAATACCTGGAACTAGGAAATTAACCAAAAGAAAAATTTCCGTTTTGAAATATTTTCACATGGGAAGTCTACGAATGACTCACTCGATTTTTTGAATATTAATCCTTTTACTTGGAACCATTTAAATGTAAAATATTTAAAATTCTTGGCGGAACACGTGTCTCAAGGATTTTTCGTATTGGAGCTACCGGAAGGAGTAGAAGGATTTTACTGTAGTAAAATCGAACCTTGTTCACTCAAAACTAATTTGTACAAAATTCCAAATTCGTCGCTGAACGATTACTAAAGTTAAAGTAAGTTCCGTAAATTGAGTGAAGATATTTTTAAAGGATATTTGTATGTCAGTTATATACGAAGGACTAATGGGATCTTTATAATCATACCTTTAGCTTCAAATATTGGAAATACACAAATACAAAATTTCAAAATTGTAGCTTAAACCTTTCTGAAGTTTGCGGCCAATATTCATGAACACGTGTTGTAAGTACTTTTTGTATGGGAGCTACTCGTACCAGAAGGAGTACAGGAATTTTGCTGACTAATTCACTCGCACTTCAATTTCCTTCAAAAGTTATTTGTAGAAAATTTCAACTACGTGGCTAAACGGTTTCTTGAGTTATAGAGAGTTCCGTAAATTGAGTGAGGACATTTTTACAGAATTTTTGTATGGTAGCTACTCAACGGACTCATGGGAACTATTTCATATTCTAACTTTTAACTGAAACTAACGCTTAAGGTGGTTCGAAGTTCTTGGCCAATATTCGTTTGGACTTCTTGTACGGCAGCTACCCGAAGTAGTACAACAATTTCTTCCGTTAACGAACTTTGCCTTACAAATTCGACCAAATATGCAGATTCAAAATTTCATCATTCTAGGTCAAAGCGTTCTTGAATTATCATGCGTACGGACAGACAGACGGACGAACATTAAGTAAATTGGAGGTTTTTGGCTCCAAATAAATAAAAAAATTATGTAAATTTTTTTCGTCCGAAGCTCGGTTCTATGCGTTGCAAAGTATAACAATTTGTGTTCTCATACACATCGCACAATTCTGTATTTACGATTAAAGAAAATTAATGATATTACTATTAGGAACACCTCATCGGCTAAATGGCCTCTACGGTTTTATGAGGTGATATGGAAGTTTTGAGAACTATGTATAACTTTTTCACATAAACGGAGGTCACTTGGTTCTTAGACATAAAAAATATGTCAAAAATTATTATTTTAAAATTGGGATAAATGTACATATTACAAAGCATTGATATTTTTAACCTATTAATGTATCAATTTGTATCACACTCTGGTAACCCTTGACACACCGCACATTCTTAGTCTACAAGCAAAGTCCTTTGCTACGCGACAGAGGAAAATGGAACCAAGGTCCGCTTCATGGTGAATTACACTGATGATGGATTTACACTTAACCCATTGAGGCGAGTCTCTACCCCCGAAAGGTCCTTGCAAACCGGTTTTCGTAGCCTTTCAGTACAAAACAAAACACCGACCTCGACTGCGACTGCGACTAAGAATTGCCTATCTTTCGGCGTTCGACCACGCAGTTGGTTTTGAACAGAACACCGACTGCGACTTCGATTCTATGCAAGCAAGAAGAAGAACGAGTGGCAAGTGTCACTTCTGTTTTGTTTAATATTTTCGAAAATGGACGTGTTTCTGGTAGCGCGTATACTCGTAATTTATATAGTGTTTTTAATCACTTTGGAATGTTTGCGTTTATTAAAAACAAGGAAGTGAATAGGAAACGAGACGAATTTGGAAAATAGAAACCCAGCAGGCAGAGCGTACTACCGCAAAATGTCATCAAAATTCTACATATCCAGATGTAAGATAGAGACAGCATGTACTAAGCTGTCGCGGTCTCCTCTTAAATGTAAACAGAATTCAATGCATTTTGAAGGGGTCATGTAAATATTCCATATATAGTGCTCGTACAAACTATAATAATAAATATATACAGCAATCGGCGACATCGTTCCCAAAAAGTCTGACGGCTTATAAATACTGGCATACGGTTTCGTTTCGACGTATAGTATACGCAACTTTTCCTCCTGGGAAATAATTGAAATCCGTGATAGCAATTAGCAGCCCTGTGCGAGCAGCCGTAGTCTCAGAATTAGAGTGTAGTACGACTGCGCAGTCGCAGGCGAAGTTGTTATTGTGGGCATCGCCATACAATCCTGTGCATTCTAAAGACAGGGACTGCGCGGTCGCAGTCGAGGTCCGTATTCTGCTTGGGCCTTTAGTCTTTGGTGTGTTGATAGCAATTTATAGTGAACATGTCTCTTCCGTGCGATTTGCTTATAAGTGCGAAACGACAGAAATACGATGAGCTGCGAATTGTGTGCTGGCACAGTTCATTGTATGTATCATGTACGAGGGTGAGTCAAATATAAACCGGACTTTTTTTATACACATCTATTAACAGTAATAATATTCAAATAAGACTTTAATCATTTTTCTACATAGTCTCCTGCACGCTCTACACATTTTTCCCAACGTTTTGGCAGCTTAAAAATTCCTTGTTCATAGAAAGTTTGAGGTCGAGTTGTCAACCAGATGCGCACGCGCTCCTCAACTTCTTCATTCGCTTTAAATTTTTCGCCTCCCAAAGCTTCCTTCATGGGACCAAACAAAAAATAGTCGCATGGGGACACGTCTGGGCTATAGGGAGGGTGCTCCAGGGTCTCCCAATGCAGCTCAATTAATTTATCCTTTGTCAATGCAGCTTTGTGAGGTCGGGCATTGTCATGGAGGAGAATGACCTCTCTGATGGGATTTTTCCTTCTTTTACCTTCTTTACCATGGCTAATACCCACTTCTGAAGCGATTTCATCAATAGTGAATCGGCGTTCACCCTCGATTAGATTTTGAACCGCTCGAATATTGTTATCAGTTACACTTGATCTTGGGCGTCGATCGTGAGTTTCATTTTCTACACTTTCTCGTCCATTTTTAAATTTTCTAGCCCAATCAAACACTTGTGTCCGTGAAAGCGTATTGTCACCAAACTGCACCTTCAACCTAGCCAAAATATTCGATGGTGAAACGTCTTCATTTGTTAAAAATTTAATAATAATACGTTGCTCAATGGATAAAGGAACTACTTGCTCACTCATGATTGCTATTGATCAAGAATGAGCAGCCCGGGAGCGGCTGTCCCCACTCTTAACAAACCAACCTAAGACCCCCCATCCAACCAGACCGCTCGGCAGAGTCTGAGACTCATAAAGACAAAAGTCCGGTTTATATTTGACACACCCTCGTATGTATACATGGAAGCGCGCCTCAAAGCTTGAGTGTAAATCCACCATCAACCTTTGAGGCACGTCTCAGATGGCTCGTGGAGTCGCAAAAGTCTAACAGTTCTCGACCTTTTCTCAGGCGTCCATGTATACACACATATACAATGAACTGTGGCAGCATGCAATTCGCAGCTCATAATATTTCTGTCGTTTCGCACTTGTAGGCAAGTCGCGCTGCAGAGACATCATCGTCATCAATGCGCGACAGCCCAAATCGGGGCCAGGCCTTCTGAAGTCACCGCTTCTAATCGTCTCGATCCAAAGACCGCGTCCTCCAGCTGCTAATTCTTAAGATGGGTTTGCTATCTTCATCAACCGAGTCTTCTCATCGTTTGTGTGGTTTGCCTACTGGCCTGTTACCACTCGCTTGGGGATTGTTCTATCTTCCATTCGCTCTACATGGCCAGCCCACTGCAGTTTACGTAGTATAATGAACGTTGAAGCTTCTGGCTCTTCGTAGAGTTGATAGAACTTATGGTTGTATCTTATTCGCCAGTCCGTTCCATCCTTCACAGGGCCCAAAATTCATCGGAGGACCTTTCTTTCGAATGCGTTAACTACTTTTTCGGAAGTTCGCGTTAATGTCCACGTCTCGCTGCCATAACAGACCAAGGTGGTATATTAGTTTTTTATATTCGCAGCTTATTGTTCCTGTGCACTTGCTTGGATTTCATTATTGGAAGTACCGAATAATACCTTTTATTTGCTACCATGATCCGTTGTTTGATTTCGTCCGTTTCATTGCCGTCTTTTGCAAGATTAGCCCCAAGATATATGAAGTTGTCCACACTCTCCAAATTATACTTCGCAATCGTTATATTCTATCAGATTGGCTCTTTCTTGTTCGCTGTAAATCGCTATCAACACAGCAAAGTCTACAGCTGGTTTGTAATGGCCTCTCGAGGGTAGAGACGCGGCTCAATGTGTTAAGCGTAAATCCAGCATCAGACAAGAATTTCCTCTACTACTCATGAGGAGAACTTGAAAGCAAATTCCTCATTACTTTCAATCTACGGTGTTGGTGTATTTTTTTAATGACGTCACAGTAGATTTTCTACGGAATCAATTAAGCGCCTATGGAAGCAACTTTTGAATTGCTTCCTTGTACCTTCGTGGTTTTTATCATTATTTTCATTTCATGGTATTACCAATTTGGCTCTGTGAGATATTCCCAATTAGTTTCTTGGAAAAATTGTATTTACGGTATGTAAATATTTCTCAGCCAAATGTAAGTGAAGCAATGTGACCTACTAGTAAAATAATAAAAATAATTGTAACTTTTCTTTGAAAAAATTTAAGACTACTGACCTTTTTGACCTCGTTCTTCCAAGTTAATTTTCTGATATGTTTAGAAAAACATTATAATATGAAAATAAAAAAAATGTTAAATCTTGGCATTATAAGAAAAATTTTCAAAGATAATTTTAGTCCTATTTTATTTGTATTGTATTAACCTTCCCTTTTAAAATAAGCCAAATTTTAGTGGCTTACGATGAAAACAAAAGGAGATATCAGGGTCAGTCGTCTAAACGTCAAAGTTGCAATTTCTTCTCCGTGTTTATTTCTTAATTCCACACACTTTATAACGAGACTAACGAGAACCAAAGCAAGTGTGCATTTCTCAAGTTCAAATCAAGCCAAAAGGTTATGTTGCATTAGTTGTGCAATCTGCAAATAAGTTTCAAATTTAAAAATTTAATAAATATCTAACAATTAACCTCAGTGACATGGCGGTTTGTGCAGAAACGGCCTGCCGTGATAAATTGAACAATACGCCATTTGTGCTATGTGCCGGTATGTGGGGTGAATCGTTCCATAGTAAATGCGCAGGATTGTCAGGCACTGTTGATGCGATCACTAAGTCTGGCAATGGGCTCTACTGGTTCTACGCAGCATGCATATTGACTTCTATGGCATCTTATGTCACAAAGCTGAAGCGAACTATGTAGTGCCGCAGTAGCTTCTGCAAATTGTGAACTTGCATTACGCTCAAATAAATTCAATAATGTGCTCACGAACATCGATATTACCTTGTTCACTAATACTGTCAGAGCTACATCAACGGCTAAGCAGACTTCGCAACGGTCTGTGGATACTGCCCAAAACGGCCAAAGTGTTCCGTTCAAATTCATGCAGCAAAAGATCGACAGCTTTAATTATTACTACCTGGGGTCGTACTATAGATCCTTAAAAGTTAAAGAAAGAGCCTCGGGTGCTAACTGCTAACATGGTTTATTTAAATAATATTTAAATAATATTTATTTAAATATTTATTTAAATAATAGGGCCGTATTATTCACTTCGGGTTATTTTCCTCTTAACCGGCTGGTAACTTATCCGGGATATCCGGGACATTAACTTTAACCACTGGTTAATTTCTCTGGATATAAAATTTTATTATTCACCTCTGGTTAGCGATTTAATCGGTCGGGTTATCTTACCGGCTGGTTTTCCAGTTTTCCATTATTTTTCTAGCCAAACGTCAACATTTTTATTAATTATTCAGAGAATGTGAGATTTTTAGTTTTTTTTGAATGTTTAAATTGGTATTTTCAGGAAAAATGGGCATTATTGGCTGCGACTTTATCATGGTTGCGGATCTGCTCTCATTTGATTCGGATAGTTTTCTGAGTGTGTGCCACTGTGATTGGATTTTATAGTGCGCCCACATAGAAAAAAACGGATGTTTAACTAATTCAAAATTAATTCTAAGGTACCGAGATCTCAGTTTTTTTTTAAGAAAAAATGATGTTTTTGTATGGAGTATGTCCGCTTTTTTGAGAATCGTGATTGGCTGGTCTCATAACCAATGAAAAGTGTGATGTAAAAATCAAAGCAAAATCAGATATTCATTAATTCCTTTGGTTTGAAAGATATGGGATGAAATCAATGTGAAATCAGTTTTAAATAGATATAATAAATTGAAGATACAATCACAGTGAAATCGGTTCTTAATAGATTTAGGCATTGATGACGGGATCAATATATAATTGGTTTAAAACATATTTCCGTATCTAAACTTCAAGTGCTAATAATCAATTTATAATAGATTACAGAAATCAGTTAATAATCGATTTTATGAACTGAAGAAGTAATCGGTATATAATCGGTTTCAAACAGATTTCCCTTCTCTATATTTATATTCCAATATTCAGTTTTTACTAATTATGCAAATCTGTTAAAAACGCTGAGAAAGTCGATTTACAGTCATGAATTTTCCTCACCAGAAAGTGCAACCATCTCGGAGGAAGAGTGTGTAGTTGGTAGCAAATGCTACCTAATCGTATATGGTTGAATTTTCCGAAGGGCGGCTTTCTGCAAATAAACCTTGACAGTATTATTAACTATTATAACTTGCATAATCTTTTAAAAATTGATTTTTACGATATAATGATGGGGTAGGAAAGATCTGTTTGTGGAGATTAATGTTAAAGGTTTAAGCCTCAGTCAAAACAGCTTCGATCTGGCACACGAAAAGGAAAGGAAACAAAATTCTACCTGGAATAATAAATAAGGCAGTCAAAAAATTTAAACCTTTGCATTTTTTTATTAATTTTTTCTATAAAAGAACTTTGCTAAGGTACTCATTTTCAGCATGAAACAATAAGAACGATTTACATATGAATATACCCCTCATTTGAAACGAACGAAAAAGTCAATATAGCAATCAATTCGAATACATAACAAAAACAATTTTTAATAATTTTAATCCATATAAACTTTATTATAAACAAACATTTTTTTCAAAATTGAGAAAACAACAATAACCAGCATAAATAAAAGAAATCTTAAATAAAATATTAATAATAACATAAATCACATAATTACGAACAATTTTAATTTTTTGTATTTTCGGCATTCCAATTTTTTGTTTGTTAACTTTTACTTTGGAGGCTCTTAAGGCACTTTCTATTGCTGAATGGTATTCGTTCCATCCGAAGCCACTTTTTTTAAACAAGCTGTGAATTAAGTGAAATTTTAATATGTAGTATATTCCAATTTTAGCTCAATTAACCCAAATACTTACTTATTTACTTATACTTGATGTTTGTATAATTTTCAAATGATTTTTTCACGCTTTTCCCTGAAAAGTTGTAATCCTTTGCAATGGACTCATGCAATAAGTATGGGAAAAACTTTTTCAGGGTCTGACTTCCTTTCATTGTCAGCAACCACTGGTTCTGTAAAAAACATAAGAATTGTGAGTATGACACAAGTGTTCCAAGGTATGCGAAACTTACAAATTTGCTTTTATTTTCTGGAACTATCAGGAGCTGCTCTGCATTGTCCAGGGACTCTTGATCGGCGATGGGTAATTGCAAAGGTGGAATTTTTATACAAGCGACTCTACTTATTAAAACAAAACACTGTAAAATTGTAAACTCACCTGAATTATCACTGAACGTTCACGTTTCACTACTGCAATCACACAGAATAAAACAGACAATGCGACTCTATTAAACGAGAAATTAATAATTTTAACATCAGAATCAAAGAAAAATTAGTTTACCATCATCTTTCTCTTACTACGAAATTACTACGAAATGGTATCGATAGCGTTAGGGGAATGGCTTTAACAGCAATTAGAAATTCTATGTTGGAATAGAGACATCAGTTTATCATCAGTTCATCATCAGTTCTTAAAATCATAGAATTGGAATCATTTTGAATCCCAAAAAATTATGTTAGTACATCTAGTTTAAAACTGATTCTGAATCGATTTGAAGAACGGTAATTTCATTGGACATTAACTTGGCCAATCAAAACTGATGCATGTTAAAAATCAGTTTTTCATTAGTTTTTGGAACTCATTCATTATAACCCCCTCCTAGAAAACAGTTTTGATTCCATGGTATGGTTTTTCATCAATTTTCTTCACGGTGCAAAAATGAAGGAAAAGTGATTACAGAAAAACTGATTCTAATTTCTATCTGGGCGTACAACAGTCTATTAAAGGCTTGTATCTCCCAAACTCTTGGAGCTACAGTAATCCCTCGACCTGCGCGGTAGTTACGTTCTGAAAAAACAGCGCGCAAACCGAAGCCGCGCACTGTGAACCCACTTTTGTATTAAATTTGGGAAATACGTTTCAAATCCTAAATTTCTCATAAAAAAATTTCATTTTAAGAAAGTACATAGTTCAAATAAAGTCTTTATTCAGTGGCTAGTTATATTACATATAAATAAAAGTTAAACATAAACAGAAAATAAATAAAAATTATAAATTCATTTATAAAAATACATATGTAAAACAAAAACTTTTTACATCATTTTATTTTCACTGCTGTCTTCTGATGAATTTGATATTTCCGTTAAGGGTTTTGTAAAAAAAACTTGTTAATAGTGATTGCTTTTTATCTCTTGAATTATAAAGTTCCTTATACGGAGCTAAAGCTTAGGTCAAACGTCTGCGGAATATTAAAGCACGCTCCAAATCAGGGTCTAAATTAATGGCTGCTTCACCAAGTTGATTGCCAATTTTCAAAAATTCTGCCAGTGCTTTGCTACTTAATTTTTTTTCTTCGACTATTTCTGCATCATCACTTTCGTCTTTTTCGACATTATTATCTGCGAAATACGTTACCATTTCTTCAACAGAAAGATCTTCTTCAGCGCATTCAATAACTTCAATAATATCTTCTTTACCTAGATCATCAAATCCTTCACCACAATTTTTTTTACCCATTTCCACAATTTCCACTAGTGGTGGGATATCCACAACTGCTTCCCTGATGCAGCACTCAAGCCATATTTTTTTCCAAACGGCATTCATAGTTGTGCAAGCAAATTTAATATTTTGTACGGCGTCTAAGATGTTGTATTGTTGCCAATATTCACGAATTGAGAGTTTATCTGGTCCATCTGTAGCTTCAATTAGTTGGAAAAACGTTCTTCTAAGATAATACGAGGGCGGATTGATAATGACGTGCAAAAATCAAGAAGGAGTGGGCAGGTAAGGAATTCGTTATTTTTTTTACCTGGACCATCCTTAAATAGATTACCTGCAAAGTTTAAGCCTGATACCTCGTTTAGTTTTCGAGAAGCAGCCGTCTAAGCAAGTCGACTTACAAAAATTGTTGAAAATTGATAAAAGTGAATTTCGTGTGTTGATTAAACACAATTTTTTAAAAGGGAAAACAGCTAAAGTAACCAAAGAAAAATTAGATAAGCATTATGGGGACTCTGCACCATCGATCCAAATGATTTACAAATGGTTTTCTGAATTCAAGTGTGGACCTACGAGCACTGAAACCATACCAAGTCCAGGTCGTCCAAATGAGGCCACCACGCCAGAAATGATCGATAAAATCCATGATATCGTGATAGAAGATCGTCGAGTAAAAGTGCGTGAGATAGTTAACGTAGTAAGCATCTCATTTGAACGTGTTTGGAATATTTTGAAAAACCATTTGGACATGAGAAAGCTATCCGCAAGATGGCTGCCGCGTTTGCTCACAATCGACTAAAAACGCAATCGTGTGACAACTTCGCAGCACGGTATGCAACTGTTTTAACCTAATACAAATGAATTTTTTCGTTGATTGGTAACTGTTGATGAAGCATGGATTTACCACTACACTCCAGAAACCAAACAACAGTCAAAACAATAGAAGGATGTCGGTTCAAGCGCACCGAAGAAGGTAAAACCGTTCTATCGGCTGGAAAGGTTATGGCGACAGTTTTTTGGGATTCCAATGGAATGATATTCACCGACTACTTGGAGAAAGGAAAAACAATGACGGGAGCATATTATTCTGAGTTATTGGTTCCATTGGATGTTGAAATCAAGGCAAAACGGCTTCATTTGGCGAAGAAAAAAGTGTTGTTTCACACGTCCGTTGTTGCAACGGCAAAACTGTTTGAATTACTGTACGAATTGCTCCCTCACCCACCGTATTCTCCAGATTTGGCACCCTGCGACTTTTTATTATTTCCAGACTTGAAAAAATGGCTTGCTGGAAAGAGATTTAGCACTAATACTGACGTCATAAGTGAAACCAACGCCTATTTTGAAGGGTTGGACAAATCATATTATTTGGAAGGGATCAAAAAATTGGAAAAACGCTGGACTAAGTGTATCGAGCTAAAAGGAGACTACGTTGAAAAATAAAATAAATTTTTCCGGATAAAATTATGTTTTCTCAATGAAATGTGTATTGAATAGTTAAAAATTACATTAAAAGTATGAAAAGTATTTTAGAAACATTAAAGTTTATTTCATTGGTCCTATGAAATTTATATTAAAAAATTTAAAAAAAACTTTCATTGAATCAATGAAAGTGATTTTCTAGGATTTAATAAAATATTACTAATATTAAATGTTAAGAATGAAAATAACTTTCTTAATAACTTTATTTGTAACTGAGCTTATAAAATGTATATTACAACTTATATACTAATTTTATGCTAATATTGCTAATCAATGGTAGCATGTGCGGTGCAAAGGTAGATCGGACGAATAATTGCAATGCTAGCATAAAGGTAATTTATTGCTTTATGCTAACATGAATTATATCCGCTGATCAATTAATATGCTCGCTGGTCATTGCCTTTATGATCACGTGGAGTGATCATCCTCCCCGGGAGCAATGCGTAGTATGGATCTTTTCGCTGGTATCGGAGTGACGGGTTTTACGGTGAAATTTGCTGTTTTAGACCTTTTAGTGTAGATTATATACACTGTGATTCCTAATATCAGGGTAACTATCAAATAGTTCACGATGTAGTGATGCACGTGGTGTATATTTAGATCCTCTGGAAGTTGTAAGGTCGGAGAGGAGGTCTGAATCCTATCCAGCTCCTGGGTGTTGAGTGTGTCTGTGAAAGACAGTTTAGTTGCAGGAGAACCATCAACGTTCATCAATATGGATGCGAGATTTCTGGGTGGAAGAAATGACTTGTCCATGCTTGCTGTGAATGATGTTTGTGATCTCAGAAGAACGGATGAGGTTTTGATCTCGCAGTTCGGACCTAATGCCAAAATTCCGCTGTCTTGTAGCTGTTGTGTGAATGGTTTATGGTTGCATACAGCTGTGATTACAGTTTCGTTTGGGGTAAAGAATATCCATTTGTTGGCGTCTTGAAGTTGGTGAAAATATAATACGGCTCTGGTAGTTCGAATAGTACATCGTAGCTTTGTAATTGGCTTGTGGTTTAATAAGCCAATTTCACATTGGTTTCCATGAGAGTTTTCTCGATGTATAGGGTGATCCTGTTTACAAATGGATTTCTGAGATTCTCGCTCAGAACATTGCTCTAGATCAATCCTTGATAATGGATAATATGAGTCCCGGTGAAGGTTTACAGCGGTGAACTCACTGGATGGTTCGATAAATATGAGCTCACTTCTATATGTAGTTGGTGCTGGGTGTAGTTTGAAAAGTTGAAATATTTCATCGTTCAGGAGTGGGACGGCCATTTTGAAGATAATAATTTTGTTTACCAGTCGACTTTGAACTGTTGTTAGCCGATAAAAGGATAGCAGGGGTTCACTATCTTTTTCTCCAGGAATCAATAGAGACGTTGGTATATGATGCCGAATGATTTGTATCTGTTTCAATAATTGTACTGGCGTTATTAGGAACGGACTGAGTTTTCCGTCATTTGCAGTAACAATTAACTCGATTAGTTTTTTTTGATCTTTCTCGAACTTGTTCATGATGAGCGTGACATATTCGGTCATTAGGGAAAATGTTTGTCTCAACTCTTGGCTTTTGATTTCTTTTGACAGTGCGTAGATGCTGTTGGCCATGTGTTGTTCAAACACCTTAAATTGATCCTCTATGTCGTGTATTGACTTCCGAAATATGTTAACAGTTCCATCGAAGATTGAAGTTTGATTCTGGGCCAGCTGCAACAGATATTTCTCATTTTGTTGGACCTTTTGGAGTTCTCCTTCTATATGTGTGGCATAATCCTGATCCAATAGGCCAAAGAGACTGCTTTGTATAGAACCTATGATGTTCAACGGGGCTCGTTTAATTCTATGTTGAGTATCATCGATCCGATTATGTAGAAGGATGTCGTTGTTGAGTATTTCTTCGTAGTTATGTTGAAATTCAATCAGGATCGATTGACAGTAATAGTTGAAGGTGGTCATCTGACCACACAATTTCTCTAGTTTTTCCACACAAGTGGTGAATCCGTGGAGTTGTTCGTAGTATCCCGTTAGATTTAGGTATATTATCGTAGACCATTCATTATTGATTATGTTTATTCTTCCCACGTTTTCAAAGTATAGACCAGGGTTGTGCGTAAATGTTGTGATCTTGATGTCAGTGATGGAAGTAGCAGTTGGTAGGATATGGTCGCCTTGCAAGTTCATGCTTAATATCGGTAGCACGCAATTTAACAGTAATAGGGATGACACCAAGTTTGAAGGTTTTGCTTGTTTCCGTGGTGGAATGTTGGTTGGTGCAATCCGTAGTTTCGGTCGTTTTACGCTGCTTTCCTTTGGTATACTTAGCGGATTTTGTAGCGGAGGCACAGCTTTATTTATCTCCATAAGATCTGGTTCGAGGTCTCCTGGCGTGGTTTCCTTTTGGATAGCGATGTCCACGGGAAGTTTGCAAAGCTTTGCAATGGGTCTCTTCAGAATTCCTCCTGTGGTTTGAACAGTAGCAACTCTTACTAGTCCATCTGTCCCGGGATGCGTTTCAATAATCCGCGCCATAGGCCACTTGGTAGGCGGTGTATTTGGCTCCTTAACAATTACCAGATCACCATTCTTTAGGTTCTCCTGTGGATTTTGCCATTTTGGACGTTGTTGTAATCGTGAAAGATATTCGGTTGACCAAGCACGCCAAAAATCTTGTTTCAGTTTATTCACTAGTTTCCATCTGGTAATACTGTGCAACGGTGTGTCGAAGGAAATAGGTTCTGGAGGTGCATTCAGTGCTGATCCAACCAGAAAGTGCCCAGGAGTTAGTACCATGAGATCATTTGGATCTGATGTGAGTGGACACAGTGGTTTTGAGTTTAAGCATGCTTCAATCTGGCATAATGTAGTCGCAAGTTCTTCGTACGTGAGCAAGGTATCTCCAATAATTCGTTTTAAGTGGTGTTTGACAGATTTTACTCCAGCTTCCCACAGGCCACCAAAGTGAGGTGCTGCAGGTGGATTAAAGTGTGCCAGTATTGATTAAATATGGCCTTGCTTCTTTTAGAGATTGTTGCACGGCAGCCTCGAATTGTTTGTTCATCTCTTTATTTGCTCCAACGAAATTGGTTCCGCAGTCACTGTAGATGTCCGTGCACAATCCTCTTCTTGAAACAAATCGTTTGTAAGCCGCGATAAATGCGTCTGAAGATAGGTCGCTTGCAGCTTCAATATGTATGGCTTTGGTAGCTAAGCAAACGAATACTGCGATATATCCTTTATACGACTTTGTCCCACGTCCTTTGGATAGTCGTAACTGTATCGGTCCTGCATAATCAATTCCGGTATGCGTGAAAGGCTTGGATGGGGTCACTCGAGCGGCTGGTAAGTTTGCCATCATTTGTTGTGACAGGGCTGCCCGGTGTCTGGAACACGAAACACATTGGTGTATCACCTTTTTAACAGCGTTCCTTGCGTCTATTATCCAGTACTTTCGTCTAATATAAGCTAGTGTAGCTTGATTCCCTCCATGTAAGGTTTGAATATGAGCGTCTTGAATGGTAAGTGTCGTGAACTGATGAGAATGCGGGAGAATGATGGGATGTTTTTCGTTGTAAGGTAGTGTAGAGTGCTCAAGTCTTCCACCGACTCTCAGAACTCCGTGAGTGTCCAGAAATGGTGTTAATGAAATTAGTTTGCTCGTATGAGGTAGATGTTTTCCTTTTCCCATCACTTTAATTTCGTCCGGAAATTCCTCCCTCTGCACAAAGTACGTTATGCATTGTATTCCTTGCAAGATTTCTTCTGTGGTGAGAGCGCCATTGGTGCGGTTGTTTTTAGTTTGACGGCAATTTTTCAGAAAGCGTA
This sequence comes from Beris morrisii, assembly GCA_951812415.1. Classification (NCBI taxonomy): domain Eukaryota; kingdom Metazoa; phylum Arthropoda; class Insecta; order Diptera; family Stratiomyidae; genus Beris; species Beris morrisii. Next base: position 102,806,372 of record OX638311.1, on the reverse strand, counting down.
ATATGTAGGCGTATATCCTTGTTGTTGTTCGTAAGTTTGAAGATCGAAGTCGTAGGAAATCACTGTCCAAGGCTGCTGTAGGTGCTGCTGTATGTGCTGCTAAGTACTTACGTTGCTCAATATCCGTGTCAAAGGTGCCTTGAAACGTAGGCCATTGGGTTTTGGCTTGTACTAACCATGATGGTCCATTCCACCACAATGAATGTGCTTTCAATTGTGAAGGATATAATCCACGCGATGCACAGTCAGCTGGGTTGTCATCAGTGCTTACGTGGTTCCAGTCATCAGTGTTGGTGACTGATCGAATTTCGGATACTCTATGCATGACAAAAGTTCCCCATCTCTTCGTTCTGTTTTTTATCCACGCTAGAGCGACTGTTGAATCCGACCAGGCAAATATGGCTGAAGTCTGTATGTTCAATGCCTTTTTTACAGTAGTAAGAAGTCGTGCTAACAGCTGTGCAGCTCAAAGTTCAAGTCGTGGTATGGTAGTAGTCTTTTTCAAGGGAGCTACCTTAGTTTTAGAAGTTAACATAGTAATAGTGACCTCACCATGTTCTGTTATTATTCTTGTGTATATAACAGCGGAGTATGCTTTCTCCGAAGCGTCGCAGAAGCCATGAATTTCTACTCCTTGATTGAAGGTAGTATAGTGGATCCATCTGGGTATAGAGATATTTCCTATCGATGAAAGTTCTTCTTCGAATCGTTGCCACTTATTTGAGAATGTAGTAGATAGAGGCTGGTCCCAAGTAATATCTGATAACCACAAATCCTGCATCAGTATTTTAGCGAAAATCATAACTGGAGCAAGCCAACCGAGTGGATCGAAGATTTTTGCAATTGTTGATAAGATAGTGCGTTTTGTAGGCGTTCGGTCAGTCAAATTGATACGAAACTGGAACATGTCATTTCCTGGCAGCCAGTTTATGCCCAACGTTTTGATGGGATTGCCATCATGTATCTCTCGTATTTCTGCGCCAACCATATCTTCAGGTAAATCGGCTATTAGTGTAGTCTGGTTACTCGTCCATTTCTGTAGTTTAAAACCTCCCTTGTTAAGAAGTTTTATGAGGTCCTGTTGGAGTTGTTTTGCTTCACGCAGCGTGTTTGTTCCTGTCATCAGATCATCCACATAAAAGTCGTTTATGAGGATCTGAGATGCATTTGGAAATGTATTTTTCTCGTCTTTCGCTAACTGCCGCATCGTTTTTAGGGCTAAAAACGGGGCAGACGCTGTTCCGTAAGTGACGGTCGTCAAGTAGTATTCCTTTATGGGTTCCTTAGTGGAGAACCTCCAAAGTATTTTTTGGAATTTTTGATCAGCGGGGTTGATCTGTATCTGCCGATACAAGTACATATCGATGAGGGCGCCATCGTAATAATATTTCAGCCAGGTTATTTTGTAGTTTTGGACATATATGTGTAATATCATTCAGGCTCTGTCCGCTGCTGGACTTCATGGAGGCATCGAAAACAACACGGAGTTTCGTCGTGGTGCTGTCTTCCTTCAGTACTGCATGGTGGGGTATATAATAGCCGTCATTCGATGGTAGAGTTATTGGCATCATATGTTTCCTGTGGAGGTAGTCCTTCATGAATTCCTTGTAGGATGTTTCCAGTTTTTTGTCGGATTCGAAACGCCTTTCGATTTGAAGTAATCTCGCAAGAGCCTTCTGTCTTGAGTTGCCTAGTTCTTCGTGATTCTTATTGAATGGAATTCGTACTGTGTAAGTTCCATCCCTTTTACGTGTGTGCGTTTTTTCAAAGTGTTTTTCGCATTGTTGCTCTTCTTCGGATGATGTGGTGATTGTGGTTACCTCTTCCAAGGTCCAGAATTTTTTCATAATGTCGTTAAGTTCGATATTGGACACCATGCTCGTTAAATTAATTTGTTTTGATGGAAGGCAATCCGTGTTTCCAGAGAAGATCCATCCAAACGCTGTATTTTGGGCCACAATTGACGGTTGAATATTTTGTAGACCATCTTGTATTATCGATGAATATACGTCAGCACCCAATAGCATGTCTATTGGACCTGGAGTACCATAAGTTGGATCTGCTATCATATTATTCTGCCAAAATTTATCCTCGATTATAAGGTTCACTTTGGTGTCAGGTAGGAATTTAGTCAGTTTCTGCAATACGTATGCCATCAGGTTTAGTGTAAACTTAGATGGGAATCTCGGTTCCAACTGCAGATGAATTTTACATCGTGTTATTCCTGCTTTTGTTAGTCCTAGACCAGAGATTTCTGCGTGTTCCTTTGTCTTCGGTAAGGCGAGTAACTGGGCTGTTTCTTCAGTAATGAATGACCCTTGTGAGCCCTGGTCTATAAGAGCGCGTAGATACTTCTTTGTGCCGTCAGCTGCATTCGCAATTACAAGCGCGGTTGCTAATAATACACTGCAACTGCGTTTTGCCATATGTGAGTTGACCTCGACTGGATTTGGTTTAGCGTCTTTTGGTTGTTCCAAATGGAGCATCGTGTGGTGCAATTGTTGACAGATGGAACATTTAAATTTGCTGTAACACTTTTCCCCAGCTGGATGGCCGAGACAATTAAAGCAAATCTTATTTTTCTTGATGAACTCTTTTCTGCGTTGAACGTCTAATGATTTCAGTTTCGGGCAGGAGTGTAGTTTGTGGTTTTCCTGACAATATGAACAAAGGCACGTAGGTTTAGCTGATGTATGGTGCACTTTCAGTTTATTTCCTTCTCCATATTTGTCTGGTTTGTTGTTTCTTGGTTGGGAAGGTGGCGCCGTTCGTTTAGCGTCCCGTAGAGATTCCAATGATTGGAATCTAGTTTCCAAAAATCTGTATATTTGGTCGTATGTTGGTGGATCTCGAGGTTTTTCGAGGTTTTGTTCATACAATTTATGGGACTCATAGTCAAGTTTTTGAATGACAATGTGTACTATGATCGGAGTCCATGTTGTCGTATCAATTCCGATATTGTCTAAGGCATGTAGGCACTCCTTAGTGGTATCGTAAAGTTTCCTGATGTTCACAGCCGATTCGTGATCCAATCTTGGTTGATTCAGCAAGGTTTGTACTTGGGTTGCGATCAGTTTCCTCTGATTATTGTATCTATTATTGAGGAGTTTCCACGCGGCTTCGTAATTTGCATCAGAAATGCAAAGATGTTGAAGAAGGTTTGCAGCATCCTTCTTAACGTGTGTTTTGAAGTACTGCATTTTCTCCGCATTTCCTAGACTTTTATTCGTATGGATAAGTCGAGAAAATATGTCAGAAAATGATGTCCACGTAGAGTAGTCTCCCTCAAACACCGGTAATGTTAAACGTGGCAGCTTAACATCAGTATGTTGATGTTGTGGAGTTTCCAGACGTTCTAGCAGCTTTATTATGACATCCTGATATTTATCTTCTATTCCCTCGTATATTTTTTGTTCAAGATATACGGAGAATACTTCGTCCGGGTTGGCGATAATATCAGAATGGTTTGCTGATATCTTCTCCCAGTAGACTTGCATGGCGTTGAGTTTCTGCTGGTAGAAGAATCTTGATTGGTTCGGTGCGATTGTATCAGAACAATCAAGTAGGCGAGAAAGCAACCGCAAATGTTCTTGCTGTACTCGCAGTAGCTTTAGATGTTGAATACCATCTCCAGTTGTCTCTCCTTTAGGATGTTGTGCAGAAGTTGATGGAATGGTAGTTTCGAAGTTTTTCACAGCCTCGTCAGACTGCGTTTGAGTCGTTTGCTGCTCCAAAATCGAAATTTCACCCATCTTCAACAGTAGGTGTTCCCGGAGGGCGAGATAGACATCTTTCACAAGCTTGAAGTATTGCTTCTGAAAGTACTCGTGCTGTGGGTTGAAGGTCATCATCTCCTCCATAGTGTTATTTCTTCCCTCGAATTCCGCCCAAAGATCTTCAAGCGCAGTTAGACGTGTTGTAAGGTAGTTTTTCGTCTTCCTGCTTTCAGAGTCTTTCTTCATATTCTGCTTCAGCCGCATCATCTCGTCATAGCATTCGATCTGCTGTGCTGCCAAAGATTCCATTTTTCGTCCAAGAAAATAACCTGTTAGAAAATTAGAATGGAATGGGCGGATATTGGGTTACTGGGAAACTGGGACTGTATTCTATATAGTCGACGGGTTCGACTGTCTCGACGGACCAATGTTAAGAATGAAAAGTAACTTTCGTAATAACTTTATTTGTAACTGAGCTTATAAAATGTATTTTACAACTTATATTCTAATTTTATGCTAATATTGCAAATCAATGGTAGCATGTGCGGTGCAAAGGTAGATCGGACGAATAATGGCAATGCTAGCATAAAGGTAATTTATTGCTTTATGCTAACATGAATTATATCCGCTGATCAATTAATATGCTAACATTGCCTTTATGATCACGTGGAGTGTATTAGATTTTCTTAGATTCCATTATATAGTTTCTTTAATATTAACAGCGTTATAGTGATTTTTATGTACGCCTTTTTAGAATCAATGGGATGTCATAAATAAAACTAGATTATATTTAAATAAACACATATATTTATTGAAATAGAAAATTTTTTTGAAATTAAAGAATACAATTTCTGTAAGTAAAATTTGAAAATACTTGTACATATATAATTATAGATTCTATAATACATGTAAAATAAAACAAAAAGTAATATAAATATAGTGTACAAAGATTTCATACGTCATGTAGTTTAAAAAACTATTATTTTAGAAAGAATATGTGACACGAATCACTTGTTCACCTGTAGGTAGGTCATATAAATGAACTGGTGGTTTTGCTATTGTTTTCAAATCTTGTGTGATAAAACTGTTTTCTTCGCCCAAAACTTTATAGCTATGGTGACTGAAAACAATTTTAAGTTTCTGACCGAACAAAAAAAAAGATTTGGGTGTACGAAAAATCTCAATAGTTTTGAAATTCGGGAATTCATTTCCAACATGCGCAAATTATTTTGATGCATTTCAAGAACTCCATCTATTTCAAAATATTTTCTAAATTGAAAAATTAATGGTAAAATACTTCCTTTTAAAATATTTGGTCCTAAGGTGTTTTGATAGTGCTCGATAATATTTCCTACAGTATTGTCAAGAAAAACTATTTTCGGATTCGCATACAGGTCATTTGTGATTAGCATTTTCATAAATTTATATTCAGTTTCGCAACCGGAAAAGGGGTCCATACATAATGAAATTATGTCATCTAATTAAGAAATAACACTTTGATCAAAATATGGCTTCAGGAGGCTCAAATATTCTGCAATATTTACTGTGATTATGTTTTTTACATCATTTTTAATTTCAGTAACGTTTCCTCTAGTAAAATTTTCCCTTTTTAAGTATTTCAAGCAAAAATATATGATTCTTTTTCTAACATCATTCAAATCAGGCAATTTCCTCGTTATTTTCAAATTATTTTCACTAGGATTGTTAATTGCTAAATTTACTTTAGGATTATTATTAAGTTCTTGTGAAGAACTTGATAGATTAATTTGTGATTCTTCATATAATTCAACATTGTTAACATATAAGTTTTCAGAAGTTAGTTGGTCTCTCTTATGATTACGCATATGTCTTGTAAAAGACCTATAAGAACTTAATTTTTGCTTGCAATGTAAATTTCAACATTCATATTCACAAAATCTACTCAGTAAATGAAAATTTCGTAAATGAGAGAACAATAATTCAAGTATGTCAAATGAACGGTTTCATATGAAGCAGGAATTCATGATAAATACTTAACAAAACTTTTTATGTAAAACTGCATTGGATTTTAATATCATTTAAAGTTGTTAATAGCTTAGAGTTTTGAGAATCAGCACTTAAATTAATACCATAAAAAAACTTTTGGACAAATGTCCACACAAGTATTGAGTCTTTTGAGTACTCCAAATTGAAAACATGTATTAATTTAAAACAAATATCTAATGATTTAAGAAAGGGTGGTAACTTATAAATAATATTACTGAAGTAAACATAATACTCCTTGAGTGAAAAATAGTCGATACCAACTGTAAAAATAAGAGGTTGGATTGTTTGTTTCGTTGAATAATGTTCATCGACTAATTTTCGAATTTGGAATTCGATGTCGTTCGTTGAACGTATCAAAAACAAAGATGACTTCTGTGAACTTTTTATCGAACTTTTGATTAATTTCCGTTTCTTACTGTTATTATCCACAGCATAATGTCGCGACGTTGGCGGAATTAAAGCGTGTAACAACAAAAAGAATATGGCATTACGTGAACCTGTAGAATACACATTTAGCTAGGATATAAAATATTCAGTCAGTAATCATACTTTGATCAACTTGGCCCAGTAGCTCGGATTGGTTTAAAAACTGTTCAATACATTCTGGATCTTTGATATTGCTTTTGCAATAATCTAAGATAACTGTGGAAAACTTGCTCCATTGAATAAATAGTTGATCTTCCTTCCCTGGGTGTAGAATATAAAAATCTATGTCAACCTATACAAAATAAAACCATTTTTATTGTGTGGTGATCTGATTCAAACAAAACTTACCAGCTTATAACCGAATGATTTATTGTAAAGTGGCCATTCCTTTAATATTTGCAAAATATTTGTTTCTTTCCCGAATTCTAGAAAACTGGAATCTGATGCCGCTCTAGTGCTTGCATTACTTGGACATTCATTTTTCAAGTACTCCTTTAGGTTGTGTTCGAAGCGCACTTTTATTCCAAGATCTTCATCTTTATTAAATATCTGGTCAATATGTCTCTCCCGCAGGAGCTTCAGTGCATCGATGTCGATACCACACTCTGCCGAAATTCTTGACATTTTGTTTAGCTAATATACGAGTAGAATATAGCAATGTGCATATAAAACTTACCTTTAAATCTTTCAAAGTATTCTGAAAGTCCCCAATTATTTAATAAAAGATAGACTGGCACAAATTTATCGGTATTCAATACAACAATGTTTTCAATATTCACCAAATTTGAATCTTCGTTCAAAACAAAATCTTCGTCTGAACTAACTTCCGCGATCTTTTCACAATTTATATCGTCACTCATATTAGTGTCAGCAATAATTTACGTACATAGGGATGTAATGTAGGTACTTCACACGAAACTATTTTGCATTATTGCGGAAAACTTAAAACTCTTGCAAAGTAAATCAACAAGTACGCATTAAAGGTAAACGTCCACCACGCGGGTCGGTGCATCCACTGAACGAAGGGCACGACGGAACACAGTACCGCAAAGTGAAGTACAGTTGCCGCGCCGTTCCGAAGATTTGATTTTGTTTCTATGAAATAAATCATTTGATTGTATGAAATTTTTTTTGAAATGTGTGGGGAGCGTTTTAGACGAAAAATTTTGGTTTCTAGATCTCAGGATATTGCCGATATGGGTGAAGGGGTGTGGGAGTGGGGGGAATAATAATGCGTCCGAAACGCTCGAAAGCCGAGATCGAGACATTTTAAAATCCATATCTCCTAAACGGTTAATGTCACGAAATCAAAACTTAATAAACATCTGTAGGTATACTTGGAGAATAGAAAGGAAACAAATTTTTGAGTGGGGCAGTGGCGTGCGGAGTGGGGGGGGGGGGTAACTGGACGGGCCTATTACGAAACTCGAGTCGAGTGAGTAACTCGACTCACATTTGAACTCGACTCGAGCTAAAGTTGGTATTATGAAACTCGACAATTGGAAAATCACTTCATTTCCAGTAGTCGAGTGAATTTGATATTTCTTTCAAGTAAATACTCACTCGATCGGCTGTCATAATACGCAGTTCCTTTTAGTCACGCTTTTTTTCGACTCAAAGTCGAGTAAAACTCGACAAGTAGGCACTCGTCGAGTTTCACAATTGCATTGGTCGAGTCGAGTTTCATAATAGGCCCGTTAGATTACGATATCTCACGAACCAATTGCACTAGAAAAATAAAATTGTGTGTGTGTGTGTGGTTTGTGTATAGGTAAAGGTTAACAAATAAAGTTTGCTGAACGTAAAATTTTTTATGCGGGCGTTGGAGTATAGTAGAGGGGATAAGAGTTTTTCAAAAACATCACGTCTCCTATCTCAAGAACAGTGTAAGATAGATGGTTAGAATTTTTACCAGAAGTAGGCCTAATAGACCCCTAGCAGGAAAAAGGGATCAGCGGGTGAGGGTAGGGGAAGGTGAAAAGGAAATGTTTCGATTTTTATATCTCGAGAACGTATAATCATGGCAAGCTAAAACTTGGTATTTAGACAGAGCTACAGTAGTGGCGTGTTGGAAAAATATATTTTTTTATGGGGTAGTATGCTACGGGGGTTGGGGGTGTTTTTCCTATCTAAAGAACGGCATGTGCAATGTGCATCTATTAGAAAAGTAATTTAGATAAACATTTTTTTGAAGTATCCATTGGTGTACGGAAGAGCTAAAAAAGTTATCAGTGAAAACGATATACATACATTTTCACGAATTTCGTCATATCTCTTAGGTCTTCTAAAATTAAGAATTGATTTTCATTTCACGAATTCCTCATATCAATACCTAGAAAGTGTTTTTTGAAATTTAACGAATTCGGCCGTATCACTCAAGTTTGATTAGATATTGAATAACTTTTCACTTCCATGGGCTTGCTTTATAATCGACTAAAACTTGTTCTTAAGTTTTTTCCTTTTTCAAAGGTTATAAACGGGCTAAACTCGTTTTCACGAATTCCGTCAATTCTCTTAGGAGTGATAAGACATCGGATTGGTTTTCACTTCCTCGGGCTTTCTTTATATATATCTAAAAACTTATTTCAGGATTTTTGGATATTCAACCCCAAAGTAGATGCAAGGGGGTTGCATATGTTTTCACAAATTCCTACATATTTCTTAGTTCTGATGACATATCGAATTCATTTTTACTTCCTAATGCTTCCTTCATAATCGTCAAATAGTTGATTTCAGTATTTTTAGATATTCAACTCTAAGGGGACGTAAGGCTTTCGACATATTTCTTAGGATTGATGAGATATCAGATTTGTTTTTCACTTCCACAGACTTTTTATATAATCGCCTACAAATGCATTTCCGATTTCATGTAATGGCCCAAAACCAAATCACGAAAAACCTCCAAATCGCGTAACAACTGATATTATACTACGACTTTGACCGCGTCCCGGAGTATGACCCAATTACGTAATATAGGGTATTTTTTTAGGTGCATGAGAACTATCGATATCGATAACTGTGGTTTGACAGCTGAGAATGTCAAACTGTGTCATCATGAATCGTTTAACGTCAGAACAATACTTCCAAATTGTGGAAATTTACTTTGAAAAAAATAAATCTGTTCGCGAAGTTCATAAAGCACGTCGTCTATTTTACGGTCAACATAATGGGCTTAGTGAGCAAGCAATTCGTGCAGTTATTGATCGTTTTCGCACTAATTTTACTCTTCTCTTAACGAATCACCATTACATCCATTAAAATTGACTGTTTGGTGCGGTTTACACGCTGGCGGCATTATCGGTCCTTATTTCTTTCGAAATGAGGAGCTGCCGTTATGGTGAATGGCCAGCGCTATCGAGCCATGCTGACTGAATTTTTGTTTCCAAAAATTAATCAGCTAAACATCGCCGACATTTGGTTCCAACAAGACTGCCATACAGCGCGCTTAATAATCGATTTATTGCAAAATCAGGTGACAACTTGATTTCCAGAAGTGGTTCTATTAACTGGCCCCCTCGTTCGTGCGATTTAACGCCTCTGGATTACTTTTTATGGGGCTATATTAAGTCATGCGATTATACCGACAAACCACCAACTCTTGAAGCATTGGAAGCCAATATTCAAGCCACTATTGACGCCATACGGCCAGATTTATTGGAAAAAGTAGTCAAAAATTGGACTGATCGAATGGACCATGTAACTCGTAGCCGCGGCGGACATATGACAGAAATCATATTTAAAAAATAAATGCCATGAAATTATCTACCAGAATATAATAAAAAAATTTCATTCCAACAATATTTCTGTCTTGTATTATAATTTTAAGTTCTCATGCACCTAAAAAAACACCCTTTACTTGTACATACCATATGTTATAGTATGTGGAATGCGGTGTAAGTATTCTAGCGCGACTACATTCTAACCGCTTTCCGAAGTGTTTTTTAGGTTTTTAGTTGTATAGTAACCAACACCACATCTCAGCAATAAACGCGTTTCGGACTTCTACCCAAAAATAATAAAGTTGCGCCCAGATTAGACTGTTGGCAGATTTTTTTTCTTGGATTGAGCTGCTAGAATATTGCGAAACATAGCACCAATGCGCTATGTGTGGATTTTTTTGAGCCGCTTTTCAGCGTCAAAAATAGCCAGTGTCATAACAGCAAGTTATAGTAACATTACATATTCACTATGAAATATTGTATGACATCACGCAAGAGCGATTTGTCCCTTTTTTCTTATCTTCTTAATTAATGTATTATGATAGATTCACTTACCGAAAATCTCAATTAGCGAAAGTTTTCTTTTATTTTTGAGTTGACGAAAGAAGCTTTTTACAAAACCACCTTTTAGTTTGGGTGAGGATTGATTTTAATATTCCAACACCATAATTTGTCGAACTAAGTGCTGCCGTTGACTTACTAAAATTGTAAAGTAAGCAAAATTACTGTATAAAAGTAACTACAAATTTCTGGACGAAGTCATTCTGTTAAGTCAATTTTTTGATCAATAAAGAAAACCTATGTGTATTTAATCATGAATAAATTAGTTTTTCTTAACTAGCACTAGAGAATATTCGAGCTTTGTTTTTAAAATTTTTGAATAAGGAGAGTAGGATAGGTAAGATTATGATGGCACTCATCTTAACTACAGATCGACTCAATAAGGAGACTAAATGAATACGTATTATATATATACACCCAACTCAGTTTTCCAACGAATCGTGTAAAAACACTTGCTACTATTATCTGGATACAGTGGTGTGAGATCGTGGGAAATTTCCCATATTATGGGAATATTCGACCTCTAAAAATTGTTCTCGAACAAATTCGTGGAATTTTGGGCAAAACTGTATTGATGAGTGATGACTTTACTCTCTATATACGAGATGGAGCTTTAAAATGGGAAATGAAAAGAACAGGTAAAGAATTTTATATCACAGCTTTTAAGGAACTCAAAAACAGATTGTGATTAGACGATCCAATTTTTAATTTAATTTAAATTAAATCCATGAATCCACAAATAGCCCTTTTCATTACAAAATGCGTAAATTCGACGAAATTAAATATAATTGCAAAGAAAGTTGGATGCAGCGAATCTGCTATAAACATCGAATGGAGGGACTTGTCAGTTACTTTTTCAAAGGATAAGAAAGAGCGGTTAATGAAATTAACTGTAGAAGAATTTTGGATCGAATTTGGCTAGATGAAAAATTTTGAAGATATTTATACATTTCCAAATTTAAATAAAATTGTAAAATTTGCTATGATTTTGCCGCATTCGAATGCCGACTCGGAAAGATTATTTTCCATTGTCAACGACGTGAAGACTTCAAAACGAAACAGAATTGGAGAAGATTCACTAAATGCAATTTGTTCCATCCGTTCAACATTCAAGGCTGAAGATATCACCTGTTTCAATTTTGAGCGATCTGACAAAAATTAGAAGCTGCACAGCTCGCAAAATTTATACTAGTCAAAAGGCTACTATACAATTTTTTGTGATATATGTGATTTACTTGCCATATGAAAATGTTTTTGTTTTTATTTATTTATATTATTAGAGAGAAGTTTTATAGTTAATTTAAATGAATAAATTTATTTTGTTTTATTCAATTATTATTATTATGTCTAACACAATTAATTAAGTAAAGTGATTATGGGAAAATGTCTGTTCGTTTTCAATACAATCGGTGGGAAATTTGATCTGGAATTCCCTTTTTCGTGGGAATTTTAAACTCCAACACCTCACAACACTGTCTGGATAGAGTCACAACGATTAATAAATATATTGTTGCGAGCTAGGGGTTCGCCGGGATTTCAAGTAAAACACAATTCGGTTAAAATAAAAATAAGTGATTATTTATTAATCGCACTTTAAATTCTATTCGCACAATAATTCGCACTGTATGCCAATACCGCCCGCTTATACCATATATTGCTTGACTCGTTCACTTTCGTTCTCTCTCAACACGGTCGCGTATACACGCTGGCTGTCACAGTCGACGTAATAAAAATTACTGTCCCTTCGCTGAAAGCTTCACCTGCTTATATACTAGCCGGTTGCAGTCTAGGATGTACTTTCTTTCGTCAACAAAAAAACAAATAACAGTAACAATCAAATTGTCAGTTTGATGGCTTAAATTGTATTCAGCTGTTTCGCTGAATTAGAAAATAGGTGGTAGTTAACAATAGGTTTGTTCATTTTGCCTACATTAGGTTTGTTCTTTTTGCCAGGCTAAGTTAACACTTTAGTGTAGCCTACACTTTCAATGTAATACACCTTACACTGAAAGTGTAGGGTGTAGATCGCGCTAAAAGAACGGGTTAGTGTAGAAACGTGACAGCTAAAATTCCGAACTTTTTTATTTGCTTTATTCTTTCACTTCTATCAATGCAAATTTATTGCCATTCAATATTCTTGCATGTATTCATTCAAAACAGTAGTTTCATAAATTCAAAAAGTCAATTTTATCTGCATACAGCCATCAATTTTGACAGATGGTAAAGAAGAAGAACTTACACCTCCTCCCGACCCAGTGTAGAAAAGTGTACACTACACTCGACAAAAAGAACAGCCACCGACAAAAAGAACAGCATTAGGGTAGAAAGTGTAACCTAGTGTAGAATGTGTATGCAAAAAGAACAGACCTATTATCTACACTAGTGCAGAAAGTGTACACTTTTGCTGTTCTTTTTGACGAGTGACGTCAGAGTCCGCTGTTCTTTTTCTCGAGTGTGGATAGTTCTAGTGTAGAAAGTGTACTCTTTCTACACTCGCTCGAGAGCAGGTGTAATTTCTTACACTTTTGTGTAGCTTATCAGCTGTCAAACTTGATGGCTGCATGCAGATAAAATTGACTTTTAGAATTTAGGGAAATACAGTTTTCAATGAATACACGCAAGAACATTGTATAGCAATAAATGTCCATTTAAGGAAGTGACAGAATCAAGCAAATAAAAAAGTTGGAAATTTTATCTGTCATGTTTATGCACTAACGCGTTCTTTTTGGCTGTTCAAAATTGGTGTAATCCTACACTAAGTGTAATACACTTAAAGTGTTGTGTACACTGAGTCTAAGCAAAAAGAACAAACCTAATGATATCGAGTATGTGAATTTAAAATCGCATGTTAGCAATGATTTTTTTCTTTAACATAACTGTATTTTCGGTTACCTAGCTTTAGAACTCGTTTTCAGAACACTTTTATTATAGAAGCCCGCTGTACTTTATATGGTCTGTATGGACTCCCAGAAAGATTAATGAGTAACTAACTTCGTAACTCCATTGATTTGTTTGAAACCAACAATGCTTGCATTAAAACTTTATTTAATTCATCAATTTTGTTGTAAACACCAGTCAAAAATGATCGGTGTTATTACAATATCTCTTAAAAAAATACTTGAACAGTTGGTGGTCTCATCGCCCAGCAGAACCACTAAAGCATAATGTCATTATTTAGAACAAAGTGTGTTTGTTTGTTAGTTCGAGGTTCGACCGACTTCTGGAAAAATTAGGGTCGAATTACGTAATTACGTATGTAGTTAACGCTTGAGAACAGAAGACGGAATCGCAACGTATTGCTCATAGTGCGGTATAATGATACGTTAATTTTACAGTACAGAATATTCATTTCTCGGCTGAAAATTATTTTGAAAAACGGAACGGCAAAAACAGTGAAAAGCTTTCTAGGAAAACCCTATAACGAATTTTATGTCATAACGAGAAAAAACTAGCTTTAGCGGTCTATTTCGAATAAATACTCTATAATACAGAAATGTTTTTCATATTACATATACATATATTCTCCAAATAAATTGCCAACCTGAAATTTTGTGAATAGATTCAGTCGTTCTGAGTGGCTGTGGCCTGGCCTTGACCTTGGAACGCAAAGAATGGTACATGTATGGGAATTTTCCACAATGCCCGGTCCTGAACGAGAGCTTTTCCTTATATATTCAAGCTTTTACGTCATAGCGCTGGTTATGTACATTCTAAAAGGGGAAGCAATGCGATGAGTTTTTAAATTAACCATCCAGGATTATGACGGAGAAAAATTATTGCATGGCACTACAGTAAATCCGGGTCGTTATTTCATTGCGCTAAAGTTCCTTGCGAATTTTTGCAAAATTTCGTAATTGCATGTGGCTATCTGTTATCTATTGCACTTGACTCTAGTTGATCAAAACGGAGTGAAAAAAATACAAACTACAGTCACCATTCGCGATAACCAATAACCCAATACTCTAGAAAAAAATCTGAACTCCTCCTACCTTAAAAGGACTATACATATGGCAAAGCAAAATATGTGTGTAAGATAAGGAGTTGGGTGATTTAAATAATTTGAAGTTAACCAAGTGTCAACCCTGTTCCCAGGATATCTTTGCAAATATCAGTGCACAAAGGTATTTTGAATATTATTAAAAAAAATCGGGCAACAGTCTGGGCGCAACTTTTTTGTTTTATGGGTAGGAGTCCGAAACGTGGTTAATGTTGAGATGCGGTGTAGGTTACTATGCGACTGACAACCTAGAAAGTAACGTTCTAAATAGCCTCCTAATTACTCTTTCCACTCGCGCACCATCAACCCCTATCAACCATTTTTTTGCAAATGAGTCCACGATTATAGTACTACATAAGTTCCAACTTTCAGCCTCCTAGCAGAAGCGATTCCTGCGATCTAGAAACCAACATTTTTCATCTAAAACTCTCTGCTCTGACGTCCCGTCTTCGGTGGTTAATGATACCCCAGAGAATGGCTGTGGTCCCATTAAGCTACACAGTAAAAAAAAATTTACTACTTTCAGAGTAGGCAATTTAGTGCCTACTCTGAAAGCAGTTAAACTACTTTTGTCAAATTTCATTGCGCACGCAAAGGCCGCTACTACGTTCTTCGTAAACTATCCTGGAATTGAAACATATTTAGCTTTATTTTTGAAAAGCAAACATGCTCTCGGACCAGTCATACACCCACGGTCAAACCTATTACGTGGTCCTCCGAAATATGTTCAGTGAACCTGCTGGATGGGACTGCTGATGATACTTTCGCATGTTGTAGGCTCACTTGAAGGCACCTGAAAGCAGTTATTGCTCGACAGATGGTTTGGCCCTGTCGGAGTTAGCTGCCAGAACAGCATCTATGTCTCTAGCGGTTGCGCTGGCTCTTAGCTTTTAGACCTTTGCGCGTGTTGTGCTGTGGCTTGTGGAGCATTCTTGTTGAACTTTTGATGTTGGGCCTTTGGAAAAGCCAGCTTAAAGTTTATCTCTGCATTAGACTCATGTCTTGTCAAGGGACCTTGTGACAGGCTGGGTTCGGGCGTATTGGTCCCGAACATTTTGTTTTGTGTCAGTCCTAGACTCTACATCCATAGTTATAAGACCTTGTAATGTTGCATGTTGAGGGTTGCTTACTCTGTCCTGGACTGCTTCCACTATAGGTTGGGGGCTGGTGTCTCTGTACATTTCGCAGTTTTTTCAACATCTTCTCAAAATTAACTGAAGAATTAAATGGAGAAGATTCAAACTTTATTTTTAATAAGAAGAGGATTATTAAACAACCGAAAAGATTCAAACCCAACTCAACATAGTAAGAGGATTGGCAACTACAGACTCTCTTCAACAGGATTGTATGGCGATGCTCAAAATAACAACTTCACCTGCGACTGCGCAGTCGTACTACACTCTAATTCTGAGACTGCGGTTCCTCGCACAGGGCTACCAATTGTAATCTTGGATTTCAGTTATTTCCTAGAAGGAAAAGTTTCGTATACTATACGTCGAAACGAAACCATATGCAAGTCGTATAAGCGGTTAGACTTTTTGGGAATGATGTCGCCAGTTGCTCCATATATTTATGATTATAGTTTGTACGACCACTATACATATATGGAATATTTACATAACCCCTTCAAAATGCATTGAATTCTGTTTACATTTAAGAGGAGACCGCGATAGCTTAGTACATGTTGTCTCTATCTTACACATGTACAGGGTGGACCATCTAGTGGTTTCTTTTTAAATCATAGGTTATTTTAACACTGAAAGCTGCTTCTCGCTCGAAATCTTGACAGAAAGTCAGTATCATACCTCCGCGGAACGAAATGAGTCGCTTTACGCTTGAACAGCGTTGGCAAATATTAAAAACTTATTTCCAAAGTGAGTGCTGTGTAGCCCAAACAGTGCGTTTTTTGAAAAAAAGTTTTGGCCGAAATGAAGCACCCACTGCGCCTGCTGTACGCAAGTTTGTGCAAAAAGTTCGTGAGACTGGCATGCTAGTGGACAACACGCATGGCCCCCGTCGTCGTACGGTGCGCACAGACGAGAATGTGTTTGCTGTAGCCGAGAGTGTGAGACTCACTCCACGAACTCGCCGTCGATCTCAACAGCTCAACATTTCACGCACTAGCCTGAGGAGAATTCTGCACAAAGATCTCGGATTATTTCCTTACAAGGTCCAATTGACTCAGCAATTGAAGGCGCACGACCATCCGCTTCGTTATCGCTTCGCAATTTGGGCCTTAGAACAGCTTGAATTGGACAGCGATTTTGGGCGAAAAATCATCTTTTCTGACGAGGCGCATTTTCATCTAGGCTGCTATGTTAACAAACAAAATTGCCGCATCTGGGGCTCGGAAAACCCGCACGTTATTGTCGAGAAGCCAATGCATCCACAGAGAGTGACAGTTTGGTGCGGATTGTGGAGTGGTGGCATCATTGGACCATTTTTGTTCGAAAATGAGGCTGGGAACAACGTTTCGGTCAACGGTGAAGGTTACAGAGCCATGTTATCTGACTTTTTTTACTGAAATTGAAGACATGGATTTGGACGACCTCTGGTTCATGCAGGATGGCGCGCCATGCCACACAGCCCATGCCACAATCGATCTTTTACGCACCAAATTCCCAAATCGTGTTATCAGCCGTCTTGGCGATGTCAATTGGCCGCCTCGGAGCTGCGATTTGACCCCTTTGGATTTTTTTTTGTGGGGAACCGTGAAGGACCGATGTTATGCCAACAATCCAGAAACGATTCAAGCACTTAAGGCCAATATCATCCAAGCAATCCGTGAGCTACAGCCCGAAACCATCAACAAGGTCTTGGAAAATTGGAGTGACAGAATGCGCCGAAGCAGCCACTTGAACGAAGTTGTGTTCCATCATTAATGGGAATGTTTACTCTTACGAATAAAGCCATAATACATGGAAAAAAATTAAATTTTGTTTATTTTATTGCATTTTTAAAAAGAAACTTGTATTTGGCCCACCCTGTACATGTAGAATTTTGATGACATTTTGCGGGAGTACGGGGTTTCTATTCTCCAAATTCGTCCCGATTCCTATTCACTTCTTCGTTTTTAATAAACACAAACACTCCAAAGTGATTAAAAACACTATATAAATACGCGCTATCAGAAACAAGTCAATTTTTAAAAATATTAAACTAAACAGAAGTGACACTTGCCACTCGTTCTTCTTCTTGCTTGCTTGCATAGAATTGAATTGAATTGTCGCAGTCGGTGTTCTTTTCAACACGAACTGCGTAGTCGAACCTCACGCCGGAAGGTAGGCAAATTGTAGTTGCAGTCGAGGTCCGTGTCGTGTTTTGTACTTAAGGACCCTCTGAACAGCATAAAGACTTGGCAGTTGATCTTTTGATGACCACCCACAATTCACACCTACACCACTATACCTACTATAGAAATTATGGCAGGTTTTTGTCTTTTAGTTTATTTTGTTATGGTTTTTTTTAATAAAAAATTAGTAAAATATATTAAATTCTATTCGTTTTAATTCACCTTAAGTG
Organism: Beris morrisii; assembly: GCA_951812415.1. Classification (NCBI taxonomy): domain Eukaryota; kingdom Metazoa; phylum Arthropoda; class Insecta; order Diptera; family Stratiomyidae; genus Beris; species Beris morrisii. The sequence goes on along the minus strand of OX638311.1, from coordinate 102,788,406 downwards.
TAAAGACTAGGGTATAAATAAATATCTGTCAAGAAGTTGCTATAAACTTGCTATAAGGTTATATATTTTATCGCGTTTATCTTATTTAAAGTCATCGTATTTAAAACAGACTTACCAGCTCCTTTTCAGTAGCAGTTGCATTTACTACATATTTTTTTTTATTTTTGATTTATTTACTTATATACTTACTTAGTTAAATCATCATATATATTTTGTAGATTACTGGTGCAGCACAAGTGATACTTGGAGCAGCTTTACTCTGGGGACATGTTGGATATTATGGAATAGTACAGAATAAATTTTGGGCTCCAGCATCGATATTATTGGCTCTTGGACCAGTTACATTTATATTATGTTGGTTAGGATGCCAAGCAACAAGCCAAAAGAAGAGATGTCTCCTTGGAGCGGTAAGTAGCAATTCCTTACCACAGTTTACTATATTCGTGTTATATACAAATACTTAGTATTGCCATAAGCAAAATATTAGATATTATTGAGAATTCAGACAGAATCAATTTTCATTACTATGAACTAGACAGATGTGTATTTCTTTATTAAATTTAATACTTGTTCTTCAAGACTATGTTGCTATAAAGTTAGGAAACATCCATTCAAATATATGACTGCATTTGTACCGTTTTCAAGATAATTAAAAAAAACTCTTGGCTGTTATTTTCTATAACAGGATTGTCGATTTATAGCAATTTTTATAATATTCCACCGATTTAATTTTGGTTCTCGATAATTTTTCTAAAAATTTCGCATAAAGGAAAACTCTAAAATTGCGGTTGTCCTGCTCCTAGTGATAGAGTAAAAAAGTTACTGAGAAATATATTATAATTAGCTAAATTATTATTTACAGAACAAATTCTATGAGTGGTTGGTATATAAGAAACTTCTTGATGTACACCTACAAGCTGTAACAGTGTTTCGGAGTTCCATAACACACCCTGTGGTGAACCAATGCAACATCCGATGATGAAACAGCTCGTTCGAACCGTAGTCCAACACAATTCTAAAAAATCTGACAATAGTCTGGGCCACAGTTTATTATATATATATAAAAAAAACCATTTTAAAAATGTAAAAAGAAGGTGTCGGGTTCAACAAAAAGGGATGATATTCACAGAGTCGGTTTTCTTTTTATTAATATTTCCACTTACACTTGTATACAAATTTGTGATATTCATTTTTCCAAGAAACTCGACAATCGCTCGTCGTGGCATAAAGATGATGTGCAAAGTTTACTTTTTGGTTGCTTTTAATCTGGAAAATTTGGGGGGGGGGGATATTTTTCCGAGCGATTGTCGGGTTTCTTGGAAAAATGAATATCACAAATTTGTATACAAGTGTAAGTGGAAATATTAATAAAAAGAAAACCGACTCTGTGAATATCATCCCTTTTTGTTGAACCCGACACCTTCTTTTTACATTTTTAAAATGTTTTTTTTTATATATATATCATTTCTTTTTGTTGCTATAGATTTAGGAAAAAGTATTACTGGACACTAAAACTCCAAAATGAAAATTTACATTTTTCATTTGTGGTATTTCAGCTTTTAAGCCAATATCAATTTGTTTCATTCCCCGCTCGATCTGAAATTAATAGATATCGTTATCTAAAAATTTGTAGGGTTAAAGGGATTAAAACTCCCTTTCGCGTTCATATTTGGCTGACGCGCGCTACGCTCCAACTAGCTTTTACGCAGTACTGCGGGGCTAATCTTTAATCTTTAATCTTTCATTTTTAATCTTTAATGTTTAATGTTTAATCTTTTATCCCTTATTCTTTATCCTTGATCCATGATCCTTGATCCTTAATCCTTGATCCGTGATCCTTGATCCTTGAACCTTGATCCAGGATCCTTGATCCTTGATCCGTGATCCTTGATCCATGATCCTTGATCCGTGATCCTTGATCCTTGATCCTTGATCCTTGAACCTTGATCCATGATCCTTGATCCTTGATCCTTGATCCGTGATCCCTGATCCTTGATCCTTAACCCTTGATCCTTAATCCTTGATCCTTGAACCTTGATCCATGATCCTTGATCCGTGATCCTTGATCCGTGATCCGTGATCCTTGATCCTTGATCCTTGATCCGTGATCCCTGATCCTTAATCCTTGATCCTTGATCCTTGATCCTTGATCCTTGATCCTTGATCCTTGATCCTTGATCCTTGATCCTTTATCTTTTATCTTTTATGTATTATCTTTAATCATCTTAAATCTTTAATCTTTAACCTAAATCCACCATTCTACACCCTCTATCTTATATCCTCTATTCTTCATCCTCCATCCTTTATCCTCCATACTTCGTTCTGCATCTTCCTTCCTTTATCCTCCATACTTCGTTCTTCATCCTCCATCTTCCATCCTACATCTTCCATCCTCCATCCTCTATCCTCTATCCTCTATCCTCCATCATCCATCATCCATCTGCCATCCTCCATCCTCCATCATCATCCATCTGCCATCCTCCATCCTCTATCCTCCATCCTCCATCCTCCATCCTCCATCCTCCATCCTCCATCCTCTATCCTCTATCCTCTATCCTCTATCCTCTATCCTCTATCCTCTATCCTCTATCCTCTATCCTCCATCCTCCATCCTCCATCCTCCATCCTCCATCCTCTATCCTCTATCCTCTATCCTCTATCCTCCATCCTCCATCCTCCATCCTCCATCCTCTATCCTCTATCCTCTATCCTCTATCCTCCATCCTCCATCATCATCCATCCTCTATCATCCATCCTCCATCCTCCATCCTCCATCCTCCATCCTCCATCCTCTATCCTCTATCCTCTATCCTCTATCCTCTATCCTCTATCCTCCATCCTCCATCCTCCATCCTCCATCCTCCATCCTCTATCCTCTATCCTCCATCCTCCATCCTCCATCATCCATTCTCCATCCTCTATCTTCTATCCTCCATCCTTCATCGTCCATCATCCATCCACCATCGTCCATTGTCCATTGTCCATCGTCCATCCTCCATTGTCCATCCTACATCGTCTATCATCCATCGTCTTTCATCCATCGTCCATCCTCAATCCTGAATCTTCCATCGTGAATCCTCTATCCTAAATCCTCCATCCTCCATCTTCCATTTTTCATCTTCTATCCTCCATCCTCCACCATCCATTTTCCATCTTCTATCTACATCATCTCAAAAATTCGCAAACCTTTAAGATCCACGAGCCGTGATGATCAGCGAATCGCAAGATCTGCCGTGAAGATCTGCAAACCACAAAGATTCGTAAAGAGCTGCTGAGCCGTCGAGATCCGCGAACCGCGAAGGTCCGTAAAGATACATCGTTTTTTTCAATAGTGATCTGATCCAGTTGAAAATAACACACCTAATAAGAAATTAAATTCATTTGAGCTTTGCCAGTTTTCACGCAAACGCGCGTACTACCGTCTAGCGGTAGTAATTTGAAACTCAGATTTCAGTTCTCAAAGTGATTCATCAGCGTCTGACTTGAAAATTTTATAAAAATTCATATGAGCTTTTGCTAGTTTTCACGCATACACATGCGTGAAATGTATGTGGAGATTTTAGAAAACTCTCATGTACGCAGCATACAGATAGAGCAGCCGTGTCCATGTGAGTTGGCTGCAGTAAAGAACGTAGTCGGTGCTTGGGGTGAACCCGACAATCACATTCGACTGAACGTTCTGATTTTGGAACAATGTCCGGGAAGCGGTTAAAGTGATCTATATTTTGGGCCATAGTCTAGGACGCGGTTAAAGTGGAAATATAACATCGATGGTTTCGAGCCAGGGAAGTTTCGTAGAAAATTTATTTTGTCACTAGAATAGCAGCAGACAAAGTTTCGTATACTATAGGAAACAAAAGACCGTAGAAAAGCCGTATAACCACCGTAGAATTCTAGGGTACGATGTCCGCGGTCGCTGTGTATGTCTATACGTATAGTTTGGAAGAGCTCTAGACGTAGAATCTTTACGACGATCCTACGTATAATATTTTCGGAGCTTATACGCAACATACGTATGTTCTTTGTACGTACAAAATTCACTGCATTTCAACGAGTGGTGCAAAGTACTTGCTTGCGCATTTTTTTTATTTCCGCCTTTTACATAGAGAAATGAAGGATTTGAAATTTGACTTATGAAGTCCTGGCGCTGAACCAGCTGCCAAATTTCGAATCCTTCTATTCTAAATGTAAGACAAAATTAATAAAAATGAGTATTCAAAATGTGCCTGAAATGTGACTTCAAAAATACGATGCCAACTCGAAACCTTTGTCGCTCGTGCTCTGAAGCTGAAAATAAAAAAAACATGAATGCAGCTCGTCAAGCCTTGGGATATCCTTAAACTTTAAAAAAAAATGCATGTGATAAAATCCGTACAAATACAATTGGCGATGAAATTTGTATCGCCATGGAGAGTCGAATGGTTAAACACGGAATGCGTCGCAATCAAAATTTTATTTGACTTGACGCTTGAAAGTTTTCTTGTGGCTACGTAGGCAACATCTCTTTCTTACATATTGTGATAGATGTGTGTAGAAAATCTATTGAATTTTCCTAACATTTATACGGAGTCTTGTAATAGCTGTGTATATAATCCATCTCTATCGTACATATGGACTTATATTGTAGAGGGGTCATGAATTATTTATCCTCTGCTTTTTCCAATCCAATGGATTAGAAAATAATAAGATTGTATTTCTGCTGAGCACAATTTTTATTAAATTATAAAATATGATTATTAAAAATTATATTATTATCACAGCAGTTTTAGTAACAGTTCTTATTTTAATTTTAAAACAATAGATCAGATTAATTATTTGTTAATTATATAAAATTAATTTTTGATAACAATATTTAAAAAATATTAAATTCACTTCAATTATAAATATTGAAAATTATATTTTGGATTTTAACAATTTACATCAAACTAATTGATATAGATGTTTCTCAGCAAGGATTTTGAAAAGACTGCAAAAAATATTTCCGAAGTTTTATTTTTTTGATAATCATTCAAGACTTCAGTGAATTAAACTCAGTTAAATAGAATTACTTACGTACGACGTGACGTACCACCACAATATGTCCGTTGAAAATTTGTAGAAATTTCACGACCTTTCGATACTCATGGTTGGCTGGTGGGGAACCTTACTTACATTTCTACGGAGACGGTTTACGTTTCAATGGCTGTAGAAAATGAGTAGAATTTCGATTAGTTTTCTACAGGTATGATCTGCCTGTTGGGTCCTTGTACAACTTTCAACATTCATCAGTGGTTCTTGCTACAAACATTCAAATAAATACCATAAACTGCACACACAACTATGAGTATCGAATATATCGATTTTTAGCCGATTATTCATATAAAAAAGTCGTATAGACCTCTCGAATTTCGTCATATCTTCCTGAAAACGTATGTAAGCAATTACACTCACTTCGGAGTTGAATATTTAAAATTCTGAAATCAACTTTTAGGCGATTACATAAAAAGACCAGAGAAATAGGAATCACCTTCACACCTCCCTTGGGGGTTGAATTTCGAAAAATCGTGAAATTAGTTTTTAGTCGATTGCATAAAAAGCCAAAGAAAGTACAAACCAATTCGTTATCTCATAAGATCTAAGAGATATGGTGGTATTCAAGAAAATATATTCAACCCATTTACACTGCTTTAGGGGTTAAATTTTGAACAATCGTGAAGTTGGTTTTTAGGAGATTATATATGAAATGCCCAAAGAAGAAAAACTAAATTTCATATCTCCTCACATCTGTGCGCGCCGATAATCTCCTTTCATGAAGATGGGCCTCAGACACGCCGAATTGTAATTATGTCAGAACAGGGTGGCTTAGGTAAATCTCTAATCCGATGATCTTGAATATAATTAAAATTACTTTCGTGTATGACTCTAGAAACCAAGATCCATATATGTCGTAAGTATAGGGAGAGGTATGTTATGTAGTAGCGTGCTGACTGCTGACTTAGAGCCAACTGAAAATAGCTGCTGGTACGGCGGCCTCATGAGCGGCCTCTGCCGCTTTTAGGATGCCGTATAATTCCGCTTCGAAGACGCTGGAGCCTGGATGCATCTTGAGGATGTCTTGCCTAACTGTGTTTTTGGAGTCGGGCAGTATGGCTACTAAGGCCGCCGAAGTTTGATGGTCTGTTTTGGAGGCGTCCGAGTAGTATTTTATGCGTCCTGGTAAACTGTCCAGGTGTTTCGAGTGTAACATCTTGAAAACGGAGGCGAGGTTTGTTGTTTTTAGGGTAGTTTGGAGTGATGGCAGTGGAGCGGGAGCGTCTGTGGGAGGGTAAAGGAGGGAAACTGCGATTTGGAGAGGGTAGGTTGGGGCAGAGTTGTAATAGAGTGGAGCGAGCAGTTTGAAGCGCTGATTTCTGCGAGTTGCCGATGATCCGTTCTGATGATGTCGACGCCGTATTAGTGATGGTCTGATGGTGGAGGTTTCTTACGTTGATGCAGCTTCTAACTGCCAGGTTAATTTGGGCCTTGGTCAGCATTGATATGACGCTGTCAAAGCCAGCTTCAATTAGAAGTGCTTCTATTGGAGAGGTGCGGAATGCACCCAAGGCGGCTCGCAGTATTTTATTAGCTGCCACCTGTAGTTTTAGTCAGTTCGTCTTTATTGTGTTTCCGTAGGTCGTGAGACCATATAAAATGTGCCTTTTATAAGGATATTTGCGACGTGTAATATGGCTGCCGTGCTGGCTCCTAAGCTTTTACAAGCTAGAGCCCGAACGAAGTTTAGCGTTCTCTCGAGTGAGGTGGTGATGTGGTTCACCTGCCAAGAATTTTGCATGAGGCTTGTGGTAGCAACTGTGGTTCCTCCGGTAAGGAATCCCTCGCGGGGGTAATCTTTTTCGCGTAAAGCTAATGAGCTCCGCTTTGTAAAAAGGTAGCTTCGCTCGTGCACCATGCGTCGATCGTGGTTTGTACTCATCTATATACGCCATTAAAGTGGAGGTGGGATGATGTGGCATATACCATATATAATGGGATATGTTAGGGATGTCGGAGAGGAGTTGTGAGAGGGAATGAATGTATACGGTAAATAAAATTGGCGAGAGAGGCGAGCCCTGGGGCAAAGAGTTGTCGATAGGGAAGTGGTTCGAAGTGAAGCCGTTGGCTTGCACCATTATGAAGCGACAGGAAAGGAAGCTGTCAATCGTCTGGATGAAGCGGGTATCAATATCCCAGGCAGATAGTTGTCTTGTAACTACGGTTTTGATCACCAGGTCAAAGGCCTTCTCGAGATCAAGAGATAACGCCCGGCACTCCTGTTTTTTGGAGAGTGTTAGTCTGACCTGGCGTTCGAGGTCGAGCAGGAGAGAGGTTGTGTCTCTCCCCGGCCTAAAGCCGTACTGCTTGTCCGTCAGCATAGTCTCCAGTAGGAGTCCAAGTCTTTTACCCAAGATCTTTTCGAAAACCCTTGACAGGCAAGGGAGCAGCGAAATTGGACGTAGATCTTTAGGTGTGATGGCCGAGGCTGAAGGTGTGGACCTCTTGCGGATTGGCACTTGAATAGCCCTCTTCCACATATGTGGAAAAGAGCCCTGCGCCAAAATCAGATTATAGAGTTCCACCAGCCTGAACTTAGGCTGTCTGTGGACTCTCTGATCATCTCACAGATGATCCTATCGTGTCCAGGAGCTGATCCTTTGCAGGAACTAAGCATCGAACTTAGCTCCTCAAGGGAGATAGGGTGACTAATTACTCTGTCTGGGCCAGGTGAATGGACCGTGATGTAATTAAGGACCGGCCTTTTGTCAGCAAGTTGCTCGGGAGAAAAATGCGAGTCCGACGAATAGTTAGTCCAGAATAGAGCTAAGTCTTCGGCAATATGCATGGAGTAAGTGAAGATTCCGAGAGAGGTGGTTAAGTTTGGAAGCAGGTGACTGGGCCTGCTACCGAAGATAGATTTAACCTTTCTCCAAGCATCGGCTAGATTAGAGCTGGGATCGATGGAGAGAGCAAAAGAGTTCCCGTTTTCTCTTTTTGCAGCTTTAATCATTTTTTAGTAGAAGCCGCCTGTCGACGGTACGTGGCTAGGTTGGTATCCGTCGGGTGCCTGTAAAAGTTTTTCCAAGCTCTGTTCTTTAGTTTTATTGAGTTGGTGATATCCTGATTCATCCATCGTGGTTGAGTACGAGGAGTGGGGTTAGAGATGGGGATTAAGGTAGCTGCTGCAATGCGAAAGATCCTGACAAGACGTGCTGCCTCCTGATCCACATTGCCGGATACCGGGTAACTCACCGCCGTTTCATCCATGGTTGCCCTGTACCTTTCCCAGTCGGCGCGTGAGGTGACGTACCTGATGGTTGGTGTAAAGTTAGCCAAGCCTCTAGTCGATCTAACGATGACAGGTGGTCACTGCCTTCTGGGTTGGTATGGAGTTCCCATGATAAATAAGGTGCGAGCCTGGAGGGGGCAAGTGTCAAGTCGATGACTGTCAAGGAAGATCTGGCCGAGACGAGTGTGGGCGAGCCTTCGTTGAGGAGGACAAGGGATGCGTCCTCAATCAAATCCGCCACCAACCTCCCCCTGCTATCCCAACGCCCCCCCCCCCCCCCCAAGGGGACTGTGAGCGTTGAAATCGCCACCATAAATGGTGTTCTCGGGAAGTTGTTCTGACAGATTGGACAGGTCAAAGTCAGCGGAGGGTCAGATCTAATCGTGACAGCACAGGGCTGAATGTCGACACTTAGCTCCACCTGTTCGTAGACTATAGAGCTGTGGACCAGGATAGCAACGCCGCCATTTCTGGTGTCTCTGTGAGTGTTGTAACCAATATAGGAGTAGGGTCCGAACCTAAGAGGTTCTTCGGCTGGAAGAATAATGGTTTCCTGCAACAGTAGGATGTGGGGTTGGTATCGGGCGACAAGGATACCTAGGTGTGGACGATTGGAATAGAGGTCTCTGATGTTCCACTGAAGGATACAGAGGTTACGGAAGAGGTGGAAGGGAGGTGGAGACAACGATTGTTCAGCTGGGAATCTAAAGAATTTCTGAAGGCTCTGAAGAGCCGTCGGAGAGAACGTGTGTATCCATTTCGCTGTTGGGTGGCGATTGGATAGTTGTTAGTTTCGTAATTTTGTTACATTTAGCGATCTTTACAAAGGCAGTGCGAGATCCAGGTGTTAAACCTTGGATTATCGCATTAATGGGTATTTGCTTTGTTGGTGTGCTAAGTGGTGGTTTAATGGTTTTTGGAGGTCGTAGCGGTGTATAGTATGTGGGTTTCAGTGCGGGAGGAAATAGTGGTAGCTGATTGTTTATTTGGTATGATAGTGTGGGAGCCGGTGGGTGCGGTGATAGGTATGGTGCTTGGTGAGATTTGACTGGCGATTAGTAGTAGTAGTGGGCGGAATGTGGGTTAGAGTGTTACCGGGAGAGGGTAAGTGGGAGCTGGAGGGAAGGGGTTAGAGAGAGTGGATGGTTTGTTCGTTGGATTGAGTTGTTGGCTCCTAAACCACTCATTCAATTGCGATAGAACTTTGGTGATTTGTTGAGGGTACGCCCTCGATGGTTTCTGCGTTACCAAAATTATTTAACAGTTGGTGGTTCGCGAGTTATTTCAACATTTGAGTGTTTTTCATATGATTTAGCGGCAGTTCGTTTTTGGTGTATTAGTTATGCCTATTCCTATTACTAAATGGTATAAGAGGATAGTGGGTGGAAGATGGAATATGGAGGATGGAAGATGGAGGATGGTGGATAGAGGATGGAGGATGGATGATGGAGTTATTTCAACATTTGAGTGTTTTTCATATGATTTAGCGGCAGTTCGTTTTCGGTGTATTAGTTATGCCTATTCCTATTACTAAATGGTATAAGAGGATAGTGGATGGAAGATGGAATATGGAGGATGGAAGATGGAGGATGGTGGATAGAGAATGGAGGATGGATGATGGAGTTTGGGGGATGGTAGATGGAGGATGGTGGATAGAGGATGGTGGATGGAGGATGGAGGATGGTGGATAGAGGAGGGAGGATGGAGGATGGTGGATAGAGGATGGAGGATGGAAGATGGAGGATGGTGGATAGAGGATGGTGGATGGATGATGGAGGTTGGGGGATGGTAGATGGAGAATGGTGGATGGAGGATGGTTCGTACTTAATTTTATGATCAGGGGCTGAGAAAACAAATAATTTTTTCTAACGCAGAAACCATCGAGGGCGTACCCTCAACAAATCACCAAAGTTTCATCGCAATTGAATGAGTGGTTTAGGAGCCTATACAGGACAAACAGACAAACAGCGTGAACAACGGGAGAAACAGGAGCAATGGATAAACGGGAGAAACGGTGAGAAGGACGAGATCAACAGGAGCAACGGGAGTAACAGGGGCGATAGAACAACGTGAGCGTAGCCGCGGTACGCGGCTAGTATAATATATATATTTATGAACCGCCCCTCTCTTTGAAAATTCCTGGATCCACCGCTGACTTTTCGTAGTTTCGGCTTACAGGGAACGGTTCAATTTATTGACCCGATTCGTCGTTGTATGCGACGATTGATATCGCACGGGTGTACGGTTTCAACCGAACACCTACGGTCGCATGCAGGCGGATGTAATTACCATATATCTGCACAGAAACTTAGTAAAGTTATTTTACCACATACACATCATATTTCGAGAGAGAACAAAACCAGGCGGATGTAGTTACCATATATCTGCACAGAAACTTTGTGAAGTTATTTTACCACATATACATACATACATCACATTTCGAGAGAGAACAAAACCGATAAGAACCCTTCACCAATCGTCTTGCTCCCGCTTTGCCCATGCAATTATTAAAAAAACACGAACACATTGCAATATGAAAATACAAGTTTTCCGGGTTCAATACTGTTCTTATTTATTTTTGCGTACGCAAAATAAATAAGAACAGTATTGAACCCGGAAAACTTGTATTTTCATTTCAACATGTACTGTGAAAACATTCACCAAAAAAAAAAAACATTGCAATATTTCTGGTTTTCTCTCACTATCTCTAACCCTTTATGCCATAGACCATCTCCACACATGCTTTTTTTATGTAAACAAACAGCAAACCCACTCTGTCAAAAGCAGTTTCGTTTCTTCTTCATTTCTCTCAACCCATTTCATTTCCTTATATTCTTATTCGTAGGTCGCATGCATATTGGACTCTTGTTGGAAGAAAATTGTAAACAAATCGTATCGTGTGTACTGTTCATAAATCGTTGGACAGATATCGCGACAACATGAGTCGGTAACACTGTTGTATGTGTGTTTGCCGTGTTTAACGGTGACGAGTGATCGTCGAAGATATCACAACCTCAACTGTACTTTATTCTCGAAGAATTGCGATTTTTAACACACCCGAGGAATTTTCGTCAAGAAAATTATCTGCCACTTGAGGGAGTTTTGCTCCATGATTGCTTTGAAGACATTCAGTTTGGTTTTTCCATAGAGTTCTCTAGATAGCAATACAAGTTTTTGTAACCGCTATAAGATGTCGCCCTACTGCTCATTAATCTAATTTGGTCCTAGATCGAGTTCTCTCGTATCTTACAGTTTTCCTTATAGTATGAACGTAGAAAATAATAGCCTATTAATTTTCATTGTAAGTGAATTATAGCTGTACCTTCTTTGTAAAATAGATAATATATACTCTCATTTCAGTTTAGTGCTGTTTTGGTAGCTACCATTTGTATTCAATTCGTTATATGCGGGTGGTCATTGGCCATGCGAGAAACTTTGCCATCATCTGTAGAAATATATGTAGATGATTCATTTGTGGAGTTTCTAGAAAAGCGAGCAAAAGCTGACAATCTTCATATTTGGAATCGCATGCAATCCCAGGTAACCTGTACATAATGTTCAATTTGATTAATTAATCAATCTAATCTTATATTGTTATACAAAATTTATTTGCCTTTTCAGCTTCAGTGTTGTGGTGTAGATGGTCCTTTAGATTATAGGAGATTGGCTATACCATGGACTTGTTGTTCCCGACCAGAAAATCCTTTTGAATCGGTTTGTAAAACGCATTATCAGCGAGGATGTCTGTCAGTATTGACGGAACAAATACGAAATAGATTGCTTTATGCATGTATTATAGCAATTGGCATCGCAATATTGCAGGTAATTTGCATATAAGTTAACAAAATATAATCTTTAACGGAAATATTCTTTAGAGTATTGGTGTCTTTTGTGCACTGCAACTTGGGCATTTGCTTGGAAAAGCTGAGACTCAAGAAGACATAACTTCCGTTGCAAAACGTCAACACGAACTTCTGCCATTATCAATATACGACAAAGGTCGACGAGATCTAGCCTCTCCAACGCCTGCATCACCGATCGCTCCAGGCCACCGCCTATTGAAGACTGCTCCACCACCGCCACCACCATCAATGCCGAAATGACAAACGATTAGTTTTTAGAATGAAATAAGCAATAATTAAGATTTGCCCATAGTTCTGATAGGTAAAATGAAAAAAGTGATAATGTTATGACGCATGAATGGGCAGAGAATTTAATTTATTAACAATTTGGAACCTCTTTACTGTATTTTATATTTTTAAGAGCATAGTAGATTCTATTTAAATACTAATTCAAATATTCCATTGTGAAAATAGAAAATTAGCTGTTATAAAAAATAAGTAGCATTAGTCTCTGGACCAACCGAAATTTGGTGAAAAATTTGGAATTAGTTTTCCTTGAAATGGCAGTTACTTACCCTAACTATAGAGAAATGTAATTGTGACGGCATTTTGACGACCATTAATAATAGCGACTATTGAAGCAGACAGAACTGATACAATTGACTATCTTTGAGTTTCCAAGAAACAAATTAAAAATTTTATATTCTAGATACAATTCGTAAAGATGATAAATTTAATACGAAGTTTGCGCAACAAATAACGATGGCTCACAGAAAAAATATTATATTATGTTAGCTTTATCTTATTATTTATGTTTAGCTTTATGCTGATTTGATTTGCTGCTCCTTTCACTTATTTATCACTTGCTTTAAATCATGATCTACGTGCGTACAAAATGTAAGTTCCAGGTCATTTTATAGAAACAATGCACAAAAAAGCTTACTAAAAGCATAGCACAAATTTAAACTCACAGTAAACAAAAACAATTATTTAATCTACGAACAAGCATGCGACCAAGTATCATTTCTTTAAGAGGAAAATGTTTTTATTTTAACAATTAATATTTTCGTAAGTTATAAGTGTTATTATAAAAAAGAAAATACGTACAATGTTGATGTAAGTTCGCACAGCGCACATCCCCAGTCTGCAATATATTTTAATATAAGGTAAATTTGTTATTAGCTATTTCTTAAAAAAATTATTGTAGTGTGTATTTATAACTATTTAAAGATAAAATTATTTGAACAGATTGTAGTTTCAACAAAACCCAGTCATACAGACGACCGTATGACGACATAGCACGTTAATTTAAAAAAAGTACTAATCTTATGAACTCTTCTTCTACATTTTACTAAATAATTGGTTCGATTTGGCTATATATAGAAAGCTCTTGGATTGTCAGGTCATCACAAAATCAACAAAATTTTAAAACTGGTGATAATTAAAGTAAATTGAGCCATTGTGGGTATAACATATGAAAAGCCTTCACTTATCATTGTCATCAATGGCGCGAGAGGCTAAATCGAGCCTCGGCCTCCAGAATACACAGTCTCCAGTTACCTTAATCCAGCGACAACGTTCTTCACTTTTAAGAACTTAGTAGTACGTGTCGATTGAGTTCCCAATAATATAAGTGGCTTTACTAGAGGTGTATTAACATGTACCTTGCTTTTCAAAATCCGCCTGGCAATACTTCTGTCATCCATGCACTCGACGTGGCTTTTCCATTGCAATTTTCGGAGTTTTACGAAGACTGATGCTGCCGGTTCATCGTGCAGGTTGTACAGCTTGCTGTTGTGTCAAATTCATCAGTCTTAACCTTTCCTGATCCTAGGATTCGTTGTTGAATTCTTCGCTCAAAAGCGTCTATTGATTTTTCGGACGCTCGAGTCATTGTCCATGTTTCTTATCCATATTGGAGCCTGGGCCTCATTATTGCCTTCTAGATGCGAAATTTATTCATTATGCGTACTTTCTTTGATTTAAATATCGGAAGCTCCGCATAATAGATCTTGTTGGCATTAGTTATTCGCTGCTGAATTTCGTCTTTTTCTTTACCGTCCTTAACTAGCTGTACTCTTAAGTAAATGAAAGCGTCCACATTCTCTAATGCTGTTATGAGACTGGCTATTTTTGCGGCTTTAAAACGGCTAGAAAACCCAAATGGAGAGGGATAGAGACTTTTACATACAATTTAGACATTGGTGTGAGAGAGACAGTCCGAATAGCAAAACTATGAGTAACTGTCAAAAAACAATCCATAACTGCAACAAAGCACATTCGAGCAGTTAATCCAAGAAAAATCCACTGGCGGCTAGATTTTCCAGCCGCTACAGGCTTGTTTTTGACAGTTCGGTACGTATAAATTATGGAAAGTGCCATGTGATGTTATGAAACGCGCCAGAACCGGTATTTTTCTTAACAAACCAGTTGTTAATTTCGTTTACTAGATGCCGCTAACGTCGGAAAGAGCGGTATCTCTTTCTTTTAATGTTGTTCGCCTTGTCGCACGATTGGCTATTATTAGGTCTGTTCTTTTTGGTTACACCTTCTACACTTTTCTGCACTACTCTTGAGCGGGTGCAGAGAGGTGAAGAGGATGAATGAAGAAAGAACAAACCTATTAGGTTTGTTCTTTTTTCATTCACCCTCTTCACCTCTCTGCACTCACTCAAGAGTTAGTGTAGAAAAGTGTAGAAGGTGTAGCCAAAAAGAACAGACCTATTGTACTTTTTTCTAGCGAGGAAAATAGCCAGTGTCATAACAGCATAAGTTGTAGTCTCCTATCGTCATGTGTCTGATTGGCGTCCTCTTTCTCGTTTGGGTCATGAGTTTCGCTCTTTGCTCGTTGATCAGTAACCCGACTTCCTTAACTGATGACTCAAAGTCCATAAGCGTCTCCCTAGCATTCATTGACTGTAGATCGTGCCACATATATGTTGTCGGCGTATGCTACTGTTTGGGTGGATATAGGTAAATAGCAGTATTCCCGTCAGGGCCGTCCTAAGATATTCGGCGCCCGTGGGCTACTAAAAATAATGCGCCCCTCGTCATAAGAATATACAATTTTGATGGCTAGTGGAAGCGGCAAACACAAAATATAAAAGTGACAGAACTAGAAAAAGTCAATTTATTATCATTAATTATAATAAACAAAAACATAAAATTCATACAAAATTTAAAAAAAAACGATATGAACAAAAACAAACTGGGTTGTAGGTGTTGCGCCTATTTTATTTATAACAGGTTAATTGGTTATTTCTGTAATGAATAAAAATAACTAATAACTATTAGGTGTACAAGTAAGTTCTCGTCGTTTTTTTTTTTTTCAAAATTTAAGCCTTTATTGTGGGAAATTGGTTACATAAAAATTGTCCATCCAATATTGTCCATCGCTAGCCACAATCTTCGCCCATCTTTCTGGCAGCATACGAATTCCGCGTTGAAAAAACTCCACGTCCTTTGAGGCGATCCACGAGTCGACCCAATTTTTGGCATCTTCGAAAGAACGCAAGTGCTGCTCAGCTAGGCCATGCGTCATCGATCGGAATAGGTGGTAGTCGGAAGGGGCGATGTCTGGAGAATACGGCGGGTGGGGTAGGACGTCCCATATCAGTGTTTCTAGGTAGGTTTTCACAACCTGAGCAACATGTGGCCGAGCGTTGTCATGTAGCAAAATAACTTTGTCGTGTCTCTGCTCATATAGAGGCCGTTTTCTTTCAATGCTCAGCTCAAACACATTAGTTGTATTCGATAAAGAGGTCCTGTGATGGTTTCACTCGTTTGCAGCAGCTCATAATACACCACGCCGAGCTAGTCCCACCAAATAAATACACCTTGGAACCATGGATATTCGGCTTTGCCGTCGATGTTGATGCATTGCCAGGGTATCCCCACTATTTTTGGCGCTTCGGGTTGTCGTAGTGTATCCACTTTTCATCGCAAGTCACGATACGATGCAAAAACCTTTCCTGTTCTGCCGTTGGAGCAGCTGTTCGCACATGAAACGCCGTTCGACGTCTCTTGGCTTCAATTCGTACGGCACCTAATTTCCTTGTTTTTCCACCATTCCCACGGCTTTCAGACGAAGTGCAATGGCTTGTTGAGTCACGTCCAATGAATCAGCAAGATTTTGTTGCGATTGGCATGCATCTTCGTCCAGCAATGCCTCCAATTCTGCGTCTTCGAAATTTTTTGGCCGGCCGGAACGCTCCTTGTTTTCCACGCCGAAATCACCCATTTTGTAGCGATAAAATCATTCGCGACACGTTGATTCACTAATAGAAGACTCACCATAAGTTTCTGTAATTATTCGACGTGCCTCAGCCGCAGATTTTTTAGAATTTTAAAAGAAAAGCAAAACTTCCCGCAAATGACGCTATTTGGCTCAAACTTCGACATTTTCACGGACAAAAAAACAAATGACGCCGATACAACTTGACAAATGTAATGATGGGGCGTTTTTGCCAGATGACTAATCTTGACATATTATGTTTCTAAGCCGCCATTGTTTACCAGTATTTTGTGTCTATAGGAAAACGCCGGGAACTTACTTGTACCCCAATAAAAAATACTTTATTATTAAAATAATAAAGTATCAAGAAAAATTGTCGCCCCAAAAAGGCTTGCGCCCCGGGGCTCTAGCCCATTTAGCCCTGTGGTTAGGGTGGCTTTGATTCCCGTGGCGTCTATTGGAATTTTTTGACACTATATTCCACCGCTGGCAGGCGAGACCATTCTTTGGGAACGGGGGTTTGCACGGCGCATTCTTCAAGCGAAACATAAATTTTAACATGTAGGGGAGAGTGCTGTACCTTGGAACGAAAATCACTTTTTATTTTTTTATGCAAAATGTACTATATGTAACGCGATGAAAATTTGAGGGGATAACATTGACCCACTTAGATTAGAAATAGGGGTTGGTATGGTTAACCTCTGTCACTGCAGCCACAGTTGGGCTTATTGTGACGTCCCCCCGGTTTGACTATGATTCCTCTTCGATCCCTGCGCTTTCAATAAAGCCTAGTATTTTGCGAAAAGGAATGGTCAGGAATTCCGATGGGTTCATGAAACCTTGACCGAAGTGACGAAGCCTTTTGCGAGTTAAGCCCTCACATTCACAGAGGATATGCTCTGGTGTTTCGTCTTCGTCATTGCATATTCTGCAAATTTTAGTCTCAGAGAGACCAATCCTATTGAGATGCTTCCTCATGTGACAATGTCCAGTCAGAGCTCCCACTAGGGTTCGGTTCTGATATCTGCTTAATTTTAGATAATCAGATGTTCTTTTTGCCGAGTGTTTTGTCATAAAAAGCTTTGAGTGCCTGTTGCCCAGTGCCAAGTCCCAGTGAATGGCACTTTGCGATTTTTGCCACATTCGGATGCTCATTCTGGCTGTGCTTCATGGTATCCCACAGAATGGATATGGTCCCATGAAGTCAGCTTCTGAACCTTTCCTAGCCATTAAGTCGGCCATTTCATTACCTTCATAGCCGCTGTGTCCCGGAATCCAAATGAGACTAACTCTGTTCTTATTTCCGAGTTCAATCAGGCATTGGAGGCAATTCCAAACAAGTTTGGAGTAGATTTGAACGGACTGAAGTGCCATTATTGCAGCCTTGCTGTCCGAGAGAATATGTATTTGTTGGTTTTTGTAGCCCCGTCTGATATTTTCTCTAATGCATATTTAAATAGCATGAGTCTTCGCCTGAAAAACAGTGGATGTTATGTGCATGCTACAATAGAATTTGAAATTTGGGCGCACTCCATAAACTCCTGCTCCTACACCTTGATCCGTTTTAGATCCGTCTGTGTACCAGATTATGGATCCTGGTTTTGGAGTGCGTTTGTTTGTGGCCCAATCCTCGCTTTCAGGTAGGACAACTTTGAATGGCTTTGTGAAATTAAATTTCGGTACCATTGAATCAGAAAGAGGTATCGCTAGTATCGGGTCCTTGTTGAGTTCCGCGGAAAGAGTTGGGCAAGCTGTTTTGCGCTCTGACTCGTCCTCCGAGCTCAAAAGTTTGTAATTGTTTGTAATTGACCCACTTACTTATAATACTTTTTTTTTCAGCGACCAATATCATTCCAAATTTGAAAAAAAAAATTGAAATTTCAGAAAAACAGCACTAGTTGTACCTTGGAACGCTTGCAAATTAGTTAAAAATAAAGAAAATACTAACTTGGAAAATGTTAAAAGAGATATTTATTAAACATAATTAAAAAAGTTCATCATAAAATAGTAAAATAATATAAAATATGTTAAAATGAATAACTATGTAGTACATAAGTAATTTATTTAACATTGAATTTATGGAATGGAAAATTAAAACACTTTAGCTCTTTGGTGCGGCCGTGTTATTTGCTCGCTCCCTTTTTAAATTGAACACCTTACAAGCTTCCTCATACGACATTCGTTTTGAAGGACTACTTGCATTTATAGCTTCAACGGCTTTTTCCATATTTTTAGCATCGATGTGCACCTTACGAATCCCATTCTTACTGCGAGGAATTTTCTGAAAACAAAAAAAAAACACTGTTGTCAGTCAAAGTTATCCTTAAAACGTTAGTTTTGTGCTAAAATGTATCAGGATTGCTATTTTATGCCATTCCAAGGTACAACACGTGTGACGTTCCAAGGTACAACATGGTCCATTAATTGAATAAAAGCTATTTTTTTAAACCTCCTAATTATTTTACAATCAGATGTTATAGTAAAGAGATAATACATACCTTATTGATAATAAACCTGCATATATATTTGTATACCACTACAACACAATAGTTTAATTATTAAACAAACTTAGTTCAAAAAATTACTCACACTAACCTCAAAACGCAAATATCAACAAAAACGCAAAATAACCGACAAAGTAAAGTGATAACAAGACAGGTTGTCTTGATATCAGCTGTTGTAAATGTAGTTCTTGATTCACACACCAGAATGCTCTTTTTAAACACAAAATTAACAAAGTTCCAAGGTACAACCATTCCAAGGTACAGCACCCTCCCCTACTCCTTGAACTCTGCGTGCTCGCGTAAATACACACCATTCGGCAAGTTAATCGGCTTTCCGGAATAGCACAAAAAAACACGTAACCCACTGGTAGTTTTTTTGTGAACATAAATTACTATACTTGCTATGGAAATTTAGTAAAACTCAGTAAATAAACCAAAAAAACATGAACATGATGAACGTGTTACGTGTAACATATTCGCGCTCTCAAATCTCTCTTTTTTTAATGCCAATTGCTTTCTTAAAAAACTTTGAAAATGCCACTATTTCATTATGGATTTTAACAGTAAAATTTTTTAGAAAGTGAATCGTTCATGAGTTTTCAATAATTTAAAATTGGGTAAATCACAGTTTCTTTTTCCCACCGGCTGGTTCCAGAATAAGAGTGAATTTAAAACATACATTTTCTAACCTGCGTTTCACAAAAAAATATGTTATGAGTAATATTTGTTTTTGTGCATTGTTCTTAAAAGCTGAGCAATGAGTTTAGATCGTATTCTTATGGAGTTGGGCTCGTATTACACTACGGAATCATGTAATAGTAATAGCAACTTCTGTGTTTCGCATTTTTTTATATAAAAATTTGAATAGGATTATGTTTTATGTTAATGCTATATTTAAAAGCCATTTTAGCTGTCCTGTACCTTAGGTATTAAATTTTGATAATTCGAAAAATTTAACTTTAAAATTTATGTGTCAGGACAGAATACGGCACAAGAAATTTATGAAATAAAAATCGAACCATATCACTACAAAGTATATTTGAATTTGTTTAGGACAAAATATATGTATGTACATATATGGATCAAATAGTGGAAAAGTAAATGCAGGATACTATAACAAATAAAATTATAAGACGTTCACGTATTTATAGTATAAAGATCATACAAAAATATTGATTAAAGAAATCGAACCCCACCGCACAGATACCATCCCACCATACAATCAATTTGTCTTTTGACTTATACATAGCAATTTATAGCCGGCATATATTACATTTTCTATCAAGTTCGAATGTGTCGACTATATCAAAAAAGAATATGCGCAGCTTGATCCAATTAAAAAGTTGTCCGACTGAAATATCCATTTACAAATAATAATTTGCAACATTTAATTTGAAGGAATTTTTCACTGAGTTGAAACCGTTTTCAAGATTTCAAAATTTTATTGTCGAAATCTAAAAGTGCAAATGAGCAATAATATAAAAATTTCTCTTAATAATTACTGAATGAACTCTCCAAACTACAGCATTATTTCTAACTAATGATGTTTTTTATGATACAGGAAGTTCTGTCTTTAATTACATATAACCCTGAAGCAGGGACCAATAATTCACCATTCGGCGAATATCGAATACTCGCAATAATAACCGATAATATGTTGTAAGCCGAGGCTAAGCATTGGTGTGCTTGTTAAAAGGCGAGATGCATGAAGATGAGATGTGAAATGGCAAACGTGTCATATTCACTATACCTATAACACTTTCGTGTCCGACGCGAATCCGTGATCCGTCGCATTTTCGGGTTAAAGACCGGTAAACAAGAACCAAGGAATTTATGTTCCTATCTAAAAAGCAAGATGAAATACTGAAATATTGTAGTTGCAGATAAAGCACAATACGGAGTGGCGTTTTTACGGACTATCGTATGTTACTACTCGAACGAAATGAACAATAATTCCCACTCCATTGAAGAATCAACATGTATGAAAATTCCAGATTAAAGCGTTCTGAAGTTTTTGGCCAATAGTCGTGGACACGTGTTGTAATGACTTTTTGGGTGGGCCCTAGCCGAAGGAGTAGAGGCTGACTAATATGCCTGAACTTAGTGTTAACTTAAACTTAAATTGTACAAAATGTGAACTTCGTGACTAAATGATGTCTTGAGTTAAAGTGAGTTCCGTAAATTGAGTGAAGAGATTATTAAAGGATTTTTGTATGGCAGTCACATCCATTTTTTTTTCATATACACCCCTTAACTGCAACTACTGAAAAATTTATGTATAAAAAATTTCAATGTCGTAGCTTAAAGGGGTTAGTCACTTGAAAAAAAAAATTTTAAATTCGGAGAGAAAATCATTGAAAAAAAAAGAAACTAAACGATTTTATTTTTTTCACTCTCCTGCATAATTTTTTTCCACATTTTTTTCAATATTCGTCCCTTTTTCTTAAAAATGATAACAGATGTCAAGATGATTTTTTTGTTTAAAGATAACAACACTGTCTAAACACTGAAAACAAATTTCAAACTTTCAAAGCTTATAAATCAATTAGTTTTTAATATTGCTGAAATTCCGTTATTTGGTAACCTTTAATTTACTAAAATTATAAGTGGGTCCTGAGAAAAAGATACATCATTTTGTATGGAAAATCGGCAAGTCACTAACCTCTTGAAACGTTTATTTGTGACGTTAATTATGTCACAAACGTGTGTCTTTCAAACCTTACCTTACCTTTATCAAACTCAGATCTTCTAAATTGTCGAAGGTAAGACCACTTCAAACGCCTCCTTGCAACCGCCTGACATTTATTAATTTTTATTTAGTTATTAAATTAATTTTAATTCACTTTAAGCGACGTTTTAAAGTAAAATACTTAAATTACTCGTACGCATTCTTAATTTTATATGAAAATAACGTTCAGCTTCTGTCTATCTTGGTAGGCCCGCAATTTCTCACCGGAGCACGATATATTTGCCAAAAAAATTTTCATTGTGTCAGTTACATGTCCCATTATTGCCAGTGATATGGCGAAAAGGTTGTCAGCAAACTGCATGTATATTTTCACCCGAGGTCATGGGTGTGTATTCCAGCAACAAATTTACCAGTTAGCTCCGCCTTATCATTAACCATAAAGGCCGTAACACAATAAAAGCAAAAAGCAGCGGCAGCGACAGAAGCGTCGACAGTTCTGCTTTTGCTTAATGAATAATATGCCACTGAAAGTAGAAGCTGGGTAAAATTTGGCCATGCCAACTGTCAACAGTCATAAGTATTTTAGACTCTTGTTTGAGCGGACGAAAATATTTTGTTTCCGTTGATTTTTCTAAGCTTATAGTTTAAAATTATCGTTAAATACGAGTATATGGAAGCAATTTTGACAACTTTAACATTTCCATTGCTGACAACATTCTCAATTCTTGAGGATTTTATGTTGGTAGTACTGAAGCAGAAGCAGAATTTTAGAATTTAGAACGAAAAAGCAGCACTGTTTTCGTCTCTGCTTCTGCCTCTGCTTTCATTTAAATAAGCGCCATATGATCAAGTGCTTTCTAAAAAAATTCTGCTTCTGCCGCTGCTTTCTGCTGTTATTGTGTCACGGCCTTAATGGTGCATTTACACTCAGCGTTTGAGGCGAGCCTCTATCCCCACCAATAAATCACCCAATCAGATGGCTTGTGGAGTCGCAAGAGTCTAACATTCTTCAACTTTTCTCCGACGCACGCTTTCATATGTGTACACACATACAATGAACTATGGCAGCACACAATTCGCAGCTCATCGTATTTCTGTCGTTTCGCACTCATAGGCATGTTGCGCCGCAGAGGCATTTTGAGTGTAAATTGCTTTCAACACAGCAAAGAACACAGCCGACGAAAACTGGTTTGCAATGGCCTGATGGGGGTAGAGGCTCGCCTCGAGGCGAGCCTCAAGGGTGAGTGTAAACGCACCATAAATCGTTTATGCTGTTATGACACTGGTTATTTTTCAAGCTTAAAAAAAGCGCAGGAAAAACCAATCATGCGACAAGGCGAACAACATTAAAAGAAAGAGATACCGCTCTTTCTGACGCTAGCGGCATCTAGTAAACGAAATTAACAACTGGTTTGTTAAGAAAAATACTGGTTCTAGCGCGTTTTTAACATAACATGACACTTTCCATAATTTAAATGTACCGAACTGTCAAAAAAAAACGTGTAGCGGCTGGAAATCAAGCTCCCAGTGGTTGTTTCTTGACTTGAACTGCTAGAATGTTGCGAAACAATGCTCGCCGGTGCTATGTTGCCGCTTTTTTTTATACAGTCACTGATACTTTAGCTGTTCGGACTGTCTCTCTCACACCAATGTCTAAATTGTATGTTAAATTTTCTATCTCTCTCCATTTGGTTTTTCTAGCCGCTTTAATGCGCCAAAAATAACCAGTGTCATAACAGCATAAGGACTTTATTTTCCAGCCGCTACAGAATTGTTTTCGACAGTTCGTGATGTATAAATTATGGAAAGTGTCATGTTATATTAGGTCTGTTCTTTTTGGCTACACCTTCTACTCTTTTCTACACTAACTTTTGAGTGAGTGCAGAGAGGTGAAGAGGGTGCATGAAAAAAGAACAAACCTAATAGGTTTGTTCTTTTTTCATTCATCCTCTTCACCTCTCTGCAGCCGCTCAAGAGTTAGTGCAGAAAAGTGTAGAAGGTGTAGCCAAAAAGAACAGACCTATTAATGCTGTTATGACACTGGCTATTTTCTCGCTAGAAAAAAGTACAATAATAGCCAATCGTGCGACAAGGCGAACAACAATAAAAAGACAGAGATACCGCTCTTTCCGACGCTAGCGGCATCTAGTAAACGAAATTAACAACTGGTTTGTTAAGAAAAATACCGTTTCTGGTGCGTTTCATATCATAACATGGCACTTTCCATAATTTACACTTACCGAACTGTCAAAAACAAGTCTGTAGCGGCTTGAAAATCTAGCCGCCAGTAGATTTTTCTTGGATTAACTGCTAGAATGTTGCGAAACACTGCTCGAATGCGCTTTGTTGCAGCTTTTTTTTGACAGTTATGGATAGTTTTTTGACAGTTACCCATAGTTTGCTGTTCGGACTGTCTCTCTCACACCAATGTCTTTATTGTATTGTTGCGAGCTAGGGGTTCGCCGGGATTTCAAGTAAAACACAATTCGGTTAAAATAAAAATAAGTGATTATTTATTAATCGCACTTTAAATTCTATTCGCACAATAATTCGCACTGTATGGCAGTACCGCCCGCTTATACCATATATCGCTTAACTCGTTCACTTTCGTTCTCTCTCAACACGGTCGCGTATACTCGCTGGCTGTCGCAGTCGCGTAATCAAAATTACTGTGTCTTCGCTGAGAGCTTCACCTGCTTATATACTAGGCGGTTGCAGTCTAGGATGTACTTGCATGTTCACCGCTGATGTGGATGTTTCTCGAAGGCTTTAGAGCTTTCGATTTTGATCTTCGATTTCGATGGTTCATGTACAGGGTTCTAGTACATTGGAGAGCATTCGATAAAGAAGGGAGATCGAATCGTGTTGTCTCGCCTTATCTTCAGCTAGGTTTCTGATTGGGTTATTTTGCAACTAGGTATTCGGTTGTTGTTGTTTTCATTATGTGAAACGATCGAGTTGCACGGTTGCCAGGCTTACATGTAACAGTATGTTAAAGTCTCTATCCCTCTCCATTTGGATTGTCTAGCCGCTTTAAAGCCGCAAAAATAGCCTGTGTCATAACAGCATCATGCTGCTATGACACTGGCTATTTTCTCGCTAGTTTCAAGTGCAATAAAAGTCAATCGAACGACAAGGCGACCAATATAGAGAGAAAGAGATTACCGCTAAAAAATACCCTTGCTGATGCTACCGGCATCTAGTAGACGAAATTAACAACTGATTTGTTATAAAAAATACTGATCTTAGCGCGTTTCATAACATAACATGACACTTTCTATAATTTATACATAACGAACTGTCAAAAACAAGTCTGTAGCGGCTGGAAAATCTAGCCGCCAGCGGATTTTTCTTGGATTAACTGCTAGAATGTTGCGAAACACTGCTCGAATGCGCTTTGTTGCCGCTTTTTTTTTTGACAGTTATGGATTGTTTTTTGACAGTTACCCATAGTTTGCTGTTCGGACTGTCTCTCTCACACCAATGTCTAAATTGTATGTTAAAGTCTCTATCCCTCTCCATTTGGATTGTCTAGCCGCTTTAAAGCCGCAAAAATAGCCAGTGTCATAACAGCATAAGTCTGTTCTTTTTGCATACACTTTCTACACTAGGTTACACTTTCTACCCTAATGCTGTTCTTTTTGTCGGTGTGACGTCAGAGGTGGCTGTTCTTTTTGTCGAGTGTAGTGTACTCAGTCTACACTTTTCTACACTGGGTCGGGAGGAGGTGTAAGTTTTTCTTCTTTACCATCTGTCAAAATTGATGGCTGTATGCAGATAAAATTGACTTTTTGAATTTATGAAACTACTGTTTTGAATGAATACATTCACATTCAAGAATATTGAATGGCAATAAATTTGCATTGATAGAAGTGAAAGAAGAAAACAAATAAAAAAGTTCGAAATTTTAGCTGTCACGTTTCTACACTAACCCGTTCTTTTAGCGCGATCTACACTCTACACTTTCAGTGTAAGGTGTGTTACACTGAAAGTGTAGGCTACACTAAAGTGCAAAAAGGCAAAAGAACAAACCTATTATGAAACGCGCTAAAACCAGTGTTTTCATAACAAATCAGCTATTAATTTCGTTTACTAGATTCCGCTATCATCGGAGAGGGAATTTTTTATCGGCAATCCCTTTCTCTCAATATCCCTGCAGAAAAATTGGCATGATCAGATCAGCTATTGTTTTGCAATGCCAATGCCTGACCGTTCCATGATTTTATTCACGATATGCAGATTCAACCAGTATGAAATATCAGACCTGACATTTTGGTCTGACTCTTACCATACTAATCATACCTACGTCATAGGTTGCGAGTCGTTTATGAATCACACCTTATTGATACAGTCAAATTTCAGATCTGACACATAAAATCACAATCAGGAATTGGTAGTAATACCTGTGTTATATCTTACGATTACTATATAAACCACAGCTGATTTGTACCTGACCGTTCCATGATTTTATTCACGATATGCACACCCAACCAGTATGAAATATCAGACCTGACATTTTAGTCTGACTCAATCATACCACTTTGGGCCTATCGATAGGCCGAAATCAGGTTTGATTTTGGTATTATTTAAATCAGGCCTTACGACTTTTCCTACAGGGATTGGTCGCCTTGTAGCACAATTGGCTTTTATTGCACTTGTTTTAAATTTGAAATAGCCAGCGTCATAACAGCATAAATGCGGAAAGTGTATGGTATACACTTTTCTGTTATTTTTGGCGAAATGACGTTAGAGACTGCTGTCCTTTTTGTCAGGTGTAGATAGAAAAGTGTGCACTTTTTTATTTCTGTTCGACAGCAAGTAAAAGAAAGTTTACACTACCATTTGTCAAACTTAATGACAGGGACTGCATAAAGGTAAAATCGACTTTTAGCATTTATCGTGTTGAGTAAATACTTGCCAAGGATATTGTACAACAATACATAAGCACTGTCAGAATTTGAAGAATTAAGCTAATAAACACACAGTACACCTGGAAAACAGAATAAACTATCTCTATCGTTTACACATTTCTTTAGTTTAGTAAAAAAAAAGTTTATTCGCTATTTTTCGTGATACTGTTATTTTTTTAAATATGTCAACATCCTTACTAAATAATTAGATTCATCGAGACTATCTTTATTTTCTCTAAGCAAGTTCGTCGTTATTAAAAATTCTTATCCTCGAAAATGTCTAGAATATAAAAGTTGTAATTTAATCTGAAAATATTAAGGCTAACGTTTGGTTTAAATTGTCTTAAGGATAAGGTTTGGTTTGAACTGTCTAAGGTTAAAAAGTTATTAGCATTTAAAGATTAAGATTTTGTGGCTATTTAGTTAAGCCACATTAAAAATCAATTTTCGATTACCGATAGAAATTACACATTACAAAATTTGAAACTATTCATAGATGTATGAGTATTTTAAAACCAATTATTACTTCACATCACACTAAAGTTAACTTAAATAAAAGGAATAGTATCCAATGTATTTCCTGTTCATGTGTTAAACGTTTCGAATTTTACGATAAGAGTTTTAAAACCAATCCTTGAAAGTGAACTGTTTTCTTATAATGTACAATTATTTTATTTTTTCTAATTTTGAAGTAAATTTAATTTAATAAAGAATTAAAAAATAGAATACTTTGCTTCTTTTTTTTTATTTTTTAAAAAATATAATACTTTACTTTTTATTCGCTACAGGATGGTACAGAGTGTTCAGGACGATTGAATGGCTGTTGGGCAACGGGAAGACATGTCCGATAGGCAAAAAAGAAAAATTTGGTTTCACGCGCCAATTATGGTTAAGGAGTATGTCCTAGACATGCTTCGGTACCAAAATCCAACGATCCCACCATGTGACTTCAAGGCGGAAGAGCCAACGGAAGAGGGCCTAATCTTCGTGTTGAGACTGGGGCCAGATGCCGCAAGGAGAACGGCGGGCGACTTCGCAATTGGGGTAGTGACAATCAAATTCTTTGACAAGAACAAGGGTGCTCAGATTGAGTGCGCTCTTTTCGATGTTCCGTGCAAATTAACCTGCAACAAAGTAGGGCAGCCACTGCTAATCTGTGTGCGTTTCACAATGAGGAATTTATCGACGTTGCTCTGATCCAGGCAGGGGCGGAGCTTCCATAGGAGCAAGTGGAGCAACTGCGTCGGGCGTCACATTTATAGGGCGCCACACCTAATGGTCCACCTACCTACGCAATTGTTCGTTCATGTACGAACCTGCAATTATCAAATTCACTGTTTGTAAATTTTGCAATTTTAAAACACGGCATGCTACCTACATATACCTATCCATCCAAATACAAATTAATAACGCGTCGTACTCCCAAACGTTTGTTTTATTCCCTTAAATATGTGATTGCTGTTCGATCTTATCATATAAATACATGTTCCTAGCACCCTCTTCCAAATACATAGTACATACATAAACGATTTTGTATAACCAACATCATTTTCCTTCAGCGATCCGACATGTACATCGTTTTGTTCGATCAAACATGTGCGAATCTATTGACTTACTCTTTGGCGCAAATATTTTATCTGCACCACGGTTCGACATCCAACACGCACGGTACTGTGACCTGTCAACGCTTTTATGCGCGACGGCATGCGTTGTATTTCGCTGAGTGTATATGTATTCATGGTATCTGGCGCAGTTTATAAAAGTGTGCCACAGGAACGAAATGGGTTCTCAGAGGTCCCAGGCGTATGCGAGGTGCCAGTGCTTCAGTTCTTTATGTACATTATTTTTTCATGTAAATTCCGATGGGTTTTTTAATTCTCTCTAGGTATTTTTTTTTTTAAATAAATAGGGAATTTAACTCTCTTTACGTGATCACCACTATACGAATGCAATGAAGAAGTATTATCTAATAATAATTAAACGGCAATACGGGTACAGTTGTTCTAATGTATCGAGAAAATTAAAATATTTAGAATTTTCATGAGTTGAGAGCACGTTTGACTGCACTATTTGGACGGGTGCGGGGGGTGTACACTTTCTTCACTCGCTCGATAGCACGTATAATTTCCTACACTCTGTGAAACTTGATGGCTGCAGCGGATGGAATTGACCATTTGTATTTAGAGAAATACGGTTTTCAATGAATACATGAGAAGAATATGCGCAATGGTAATGATGAAAGGCGCTCGGCATACCGATACTGTACTGGTGCGGTGCCAATGTCTCCTCGGTAATAGTAAAAAAAAATTCTTAATTTTTCTATATTTGATGGAAAATGTGGTGATGTGCATAATATAGCAAATGTCGGAAATGGAAAAATTGATATGGAGACCATCGGGCTGATTGTGGACGGCCTGCTGGTCATTGTATTGCGCGCAAGTAAACGGAATCGAAGATGTTGCTCCTATGAGGGCAGTCATAAGCGCACTATAGCCAGCTAAACATATTCTTATATTTTCTTTTTGCAGAATACTACGAACCAGGCCAATTCGTGCGCATAACTCAAGAGCATCAACGTGAAATGGATACCGAAATGGTAGATGTGACTTCACGGCGCAGTCGTCGAACACACCGCAGTATCCGGCAACATTCGGATAATCAAATCGTCGTGCCACCGACCATGCAGCAAGCTTTTTTCGCGCTGGCAATACATACACGAGACCGATCGGACGACGAGGTGAGGGCTATGTCCATTCCAGAGATAGGAGTGCAGCTTGAACGATTAGAAGTATTATGGTCCGAGATTGAGCAGGAATGGCGTGCGTTGCGAACGATGGTGCATTCAGAAATCGTATTGGAACGCATTGGGAAGGAATATATATGCCATTCTAATATGTATATGATGTTCAAGACTCTGCGAGCACGCCTGATTGCTGCGCAAGCGATGGGTTGGCCAGCTCAAGCTCACGCAACCGGTTCAACGACGCTTTCGGTCGGTACATCCGGTCAAACAATCCAAATTCAGTTGGCTGAGCCAGCCAATATTTCACGTTTCTCGGGGCGAGATGAAGACTGGGCTTATTTTCGAAACGTATTCATCGCAGAAGTGCACAATAATGCACGTTTCAACAATTCACAAAAGTTAAGATACCTGTTGGGCGCAGTTGAAGGGCGTGCTCGCGACATTTTGGGCAATTGGACGCTGGATTGCGGTGAAAGCTATCCTCAGGCATGACAAGGGTTGTGTCATTCATACAGGCGCATTTATGAAAAATGGACTCTTTGCGCCAGATACAGCGACCAACTTGCGCAGCAGTACGGGAGGTATTAGACACTTTCCGAAGTGCTCAACGCCAGCTTCAATTGTTGCTAACGTCAGATCGAATCGCCGAACATTTGCTAATGCATCGCATTGAAGCATTGCTGGACACCGAGAGTTTGTCACAGTGGTCATTGCGTCGGCTTGCAGCTGCATTACCTACATTAAATCAAATGTATGAATTCTTGGAGCTACGTTCCAGCGCATTAATGGGGCTGCTTAGAGAAATTGGTCGTTCAACAGATCAAGGTCAACGAAATGCAGCAACACCAGCGGTTCCCGCCATCGGTTTAGGTAGAGGCGATGAACAAAGACCGAGATGCAGTCTATGCAGTGGTGAACGGCATTGGCCATTCAGATGCACAAAATTTAGAGCATTAGCTCTGTCAGAGCGATGGGCATATGTAAACAAGCAAAATATGTGTGGAAATTGTTTTTCATCCTGACACAAGGCAACTGAATGCAAGGATAGAAAATGTCCCCGGTGCCGATTGCCTCATAACAGCTGCTTGTGTCCAAATAACGATCAGATTAGGAGCCAGTCCATCACGACATGCCGTGCGATCGATATGCCGAGCACTAGCAAGGCTGTTAGCGCTCCGGCTACCACGCAATAGCAATCAGTCATAATTGCTGAGCGCGGTGGCCTCGGGGCGCTCACCACAGAGGACTTGGTGGAAATGTCAGTGGAAGGAAGAAGAAGAATGAACGAGTCAGAATATTTTTGTGCAGCATTACTGGCCACGGCAGCAGTGCGATTGCGAGCACATGGGAGGATATCACAACCATTGCGTGCATTATACGATAGTGGCTCACAGGCAAACATGATTTCCCCCGAGGCACTAAGGACGCTCAAATGGCCAACTCAGCAATGTTGTATACGGTTCAATGGGATTAACGGTGCCAATGGACGGTCACACACACGAAAGGTATGCTGCGAATTGCTCTCCCGTTCTGACGAGCACCCAATGGCTACCATTGAATTAGTGGTAATGCCTGGCCTTGAGGAAATGTGGTTACCGGGATCAACAGTGCCGCCGCACTTCATTCCGGATGACATAAGAAATGAGCTGGCTGATCCAAATTCGGGCACACCAGCTCCATGTAATTTATTATTGGGCGCTGGCGTATGGGCAGTTATCATTTTAGATGGTATTCGCACGGATCAATTGGGGATATCACTGCAACCGTCTCGACTTGGATGGCTGATGTTTGGCGGTGGTGTGCAAATATGTCGGGAACCAGTCTGCGGTTTCGTCAGCAATACACAAGAGGAACGACTACTGGATGATCAATTGCGGGCATTTTGGGAATTGCAAGAAATGTCATCAGCACGGATGCGCACAATGGAGCAGGAGAGGTGTGAGGAAATATTTATGAGCACACACCATCGAATGGCAGACGGACGACATCAAGTGACAATTCCATTGCGCAAAAACACTGAAGAAATAGGATCATCCCGAGCTGTAGCGTGGCATAGATTTCACCAATTAGAGAAGCGATTCGCCCGGGATTCAGAATTGCGAATTCAGTATTTTGGTGCCATCGAAGAATTGCTGCAAAACGACCAAATGCGTTTGGCAGATCGGCCATCACAAGGCTGGTGTTACCATACCACACATCATGCAGTATTGAAAAAATTTCGCATTGTGTTTGACGCATCATGTCGGACCGATCGCGGTATTTCATTGAATGAGGCACAATTGGTCGGCGAAAAGCTACAAGAGGATCTTCCACCGCTTATTATGCGCTTTCGGTGCAATCCAGTGGCAATTACAGCGGATATAAGGAAAATGTATCTGTAAGTAAAAATTCACCCAAGTCAATGGGATTTGCAGCGCATCTTCTGGAGGCCAACGAATTCCAGTGAGGTCAAGGAATATTGGCTGACAGGAGTCACCTTTGGAATGGCATCGGCACCCCATTGCGCTGTTCGAGCCATGATACAGGCAGCAAAGGATCAGCAAGAACAATATCCACATGGCGCAGCAGCAGTTATAAAGGATTTCTACATGGATGACTGCTTGACAGGGGCGCAAGATACGGCAAGGGCGTAGCAGTTGTGTCAGGAAATGAATGAATTATTGAGAGCCTGTGGCTTTGAGCTCGACAAATGGCGATCGAATAAGCCAAATGTAGTTCCAGAACAGGCTGGAGGCCGAATAAAGGATGAGCTCGAATTAAGTGAATTCGGTGACACAACCGTATTGGGATTGCGTTGGGCACCCGAAACCGACGAGCTGATGTTTAAATTCAAGCCAACACCACAGACAGACAGGCAATGTCTAAACGCAAATTGCTGAGCCAAATAGCGCAGCTATTTGATCCAAACGGTTACATTGGCCCAGTCATAATTGTAGTTAAAATGTTAATGCAGAAATTATGGACGGCAAAGATTAAGTGGGATGAGCCAGTGCCGCCAAAAATATACGACGAATGGCAGCAAATTGAACAGCAACTACCGCAAGTGATTGACATCAAACTACCACGTTGGCTGGGACTAAGTAAACAGCGGAACGTTTCATTGCACGGATTTGCTGATGCGTCAGTGTTGGCTTATGGTGCTGCATTATATGCGCGGGTCGAGACAGTCGCCGGTGTCCATTGTACATTGATAGCGTCAAAATCTCGTGTCGCACCAATCAAGACAGCCACAATACCGCGTTTAGAGCTGTGTGCAGCACTGCTGCTGAGCGAATTAGTGGATACATTTCAGCGAACTACAAACACAGCGCATTACAAGACAACGCTATGGACCGACTAACAAATTGTCTTGGCCTGGTTGAACAAGGACGCAGCCACACTTAAAATATTCGTTAACAATAGAGTGCAACGAATCCAACAACTAACAACTGCAGCGGACTGGGGACACGTATCGTCGGGAGATAATCCAGCTGATCTTTTGAGTCGCGGAGCAACGGCAAGCGAATTGAGAAAATCTGAGCCGTGATGGCATGGGCCGCATTGGATGACCAAATCATCAGAACATTGGCCAGATGAGCAAAGGAAACTGTCAGGCAAAGATACAAGTCTGATGCTGAAATAATCAAAGTCCAGTGATGATATAGAAGATACAAAATTGCGACCAATCTTGAAGAGCATCGCTGCCATGAGCATAACGTTGCGTGGTACAGATCTCCTATCGCGGGCGTCTAGTGCAAATCAACTGGCGAGGCTAACAGCATGGATATTTTGCTTCAGCTTCAATGCCTTCTTCCGCTTCAAAGTGCAAGAAGGAGCATCACCAAAAGAGCGTCGTCAAGGAGGACTGAGTAGCGAAGAAGTAATTTCAGCGCAGGAATTTTGGGTGCGCGAAGAGCAGGCTGGCTTTTACAAAAAAGAATTGGAGGCACTACGTCATACGCCGGGTAACGGTGTGGACAGATCAAGCGCGATCTATCAATTCAATCCATTTATTGACGGAAAGGGAATACTTCGTCTCGGTGGACGTTTGGATCGTTCATTATTACCATACGAGCAACGACATCCAGTGCTGCTGCCCGGCCAAACTATTAATTCGACAGGCCCACGAGCGCACTCTACATGGTGGACAGCGCCAGATGACAGCATACCTAAGACAAAAATATTGGATCACAAATCTTCCGCGCGCCATCAAAGTTAATAATCACAGATGTATCGAGTGTACGCGGCAACGGCAGAACAGCATTCAACAAATGATGGGTGAATTGCCATCGGATCGAGTTAGGCCCTGCCGGCCATTCGAACACTCAGGTGTGGACTATGCTGGACCTTTTTTGGTAAAGGATCGAAAAGGTCGGTGCAACATATTTGAGAAAATGCACGAAGCTGTGTTTGTATGTATGGCATCGAAGGCAGTGCATCTGGAACTGGTGGAAGGATTATCGGCGGATGATTTTATCAAGGAGTTCATACGGTTTACAAGCATCCGATGACCATGCAATCAAATGTGGAGTGACAACGGAACAAACTTCAAGTTGGCAGAGAAGGAGTTGGCGATGGCGCTGCGCACCTGGAGGAACACTGACATGGGCAAGAAGCTGCAGGCATTGGGCACACAATGGCGTTTCACAACACCATACGCGCCACATCAAGGGGAACTCTGGGAGGCAGCAGTGAAGTCGATGAAATTCCATTTGCGTCGAGTCGTGGGGGCGCAACGTGTAACAGCTGATGACCTTCGTACGGTGCTATCGCAAATAAGTGCGGTCATGAATTCACGGCGGCTATCAGCATTGTCCAACAACCCAGAAGATATGGAATTTCTGATACCTGCGCATTTTTTGATCGGAGGTCCGATCGTCCAACCTTTTGGCGCAGATATTGCAAATGTCCCCAACAACAAGCTAAAGCATCTTCAGCTTCTACAGAAATCGAGCCAAATGTTGTGGAAGGCATGGCAGCAGGATTATCTGCAGCAACTACAACAGCGCCCGAAATGGAAAAAAGTACTTGAAAATATTATCATCGGGTGCCTGCAACCCACAATGTGGAAAGTGGCTCGAATAGTTGAAGTTTTTTCGGGATCGGATGGTCTAGTGCGAAATGTCCGATTGCAAATGCCATCAGATAAAAAAGGGAAGAAACGACAATTCTTGGAGCGACCAGTACAAAAATTGCGCCTTCTTCTGATTGATATTGAAGCACAGACTTCAAGGGAGCAGAGTGTTGAAGAAGGCACAGCGGTCGGTAGCTGCGGCGCGCAGACGCGGACCGGTATAGCGGACAAATGAGGAGGAGACCATGTCTTTGTTTTTGGTCGAAGAACATTCCTGCACTCTCTGGCAGTGATTCAAGCTAAACGGATCGTTTTTTGTGTGTCGATATCGAATAAATAATAAAGGAACAGTGCATTAGAAAGCCTTAAAATTGTTTTATTATTCATTTAACAAGGCAAGTAATACAGTCCATTCTGCGAACCAGCTGGGCTCTCGAACATATTGTTTTTTTTAAAGATAGTTCCTGTAAAATATACGAACTCCCAGAAAGTGTATTAAGAAAAATTTCGTGTATTTTTATTCTGACTTATTGTCGAATATAGAAAGTGCGTGGAAATTTAAGAGCGATTTAGAAAAATTTACAAATTCGTACGTACTTTTAAGGAAAGTGGAATAATGTCTGTGGGAAAGTGGAAGAGTAGTGTGGAGAACTGCTTTAGCAATACAGCTGGCGCTTCAAGACATGTCATGTTTTTCAGGTAAGTTACCCACATTGCGGTATGTTCCGGGTTAAGTGAAACTGCCGGATTTTAATTTTTATAATATCGCAGCTTGAAAATCTAAGTGAGAAAATCTAGTTTGAAAGTTCAGTATTATTATTCACTAACAAAGACAGTAAAAAAATTGCGTTTTTGCTCTTGTGTTGGTTGTTAATCTTTCGTAGAAAAAGGATAGATAAAACTCATAGTAGTTCTGCCAAAATAAACATTTCTGTTAAAAATTAGCATAGTTCCTTCCATTGAGGTGAACACTTGAAAAAAATAAATAAATTTGTTCAATATACCACTTTTTGCTGCAGAATCAGAATTGGTTTAGAAAGCACAGGATCATATGGCGCCTGTTTAAATGAAAGCAGCGTCAGAAGCAGAGACGAAAACAGTGCTGCTTTTTCGTTCCAAATTTTAAAATTCTGACCTGCTTCAGTACTACCAACGTAAATCCCTTAAGAATTGGGAATGTTGTTAGCAATGGAAATGTTAAATGTGTCAAAGTTGTGTCCATATACTCGTATTTAATGATCATTTTAAACTGAAAGCTCAGAAAAATTAACGGAATCAAAATATTTTCGTCCGTTCAAACGAGAGACTAAAATACTTGTGACTGTTAGCAGTTAGCATGGACACATTATTCCGTGCTTCTACCTTCGATGGACACATTCTTCTCTGCTTCTGCTTTTATTTAAATTCATAAAGCAGAGCAAAAAGCAGCACTACGACGCTGCTGTTTCTGTCGCTGCTTTCTGCTTTTAATGTGTCACGACCTTAACGATCAAATCGCGTCAAATCTAAATATGCATATGTATCAATTGAGAAAAATGTGAATTTCTACAATTGATACAGATGTAGGAATAAGTTTTGATCGTAAAGATTTTGAGGGTGTGATGATTCCTGATTAAATTTAATTTAGTGCATTAAATTCCCTTCGGCAAACTAAAACTTATCTGTAAATGAAATTCTTCATAACTAAATTGGAAATGAACGAATTTAGTATAAACGTATGAAGGTTTTTAAATTAAAAACTATTTAAATTAATGCAAAAAATTGAATTTAGCCACGAATCCACACACACCCGTAGTATCTACTAATGCACTGCCACTTTTTTCCATAATAAAATAATTACTTACTTTTAGTCCTGCATTGACTTCAGTGATGGTTCTTGTTGATCATTCTTCGCTGCCCGGCGCCCCGCAAATCGTTAAAACTCGATGGCAGCTTCGCTTGCACTGCAGTTTGGTAACGCCGCACCATTTACTATACAAAAATTTCACTTTAATATAAAGTTTATCACATAAATATTAAATTCAAAAGTAAAAACATTTACTTACCTGTTTTGTTGTGACAGTTCTCAACTATGAGTTTGCTTTTGTCACTTTGAAGTTTCGAAACTTTTTGAAAATCCGAAATCAGCACAACAACTACACGTGTTTTTGTGCCGGACAGAGAGGGCAATGTTTTTTGGCCCATCGTTGTCTCGGATATTGTATGGAAAAATCTGATATGAGTAGTCCATTTCTATTGACAGGTCCCTGGCGCGAGGTCTGTACAAGTCTTTAGTGCAGCGAAAAGAACATAGGTTTGTTCTTTTTGCCAGGTTAAGTTCACATTTTAGTGTTACTTACACTGAAAATGAGATACAACTTACACTGAAAGTGTAGGGTGTAGATCGCGCAAAAAGAACGGGTTAGTGTAGAAAAATGACAGCTAAAATTCCGAACTTTTTTATTTGTTTTATTCTTTCACTTCTATTAATGCAAATTTATTGCCATTCAATATTCTTGCATATATTCATTCAAAACAGTATTTTCATAAATGCACAAAGTCAATTTTATCTGCATAGAGCCATCAATTTTGACAGATGGTAAAGAAGAAGAACTTACACCGGCTCCCGACCCAGTGTAAGATAGTGTACACTGAGTACACTACACTAGCAAAAAGAACAGCCACCTCTGACGTCACACCGACAAAAATAACAGCATTAGGGCAGAAAGTGTACACTGAGTACACTACACTGGACAAAAAGAACAGACCTCATGCCTTATGTTTTTGATATCAAAACAACCTTTTCAAAAACAAACAGCAGGCATAGTAACGTATACTTTACATTGAAAACAGACCGGATAAGGGAAGTAATTTTTTAATAGCTGAGCCATATATACCTCGTTCACGTGGTCAACGACGTACCGCTACGTAGCACTTTGTAGTACCACGTGAACACACGAAATTTTGCTACGGAGCGGTTTTTCTACAACGTAGCAAAACCGCGTAGTATAGTGTAGTGGATTTGCTAATCCTTCCCACGAGAACACTTGCCGTTGCGCTCCGTATTACTTTTCGAGTGAATTGTCAAAAAACTGTGTTGACAGACAACTTTATTTGTTTGAATTTTCTCAACGATTCTAATACCAGTGCCTTTAATGACTCCATTTCGCTGAAAAATAAAAGAAGAAAGGTTATTTAAGAAATAAAACGACGAATGTAATTTTTTTTAATAAAATAAATACCAGTTGTGACAGCTGTCAATTAATAATCAAGAGTGCGAAACGTCAATTCACTTCACGTGAACACTCATATATCAACCGGATTTCATAATACGCTACACTACACTACGCTACCACGTGAACGAGGTATTAGATTAACCACCTAAACGGATTGGCCATCCTACAATAAAAAAAATCTTTTCAATGAAGTAGAAGCAACCGGTGCGTCGACATTCACGTACACTCCCCACCAGTTTATGGCAAATCATTTTAGTTAAGAGCGAGACAACTAACAGAAATGTTATGGAACTGAAGCAAGCGTTGTAAGAATTTTCTATATGTCCAACGTTTACGGTTTATACTCTAGATGAAATTTGAGAGTATTATTTTATTATATACTCTAGAAAAAAAAAGTTGCATATTATTTTTGTATATTAGTGGTTAAAAACCCCAAATCCGCTTGACGACCGTCCGTCTGTCCGTGCGCACGATAACTCGAGAACGCCTTGACCTAATCTTGAAAATTATCAAATTAGTTTTAAGTGAAAATGAAGTTTGCGTTCATTAGTCAGTAAAATTCCTTTACTCCTTCGGGTAGCTCCCATACGAAAAGTATTCAATAATATTGGCCGATAACTTCAGAAAGGTTTAAGCTACGACTTCTAAATTTTTTATGTGTTGATTTTCCAATAGTTCGAGCTAAATGTATGATTATGAATAAAATCTCATTAGTCCTTTGTGTAGCTGCCATAAAAATATCCTGTCAAAATATCTTCACTCAATTTACGGAACTCACTATAACTCAAGAAAACGTTTGCGGAATTTTGTAAAAATTAGTTTTGAGTGAAAACAAGGTTCAAGTTTACTACTCAGCGAAATCCTTCTACTCCTTCGGCTTGCTCCCACATAAAAAGTCCTTAAGACACGTGTTCAACAATATTTTCCGATAGCTTTTGATTGCTTCATGTTAGGAATATGAAATTTTGTACACATTATTTTTTAAATGGTTCCAGGTAAGGAGATAAAAATTCTAGAAATCGAGTGAGTTCTTCCCGGTTTTCCCATATGAAAATCCTTGAAAAATTAAAATTTTTTTTTGGTGACTCGCCTAGTTTCAGACATAAAATTAAACACCGATGATATTTTTTTTTAGTTTCGAGTAGCAACCAAATGAAAGTCCTTATTGCACTCCTTATCCTACTTTAAAAATAAAAAATGGATTCCGAAGAAGAATTTAATTTTTTGGTTTGTATTATCTTTGAAAACTCCGAACCTTGAAAAGAAAAAAAAGGCCCAATCTTTAGTTAAGAAAATCTCGGCCATGGAATAAACGTGTTTAATGATGAGATGCGGTGTAGGTTACTATGCGACTGACAACCTAAAAAATAAAGTTCCAAATAGACTCCTGGTTATTTCTTAGGTTGTCAGTCACATAGTAACCTACACCGTATCTCATCATCGGACTTCTACCCATAAAATAATAAAGTTGCGCCCAGACTGTTGGCAGATTTTTTTTATTTACTTACTATAACAAAACTCAATTACAACACCGACGCCACTGTACATAATCCCAACACCGGCGCCACTGTACTAACAACACATTTCAGGGGATGATCATCATTTCACCACGCCACCCATATCCACCACACTGCATGTTCCCCAGGAAATCGCGAGTATAAATAGCCAGACCCTACGGGTGGAAAAGTGTCTTCTTTCCGAGAAAGGCTAAGGGCGCACTCTACAACAAAAGATAATAAATAAAAATATATAAAAATAAACAAAACTTTATTTATAGCTTAAAGCGTTATAAATTGGCGCCCAACTTGAAGCCCAAACCCAGCAATTGTGGCTACAACCCGGCAAAGCAGTCAAAAGAAGAAGATGGCTGCTATACAGATGACAGCGGACCAGCTCCAGATGCTAATAGCGGCTTTAAGACCACCATCTGCTCCAATTATCGCAGCACCGAGTGGTAACTTCGCCAACTGTTCAGCACGTTTCAACGGAGTCCGATCCAGGTCAAAAGTGGAGGAATTCATCGCTGCTACTACAGTGTACAAGGAAGTACAGAGAATTGACGACGCTAGTGCAATCTTGGGATTGCCCATACTACTTCAAGACATCGCTGCGACCTGGTGGCAAGGTGTCAAAGGCGATGCCACAACATGGAAGGAAGTTGTAGACTTGCTAAGAGTCGCTTTCGCTCCGGCTAAAGCTGCATACCAGATATATCTGGAGATCTTCGAATCCAGCCAAGATGCAACAACTCCAACAGATCTCTTCATCTGCCAGAAGCGAGCACTTCTTGCAGAACTACCAGCTAATTCCCACACGGAGAGTCAGCAACTGGATTTAATATTCGGCCTGATTAATCTTCATATCCGGAAACAAATTTCACGGAACAAAGTTACAACGTTCGCTGAATTACTACAACAAGCCCGAGCAGTAGAAGAGAACAGCCGCGAGGAAAAAGAGCTAAAGAGGACCGAGGACACCAGCAAACGACAAGTTCGAGTGAAGTGCGAATATTGTAACAATTTCGGGCACTCCACTATTGATTGCCGCAAGAAGAAACAAACGCAGCAGCTCGTTAAACCCGAAGACAACAAACGTCAGTTCGCTGGTACAACCTGTTACGGCTGCGGACGACCAGGTGTTGTACGTAGCCAATGCCCATCTTGCAGCCGACCAAAAGGACCTGCAGCAGCAAGCTTTTGCTCTGTAGAACACAGCAACACCCTGCATCTTCGAGATCGGCCTGTCGTTAGAATTGCAGTCAACAGCATCAAAGGAGTTGGTTTTATCGACACAGCAGCACGGATAAGTGTTGCTGGCTCACAATTATACAACCAGCTAAAACAGACCGGCTGCAGTTTCTCGAAACAAAATACCTGTGTCATCCTAGCAGATGGAGTAAAACGACAGAAGGACGTGCTTTTGGCAAGAGTGGATGTTGCCATTGAAGGAAAGGTACTACAAATAACATTTATGATTCTTCCAGATTCAATGGACAATCGTACACTTTTGGGAGTGGATTTCATTGAAAACGCGAACATAGTCCTAAATTTACCACAGCGCTATTGGTTCTTCGGAGAGGATGCACGGAGGAAGTACGATCTACTTCAATACGAACATGTGGATCCAACTCATCTACAAGCAGTGGACATCGTTTCTCGACCGAAAACACCAGAACCATCTAGCGAATCTGACATCCTTTTCAACATGAAAGTACCAACGCCAATCAGCCCACTTCAAGCAACACCAAAACGTGCAAAGCGAACTCTAAGTATGGCAAGAATTTGTGACGACATCGATATTGCCGAAGTCGATATCGCTACTTTACCGCTCAGGAATGATGAGGCACCGGAACTTTCAACGGAGGAGCAAGAGAGCCTCAACCAGCTCATATTGAACCATACCGAACTCTTCAGTTCAACTGGACCTCCGGCAAAACACGTGGAACACAGGATCGACACGAAAGATAGTTCTCCAATAGCATCACCACCCTACCGACTTTCGCAACAGAAGAAGGACGTATTGAAACACGAACTATCCCAGATGTTAGACAACGAGATCATCGAGGAGAGCGAATCCGCTTGGGCATCACCAGTAGTCATGGTCCCCAAAAAAGATGGTTCAGTTCGAGTCTGCGTTGACTATAGACGTCTCAATGCTGTTACAACTCCAGACAGCTATCCTCTACCAAGGATTGATGACCTACTGCATTCAGCGCATAGCAGTGTTTATATGTCTTCGATTGACCTTTATGCAGGATATTGGCAAATTATAGTTCACCAGGACGATCAGGACAAAACTGCCTTCATAACTCCGTTCGGCATCTACCGTTTCAAAAGAATGCCTTTTGGTCTACGTAACGCGCCAGCTACGTTTCAACGGATGATGGACCGCGTCCGAACAAAGTGCAGCAATGTCAGAACTTTGGCCTACCTAGATGACCTTCTGATTTTATCTTCATCATTTGAGGAGCATTTGGCGGATCTACAACAAGTTTTTCAAACATTGGAGTACTATCAGCTGCGCGTCAATAGGAATAAATGCCGTTTCTGTTGTTCAAGCATCCAATTTTTGGGACATGTTATAACCAGACAGGGCATTAGCACGGATCCAGCTAAGGTTTCAGCCCTTGCTGACCGTCAACCACCCAGGAACCTCAAAGAACTTATCACGTTTCTTCAGACTTGCTCCTGGTACAGGCGTTTCATTCCCAACTTCGCGGAAATAACGAGTCCCCTATCAGCTTTAACAAAGAAAGCAGCAACTTGGAACTGGTCAACAAGTCAGCAAGAAGCCTTTGCTGAACTAAAACGTCGATTATCCAGTACGCCCATCTTACGACAAGCCGATGAATCGAAGCCCTACATGCTTCGAACAGACGCAAGTGACTACGAAATCGGAGCAGCTTTACTACAAGGGGAGGGCACCGATGAGAGACCTGTGGAATTCGCAAGTCGCCTTCTTACTTCTGCTGAGCAAAACTACACTACCACAGAGAAGGAAGCCCTCGCAGTCGTATGGGCAGTTATCAAGTTCCGGGGATATATTGAAAATAGCCGAATTACCGTCGCTTCAGACCATCAACCTTTAAAATGGTTGATGTCCATTAAAACACCGACCGGCAGACTAGCCCGATGGGCTTTATCGCTGCAACCTTACAATCTCGAGATACAATACAATCCAGGAAAGGTAAATGTCGTTGCTGATACCCTCTCGAGACCACCAGTAGAAACAACCACTACCACGGAGATTGATAGTATTACTATTGATTTGCCTCACCGCACCGCCAAGGACATTCGAGACGAACAAATGAAGGACCCAGAACTTACAAAGATCATCGCCTGTTTCGAGACCGAATCACCGAATGAAGACTTCGTGAGATGGACTTACAAAGGATACTTAATGAGCAACGGGGTACTTTACAGATATGCACCCGACACTGAAACAGAAGATGCCCAACTAGTAGTACCAAACCATGAGAGGAATACAATTTTGGAAGCTTTCCACGACGCTCCTACGGCAGGTCACAACGGCGTTGAACGTACACTTTACCGTATCGCCAGCAAGTACTATTGGCCCGGAATTCGTAGTTTTGTGACGAATTATATAAAAGGATGCACCCAATGCCAGCGCTTCAAACCTTCTAATCGGAAGCCACCAGGACTATTGCAAACTCATCCGTCCAATCAACGTTTTGAAACATTATCCATCGATCTTTTTGGACCACTTCCAGAAACAGCAAATGGAAACAAATGGATCTTGATCGTTGAGGATCTTGCCAGTCGATGGGTGGAGATCCTTCCAGTTCCTGAATCTTCAGCAGCGACATGTGGAACAGTGCTAATTTCTGAAGTGTTTTTACGTTACGGAATTCCCCGACGACTTATAAGTGACAATGGAACGCAGTTTGTCAGTGCCGTTATGCAACATATTGCGCACTGTTTCAAACTCACACAATCATTTACACCAGTTTATCATCCGGAAACAAATCCCGTAGAGCGCAAAAACCGAGACATGAAAATGCAACTAAGCATCCTAGTGGGAGACTTACACAACACATGGGATCAGCATCTAGCTGCAATCAGATTCGCCATGAACTCTTCAAGATGTCAAAACACTGGTTTCACCGCAGCATTCCTAACCTTCGGAAGGGAATTACGCACAGCAAAGGAAATAAGTGACGATATTTCCAATCTAAACCAAACCAATAATTTCATTGCAGAAATATCACCTGTTCTTTCTCAAATTGCATCCTCGCTGAAAGATGCACAAGAATTAACAGAGATGGAGCAACACCGACAAAAGACTTATGCAGATAAGAAGCGCCGACCTGATCCCTGCTATCAACCCGGTGATCTCGTATTGGTTACTTCTCACCAACGGAGCCAGTCAACACGCAAGAAGACTGCTAAATTCCAACCAAAACGTGACGGACCGTACATAATACTAAATTCTAAAGGACCAGCCAGTTACTTCATCGCGAGTCAAGAAAAACCTACTGAAGTATTAGGTGTCTACCACACTTCAGCTTTAACAAAGTACATTGCTAACACCACAGAAGCCGTCCTACCATTAGCAGCACAACCCATCCGAAAGAGAGGACGTCCGAAAAAATAAACAATAATACAACATCCTAACTGCCTCCTCGTCGAGACGTCTATCGGAGCCAGAAGGGGAGATTATAACAAAACTCAATTACAACACCGACGCCACTGTACATAATCCCAACACCGGCGCCACTGTACTAACAACACATTTCAGGGGATGATCATCATTTCACCACGCCACCCATATCCACCACACTGCATGTTCCCCAGGAAATCGCGAGTATAAATAGCCAGACCCTACGGGTGGAAAAGTGTCTTCTTTCCGAGAAAGGCTAAGGGCGCACTCTAGGGTCCCCAACAAAAGATAATAAATAAAAATATATAAAAATAAACAAAACTTTATTTATAGCTTAAAGCGTTATATTACGTATTTTTTTATCAATAGAATAATTCATAGTAATAAAAGCGAATTCGATCACATTAAATCTAAGAGATTTTCGAAATCAGTGAAAACTTGAACAATACCCCCAGGGGGTTTAATTGAGAAAAATACTTAAATCGGTTTTTCCCCGACTATTTTTAAAGCTTATAGAAGTTCAAGTAGAACTTCAAATCTCAATATACCTTAGAAATATATCAAAATTCGTGAAAATGTACACAACCACTTTACACCCCCTCAGGGGTTGGATATCGAAAAATTTTGAAGACCGTTACTAGGCGCTTATATAAATAGCCCGCAGAAGTAAAATTGCTTTGATAGCTCGACATGTCTAAAAGTTTTAACGAAGTTTGTGAAAATGTGGATTCACGGACATTTTTTTAATCAACCTCTGAACGCCAATAAAAATCTGAACTTTTTTTTTGCTTTAATTACTCTAATAGTACATCTACATATACGTACTAAGTTTCAACTTTCTAGCATAAGCCGTTTCTGAGATATAAAAAACCACCCCTCTCCCCCGTACCTTGATAGGATGTCTCCATAGTGGCTCTATATAATCCTAAATTTTTAGCTTTCTATTCATTATGGTTTTCGAGAAATAAAAATCAGAATGTTTTCCTTTCTACCCCCTTTCACTATCACCCCCAACACCCACACCACCAACATTTTTTCCCCTACTAGAAGTTTACCGACCCCATCTCCTGTAAAATTTTCAGGATCATATCTGATACGGTTTCTGAGATATAAAAATTGCTGTCCCCCCACTTTCTTGCTCCACCTCCCCCCTCAAAAAATTTAGTTTCGATAGACTCCTCTTGTGATCCCATATACAGAAACTAAATTTTATCTTCCTGGTGTAATTGGTTCGGAAGATATTGTAATCCAAAGTTTTT
This sequence comes from Beris morrisii, assembly GCA_951812415.1. Taxonomy (NCBI): domain Eukaryota; kingdom Metazoa; phylum Arthropoda; class Insecta; order Diptera; family Stratiomyidae; genus Beris; species Beris morrisii. The sequence goes on along the minus strand of OX638311.1, from coordinate 102,743,535 downwards.
CACCCCACACCCCACCACCCCTCTTAAAAATTTTAGCCCTTGTCTAATCTTGAAGTATTCCTAAGGACAAAAACAAAGTTTCAATCTTTTGACATCAATTGTTCAGGAGATATCGATTTTAGAATGTTTCAATCCCGTCTTTCATGCGTTAAAGACTCATTGTTTCCCCCCCCCCCCACTTCCACACCCCTTAACCAATATCGACCATTTTTTTGCAATTGAGTCCATTATCATAGTACAGTAAAACCTGTCTAAAACGGAATGCTGTGGTACCCAACTTTTTGTTCCGTTTTAGCAGGTTTCCGTTTTATACAGTTTTGTTCAGCAAAAGTCTTGATTTGAAGTACAGTACATACACAGGGTGTTTGGCACTCCGTGTGCCACCTTGTAAGGGGCGTACGGCGGACGGCGGACGGCGGACGGCGGACGGCGTACGGCGTCTACGGCACGGGAATTTTTTTTTTGCTTTTTTGGGGTTTACTATAGTCCTAAAACGTGTAAGCAAACTTTTTTGAAATTTCAGGTCGATCACAATACTTTATTATTAAAAAATAATAACATAAAATTAATTCAATATTTGGCAAGACCTAATAGATATGACGAAAATCGTGAAAATATATGCATTCCATTTTAAAAAAAACTTGTTTTGCCCCACTTCCGAACGCCAATGAATATTTTAATTTTTTTAATCAATATTACTTTTCAGGTTGATTTACATATACATACCAAGTTTCCACTTTCTAGCATAAGCCGTTCTATAGTTAGAAAAAATAACCCCTACCCACTTTTCCAACATGCTACTACCATAGCTCTATCTAAATACCAAGTTTCTGCTTTATATCATTTTAAGTTCTCGAGATTTAAACATCGGAACTTTTTCCTTTTCACACTCCCCCACCCTCACCCTCTACACCCTCACCACCAATTTTCTTTTTCTGCTATAGGTCTATTAGGCCTACTTCTGGTAAAAATTCTTAGCATCTATTTACACTGTTCTTGAGATATGAGCCGTGATTTTTTAGAAAAATTCTTATCCCCTCCACTTCCATGCTCCCCCTTAAAAAATTATGCTTTCAGCAAACTTTATTTGTTAACCTTTATACAGAAACCGAATTTTATTTTTCTGGTGCAATTGTTTCGTGAGAGATATCGTTGTTTCCAATCTATTCTCCTAGTATACCTATAGATGTTCATTAAGTTTTAATTTCGCGACATTAACCGTTTAGGAGATATGGATTTTACAATGTCTCGATCTCGGCTTTCGAGCGTTTCGGACGCATTATTATTCCCTCCACTCCCACGCCCCTTCACTCATATCATCAATTTTTTTGCAAATGATGCCACTATCGAAGCTCTATATAAATTTCAAGTTTCAGCCTCCTAACATAAGTTGCTGCTGAGATCTAGAAACCAAAATTTTCCGTCTAAAACGCTTCCCCTACATCCCCCCTTACAACGCCATCCTTCAAAAAGTGGTAACTTCAAGGGGCCTACCCAGTCTATTCAGAAAAAAAATTTCAATTTAATATCTCATAGGGTTTAGGAGCTATAAGTCCTCAAACGATTTTGCGTACGGCGCACAGACGGACTGACATTTTTTTTTGGTTTTTTGGTGTTTATTAGTCATGAAACGTGGAAACGTGGTTTTCAGGGTAGCAAATTTTTTTTTTTTAAAAATCGATAACAATACTTTATTATTAAAATAATAAAGTAAAAGAGCCATGTTGTTTTATACGCATGTGTTACAAACGTCAAAGTAAAAGCTGCATGGGCGTCCAAAACTGATTATTTTAGGGGCGAAGATTTTAGCGCGCATTTTAAAATCACGATCAGCTGCAAGCCAATCGTATGATACTCTAGATGAAATACTGAACTCCGATTTATGTTGTAGGTGGGGATAAAGTAGAATAAAGAGCGCGCATGTATTAAGGACTCTCATTTGGTTGCTACTCGAAACTAAAAGACAATATTATCAGTGTTCAATTTCATATCTGGTACTTAATGAGTCACCGAAAGCAAAATTTTCACTTTTCATAGACTTTCACATGGGAGGTGCAAGAAGGACTCACTCGATTTCTAGTATATTTATACTTTTACCTGGAACTATTGTTGTACATATTACCGTTTTTTCCCGGCGGAAAAACCGTTCTTTAACCCCAGCACAAAAGGGGCGAACGGGCCTTGTCCGGCCAACCCAGAGAAGGATCGTGGGCGCCAGTGATCCTTTTTTAAGGGTCCCGTTCTGGACTTTTCCCCAACCGAATCACAAATTCGGGGTAAAGTTTCGCGTACGCGTAAACACAAAAATTGCACTATGGAAGGCGAGCTGTAACAGGTCACACAAATATTACACCAAGTAAAGGAAATGCCATGAATAAAGAAAACAATTCTACTTTAATATGAATAACTGACGACGTATTCGTCTCAAAAGAAAGATAATTAACTTACTTGCGATTTCTAACTAATAATAACAGTTACGTTTAACCTGGCTAAAAAAAATTGTACAAAACATCATATTCCTAGATTGAATCGTTACAAGGCAATCGGAAAATAATCTTGAACACGTGTCTTAAGGACTTTCTGTATTGGAGCTCCCCGAAGGACTTGGACAATTTTGCCCGTTAACGAACTTAGCCTTACAAATTGGATCAAACATCCAGATTCAAAATTTCAAGATCTTAGGTGCAGGAGTTCTGCAAACGGACAGACAAACGGACGGACGTCAAGCGGATTTCGAAGTCTTGGCACAATAAACACAATACAGGGTGTTAGGCACTCCGTGTGCCACCTTGTAAGGGGTATTCCTTGATATATTTGGAGAAAAAAATTGTTTCACAGGGTGGGTCAATTTTCAATATTAGTGGAGATACAGGGTGGTTAAGAAAAGTGTTTTTGACCGGTACCCTCAACCACTTAAAACGTTATATCTTAAAAACGAATAAACACAAGGCAAAGTGTTATAACTCGATTTTTAGGCAATCGAATTACCTTTCATTTGATGTAACAGTCTAAATTGTAACTGCACCCAAACTTGAGATATTTACTCGAAAACACAAATTTTTGCTACGTGATCCCTTAAAATTCAGTGATCAATGTAGTTTTTCTCAGAAAACCCCATTATAAAAATGACATTTTAATTTTATTTTTTTATGAGCCGTATTATTACCTACAAAAGCTGCATACATATGTATGAGTTACGATTAACATTTTGGAAGTAAAAATACATATCGCATAAAAATTAAATATTTAAAAAATCAGTGCATGTGCATGTTGATCTACGCTACTTGCTTGAATTGAAAGAATTTAATAATGGTTTTTATTTCAAATATTTTTATTATAATAAATGTTCAAAATGACCACCTTCATATTGAATGCACGCTAAAGCTCGTTTGGCGAGTGTTCTCTTGGTATTCATATTCCTCAACTGCTGCCTTACTTCTATTGCTGCCGCATCGATCCTGATATTTAGATCTTCCAATGTTTCTACTGGCGTTGCGTAGACAAGGTCCTTCATCCGTCCCCATACAAAGAAATCCATAATAGTAAGATCAGGAGATCCTGCAGGCCAGTGTATCGGTCCATTTCTACCGAACCATCGATAACTACAAGCCTGCAACCAGGGAATCTCGCACGCACACTTCTTAAGCAAAAGGAGCCGATGGTCGATATGTGAAATGTCAATTTCGCTGCGATTGCTGGCCATTTCAAAGAGTTTGTTAATAGTTTTTGTATTAATTACTCGTAAACTAAATATTTGAAAAATAATGACTTCAAACAAGGTGATAAAAAAGCATTTGAATGTTTTGTATAATAAAAATTTTTATTTATGTAGCTTCTCAGATTTACAAAATTAAGAGTTTCAACTGATCTAAATAATGTTAAGTTTTTCGTCTTGAACAAATTCATCATATTCTTGCGTCGCATCTTGATCCTGCGCATCATAAGGAATTCAACGAGTGCATAAGGCATTTACATTTACAAAACACGTTCTTTGTAGGTAGAAAATTCAACCCATTTCTACGAGTGATGCAACGTATTTGCACGCGCATTTTTTTTATTTCCGCCTTTGAGAATTCAAGGATTTGAAATTTGACTTGTGAAGTCTTGACTTCAAAAATACGATGGCAACTCGAAATCTTTGTCGCTTGTGCTTTGAAGCTGAAAAAAAAAAAAAATATGAAAGCAGCTCGTCATTTAACATTCAACATTTAAAAAAAATACATGTAATAAAATCCGTACAAATACGATTGGCGATGAAATTCGCACCGCCATGGAGTGTCGAATGGTGAAACTTCACTCAAAACTCAAAGCGGAATGCGTCGCAATCAAAATTTTATAGCTCAATGGCTGTAGAAAATGTGCAGAATTTCGATTAGTTTTCTACAGGTAAGATCTGCCTGTTGGGTAGGTATGGTCTGCCTGGCGGAAACATAACCCGATAATATCGAAAAATCTTGAAGAAAATATCGATATTTCGATAAAGGTATCGATATTTTGTCAACATCCCTAAACAAAAGTAAAAGCGAAGCGAAGTCGGTAAATTTTGTTATTTTGCTGACAAATTTACACAGGAGAAATAACCCAAATGCAGAACAGCACACACACAGCTTCATAAAAAGGAAAAGTATGCGTTGTTTGTGAGACAGGTTACAGTCTTCATTTAAGCGTTGAGGAAAGTGGTTGGTTTCTAGTTATTCAAAGAACATATAAGCGAGGTAGTTTTTTAAATTTGTTTTTGTTAGTCATTTACGCATTATTTTCCAATTGTGTTTTAATACATATACTTATAATAAATAATTTGCTGATCTAAAAATTGTTCTCGCTAGTGAATTTTATAGTCAAGATGGGTTGCGGAATGTCGATGGTGAAATACTTATTATTTTTGTTCAACTTATTGTGTGCGGTAAGTAATCGTTTTTGTCTTACTCATTTTACGTTTAATGATGCATTGTTCTGAATATTTTGTAAAGTCTTTGAGAAGATTGTGATATGTGATCCGGGTGCCAGAAAAGATATTGGGGATGGGCTGGGAGATTGTTCAGGAATTTGATCGTTGGTTGAGAAGTAATTATGCTATAAAGACGCTGAAGCAAAAAATCTTTCGTGACTCATAACTCGTATAAGGAATGGGAAAGAACGCTGTTTATGCTACTTATTCGTGGAGTTTGCATCGCTGCGGTAGACTGGGAGGATTCTTACTCCCCATGAATGGCGCCATTGTGCCAGCGATGCCATGTTTCATGCTTCCATGTATTAATGGAAGCTGTATTTTGGCTTTTCTTGAATGCGCGGATCTCGTGATTCAATTTCGGTGGTATGGTATGGTAGTTCGCATTGGCATGTGTTTGTGCTTTTTTTTTAGCTATTGCTTCAGGCGGAGCAGGCGGCATGGTAAGCTTAAACCGAATGCATGAAAGAGACGTCTGTTCTGTTCTCTGTTATGTTACCTGTTGCATGACAGTGGTGAGACCACAATGTGCTCATATTTACTATCTACTTTGCTGCACACTTCGCTTTAAAATATTCTGTTTTCCGATTCATATTCTTAAAAGGCAAAAATTGAATGGCATGTTTATAATATTCGTTAATGCAACGCCCTAAGAACCTATGCTGGTTTTTGCGTTTTAGAGAATATTCATACATGGTTCTCAAAAGTGGTTTTATTGATGTCATTTTATGACTACATAGAGTTATCTAGAAGTTTGTAGATGTGTAGTATTTCTTATTCACTTTATTGCTGACAAATTAACATGTCTCGCCGCCCTCCTTATCCGCTTCTAAGACCTACCTGTTTGGTTTGGCAATCTTGCCATATGCCGACGCAGCAATGTTAATTTCAATAAAATAAAGTCAATGCTGTTGTGTGCTTGTCCTCCAAAACTTGCGATCTGTATCTGTTATACAAGCTAAATCAGAAAGGCTAATTCCATACACATGTTTTGATAATATTATACCGTTATATACGTTTACAACGCTGTTAATATATGTCACTGTAACGTGGCGCATAGTATAAATAGTATAGGAGCGAACAACCAATGAAATCGTTGTTACAACGTGAGACCTCTTTTTTTTTGTACTTCATTTCTTATAAGCTTTATCTGGACTCTAGAATAAGCTAAAAAAAAATTACAAAAATCCCCGCTTTGATTATACACCGATGAGTAATATCTAAACAAATCTCGTTATTTACAATAGCACTGATAAAATCAACGATATCTGGGGATTATTATAACATTGAAATCGATGATTTCATCCAGATTTAATGCAGATTACGAATGATGGACATAATACATGTCAACATAACATCCTAATTTATTTCAAAAGTTATATAAAGTTCTTCCTATCGGCCTCATTTGATATTTATAAACTTCTGTGGCGCTTCCAGTATTAACAATCACTTAACCTGGCTATTATTCTCGAGGTGACTATGCAGTTGTACTCCTTCGGGTCATAGTGACCTGATAGTACACACATGATAATGGAGTCTCGAAAAAGCTTTACCCCCAAGTCACAACGACAACGCAATCCGTCGCAGCCTAGCTGTCAAAAAGTTGAGCACAGTGTATTTCTGTTGTGGTGGTCGCAACGAAAGCAGCTTAACGCAGTCATCAAGAAATGTTCGTTGTTGGAACATTTAAACAATATAACACTATTTTTCACATTACATATCTTATTTTGTGAAAATTATGTAAGTGCTGCTAATTTGAAATTTTGAACAGTACAATTTCTTATAAAACATATTTTTCGCAATTAAATATTTTTATTTACAATGTTCTAATTTCATAAAAACTTGATTTGTATTAAAATTTTGTACTCCCCTTCATTGATTCTTTATATTTTTGAGACAAAATCAACAGCTGATTCTGAATTTTCCAATTCAACTCGTGCTTATTGATTTTGTATGGACAGAGCCCTCTGAACTATAGCCGCGCAGCTGAATTGAACATAAAAAACCAGAGTCATAACAAACATGACAGCTCCATACAAATCGCAACAATTTTGTATGGCGGGTGCATGACTTGTATGATAAAAACAAAGTTTTCTATTAAGGTGCAAGCTTTTGTTAGGCAAAGCAAAGTTATGGAATAGTTTATAAACATATTTAAAAATGAGAATTAGAGAAGTTTTCTCATCTGGAATTGAGTTTTCATAGAAAAAATTAGGTTGAAAAAAATATCGCAATTTTCAGCATTGTCGGTATTCCGCCATTTAAAAAATGTGCAGTTAAATTGCTTATTTTTTGAAAAATAGTTTTTGTTATATGAAACACATTGCATATTGCTATGATTCTGAACATTTGTTATTCAGTATCGACTCTAGAGGGTTCGTCAATTCCAAAGTTTTGTATTAAAACACCGCGCTTTGGGATAATAAAATATTGTTACGAATTCGTTCCAGAAAAGATTCTCCAATGAACTGGTATATTTTCTCGTTTTGATCCGTGACGTCACACATCACATAAAAAACGAGGCATTTCTCACGACGAACTGTCATATGTGCGCGGCCTGATTTTAAGTCGGCAGTGGTATGGAAAAATATGACAGCTAGCAATATAGCTCTAATACATATATGGCTGCGTAAAGCTGCGCCGTGCTGCCTCATTCTACTTTGTATGTGACTCAAGCATTAGTATCACGCACAAGCGAAAAAGTAATGTAAGAGATTTTTCTTATTTTACATTTACGTTCCAAATGAAACTTTGGTATGTTTTAGAATGTGGTCAATAAAAATTTTTGACATTCGGGACGTAAAAAACAATGTAAATAAAAACGTTTTAAAATGTTTGATTTCATCCAGCCAGTACAGTTCGAGACTCCATTATGGCATGTTTGGCGGACGCGCGCTACGCTCCAACTACCTTCCGTGCAGCCTTGCGGGGCTCAGGGATTAAAACTCCCTTTTCGCGTTCATGTTTGGCTGTCGCGCGCTACGCTCCAACTACCTTTCGTGCAGCCCTGCGGGGCTAAAGGGATTTAAACTCCCTTTTTCTCGTCCATGTGGGACGAGAAACGTCAAACGGAACAGTCATGGTGGTTCGAATAAAATGTACTGGGTGAGCAAAATTAAAAATTTGAAATCGGTTTTTTTTATATAGTTTTACGACCGAATGTCAAAAATTTTTATTGACCACACCTAAAACATACCAAAGTTTCATTTGGAACGTAAATGTAATATATGAAAAATCTCTTACATTACTTTTTCGCTTGTGCGTGATACTAAAACTTTACCAAACAAACAATTAAAAATAATTGAAAATAAGCAAATATTATAAGAGCGAAATTATTAAATGTCGCGTTACAATAGGGACAGTAATATGTTACATTTACTTTACGCAAATACTTGCTACATTTGTAATGCCGCGTTTCCACTATCGTCTTTATGTGCATTGGACATGTGCAATGAACGCGAATGTCTGGGCGATAGTGGAAAAAAATCTCTTATAGGAGCCAACTTATTACGTAATTCTCTATCTTGACGATCATTTTTGACATCAAACCGTAGTACCTGTGATATAGAATCAAAGGGTTTCAGTGACATTGTAGTCCGAAAAATTGGTCCTCAAAATTTCGGTAGATACACTGTGTAATCTGTAAACTCCACCTAAGAGTAACAAACCTTTGGATGCTTGTAGGGTAATGTCGTCCAATTTTTGCCATTTGTCATGATATAACTTACGACTCTCGATATTAGTCATATTATTCAGAACAATGTTTTGCAGTGAATCATTGAAAATTAGTTGAAATGAAGATTTTATATTGTGGATTCTATAATAGTACCGAAGTATCTGGTTTTTGTGAAAAAAATAATTTTGTTGACATCAATGTGATTAAGTAACATAACTTCAAACATCATGTGAACAAATAACAATAACTTCTTCACAGTGCGTATAAATCTTGGGAGATGACCACAGTACACTTATCCCTTTTTACTATTCTTCGACTTACCTATAGTAGGGATGTTAAAAAAATTTCGATATATCGAAATTGCGATATTTTTTGAACGATATATCGATAATATCGGCCGTTATTGTAAAAAGCGATATATCGATATTGAAATCCGACTATCGGACTCGATATTTTTTTTAAGTATATCATATTTTAGAAATCGAACGGGTTTTTTGCATTTAATCTGCATTTCTGCTTATTTATGTGATATGCCAGAAACGTTGAAAGTAGAAAAAAAATTTTCGATCAGGTATCTAACCGCTCCGTACCTTGTAGTTATTTGTTTTTTATCTTGCTCTTTCAAGTATGTTTGTATTAGAGGACCTTTTTTCGATCACATAATGTCTATCTCTGTTGAAACAACAAATTGCATCGAAATCACTTTGGTCTCGACATGAAAAACTCGTAGTGGAAGCAGCTTCTACCAGTCAGACAGTTCCAAGTCAAGGGTCCGTCCCAAATGAGTTGAAGCAGTACCTGGATCAATCCAACATGATGAGAACACCGGATTCGGATCCAATAAAATTTTGGTTTGATAGCCGTCATTTCACACCAGTTCTGTCGGATATCAGTCAGAAATACCTGATTGTCCCTGCCTCATCGGTGTCATCCCAAAGAGTTGCGTCGGCAATAAATATTGTGGTGCCAAATAATCGCAGTCGGCTTACTGGAGAGCATATTAAGGAGCGAGTATTCTTAACAACTGTCCCAGAAAAGTACTGGTTCTCATAAGCTTACATTTTAAAAATATGTCAATATATAATATTTCATTAATAAATAATTAAAATCAAGTTTGCTCAAGAGCAAAAGTATTAAGATACTTTTTTCGATTTTGCCCCTTTTATCCTTATTTTTTAAAAATAATATATTTAAAAAATAACAGTATTTCTGTCCGGAAACTTTATTTCGATCAAAAAAAGGCATTATTTTGATTTCATAAGTCAACTGAGAAGAATTTTCCACTTTCCACCAACATTTCCAATAGTTCAATCAAAAAACTCTCAGATATTGAAATTGCAATGATAAAATTGAAATTGAATTTCAGACTCTAAAAATAGCTAAATTTGGCAACTGTGATCGAAGGCAACGAAATCAAATGTCATTTATTTATTAGCTTTCGGTTTGCTAAAAGCCGCGTGCGCCGTATTTTTTATTAATGTTAAGTTTGATGCAGCATTGGAGTTTATTTTTCATTGGAAAAAATATTCGATATATCGATATTTTTCTCCGATATATCGTCAGCCGATATTGATATTTTTTTCAATATCGATATCCGATATTAACATCCCTAACCTATAGTTATTCCCTGTGACACAGTGTATATAGTGTAGGTGTTCTTTTTCCTAGTATTTCCGATTCATAAGAGAACCACAATCCAATAAGACCAAGTTATATCTAGTTTGTGTATATTTTTGGAAAACTTGATAAAGTTCTTTCTGACATTTTTGAACGAGCCTGTCAGCACTCGTCTGATTTCATAATAAAACATACTACAAGCAGTCACGATCGGCTGCAAGTCAATCGTATGATACTCTAGGAAATATAATACTCGGGAAATATTGCTGAACACGTATCTTAAGGATTTTTTGTATGGAAGCTACCAGAAGGAGTAAAAGCATATATCTGACTGGTAAACTCGAACTTCGTTTCCACTCAAAACTAATTTGTACAAAATTCCGAATTCGTAGCTAAACGATTACTTGAGTTATAGTGAGGTCCGTAAATTAAGTGAAAACATTTTGAAAGGATATTTGTATGGCAGCTACACGAAGAACTAATAGGATAAAATGTATCCTCAATTTTTTTAGCTGGTGCGACAATCCAATGACGTGTAATCTCATGACAAATTCAACTCAATCGATATAGATAGCATTTCCAAGTATATTAATGTTAGTAGGTATGGGTTAGAAGTATTTTCATATCTTACTAACTATCAATGCCGCCATCTATTATTTCTTCGTAAACAAAATAACATACATACTGAACACTATCTGAAATTTGGTAGCGATATGTAGTTTCGCTATTACCATTGATATTTATCGTTTCCTAAATTTTGCTTACGCAATTCTTCTCTTTCCATTCTGAATGCAAGTTTCTTTAGTTGTTTTTATCTAGGTATGGATATATTCATGCAGTTTATCAATGTTCGATATTGAAAAGTCGCGCCTGCGACAACATCTCTTGCAATCCTATCGTTGTATGCGAACGTTCGTAAATGAGTTCGCTGGGTTATTTTGAAAATCAGTAAAAAAAAAATATTTTCAATATGATTGCCAATCTGGAGACTATACCCGCGCACATATGACGTCGTTCGATGCCCTCAATTATCAGCTGATGTGTGACGCCACGAAACGAAACGAAAAAAAAAAACAGTTCATTGGAGAGTCTTTTTTGGAACTGACCGTGACCCGTAAGATTATTTTATAATCATAGAGGCCGCTGTTTTAATACAAAACTTTAGAATGAATTAACTTTCTAGAGTATGCTGAATAACATTCAGAATCTTAGCAATATTTAATGTGTTTTTAATAATAAGCAATTTAACTGTACATTTCTTAAATGACGGCATTGTTGAAAACTGATATATTTTTTTTTCATTCTAATTTTTACTATGAGAACTCAATTCCTGCTAAGAAAACTTGTTTAATTCTCATTTTTAAAATTGTTTAAAAACTATATCACTTGCGTTGTCGGCGCCTCGCCCAACCGCCGACTTGGAGGGCCAATCCTACTTATTTATTTCACCCCGGTAGGAAAAGGGTGGGAGTTTTCAGCTGACTATGACATGTTGAGTTCTCCCAGCTATGCTGCGAGTCTAACTATTACCTCGTTCACGTGGTCAACGACGTACCGCTACGTAGCACTTCGTAGTACCACGTGAACACACGAAATTTTGCTACGGAGCTGTTTTTCTACAACGTAGCAAAACCGCGTAGTGTAGTGTAGTGGATTTGCTAATCCTTCCCACGAGAACACTTGCCGTTGCGCTCCGTATTACTTTTCGAGTGAATTGTCAAAAAACTGTGTTGACAGACAACTTTATTTGTTTGGATTTTCTCAACGATTCTAATACCAGAAGAAGAAGAAGAAAGGTTATTTAAGAAATAAAACGACGAATGTAATTTTTTTTTAATAAAATAAATACCAGTTGTGACAGCTGTCAATTAATAATCAAGAGTGCGAAACGTCAATTCACTTCACGTGAACACTCATATATCAACCGGATTTCATAATACGCTACACTTCACTACGCTACCACGTGAACGAGGTATATGTCATACTTTTTGCCTACTTCCTGAGACGCAATGATGTTACTGGCTATTCAAGTTATCTCCATGCTCCCTCCTCCTTTCTCAACCTGGCTTGGAACCGGCTATGGCAAAGTTGTTTTATTATTTTTAATAAAATAAGATCTAACATATTTTTTATCACTTTATTTATCAATTTTAATATGCTAATATCTAATCTCGACTTAAGCTGTTTGCTTGCTATTTGCCGCAGAATTGCTTAGTAACAGTTTTGCCTTGATCTCAAAATACCTGTGTTTTATGGATTGAATCTCTTATGAATTTTGAAATTATATATAACTTTTAGGTATAATTTTATACAATAGTTGCGTTTCTGTCTCCGCTAGTAGTCAATCTAAGCTATGATCGTACCTCGTACAAAGAGGTCTGGAAACTCAATACAGTTTTTTCTGGCTATGGACGCAAATTTGCTTGTTTTCATAATAACCGCTAGTGTTGCTAATCAATCACAAGGTTGGGTTAGGTTATAGTGGCAGCCATCCAAACTATGGATCGACTCACTTAGACCATTCGGTTGGTCCATTGTGATACCACACCCGTGACACCTTAACGACGTCCCTATAGAGAGTTATCGTAGCATTGCTACAGGGGAAAGCTAGTCGAACCAGCCACAGATGCGAATGAACTTGGCTAGTTCATCAATTCGTGCTCCGGCCATGTCCCCGAGTCTGGAGAAGAAGTAGCTGCCCATGGCTCTGAACCTACAGCTGCCTAGCTGGGTACACTCACAAAGTAGATGCCTAACGCTCTCTTCTTCTCCTTCACTTCTGCAGCTTCTGGATCAATCACAAAGAACGAATCAAAAAAATATAATTCTAATTTCGATGAGGAAAAATACAGTACAATAACAGTAATAAATGTTGTTAGTAAATAGGTTGAAATCAATGACTTAATCGCATTTAAGCAAACTCTGTGGACACGCCCATAGCCTATAAAACAATGACAATATCCCTTTATTTAATTGTGCTGTGCGAATACGACATAGAACTATATATCATATGAATCCTTTTCTCGCTTCTCTCTCAATTTACTCGTGCACTACAACACAAAATTAGTTGCATTGTAAAAATAAATAAACTATTCATTTTTGTATGGATCACTCTACAAATCACTGTGTTGCACGGATTGTAATCGCATTCAAAGTTCATTATTGATCAATTGTTCTACTTCCCATTGATTTGTTCGTCCTTACTACATAAAATTACAATTTCTTAATTTCCGGTATCACTAAAACGTAAATATAATGTAGATTTATATAAAAAAATAACCTTGAGTAAAAAAAATAACTATAAGTTTCACAATTGTTTGTGCAAAATTAGTTAACGAGTGTGTGTGTGGGTTGAAAATGAGTCATTTAACTTTTTGACCATTATATTGCGAATATTATCATGAATATCACACGACCACTGTGAGTTATGAATCAGAATTAAATTATATTTACACTTGCTTCAATTTTCCTTTTGAGATAATAGATGATATCATCGGGTATGCCTAGGTATCATGATATGCAGTGCCATACTCAAGAAGTTTACTACCACACTTGTCTGTAATCACATACCGGTACTGATATATTTTACTAATCTATTTCAATCTAGCTATCTGACATTGGCCATCAGAGACTTAAGTGTTCGTTAATGGCGGTGCGTTAGTGTATTCTGTCATTTAAATAATGTTTACATATTCACTATATTTATCTGTAAATATCCATGATAAAAATATATATCTGTTTCTTTTAAAGAGAATTAATTATATGATCACCACGCGTAATTTAAGAGCTATTTTCACTTTTTGTAAATAATTCCTGTATGTCGACTTTGAAAAAATATGATCTTTTCTTGGGCGTTCAGAGCTATGCAATATTATCCATACATACGAGTGGAATACATTCATCAGAGTGATAATGTTATCAGTAGCCAAATTCTAGGAATGACGGGGAGGGAATAATCTTAAAATTTTATTTTATTATGTTAGTACTATTCGAAGCTCCAATAAATATATTATGTGTTCAAACTTATAAATATCGTAAGCGCCCTATGCATGAATAACTCTTTTCGATACAACCTTTCGAAGTTATCCTTTCTTGCGAAAAACGTAGTAGTAGGATATGACGAACGCTTCTGCTTGAAAACTATAGTTCAGTAAATCGTCGATGATTCAGCAATATCTCGTCTATGCCGATTTTAAGATTTTTGTATCAATCAATAGATAGATTCTCAAAATTGCTGCAGACATTCTGTAATTTATCCAATAGAATTATGAGTGATATTTCGGAGAAATCCATGTCTCCCTCCGTCTGTCATAGAAATTATTAATATTTAACTATATAAGTAAGTCCCAACTCTAAAAATATGTATGTCTCTTTTTTGTTGCAAATTTCTTGTAATGACTTGTTGAGAAAAAATATTTGCAAATATCGAAGCCAGTGTCTTCTAGTGAAATATGTGTCTTTTAATTTCCACTATTTTGAAAAAAGAATAGGTCAAACATTTAAACGACGAGGATCTTAACGTAATGTTGTAATGTGGTCTTTGATGATTTAATAAACGGAATTTTCGACATAACGGTTTATCAAGTCGGGACAAATTTTTAAATTTCATTATGAACAAAACTTATTTTACCAACTCTTAATCTCCTAATGTGATATCAAAAATGAATTCCAAGTATGGCGTTGTGTAGAAAAGCGAGTAAGTAAGATAAAAGCGCAAAACTCATAAAAAAGTTTCCTTCTTCTAATCGCTCTTGTTTTTTTCTAATTTTAACTCGTTCGTCTTTCATGATATTATTTTAGATTGACACAATTTTTTTCGCCAAAAACACTAACTCCATATCGTTTACTGCTATAAAGATATTAACATAAAACTTATTTGAATTAAGTTGCCGATTTCGGACCACTCTTGCAGAACAAATGATCTAAGAATAGAACCGAATGTTTTTTGGTATCCTTAGAATTATTTTTGGAAATTTATTACTTATTTGAACGTTTTCCAGCAATATTTCCATGCAATGATTTTCACATGCAATAACTCACTACTTTCTTATTTGCACCACTTGTGAATATGTGACAAACGATTTTCTGCTTCTCCTGTAAACTGTGGCATTTGAACAAAGCTACAAGGAACGAAAGAAAATAGTGTGAAAGAAAAATATAAGTTTATGAAAAAAACCAAGCAATAAAATATAAATGATATTAAGTAAGCTCTATTAAATATTTTTTTTTAAATTCATAATATATGTGGTTGAGTGAAATTGAATATTGCTTAGAAGCTGGTTTTAGTTTTGGATAGCCTGGTTTAGAAGAAAGGCGATTCCTTGTCTGACACTGTGGACGACTGGAGCACAAATATTGGCAGTTCGTATTGAGATGCTGTTATTGTAATCTTAATTATAAGTAACTTGGATGTTGATGTTTATAGTTGTTTTTTTTTTGTAAATTTGCTCTGATGACGTAAAATTTTTCGACCATTAATAGTGCGATGTTAAGCATAAATTGTCTCCGTATGCTTCCGAATTTGAATTTTTCAAATGCAGTCTAATTTAGACCATATTAAATTAAAAAAAAGGATATGGCTCGTTTTAAATTTTTGAGTACGTCTTGACTAATTTTACGGAATAAGCCAGCAATGACTCCATATTTCGTCTTAGTCAATATGGAAGTTTCTGGCAATCGTGAAGTCTCCATACAGATTATGTATGATTATGTCGGACGCCCAGGAAGTGCTGACGAAAATTGTAGGAAAGAATTCTAGATTTAAAAAGTCCGGTCTTCTGGGTCTATTGTTGAGGATTGTGGTTTGCGGAGATATATGTTGATCCTGATATGAAAATGTACATACAAGGATTTTTTTTATCTCTTTATCTCTCTCTTTTTTATCGGATTTACTTTTCGGTATTAGAGGAGTCTCGAAGGCTGAAGACCAACATACGAACTTTCTGATTGGGATCGATCACTGCCTTTTTGCGACTTCAACTTTATTAAATCCAAACCAAAGCCCTTTACATAGATTTTTATTTATAGTCTCGTAATTGTAATGTAATTGTAAAAGTTGACGTAATCATCAACATAAATATATAGGTATTTGCATAAATGAAATATACATCTATACGATTATCTAAAGTATGTACATGACTAAAAAAAAATATATATAATGCCGATTCAATATTTGTAATTAATAAAAACTGAGCAGTGTTGCAATTACTGGATAAGCTGCAATTACCGAAGACATACCATCTATTTGGAAATTGGTTAATGTACTCGGGCAATAATGTTCCCTCCACAAAATACCAGGTTAGCACCTACATAATACCGAGTCCCTACTGTGTGTTAAATGTTATAGTATATAAATCAGCTGAACAGCATTTTCTTAGAGATTGCTTGCGTTCTTATTCCAACTAACAATATGAGTCATAACTCTAATAACTCATATATACATATGTGTAGTATAAAAATAATCAATTTGCGAGGTTATCTATTATAGTGCTACTATGACAGAGATAAAGTACGTAAATTTTGGGTCAATTGTGTTGCGTGTTACCTCGAATGTAAGTAAAAAGCTTTAGTTGCACCACTCCTGAAAGTAACAAATTTAATTTCAAAACGAAACGTTATCGCATTCCAGTGTCATGGGGAACTAACTCGCAGGAGTATTACAAAATACGAATAATACCGCCATGAGACTTAAGTAATAGGCTTTAAGTTCATCCACACCCACTTATGTTTGTTTCACTTGGCTATTTCCTGAAATTGTAGGAATTCGTGTCCTGTGTTAGCGTATTATAATAAAGCGTTAAAGAGCCGTTGAACGATTATATTTTACAATCTCAAAACTCAAACAAAAGTTTTCTAAGCGTTTCAAAACGGAATTACATAATTTGCAGCCTAAAAATATAATTTTCGTTAAAGTTTATATCGTAGTTACTGAACAGAGGGTACCTGAAGATTTCTCCGATCCTTGTTTATCTCAGTACACGCCACACAAATTAAGCTATATGTGAATAATTGGCGCGTATTTTCGTAAAAACCGAACCGTTTTTGTTACAAATCGTTAATTTTTCCAAACAAGGTCTTTTTCATTTATCTATTATCTTGACCACGGTAATGAATTAAGTAATAACTGCGTCTTTAAATTTCTCTCGGACTCTTTTGGGAAGTCAGGATTACTATTATTCCACTGAGTAGCCAAAGGTTTGGAAAAAAAATTTAATTGAATATATCTTTTAATATGAGTGCTCTATGTATTTTTCGTTCAAATTTTTGGAACTGCTAGCTAGTTCGCAACCTCAAAAATCTGCCGACAGTAGTACGTGCGCAACTTGATTACTTTTTGCGTAAAAGTTCGCAATGCGTTTAAAGTTGAGTTGCAACATTCTATTGCGCGGATATCAACATAAAAAATAACCAAGAGGAAGCTACGATATTTGGAAACTTCATTACGCAGAAATTTTAAAGTTGCTCATAGTTTTCATTTTATAGGTTTTATGCTATCATGGTCTGATGTTTTAAAAATAAATTTTTTTCATGGAAAATTCTGTGGTAAAAAGTGATAACAGCTTATGTCGTTTTCAATTGCATTTTTTTTTAAAAAATTGCCATTGTTCGATATATTTTTATCTCATATAATATATTATTATTGTATTGTATTATTAAATTCAATAAAATAAGATCTCTTAATATATTTTTTATTACTTTATTTATCAATTTTGATACACGTAACTGCCTAATTATTTTCTCGACTTAAGCTGTTATCGCTTTTTACCACAGAATTATGTGATCATAACAGTTCAACTGTTATACTTTTTTTGTTTTTAAATTATTGTATTGTTGCGTATTGTATTTGAGTGTTATACCTTAGCTCGTCGTACCTGTCATGTCAGAATTTGGTAGTTATGAGGCATCTTCTTTTATCACAGCTGTCTTCCTAAATTCGGGAAAATATCTGATTTTATCTCATTTGGCATCAACCTAAGCAACCCAGTTATAAGTTTCTAACTTAACACATGTACATTTTCCATATCATTCTTTACCAGGAAAATACAGATCATCACTGAATCCCTTCCAAAATATATCATTTAACACATGTGTGAACTAAGGTATCGACATAGAGATTGTATTTACTGTTATGTTTGAATTAATAAAAAAATTTAAATGTAATTTAGTATAATATAATAACAGTTTTTTATTTTTTTAGCTATGCGGTATAGTATTCATCGTCCTTGGAAGTTTATTCCTGTCCAATGTAAGCAGTTTCAAAGAATTCGTCAATGAACTTGGAGCTTCGCAAATTCCAATTGGCCTTATTGTATTGGGCTCATTGATATTTATCATTGCCTTCTTTGGATGTTGTGGAGCAATTCGAGAATCTTATTGTATGTCGATGACGGTAAGTACTTTTTTGTAATATTATACACTATTGTCTATGGTTAGTCAATTTTTGAAATAAGCTATATAATATCATTTGCTTAATATAAAATTATAGCCTATTTGTAAACAGTTAGTACCACGAAATAGTAAAATGGAACTTATTTTATAGTAAATAATTTATATACGATGGGCTTGAAAAAATGATGAATATATAAATATATAGTATTTAGATCAGTCCATAATAAGGTTTTTTTCGATCAGAAACTATAATTTACAAGTTTTGGATGGCTCTTTAAAACGTGCAAAAAATGTTTTCTAAAAAATAATCGCTAGCGGGGTAGAAATTACGATTTATACCATACCATTGCGAAATGTTATATTTCTGTAAACTTTAAGCTTTAATAATCCGAATTCGAAAATTTGGTTAGTGTTGAATTTTTCAGCAGAAGATTCATTTATACTTTATTATTCTAATAAGAACATTTCTAATTTCGAAATTATTTTTTATTATTCATTGTTTTTTTCTATCCAAATTAGTTTTTTTTAAGCACTGAATAGAACAGTCAGTTTAGGAAGGTAGAGAAAAGATAAAAAAATAGTAGTGATCGAAAGAAATTGTAGACTTATACCGTTCGTATACTGTTGAGAAAGTTTAGCTGAGCGAATATTACTAGATAAAATTGATTAGTACGCATATTTTTTAAGAAATACTCGTATATTACATCCCGTATAACACGAGTTTCTACAACGCACTAAGAATATTGGGACGACTGTATATCGTTGCTTGAACGACAAAACGATTATATACATCATACAAACTATGCAGGCAGATTTGAAAATCGGTTTATAATTTGACTTTTAATCTTTGTATCCGTTAATATACTATCAAAGTAGTATTATTATAATTTTTCAATTATTAGTTTTTATTTGTATGCAATTTATAATTGTTAAATATTCTTGCAGTACGCGGTTGCACTGTTCGTACTAATTGTTTTGGATATCGCATTGGTTGTATACATATTCGTTGCACGCTCAAATCAAGACGATCTTATTAGTAAGGCAATCAATAACCTCTGGAAAACTGTTAATACGGACTCATCAGCATTCAAAGGAATTCAAGCTGCTGTAAGTTAAACACTAGTTTTGACAATAAGATTTACTATTCATTCATTTATGATATTTCTAGCTCAAATGCTGCGGTAAGACCGGTCCATTCGATTATGGTCTTCAAGCTCTTGCACTGCCTCCATCTTGCTGTAGGCCGGATCCAGCTCTTGGAGCTTGTACCGTAGCTGAAGCATTCCAAACTGGTTGTGAATCTGCATTAAAAACCTTCATCCATAAGCACGTAGATATTTTGGGATATGTCGGTATTGGCATTGTCGTTGTTGAGGTAAGATTTAGACGCAATGTATGACACATGTTTGTCAACTTTAATATATTATTTTAATCAACAGTTGGTTGGATTCATCTTCGCATGCTGTCTGGCTAATCATATTCGTAATCATAAGAGACGATCTGCATATTAATTAACATACAAGCACAGTTTGCTACTTTCTTTGGTTACTACTACAAATTATATTTAAGGAACAAGCAACAATAAATAGGGATAATATATAATATACGTACGTATATTATATAATTACTCTATATTAAAATTAAAAATTCATATTGCAGAATACATTTTTTTTTCTAAGTAATTGAGAGGAATTGAATCCCAATAACATTGTCAAAAAACTATTAAAGCCGATTGTACCAGTATATATTTACTGCAAAATGTAATATTTTTATATTTCTTATACATTTTATATTTCGTACATAATGTATAAACATAATATAATCTTTATATACATATTTTCATATATTTTGAATATTTATTACAACGTTATTGTAAGATGTACACAAAACAAAATAAGCATATTTTTTTGGATTTTTCATCTGATTTTTGTAAGATAATAAGTTATAAATATATATAGTCGAGAAAATGTTTGAAATAAATCTTGCCATGTGTTCATTCCACATCAAAAAATTTTCAAGATTCGGTTGTAAATATAATTCCTAGGCAGTTAGAAATTTCTGAAATACTGTGGCCTATTTAGACATTAAAACGTATACAAATAGTTTGCTTCGTTTACGTCACAAACATATAGCATTGCTTTTATAATAGTTTAGAAAAAGCTAAGCTAAACCGTCATAATAGCTCAGCCGCTGACACTGCTTTGACACTCAAAAATGAAAAATTCGAATATTTTATTTCAAATCGTTGCGAGGTTTTGGTCAAATTTCATGCAAATTTGCACCATAAACGATGATGAAAGTGATGGTGGATTTCCACTCACCCTTGAGGCGAGCCTCTACCCCCATGAAGCCAATGCAAACGTCGGCTGTGTATTCTTTGCTGTGCTGATAGCGATTTACAGTGAACATGCCTATGCGGCGCAACTTGACCAGAAGTGCGAAACGACAAAAATACGATGAGCTGCGAATTGTGTGCTGCCTCAGTTCATTGTATGTGTGTATATATATGGAAGCGTGCGTCGGAGACAAGGTCGAAGAATGTTAGACTCTTGCGACTCCATGAGCCATCTGATCGGTTGATTTTATGGTTGGGATAGAGGCGCGCCTCAAACGTTGATTGTAAATCTACCATGAAAGTGAGAATACGGTAAACGGTATTAACAATTTAAAAATAAAAGTTATTACGTATAGAAATTCTGACCCCTTTCCGTTTAGGGGCGAACGACGGCGAGCCGGCTAACCCGTCGTGACGGGGTGAGCGCCACAACAATTTTCGTCGCCGTTCTATCTACCTAGCCAGCTGTAGAGCTGGGTGGAATTTATTCTCACCCGGATTTCAAATGCAACCGAAAAGAAAGCAAACTGAATGACAGCACACAAATTTACATGCAAAAAGAAACTTAAAAATTTATATTACGCGTAAAAGAAATGTGTAATTCAGCTAATTGTCGAGCAATATAAATAATGAGAAACTATTGAAAAAAACAGGATTGAATGCGATACTTAAAACTAGGGTATCACTGGTGATTTTCTCTCGTTGC
Source organism: Beris morrisii (assembly GCA_951812415.1). Lineage (NCBI taxonomy): Eukaryota > Metazoa > Arthropoda > Insecta > Diptera > Stratiomyidae > Beris > Beris morrisii. The sequence goes on along the minus strand of OX638311.1, from coordinate 102,721,865 downwards.
TTCCAGTAGAATTTAAAATCGGCCCAGCACCTTCCATGAAACCTCGGGTCAGTTTAATTCACGGCTAATCCACGTTTTCGAGGTAGACGACTGCTTTCTCCCGGTCATTGATCCTTCTTTCTCTCAATTGTAATAGGTGGTCACTTGTTATTCTCCTTATTGAGTTGAGAGTATAACTTCAGGTTTCTTTTAAATTCATTGTGTTGTGTTTTTGTAGTCCACGTCGACTCCTTAATCCTAGTCCTAATCCCTATTAACTATTTGATATTTCCTAAATCTAATCCTATCCTATTAACGCTTCTAACATATAATAGTATTTCGCAAAACTAACATTAATTCCGCCCTCCAATTCCAGTTTGTCTTGATTTTGCTTATTCGGTTTTTCTAGTAACTACATTATAATCCAATTTCCTGTGCATTATTTTAGGCTTAATAAATCGTACTAATTCTACTCTTTCGACTTCCGTTTTACGAGGAGATGGGCGACTCCTCGGATATCGCAACATAATAGTGGTTTTGTTGGTAAGGGATATCGTACAGCATATACTGGTTGACTCTAATATTTTGTTTCTGTTCTTTTCGGGCGTTGATAATTGCCGAGTTAATTGAGTCGGCTGGAGGTAACACCTTTTTGCGTACCTGTTTTTCCCCGTTTTTTTAATTTGTTTCCTTTTTATTTAACCTTTTGGAAAACCGTAATATTTCCCCCTTAACCCAAGAGGATTTCCCCGAAATTCTCTCCGTACCCGCTTTCATCCCTCTCACATGTATGGTTTCAGGTCTTTGATATATCATATTCCTGCGTCTCTTCCGTTTTTGTTCATCAACTGGTAGGTCGACGAGGATACTTTTTCTTTTACCGTCTATGGTCCTACATAGGCTGGCGCCAATTCAATTTAGCCGAAAAGAACCGCCTGGTATCGAACTGGGCATAGTTTTTCCTCCATACGAGTTGTTGGGGCAAAAATGATACCTCGCGACGACGTAGATCATAACGTCCCTTGCTCTTTTCTGCCGCGTTTCTCATCCTATCGACTATTTCATCTCTCAACGTTTTAAAAGCGTCGGCGCGTTCCGCTAAGAGTCTGTTCTTTGGTGACGAACCACCATTTCCCTTTCGAAATTTGCGTAATACGGAGTCACCCCCATTACCTCATGCGTCGCTGTTCGCAACGCGCACCCTACAGCCGCGAGATGCGTGTCCCAGGTGCGATGGTTCTCCGAGACATGCCCGGAGCATTGTCTTCACATTTTGGTTGCAACGCTCGGAATGGTTAGCTTGAGGGTGGTAGAAAGCAGTGAACTTAATCTGAGTCCCGTATCCCCCTACCATGCGCTGAAAATCGCATTATCGCATACTACCCATTTGGGCACGCCAAGTAGAAGAAAAACTTGTTCCTCCAAAATTCGACTTACCGTAACACTCGTGGCTGCTCTTACTGGGAAGAGTAGCGGGCACTTTGTAAAGTAGTTGACTACCGTTAAAATAAAGCAATTCCCCTTTGTCAAACGTGGAAGGGAGACAATCAGGTTTACGTACAGCATCTCCCATGGCCGATTCACCTCCGTTCTGGATGCCATCAACCCAACTGGCAGTCTTCTTTCCGGCTTGCCTGCTTGGCACACAATGCATCTTGCAACGTATCGTTGGATGTCTGCTCTCATTTATGACCAATAATACTTCTGTGCGACTCTAGTAAAGGTGCGGAACACCCCCGGATGGCCCGAGGTGGGTTCATCGTAACACTGTTTTATTACTACTGTCCTCTTCCCCTTGGAAGAACTATCTTCCACACATCCTGCTCCGATAGGGCTGGATATGGGGCTTAGACGTATTTTAACAAATGATCCCCTTTCATTCTCCATGACATGAATACCTCCGGTCGAGTCTTTACTTCCTCGCACATTTTCCGGTTCTCGTTCACTTGGACGGACCTGGACAGCGCATCGGGAACAAAATGTTCCTTCCCCTTCCGATGAACGATCTCAAAGTCAAATTGTTGTAGTCTTATGGCCCATCTGGCCAATCTTACGCAAGGGTCCTTTAGCTGGTTTAGCCAGACCAAGAAGTAGTTGTCGGCTACTACCAAGCACCCTCGACGTAGGGCTTCAGTTTTTCCACGGCCCACAAGACTGCCAAGCATTCACATTCTGTTGTGGAGAATTTCCGTTCGGAGGCTGTTAGTGATAGACTTACGGGCCTATTACGAAACTCGACTCGACCAAAAAACTCACATTCTGCGACTATGAAACTCGACGAGTGCCTACTTGTCGAGTTTCACTCGACTTTGAGAACTGCGCATTATGAGAGCCGATCGAGTGAGTATTTACTTGTAAGAAATGTCAAACTCACTCGACTGCTGGAAATGAAGTGACTTTCCAATTGTCGAGTTTCATAATACCAACTTTAGCTCGAGTCGAGTTCAAATGTGAGTCGAGTTACTCACTCGACTCGAGTTTCGTAATAGGCCCGTTAGATAGCAGATAATCCGTTCTTCGCCCTCCACCGATTGTGTTAGGACCGCTCCCGGGCCGAGACCCGATGCGTCCGTCTGTACCGAAAATCAGGTCACGTGAGAATCAGTGCAGTCGAGAGTTTGACTTTCGCCTTAGAGAAGGCTCTGTCACACGGTTCATCCCACTCAAATTTATTGTTCTTCTTTAGCAGATTAGTCAATGGTCGCGAAGTCTGGAATAAACCGGCGGTACCAAGATACCATTCCCAGGAACTGTCTGGCCTCCTTTACGCACGAGGGTTTCGGAATTTTGACGAGGCATTCCACCTTTTCCGGATCAACATTTAACATGTTCGTTAATCACTGTGAGGACGCAAATTTCTAAGAGAAAGTAACACTGAATTAAAAACTTAAACTAAGACAAATAAACAACACTGAATTGTAAACTTATACGTAGAACGAAGAAACAAACAACAAAGAACACCAAAAACATAAAGGAACAAGGAAAAGGGAAAACACAAGCACGGAAGACATAAACCTGAAAAGGCACTTTGGCAAAATACCTGAAAAAGTCGGTGGGACCGCAAAATGCCTCAGGTGACATTGTACGGCTGGATAAAACCCACTGAAAAGAACACAATATCCGAAAAGCCTATATGCTGGCGACTGCATAAACCAACCCCGAATTATAAAACAGTGAAAAATTCGAGTACTAACGAAATGATTCACGAATGATAAATGTTCACGCAAACATATAAGCAATAGCGAACGACGAGAAAGGGGTCAGTCAGTAGTCACTAGTCTGCTAACAAGGCAATGTGGACTTAAAGTTCCTCTTGTAGCAACCTTGACTACTGTTCTGACCGGACAACCATCTCTGATCGGTTCCCAAGCTGGAGAAGGTAATGTGGACTTAAAGTTCCTCTTCGAAAGCTTGAGACCAATTAGATCGTGTCCAGACCACGCCAAGTCGAAAGACAGCAAGCAGAGGCAGCAAGCGAAGACAACAGCCAAGCAGCGACGACCACAGTGAACCACGGCGTGCATAGCGAGCCACGACGCGCAGAGCAAAGCACCAACGCCGCGCAGAGCAAAGCACCAACGCCGCGCAGAGCAGAGCAGCAACGACGCGCAGCGCAACGCAACGACCCCAACGAACCACGACGTGCATAGCGAGCTACGACGCGCAGAGCAACGCAGCGACGACGGGCAGAGAAACGCAGCGACGACCACAGCGAACCACGACGTGCATAGCAGCAACGACGCGCAGAGAAACGCAGCGACGACCACAGCGAACCCCGAAGTGCAAAGCAACAACGACGCGCAGCGCAACGCAGTGACCACAGCGAACCACGACGAGCATAGCGAGACACGACGAGCAGCGACAAGCAGTGAACCCGCTACGATGTGTAGAGCAGACGAACAGAGCACTGCAACCGTCGACAGAGCAGATCAAGACAAGATGACGATCAGTAACCAGGGTCTTAACTTAGAGAGTCTAGTGATTCCATGGCTCCAGGCGATTTTTAAGGGTTGCCTAAAACTCAACTACGTGCCCGAGGCATGGAGGAACGCTCGAGTGGTTTTTATACCGAAAGCGGGTAAAAGTAGTCACGTTAATCCGAAGGATTACAGACCTATCAGCCTGACATCCTTTACTCTCAAGACATTGGAAAGGATACTAGATGGTTATATCAGGGACACCATAGATCCTAACCATCTTTCAAAGGCCCAACACGCGTACATCAAAGGAAAATCGGTGGACACGGCTTTGCATAAGGTTGTGGGTAAAATCGAAAGATCGCTAGAGTACAAGGAGTTCACATTGGGAACTTTTTTGGATATAGAAGGGGCTTTCAACAATGTTACTACAGAGGCAATTGTTGAGGCTCTGGGCTCTGCAAACGTCCACAGTACTATAAGTAAATGAATCGTGACACTGCTTAGAAGCAGGTCTATATCGTCGGAATGGGGTAGTGCTCGTTCCCACAAAATTACAAATAAAGGTACTCCACAAGGAGGGGTATTATCACCACTTTTGTGGATACTCACTTTAAATGGGGCACTGAAGGAACTTGACGACTCGGGGGTGGATTGTGTAGCCTATGCCGATGACGTGGTGATACTGGTATCAGGCAGGTACACAAGCACGCTGTCTGAACTTACAACGCGGGCTCTAAACAAGCTACTATACTGGTCGGGAACCAGAGGACTCAATGTTAACCCATCAAAAACAGAACTGGTTCTTTTTACTAGGAGAACTAAGTCTCAACAGTTTAAGCTGCCTAAGATCGGTAACACTGAGCTAACCCTAAAAGGCCATGCCAGATATCTAGGAGTAACCCTGGACAGCAAGCTGACATGGAAACTCAATACGGAAGAGCGGGTGGCTAAAGCAACCATCGCTTTCTACGCGTGCAAAAGAATGTTCGGTAGAAGGTGGGGTCTAGAGCCAAAAATCACTTACTGGATCTACACGGCTGTTGTAAGGCCAATCCTATTATACGGTCTGCTAGTATGGTGGCCAATACTCGATAAAGTAACTTACAGGAAAAAGTTGGAAAAGGTACAGAGACAGGCTTGTCTGGGGATAACAGGCGCCCTTCGCACCACTTCTTCAGACTCTCTCAACGTACTCCTTTCTCTGCCACCAATTGACCTGTTCGCTAAATATGTGGTAGGCAAATGCGCCCTAAGACTCAGAGAGTCAAACCAGCTCAAAACATGTCCATACGGGCACAGTAACTTCAGCCTACCTCCAGCAGAGGCTACGGACTACGCAGATCCTAAGCTCTGGTTCGACAGGAAGTACGCCATAAACATACCAAGCAGGGAATACTGGGAGGCAAGAACCGGTGACTCTGCGGGGTCGATTAACATCTATACGGACGGTTCAAAGATGGAAGACGGAGAGGGCGCAGCCGTGCACTCTTTTGATCTTCCAACAAACTCTAGCTACAGACTGCCGAATAATTGCAGTATTTTCCAAGCGGAGGTACTGGCGATTCAGAAGGCGGCGGAGATAGCTCACAAATCGCGAATAAGGGATAAGGCAGTTTTTATCTATACGGATAGCCAAGCAGCCTTAATGGCTCTGAAATCCTGTACTATCAAATCTAAGGCGGTACTCAACTGTCGACGCGCTTTACAGAAACTGTGCTCAAATAGGAAAGTGGAGCTCTGCTGGGTTCCAGGGCACAGTGGTTTCTTAGGTAATGAACTCGCCGACGGTCTTGCTAAAATAGGTGCAAACCTTGGGCAGGAAGCCGCGGTCTCGGTTCCACCGCCTCTTAACGTTATTTACAACTTCCTAGAGAGGAAGATGGTAAGCCGGTCCGAGGCCAGGTGGCAGGCTACGCCAACCTCCAGAACCACGAAGCAAATGTGGAACACTCACAACGAGAAAAGTACTAAACTCTTGTTAGCACTACCAAGGGCGCAATGCGCAACTTTAGTCGGTATTCTTACCGGCCATTGCCTGATTGGGGCGCACGCGTACAGATTGGGGCTAATCACTAACGATATTTGCAGGAACTGCAAACTTCCCGCGGAACGGGAAACACTAGAACACCTCCTGTGCAGCTGCCCGGCTCTGGCTAGGAGACGGGTGAAGGCTCTAGGTGCACCGTCTTTCGCAAATCTTGGACAAGTCTCGCGTAGCAGCATGCAGAGCCTGCTAAACTTTGCTACGGCAACAGGGACCTTTGATTTGAACGAGGAACTCTCAACACAGATCGATACGCAAGCGCACCTACCTTAGGCACATTGGGTCTCCTTTTTATGTGGTATCGCTATGGACCCTCGAGAGTCTATGCGAGGTTTTTAAGCCGCCACTGATACCTAACCTAACCTAACCAGGGTCAACTTAAGGCAAGCAGAGTCGTGCCAGTAGTCGAGCTAAATCCAGCTGCGACAAGCCACGACGAACGACGCCAAATCACGACAAGAAGACACAGCTGAACCAAGACGAGCAAGCAGAGGCCACACAGAGAGACGAAGACAGGGAAGGACGAAGACAGGGGAGGACGAAGACAGGGAAGGACGTGCAGACAGGGAAGGACGAAGACAGGGAAAGCAAGGGCCACACAGAGGGACGAGACAGGGCGAGAGCAGAGAGGGTCAAGGCGAGGCAAGTGAAGTCGTACCCACAGAGAATACGAATCGAGTCACGTTTAGCAGAGACGACGATCAGACGGCAAGGAGAAAACCCAGAGGAAATCAAACTATAATTTTAATATATGTCAACTAATTATAATAAAGTGAAGTCTAATAACAAATAAATGTTTTGAAACGGATCCCGGCACCCGATGAGCCTACCCCGGAAATTCGAGTCGTTACATCACGTAACCCAGGTATTGTAATTCTGACCTACAGAAATCACATTTCTCCATAGAAATCTTTAGACCAGCTGCCCGCAGTCTACTGAAAAGCTCCCGCAACACCTCCAGATGTTTCTCGAATGGGTACTGGGTGACAATAATGGTGTCGTCCAGATACACAAACACGTTTGGTTTCCTTTCATTTTAGTTGCCACTTTGCCACAGTTATCGAAGGTCGGGGAAAAGTTTTGATACCGACGGGAGTTGTTCTGTTACCCAGATCCTCGTGCTCACTTGATCCTCCGTTCTTCTCTTCTTTCCTCACCGTGTTTATCACTCCTTCCGGAAGATCGTAAACTTGTATGATAGGAGTCGTTCGGGCCGCAAGTGCCAACAATTCTTTTGTTCTGTCCGACTTCTCCCTGTTCGTCACCCTTTTACTTCTGGCTCCGGTCGATTCGTGACTCGGACCCGGTTCAATCACCAGACTATGTCCCGCTCCCTCGCGTTGCCACGCTGCCCTTAGTGACTTCCTCAACCGGTCTACCGGAAGAACCCTTATGGCCATCTCATACCCCAATTCCTCCTGGCTTATACGATCCTCGGCAAACGGCATTGTGACTCGACTGATCATTTCGGTTAACAGAGAAAATAGTACGCCCCCAAAAGGTTCTCACCTGCCCCAACACGCCCGCAGTGCTGTCTTTGTTTAATGTTCAAAAGTGTAAATACGCGATACTATCGGCCTATACCCTCCCGTAAAAGAACAGAAGTTTGGTTTTAGATATTACCAACAAGACAAAAAAAAATTATTGATTATTACCAAAAAGAAAATAACCCTTCTCCCTATATTGCACGGGTATTTGTGTTATCCGAATCACCAATATCACTCACCACACCACTGTTCCTGGTGGTTAATAAAATTAAAAAAAAATAAACCAAATACTATAAATAATAAAATGTTAAAAAAAAAAATATTAATTTTCCTTTTCAAAACTTATTAAAATAAAATCACGCGCGCGTTATTCTTTTCGAAAAAAAAAACAAAAACGTTGATCGTTAACGGAAAAAGAAAGCCCCACGTTGGGCGCCAATTTTAACGTATAGAAATTCTAATTGCCCTTTCCGTTTAGGGGCGAACGACGTCGAGCCGGCTAACCCGTCGTGACGGCGTGGGCGCAACTTGATTTTCGCCGCCGTTTTATCTACCTAGCCAGCTGTGGACCTAGGTAGAATTTATTCTCACCCGGATTTCAAATGCAACCGAAAAGAAAACTGAGACTGATTGACGTCACAAAAATTCACATGCAAAAGGAAACTTAAAAAAATCGGCCAATAGTCTGGGCGCAACTTTAATATTTTATGAGTAGAAGTCCGAAATATGTTTAATGCTGAGATGCAGTGTAGGTTACTATGCGACTGACAACGTAAAAAATAACGTTCCAAATAGCTTCCTGGTGTAGAGGATTGATTCACAATTCACAAATCCTTTACGTTAAGTTTTATAAACTGGGTAGAGGATATCTCAAGCTGTGGAGAGGTATCTCTTGTTGAATCCTTTTTAATTGATTAGCTTATAACAAATACTATTTTTCATTTGATCGTTTTTAATATTTTAAATAATTTATTTATTTATATATTGATTTATTTATTGATTTATTAAAACTTTTTGCGTAAACAATTGAATATTTTTCATTTCTTTATTCACCAAAATTAATTACTTTTCTATATAGTTTTACAGCAAGAGTTTAAGTAATACCATGGATACACTGCTTGTATACAAATTACGTTATTCAAATCATGATATACGATACAAGATAGCATGATACGCAGCCCATACATGTTATACTTTGACATTTAGCTATCAAAGAATTTCTTCGTGCTAAACGTTGCAGTATGATGTTCCGGCGAATAGCACTTTCATTGCTAATAAAGAAATGTACAAAGCGGACCATCATATCACACAGAAAAATGAAAATACGCTCAAAGAATTTTAACTGACGGGAAAATATAAAAATCCACAAGTGTTGTTCATTGGAATTTCAGTTGATTTTAGTAACAGATGGCGCTGATGGCAGATAAAAGAAGGCTATATCAGCTAAAATCATCGAATTTATATACAAGGAAACAGGTTTGATATTACGTCGATATCAGCTCGTTGACGTACTATATGCATAATATTGGGTGATACACTGGTGATATTGACGATATTATGATTTGTATACGAGCTGTGTATCCAAGGTATGAGACTGAAAATATTTTTCCGACATTTTTATTTTTTGATAAAATATGCCAACTTCAATTTGAATTCAATACAATGTATGAAGTTGGCAATCAGGGACGTCATTTGTGGGGGGGGGGCAGGGGGGACATTTGCCCCCCCCCCCTGAATTATGTATTTTTATAGATTATATATAACATATGTATATTTATATATAAAAATATATACAAACATAACATCTTGCCCCACCCCCCTAAAAAAAACTGAAATGACGTCCCTGTTGGCAATCATTCGAAGCTACAGTAAATAAAACTCAATTAAATAGTATTACATAAAAATCATAAAAACTTAATATATATAATTATTTACGTACGACGTGACGTACCACCACACTGGTTGTTCCTTAGGTTTCAGTCCCATAGTCACCTACAACGCATCTCAGCATTAAACACGTTTCGGACTTCTACCCATAAAATAATAAAGTTGCGCCCAGACTGTTGGCCGATTTTTTTAGTTTTAATTACTCTAGTAGCACATCTATGGGTACTAAGTTTCAACTTTCTAGCATAAGCCGTTTCTGAGATATGGAAAACCACCCCAACCCTTGTATTAAAATAAAATAAAAATTTATTTTTCTGGGATGTCTCTATAGTAGCTCTATACAGTTTTAAATTTTTAGCTTTCAATCGTTTGCGGCTTTAGAGAAATTAAAATCATAATTTCTTCATCTCCACCCCTCACACAATCGCTCCCTACATACACACTCTCAAAATTTTTTTCGCTGCTAGAGGTCTACTGGTCCTAACTCCTGTAAAATGTTCAATATCATATCTGATACGGTTCTTGAGATATAACAATTTTATTTTTTTGAAAAATGACTGTCACCTACTTCCGCGCTTCACCTCCCCCTCTCAAATTTTAGATTCAGTAGACTCCACTGCTAATTCTATATACAGAAACCAAATTTTATCTTCCCAGCATAATTGAGTCGGAAGATAATGTAAATCAAAGTTTTTCACCCCATACCTCACCACCCCCCTTAAAAATGTTAACCCTTTTCTAATCTCCTAGTATCTCTGAAGACAACTACTTAGTATCAGCCGTCTGACATAAATCGTTCAGGAGATATGGATTTTAGAATGTTTCAATCCCAGCTTTCAAGCGTTTTGGACACATTGTTTCTCCCCTCCCCCCATTTGCACACCCCTCAACCCCTATCGACCAATTTTATAGGTCCACTATCATAGCACTACATAGGTTCCAAGTTTCAGCCTCATGGCATAAGCGGTTCCTGAGATCTAGAAACCAAAATTTTTCGTCTAAAACGCTCCCCCCTCCAAAAGATACCACTCGTAGGGGTTCACCCACTCTACCTACCATAAAAATTTCAACTTAATATCTCAAGGGGTTTGTGAGCTACGCACCTTCAAACGGCGGACGGCGTCTACGGCAGACAGGCGGAAATTTTTTTTTTTTTGCTTTCTTGGGGTTTACTAGTTCTAAAACGTGAATATACAAAATTATAGGGTAGCAATTTTTTTGTAATTTTCAGGTCGATAACAATATACTTTATTATTAAAAAATAATAAAGTAAAAACGTAACCCAAAATTTATCTATTATCACTTTCATGGACTATTAAACTTTTCTTCCTGATAGGTATGATGTCACTTTCATAACTCGATAGTACTTGATTCTTTTTAATTTCTTTTGGCATGGTAGAATCCCTAAAATTTTAATAAAATTATAAAAATGCTACAAAAACTATAATTGTTTATCACTAACCAGTAAATATGAAGTTTAAAAAAATTCCGAATAGAAAACCCAATTATGTACGTCTTCCGCTGCTAAAAATTTACTGCACTAAATCACATGAACAGAAAGTTTGATTGTACATACATTAAGGGGAATCCCCATTTTTCGATTGGAATAAATGGAATTCAAAATAGAATGGAATTAAAAAATGTCTGCAGAAATTTTTTGTGTTGTTTTTAAATAAAAAAAAAAAAAAATCTTATATTTTGAAAACCGTGTAAAAGTGAAATCGTGTAAATAAAGTACCGTATAAAGCGGAGGATAGGTGTACAGCAAAAGTTCTGTGAAATAATTGTCTTCTAAATTGAGAAAAAGTTAACCTGACTAAATTTTCTGTAAAACACCAAAAGCGTTGTGTAACTTTTTCTTCTTCAAAACAAGAAAAAAAAAATTCTCGAAATCACAAAAACCAAAGTCAAAGTCAAAATTGCAAATTCAAATTCAAATCAGGAGATGTCAAAATTATCGTACCGCAATGCAAAATTAAATAGCAGCAGATTTAAATGGTGGCGGAAAATTGGTCTCCACGGTTTCAGCACCATCTTTTGGTCGATGAGCGAATTGTCAAATCGTGGCACAATTTCGACTCGAACTCCCTACCTGAGATTATATACCTAAAAGGATAGGACACCCCGGTGTAAAAGCACGAAAAAAATAGAGACCAAAACTATTTTGACAGCACCATGGGATCCAAGGATGCCAAGGGATCTTGCTTGTCAAAAACACACGTAAAATAATTATGAAGGAATATTTTGTTGTTTGTTTTTATTGGTTGTCATGGTAACCTGAACGGCTTGAATCTTGGATCCAATGGCGTAGCAAAATAACGTTATATTTGGGGCCATCCAAAAGCGCTACAAAGGTGAACATTTCGAACATGCAACTGTACTTAGAAAAGAAATATTTATTAAAATATCCTTTTCTGTACAAATGCTTTGTATCGAAAGAAATCTTTTCGATGACTAGTCTCCCTTGAGTTCACAACAATATAGCATTCTTATTAAATTAGTAAAAGAAAAATGATTGCATTATTGTTAAAAATAAATCTGACGAAATATCGTAATTTAGTGTTTATCAAAAAAGTACGCATTTGAAAAAGCTACTCGTTTCTGGTATTTCGCCGAGATTTCAGTTACAGAATCGTACCAGATCATAAGTGAATATGTACATATATAATAAAATAACATACATCTGTAAAGCATACATATGTACATAGATTACAAAGAGATAGATAGTTTTATACTCTAGATGAAATCAGAGAGTATTATAAGTTTAATCCAGCCCAAAAGTTTGAAACGCTTAGAACGAAGCCTCAGAACACAAAAAAAGTTAAATATTATTTTGTGCTTATTTGGGGCCAAATGTCCGTTCACCCGTTCGTCTGTCCGTTAGCATGATAACTCAAGAACACCTTGACCTATGATCTTGAAATGTTGAATCTGAATGTTTGGGCGAATTTGTAAGGCTAAGTTCGTAAACGGGCAAAATCGTCCTCATCTAGAATATCATACGATTGGCTTGCAGCTGATCGTGACTGCAGTGTGCTTATGCAATATATTTAATATATGCAAAAAACTTTTAAAATGCAAGCCAAAATTGTTGCCCCTAAAATAATCAGTTTTGTACGCCCATGCAGCTTTTACTTCGACATGCGCATAAAACAACTTGGCTCTATTTTGTTGTGGCATGTCCAATTCTTTTATATATAACGGGCCTATTACGAAACTCGAGTCGAGTGAGTAACCCGACTCACATTTGGACTCGACTCGAGCTAAAGTTGGTATTATGAAACTCGACAATTGGAATAGTCACTTCATTTCCAGCAGTCGAGTGAGTTTGACATTTCTTATAAGAAAATACTCACTCGATCGGCTCTCATAATACGCAGTTCTCTTAACTCACGCTTTTTTTTCGACTAAAAGTCGAGTGAAACTCGACAAGCAGGCACTCGTCGAGTTTCATAGTCGCAGAATGTGAGTTTTTTGATCGAGGCGAGTTTCGTAATAGGCCCGAAAATTAGGATAAAAAAAGTATCGCAGTTTTCAGCAGTTTACCATCTGTCAAACTTGATGGCTACATGCAGATAAAATTGACTTTTAGTATTTAGGGAAATGCTATTTTCAATGAATCAATGTAAGAATATTGTGTAGCAATAAATTTTCATTGACAGAATTGACAGAATCAAGCAAATAAAGAAGTTCAAAATTTTATCTGTCATGTTCTTGCACTAACGCGTTTTTTTTGGGTGTTCAAAATTGGTGTAATCTTACACTACGTGTAATACACTTAAAGTGTAGCGTACACTCAACAGACCTAATATGTCGCATGTAAACTGGTCCTAAACTCAGGGTTGCCAAACAGTTGGCTGCAGAACCTGCCGCGTGAAATAACCAAAACCCGCACGAAGACTTATAGACCAACACCGTGTTCAATTTTGTAATTTTACAGTCCCATTTAAATGTATTGAGCACAGTTTGCGACTTCGACCAAGAGCTGTGTCCAGAATTCTAAAGAACTTCATGTAAATATGTATAGTTAAAAAAAAATGTAATTTGTAATTTTTATAAGAGTTTTTATTTTCTTCAATAAATTAACACCGAAAATTGGGGTGAAGCGTGAATGATCCTACACGTATGGTATCAGAAAGTAATTTAGTTTTGCTTTTATGGATAATAATGTCTTATGCCATGTTTCCACTGCCAGCAAATCTCGCAATTAACTTATATTGTAAGATTTTACCATTTACAGTAATGGAAATTTGTCCTGCATCAGTAGAAATCAAAAAATTATATTATTTAATTCCAAACCTTGCATTTCAAGCAATTATTTGAAATATGTGACATTGGTCGCGTTTACTTGCGGACCAGACCAGTCTGAATAGACCAGAAAACTAGTTTGGTCGTACGCATAAACGTAAACCCAAAGAGATATATGTATATACTGGAGATGACAAGCAGTGATTGAGTTGAAGGCGGACGTCGTCGCATTCACTTGCACGCAAAGCAACAACAAATTGACATAACGCTCCTGTTTTGTCTCACTCACTCACACGCTAAAACAACAACAATTTGATATAACGACCCTGTGTTGTCTCACTTCTCACCGTGTTTTTGGCTTCAAAGCGCTTTATACAAAGCCGGTGGCTTGTCGTCTCCAGTAGCTTTATGCGTAAAACGAACCAGTTTTGGTACGGACCAAATGAATCAAACCAGTCTAGTACTGTGAAAATGCGCACATAAATGAAAGACCGAAAAATACCAAACCGGTCTCTGTGGACTATTCGGGTCTGCAAGTAAAAGCGACCAGTGAATATTGTGGTGAAATGTAAACGTGGTGAAACATAAATTTCAGGGCTGTACAGGCCGGTTCCAGTAGATTTGAAACTAGATTTTGTCGTAATCTCGCGATTTGGAAATCTCAATCATCTCATATGGAGAATCTATTAGATTTTTGTGTAGATTTGCGAAGTCGCCGCGAGATATCGGGCAGTCGAAACATGGCATTAGCTTACGTTACGAAATGCATATATTTTGCGAAATCTAAATTTACTAACGTAAGCGCACAATAAACATCTTCACAGTCACTATGTCCTGCTTCTTCTAACCCCCTCGTCGTTTTTCTACCTTGTCGTGGTGAGGAAGTTTAAGACACTTGTGCCAACTAAGAAAAAAACGAAAACATGATAGACAAGCCTATAGATTTAGACTCTCCAAGTGGTAACCAGACACAGTCTGGGAATCCACCCGCTGATGCGGCCGGGGCTCGAATTTTGGAGGCCCCACCATCATGTACGACTGCAATGAGTGATCCAGGTTGCAGTGGGAGCATACCACTGGATCTCAGTAACTTCATTGAGGATTTACTGTTTGCCGATGAGGACAGTGCCGATTATGCACGAACGGTTAATCCAGTTAGGCCCTTGGAGGAAGAATGTACCGCAACCAACTTGGGGACGGTTAATCTGAATCCGAAGTCTGATGAGAAAAGTACTGGGAGCGTATTCTCGGTTAATCCTATTCGGCCAATGATTGAAGAAAGTACCTGTGCTTCTGGCGCGGTTAATCCGAAATCAATGATAGGGGTTTTTATTTTGAATGGCTAACTGCGGCATTATATTCACCCAGATCAACCTGCAACATGCTAAGGCTGCTACTGCTTTACTAAGTAGGAGGCTTAGCAAACTGCATGCATCCCCATATGTATCGATGATACAGGAACCATGGGTTCGCAATAAGCGAGTCTGTGGACTGGATTCGATTCAGGGAGGCCGGATCTTTTTTGATGAAGGATCTGAACGACCGCGTGCCTGTCTATTCATATCAAATATGATAGAGGCGATGATGTTGAGGCAGTTCACCTGTCAAGATATTGTAGCAGTCAAAATGTCTAACGTATGGAGGGTAGAAGACAAGACATAATAGTAGTGTTGGCTTACCTTCCGTATGACTCGTTATTACCTCCTCCATCCAGGGAGTTGACCGGGCTCGTTAGATTCGCGAACACCAATAACTTACAGCTTGTCATTGGATGTGATGCTAATGCTCAACACACTGTTTGGGGCAGCAGCAAATGCAATCCTAGGGGTGAGCGGTTATTGGAGTTCATTATGTCGTCGTGCCTTGCAGTAAACAACAGAGGCAACAAGCCAACGTTTGTTACGACGAGGCGGACGGAAGTGATAGATATGACGTTGTCGTCTTCTAGGATTGCGGAATCCATAATAGATTGGAGCGTCCTGGAAGAGGAAACTCTGTCGGATCACAGATATTTGGAATTTCGACTAGCGGCTGACAAACCTGTCATACCGGCTATACGGAATTCCAATAACGCAGACTGGACTTTGTTCATATCTCTCTTACAGGAGAGGTCTCGAATACCACGAAAAATGAGGACGCCTGATATGATTGAGGAAGTGACTTCTAGTCTAAGTCTAACCTTAAGTCAGTATTTGCGGAATCATGTCCAGTCAGCATGAGCCGATGTGGAATCGCAGTCCCCTGGTGGACTAGGGAACTGCAGAAGCTCAGAAAAAACACCAGAAGGCTTCTGAATCGCGCACTTAAGAGTGGTTCAGAGGCTGACTGGGATCACTACCGAACAGCGCAGAGGGAATATAAGAAGCTGGTTAAAACATCAAAACTAGCCTCTTTTAGGAGCTACTGCGAGAGTTTGGAAGGAACCAGGGAAACAGCTAGGTTGCATAAAGTCTTTCAGAAGGACAATACGGCTAGGCTTGACTCCCTGCTAAAACTTGATGGCACATATACCACTTCGAGAATGGAGTCAGTAAGAACCCTCTTTGAGACCCAGGCGTAGTTTATATACGGCGTCTGCTGTAGTGACTGCTGAGAGGGTGAAATTTGCATTTTCATCGTTTGACAGCTACAAGTCACCAGGAGTGGACGGTGTCTATCCGATAATACTAAAAGAGGGGGCAGTTGTTCTAGTGCCGATCCTCAGAAAGATATATTCTGCATGCTTGGCGCATGAATACGTCCCATCTTCATGGCAACCGGTCAGAGTAGCGTTCACCCCCTATAATTTGCCCAAAAGTTTTAGGCCAATCAGCATAACATCGTTTGTTCTGAAAAGTCTGGAACGACTGGTAGAGAAGCACATTAGGGAAGTGGATCCCAGAGCGCATGCTCTTTGTTCGGAACAACATGCGTATCAGAGTGGAAAGTTTTGTGATTCAGCGCTCCACTCTCTGGTATCCAGAATAGAAGGGGCGCTGGAACGGAAAAAGTACGCGCTGGGCCTTTTTGTGGACATTGAGGGTGCTTTTGATAGTGCGCCCTTTGAATCACTGTGTAATGCTGCCAAAAGACATGGGGTGGATGACATTTTAGTTAAGTGGATTCACTCCATGCTCACACAGAGAATGCTATTCACGGAGGCGGGGGATGGGCAATATGCTACAACGAGGGTCAGTAAGGGCTGTGCTCAAGGCGGGGTCCTTTCGCCATTGTTGTGGAGTATGCTCATCGACTCCCTGCTTCTCGACGCTGATGACGTGGCTGCACTAGCTGTCAGGCTATCGCTCAGGGATGTCTGCGACAAAATGCAGAGAGTCCTATGGGTTATATATGGCTGGTGCGAAAGACACGGACTTTCTGTGAGTCCTAGCAAAACCGCACTAATTTTGTTTACTAGGAAAAGAAAAACTGAAGGTTTGGTGTTGCCAATGCTGAAGGGTGAAACTATTCAGCTCTTGGACAAAGTTAAGTATCTTGGAATTATCCTAGATAGCAAGCTTCTCTGGAAGGAACATGTAGATACAAAGGCAAACCGTGCGCTAGTAACATTCTAGCAGTGCCGGAGAGCTTTTGGAAGAACATGGGGTCCTAGGCCTTCAATGGTATATTGGCTATATACGGCCATTATAAGACCCAACCTAATCTATGCATCAGTGGTTTGGTGGACTAAGTCCAAGTGTGCATACATTAGAGCTAGTCTCGCTAAACTACAGAGGACAGCCTGCATCGTTGTAACAGGTGCCTTGCGCACCACACCGGGTGCGGCACTCGATGCACTGCTCAATCTGCCACCCCTTGACATTGTTGTTCAGGCAGAAGCAATGAGAGCTACACACAGACTAATGAGATTAGGCCTGTGGAGGAAAGAGCATTGCACGGGTCATGAACCCCATCTTCGATATACCTTCGGATGCTATGACTTCGATTTGTATGCTCAATAGAAAATATCAGGTGGAGATCCCGAGTAGGGAGCAGTGGGAAAACCAGTCCTCACTGCTTAGCGGATTCAGTGATATATTCTACACTGACGGCTCAATGACTGAAGACGGGTCGGGAGCTGGAATGTATCTGGAGACTGAAGATCTCAGGTACTCTTTTGCCCTAGGAAAACATTCTTCGGTATTTCAAGCTGAAGTATATGCGATCCTTAAGGCAGTAGAATCGATTATAGAGGGAAGATGGAGAGGCAGGATGATCTGCATTTGCAGCGACAGTCAGGCCGCTCTACAATCCCTAGATAATCCAATCGTCTTTTCGAATATGGTACGTGAGTGTAATGAACGGTTGAATTCTGTTGGCATATTCAATGGCTTAAAGCTCATATGGGTTCCAGGCCACCAGGGTATAAATGGCAATGAAATAGCTGATGCATTAGCAAAGGCAGGACCGGAGTCAGCCATGGTCGAACCAGAACCTGTTGTCGGTATGCCGGTTGCCTTTGTTGGGGCTGCCATTGCTAAGTGGGTGAGTAAATCACACATTAGGTTAGGTTACAGTGGCGGCCAAAGCCTTACATAGACCCACGAGGGTCCATAGTGATACCACTAAAAAACAGGAGACCCAATGTACCTATGATAGTTGCGCTTGCGTTTCGATCTGTACTGAGAGCTCCTCGTTTAATTCAAAGGTCCCTGTTACCGTAGCAAAGTTTAGCAGACTCTGCATGCTGTTAAAAGAGACTTCTTTAAGATTTGTGAAGGTCAGTGCACCAAGAGCCTTCACCCGTCTCCTAGCAAGAGCTGGGCAGTTGCACAGAAGGTGTTCTAGCGTTTCCCGTTCCCCGGATAGTTTACAGTTCCTGCAGAGATCATTAGTAATTAGCCCCATTCTGTACGTATGCGCCCCAATCAAACAATATCCAATAATAATTCCGACTAAAGTTGCGTATTGCGTCCTTGGTAGTGCTAACAGGAGTTTAGTTTTTTTCTCATTTTGCGTGTTCCACATTTGTTTCGTGGTTCTGGAGGTTGATGTAGCCTGCCACCTGGCCTCGGACAGGCTTACCATCTTCTGCTCTAGGGAGTTGTGAACGACGTTAAGAGGCGGTGGTACCGAAACCGCGGTTTCTTGCCCAAGGTTTGCACCTTTTTTAGCAAGATCATCCGCGAGTTCGTTTCCTAAAATACCACTGTGCCCTGGAACCCAGCAGAGTTCCACTTTCCTATTTGAGCACAGTTTCTGTAAAGCGCGTCGACAGTTAAGTACTGCCTTGGATTTGATAAAGCAGGATTTCAAAGCCATTAAGGCTGCTTGGCTATCCGTATGGATAAAAACTGCCTTATCCCTTTTTCGCGATTTGTGAGCTATCTCCGCCGCCTTCTGAATCGCCAGTACCTCCGCTTGGAAAATACTGCAATTATTCGGCAGTCTATAACAACAGTTTGCTGGAAGATCAAGTGAGTGCACGGCCGCGCCCACTCCGTCCACCATCTTAGAACCGTCAGTATAGATGTTAATCAACCCCACAGTGTCACAAATCACACATTGAGAGATGGCGGCTTTTTCCAGGAATGCGGCAGACCAGAAACCTTGTTGAAGGACCAAGTGGACGAACCGCATCTTTTCTTCTCAAATTGAGCAGGAAAGAATGTAGTAGTATGGTTGGTGTCCTCACAGGGCATAACTCGTGTGGCCTACAAATGGTCAGATTGAGAATCATTAACGACCCCATGTGCACTGCTTGCGAGAAGAGCGACGACACAACGGAACATTTCCTTCTCGAGTGTCCAGCTTACTCTTTTGCGAGAGTGCACGTATACGGCGTCGATGTTATGAGGATGGAAGAACTCCGTTCTGGTTCCCTACCTGAGCTCTTGAAATTCGTGAAGAGGACGAAAAAGTTCGGGACTGGGGGACTCGAGTGCAATCGGCAATAATTGTCTGAGTGCTCAAGATGCGCTGCTTGCTGCGTGTCTTCCCCCGCTTCAAACAACAACAACACAACAACAAAGGAGATAAAACTTCCTCTCGATTAGCGTCAAATATTTTGGCGGTTGAACATAATTTAATATAATAAAACTTAATAAGATTGGAGAGCTGATTGTCTTTTCAAACGGCTCCGGATGGATATGATAATTCATTCCAGCCCTAGGTCTCTGTAAAACCTTGTACCTACTTCATCAGCCCCGTACGACCAGGTTAAGCGAGTTGTGGCATCAAAACGGCACTTTCTGTGCTAATTGGGCCCTGTCTCGACTGACGGGCCACCACGTAAACCAACCAACTTAACTTTAGAGGGAGTGATATTCTTGCACCACGTGTATGTAACCTGCCATCAGAAATAATAATTAATAAATTATGCAAAAATAAAGGAACTCTGCGACATCCATCATTACAAAAAATGAAAATTTTTTTTTTTCGGATGTAAAATCCGCAGTTCTCAAATTGCAATATTAGTAAATCTCTTGGCAACATGTTTAATTTAAATGATTAATGATAATAATGAACGATTATAAATTATTTAATCTGCAAATACCAGATACATCTTAATATATGAAAATGTTCGTTCGGAGTACGTGTCTAAAACTCGAGAGCCGCTAGACCCATTGGTCGCGTTTACGTGCAGACCAGACCAGTCTGAATAGACCAAAAAAAAAAACAGTTTGGTCGTACGCATAAACGCAAACCAAACCCGTCCATTTGGACTGATTTTGGTCTTGATTTTGGTACGGACCAAATGAAACCAAACCAGTCTCGTACTGTGAAAATGCGCACATAAATGCAAGACCGAAAAATACCAAACCGGTCTATGTGGACTGGTCTGGTCTGCACGTAAACGCGACCATTGACACCATATTTGGACAATATGTTAGTATGGTCTGCAGGAAGGTTTCTCATTTTGCTTCCTAGGTGGCATTGCAGTCGAGATATTTAGGTTTTTCGTATTTATGGTACGATTTGGCTCAAATTCACAATAAATATTACTTAAATAAAAATAAATTCGTTAAGAAAATTTGGACCCGGTAGGTGGCAGTGGAGTCGAGATATTTACGAAAAACTATCTACATATACAAAAGAGGATGTATGATTTTGATCAAATTTTCAGGGAACATGTAGAATAGTCCCGGAATGGTTCCTGTGAACTTTGGTACTGATCGAATCAAAAACAATTTTTTCGACATTTTTTCAATTTTTTCGCGATTTCAGTACCTTGGTGCTCTAATTTTAGATTTGTTTGTCCCGTATGCCTTCCTAAACCATTCATCCGATTGCGATGAAACTTTGTTGATATGTGTTGTGCACGCCAGCGAAACTTTCTGTATTAGTAAAACTATTCTACAATAGGTGGCGAGCGACACAAACTAATGAGCGTGTTTCATATAGTTTAGCGACAGTTTGTGTATTTTCGGTGTGCATGTCTGACAAAATCGAACAACGGGAGTAACGGCAGTAACGGGAGCAACGAAGCAACGGAAGTAATGGAAGCAACCGGAACAACGGAAGCAACGGGAACAACGGAAGCAACGCGAGAAACAAACGGGAAGCAAGATTGGAAACCGCTGGCTTTGCAGTTTCGATAGTATAGCACCATACAATCGTGAGCGTAGCCGCAGGACGCGGCTAGTATTGTATAAATTAATACTTTTCATGTTCAGCTATGTACTTGCTATCTGTGAATACGTGTGAGGTATTCGCATTTCTTTCTTGCGCGTACTGAAATGCACCCGACCATCTCATCCGCACTCTTAGACATGAGAGATCTCCAATCGCGCATTGTATTTGAAATTGGAATGAGCAAGAACGAGATGGCAATACGTACACTCACAGACGTGCGAATTATATCTTACCGGTCGACACTGCACCGATGGACGGCGTCCGGTCATATTGGAATAGAATTCTAGTGGTTGTCGACTAGTCCAATCAAAAGATGACTTTCAATCGACTAATGCAATCGAAAGGTGAATTTCATTGCACTAGTCGGCAGTGTTATGGGTTCCGGAATTTTGTTAGCAAAGAAAACTATAGCTCTCTGCGCACTTGAACATCAAAAGTTTTCAATGGTATAAGCTGCTCGGTACGCACTTGATGATAAGACGTGTAAGTCATTTTCGTCTATTTCTACTTGCCAGTAGACACTTTTCAGGTCTAACGTTAAGAACCATTTAGCATCTGTTCGGGTGTCCATGATATCGTCGACTCTAGGTAGTGGATAGCTATATCTATTCGTAACACCATTTAGTTGCCTGTTGCCCATACAAAAACGGCTACTGCCATCGTTTTAACCAGCACCACTGACGATATCCACGCACTTTTTGATTCTTCGATGATTCCCTGATGCTCCATGTTTGACCATTGAATTGACTTCTCCTTGTTTCGCTAATGGTACTCTTCTTGGAGGTTGACGTATCGGTGTAGCACTTTCAGTATCTATACGAGGCCTCACTAGGTTTGTTCTGAGTCCTTATCACCAGTAGAAAAGACGTCGTTGAATTTTTATTTAAATCGACAGCTTGCTTGTTATGTGCTCCTCTAAGGTTACTTGACTGAAGAACTGTTGATGTTACACTACTCTTCCTTTGTAGATTCTTGTTACAATCTAAGTTTTGATGTTCTTCAGTGTCCATACTTGGTTCGATTGGTTCGCAGCTGACAACACAACTCGTAAAAATCTACCTGCAGAAATAGTAGCTCTCCTTCGTTAATCGCATTGTAGATAGCTGGTATTGTCTCCCTCAGGATTTTAGAAATAGTTGATTGGTGAATCCGGAATGGAAGTTGTAGAGATGTCTGCGTTTCGCCTGCAATAAAATTATTTTCAATTAAATTTATATACCCAAGCGTACACTATTTAACCCATCCTGTACCAAATATTGTAACGATAACTGTAAGCAGCAGAGCTCCAATAGCTTTGGAAAAATTTGTGTCCGTTTTAGAAATTGTTGGTGACACTTTTGGGTACTGTTATTACACCGAAAGCAGTAAAAATTTTACCTCTTCTTTTTTAAGGTACAATCTGGCTGGTACTGCCGACCGTCGCGGTCAGCAGTAACTGCCGGCAGTAGACTACTGCTTCAGACAAAAACAAGCTGTCATGTCTGTTTGCGACTGCTCGGCAGTTGACGGTTGTGAGTGAGACAGTCAGCAGTACCAGCCAGATTGCACTTTTATTTAGATAACAAGCGCTTCTCCCCAGCAGGCAAACTTTCATATACTATACGCGGCCGCTCTGTAAATATATACGTATAGTTTTGAAGAGCACTATACGTATAGTTTGGAAGAGCACTAGACGTAGAATATTTACGGCGATTCTAAGTACAGTCAAACCTGTCAATAGTGGACCCTGGAAATAGTGGAAATCTTGTCAATAGTATAGTGGAAAAAAAATTCCGCCGTTGAACTCTTCCATACAAATTGACCTGTTAATAGTGGAACACGCTCACCCCGAATAGTAAAAAATCAATCTCGCTAAATTCATTTTTTTTTTAAATTTTCATGATTTTTCAAACAAATTCCCGATCACAAAATGATTTCATTTTGATTCATTATTAGTATGCACACAGTGTGAATTCGTCAGTGTGATAGCCGGCGCTTCATAAACATAGTTCGGTTATAGATGAACGGCGACCACAGTCGCTCTTGTTCATATGTCATACTCGCGGTTGTTGCTGTGTACATAAGACAAGTAAACAAAAGAAAACCGATTGTGCTAAGTGTGCATTGCTTCGTCACTTCATAACTTCTATCTCCGGTCATATATGAATGCGTGTAAGCAACATGATTGATGGTGCGTTTACACTCGCCCTTGAGGCTCGCCTCGAGGCGAGCCTCTGCCCTCATCAGGACATTGCAAACCGGTTTTCGTCGGCTGTGTTCTTTGCTGTGTTGAACGCAATTTACACTCAACATGCCTCTGCGGCGCAACTTGCCTATAAGTGCGAAACGACAGAAATACGGTGTGCTGCGAATTGTGTGGTGCCACAGTTCATTGTATGTGTGTACACGTATGGAAGCGTGCGTCGGAGAAAAAGTTGAAGAATGTTAGACTCTTGCGACTCTACGAGCCATCTGATTGGTTGATTTTATGGTGGGGATAGAGGCTCGCCTCAAACGTTGAGTTTAAATCCACCATGAAGCGTGCATAGGAATCGATACATTTTGTATGGCTTGTTATGCAGTTCATTCTTTTGTCTCTCGCAGCTACGTGATTAATCACTTTCATCAATCTGTGCTGTTCTCTGTTTCAAGTCACTGTTTAGACTACTTGGTTGTTTGTAAATCTCATTGCCACAATTCAGAATTGTCAGAAATCGAAATTCGGTTTACTGCTGACAATAGCCAAACGACAGTTTTTTCGATACACACACATTTTGCGTTCTTTATTCGATTGAGGCTGTGTAAATTCGATGGTCGTCTTCGATTTATTACTCAGTTCGTCAAACCATTCTTATTCATCTTATTCACCTTTTTCACAATGTACATTGAATTTTCATGGCATTAAATACAAGAAAACGTAGAAATGTGTGTGTTTTTTTTACTGAATAGTGGAAAATCTCTTCATAGTTGTCTCAATTAACCTGTCAATAATGGAACCTGGAAATAGTGCAAACCTTGCCAATAGTGGAAAAATAATTTTCCCCATGCGATTCCACTATTGACAGGTTTGACTGTATAATATTTATCCTAGTACGGAGCTCTATGAAAATTTTCATTCCCATATCAAATGCATGTAAAAAAAAGCGATGAAAATTTTCATTGCTCGATTTTCGCGTTGGCTTTCTGTTTTGCGGTACGGAGTTCGAATGAAAATTTTCATTCGATTTGGCAGTTCGCTCATCGGCCATTAGATGGTGCTGAAACCGTGAAGACCAATTTTTTGAAACCATTTAAATGTGCCGCTATTTAATTTTGCATTGCCGTATGAAAATTTTGACATCTCATGTCATTCATTTGATTTTGTGAAAAAACTTTCACTGATAACCCGCTTGAAAATGAAAATTAACATTTTTTATTAATATTTCATGTCCATTTAAACCAATTCCAATCGGTTATATTCCCCGCTTGACCTGAAATCAAAAGATATCGCTATTTAGAAACTTGGAACTTTCATACCATTTTAATGTGAGCTGGACTTCAACATTTCGCATGGCACCAGGATTGCCATACTCAAACTTTTTATGCTCCGACTACTTTTTGCGCGTGCAAAAAGTCAGAATGAACGCAATCGCTGTCGGATTGGAGTGTCAAAATAACGGAGGGGAAAAAACGAGTTTCAAATGCATGTGATTGCATGTAGCTAAACAGAATGAACGCTATGATTCGCAGATAATCGCAAGTAAGTTCGTAATATTTAAAATGATCGCAAGTGAACGCATCGAAATGTCAAATATGACAATATCATAACCTAAAACGCACTATATTATTTAAACATGAAAATAATAAAATGGAAAATGAAAGAGATTTCGATGTTCATTAAAAATAATTCACCTATTTTTGCGTCCATATCAATTTCGCTATGATTATTGACACTGATAGAACTGCGAACTCAATCCGGTCATTGTGTTCATGAAGCGTTTACTTGCGGTTTACAGCGTTTCATTGCATCTCGTTGCGACATTTTGGCATTCCAAGCCGACTGCGATTGCGTTCATTCTGTACGGCTCTTAAGTCGCAAAAATAGCCAGTGTCATAACAGCTCCATGCATGCAGATTCGAAGATTTTAAGGCCAGTGCTGCCAAGTACTTTTCTTGGTCGAACACTAAAATGTGAAAATTTAAGCGTTAATTTCAACTTGAAGGCACTAAAAATTAGGGAATATTCAAATAACGTTAAATATTTGTTTAAGCGTTTAATTAACGCGCAAGCGGTAAAGCTAATTATTGTGCGCTTAGACGAAATTTTGAGCAACAAATTGAACGCTGAAAGAACCAAGTTGGCATCACTGCTTGTGGCATGATAGTTTGGCTTTGTTTTATCCTCTCAATCTCATTAGTTTGTCGAGTCTCGTCTCGGCTCGAGTGTCTGCATTGCGTCTCTCCTCATCTTGTTCGTGTTCCGTTTGCGTACCATCTAAAACCTAACCTACCTCTGGAAGCTGCGCGGGTTTGTTTTTTTCCGGTGTGCATAGTGCATTTGATTTATTTTGGATAAGAAACAAATAACGAATCAAGAGGTTGTAGTAGTAGGATCGCGGTGGGCTGCGTTTTAGTTTCGAAATCAAAGTTCGTACATAATTTTAATTTTGTCCGTGGATTTGAGAATTACTCGCGGGAGTGGTTGATGTTTGTTTGCAAAAAAGTTTGTCCTAGAAATATGGAAATTGAAGATTTATGTAAAGTGGTTTGTGTCGTTTTGTGATTGTACATAATGTAGGTGCGCATTGCTTTGCGACTACCTAACATACTTTGAATTTGGATTAGCTGATCGCGAGAAAATACGGGAATATTTGGTAAGATTACTCACTAGTTGATGGATCTGTAGTTTACTGAAAAAATCAAGAAAAATTTGTATAAGGTTGCGTTTCGTGGTTATAGTCCTTAACAATCCTGGCGAGAACAGCAACGACCACCTGTCAGTAGCTGTGCTGTCATTCCAGTGCTGCCAAATTGTAACTATCCTAAAAAATCAAGCAGCTTTCGAAATGCGAAGTCCATGTCCCTTTTAAGAAACCATTAAGAATTTGTTGGAGTAGCGAGGTAGATGTAGTATCTAAACTTATATTATATGCAGTTGACACGGTTGTCTACGCAAATAATATGTATTCCGATAATGCTCTGGCAAATCTCCAACTGCACTTAGTCGAAATCTTGAACTGCACTTAGTCGAAATGGTCGAAATCAACAACTAAAGGGTTAAGCCCGAAACACAATGCTCCCGTTCCGTTCCGTTCCGTTCAGCTGTCAAAGTAGACCTTATGGGTTGACCATGTAAATGCACACAATGGTCGTAACGGAACGGATCGGAAAAGTTGACCAAAATTCAACTTTTACGAATCACATAACCTCACTTGTCGTGACGGAACGGAACGGAACGGGAGCATTGTGTTTCGGGCTTTATTCAAGAGGTACATTACAATTTTGTATTTTAATACAAACGCACACTTAAACTTTTTTGCTGGTCTGCCAATGTCAAAACGTCAGTCAAGGGGTAAAGGTTGACCGTTTGAGCCACCACCTGAAAATGAAAAAAAATATTTTTCATTAAATCTATCGATATTTTGAAACATATTGCGCTATGTTTCACTTGTTGCTCGTCCTGAAATTAAAAGTTATAGCCATTTGAAATTCTGAGTTTTACTTACCTTTTACACTACAAATTTACTTCACAATGACATTTCCGTAACACCAGCATTGCCATATTAGGTCTGTTCTTTTTGGCTACACCTTCTTCACTTTTCTGCACTAACTCTTGAGCGGGTGCAGAGAGGTGAAGAGGGTGAATGAAAAAAGAACAAACCTATTAGGTTTGTTCTTTTTTCATTTACAAGTGTAGAAGGTGTAGCCAAAAAGAACAGACCTAATAAAACATTTGTGTTGTGGTATTTGTTCCACATCAGAATTGGAACATGGCGGGAAACGGCGCGAAAAGTTTAGAAAAATTTACAAAAATTATTGTTTTTGGGTGATTAAAACTCCCTTTTCGCGTCCACTCTTGGCTGACGCGCGCTTTGCTCCTACTACCTTTTGCGCAGCCTTGCGGGGCTAGAGGGATTAAAACTCCCTTTTCGCGTTCATATTTGGCTGACGCGCGTCATCCAAACATGGACGCGAAAAGGGAGTTTTAATCACCTCGCTGCTTGTCATCTCCAGTACATATATCTCTACGATTTAAATACAAAATTGTTATGTCCCTAGGTCTGTTCTTTTTGTCGGTGTAGTGTACTCAGTGTACACTTTCTGCCCTAATGCTGTTCTTTTTGTCGGTGTGACGTCAGAGGTTGCTGTTCTTTTTGCTAGTGTAGTGTACTCAGTGTACACTATCTTACACTGGATCGGGAGCCGGTGTAAGATCTTCTTCTTTGCCATCTGTCAAAATTGATGGCTCTATGCAGATAAAATTGACTTTGTGCATTTATGAAAATACTGTTTTGAATGAATATATGCAAGAATATTGAATGGCAATAAATTTGCATTGATAGAAGTGAAAGAATAAAACAAATAAAAAAGTTCGGAATTTTAGCTGTCATTTTTCTACACTAACCCGTTCTTTTTGCGCGATCTACACCCTACACTTTCAGTGTAAGTTGTATCCCATTTTCAGTGTAAGTTACACTAAAATGTGAACTTCACCTGGCAAAAAGAACAAACCTCCTATTGAATAACCCTAGAGGGTTATTGCCCATAGCTTTCAGCTGGTGTGTGACGTCACGGAACGAAACGATAATATATACCAGTTCATTGGAAACCCTTTTTAGGAACTGACACGTAACAATATTTTATAATCCGAAAGGCAGCTGTTTTAATACAAAACTTTGGAATTAACAAACCTTCTAGAGTAGATGCTGAATAACAAATATTCAGAATCATATCTATATGCAATGAACAAAAATAACAAAAATTAACTTTCCAAAAATAAGCAATTTAAGGCTGGTTTTCATTACCCCGACATTCTACAGATGTCTGCCAGAACAAGATGAAAATATAAACAGTATATCGCCGTGTCGGAAGAACAGTGACGCAATTGCAAAAAATTCTCATTTTTTTCGGAGGAACAATATCATTTTTGATAATTGCCCACAAGCCATACGAGCTTATTAATAGTTACTATAGACAGCTTCGATCAAGAGCACGTTCTTTTAAAACAACGGGGAACGATTTTATGCAAAAATAGCAAAACCACAAAATATTGAAATGTGAAAACAAAAAATTAGCAAAATTGCAGTTGCGTCACTGTTCTTCCGACACGGCGATATGCGTGCGAAAGAGAGGAAATATCATCTGCAACAGATCTGTAAAAAAGTGTCTCGTCTGCAACTTTAGATCTGTGCTCAATAAAGTAAGGATGTACTTTATAGCAAAAATACTTGCTTGTACATATTTTTCCTATAATTTGCTTCCGACAAACCTACACAATAAATATCCACACGCACACTACTGTACCAAATTATTGCAATTATGACTTTGACAATCTTGTAAGTGGTATTGTTTTATTTTTTTTAATTCTTGTGTTTTGAAGTTGTAAGATGAATATGAAAAAAGGAGGTAAATATGCTTAGAATTTCATGCACGCATAGATCATTCTGCTGTCTATTCGCTTGATATGAGAGATACGTTGCAATTGACAAGCCGCGGATCGGTTTTACCTTATGCCGGTTTTCCACCAAACGGACAAA
This sequence comes from Beris morrisii, assembly GCA_951812415.1. NCBI lineage: Eukaryota > Metazoa > Arthropoda > Insecta > Diptera > Stratiomyidae > Beris > Beris morrisii. Next base: position 102,693,031 of record OX638311.1, on the reverse strand, counting down.
ACAAAAACTCAGCAAAAGCTCGTGTCGAAAAAAACAAATCTTTGACTTTTCATCATTTTTTTACAAACTCGAGCTTTTTTCGACTGTTTCTGTTCTGTTTTTCGTGTCCCGACCAGAAGCGGTAACTTCAAAAGGTTTCGGTGTGTTTTCTTACTGAGACCGCTTCGTGGAGATACTGAAAACAAAACTGCGATAGAGCACTGTCGGTTTGGTTGAAACAGTGTTTTATGCCGGTTTTCCACCAAGCAGACACGTTAAGTTTTTGTTTTGTTCTTGTTTTTGCAAGCACGGAAAACAAAAAATTGAACTCGAACAAATCTTAAACACTGTTTCAACCAAACCGACAGTGCTCTATCGCAGTTTTGTTTTCAGTATCTCCACGAAGCGGTCTCAGTAAGAAAATACACCGAAACCTTTTGAAGTTACCGCTTCTGGTCGGGACACGAAAAACAGAACAGAAACAGTCGAAAAAAGCTCGAGTTTGTAAAAAAATGATGAAAAGTCAAAGATTTGTTTTTTTCGACACGAGCTTTTGCCGAGTTTTTGTTTTGTTCGTTTGGTGGAAAACCGGCATTAGATTTGTTCGAGTTCGAGTTTTTGTCTTCCATGCTTTTAAAAACATGAACAAAACAAAAACTTAACTTGTCTGCTTGGTGGAAAACCGGCATTACAATAGTTGTCGAGAAAATTCATGTAGGGAAGGGTTCGTCCGAAATAAGTACTAAAACGATTTAACTTCATATATAGCGGGTTTTATTTGCAATGAAATCAACACAATTCGGACCTTTTCGATGACCGTGATCGACGAGCTCGACTTAACAAGTGATTTACAGAGTTATTTTCAAAAAGGTTGCGAACAAAATTCAAACGGCAATTTTACCGTAGACATAATTTTACGTTAGGTATAATATAATAGTGATGGTTTATGATGTTCCTAGAACTTAGTTAATGATGTTCCTACAACTCGGCCATCCTGAATCTCGTCTGCCTCAGACGAGTCGTCGTCGCTTGAACTGAAGTCATCATTGAAACTGTTTTCCACGGTTTCATCATATCTGCTTGTAATTCTAGTTTTCGTAGCACTGGAGGTGTCCTACCGACGGCAGCTCGTCCTCGTTTCTTCTTGGGTTCATCACTGTCTTCTTCAAAAGATGGTGATTCTTCTTCGGATTCAGAACGTTTCCTTCGTCCTCTTCGCGTGGCCGGTTTGGCCCTGCTAGCCGTACCACGTACTGGTAGTTTTTTTCGCCCAGCTTCGGAATCTGATCCACCCGACGGATTATAATCTGAACCACTGTCCGAACCGTCAGACGTTTCGCCACTTGGAATTTATGTTCAGAACTTTCGTCGGAACTCGAGTAGTATACATACGTGGAAAGATCTTTATTACTTTTACCAGCAGTTGACCGTCTCGGACGACCCGTCGGTTTTGTATCACGATCTGAATTACCACGACGCTTTCTTTTACGTTTTGTTTCCTCTTCGCTTGATGGCGGTTCTTCGGGTTGCTCTTCTTCTGGTTCTTCGTCGTCTTCTTCCTCTTGTTTTACTTCGCCGTTGGGTGCAACAAGGAAATCAAGAGTTCTTTCGGCAATGTCTTCTTTGGATACTTTCTTGTCTAAATCGAGCAGATCACAGACTGCTTTCAAAAGTTTGATATTGAATTTATCAACAGCTTCCAATTTATTGTTGTATTCGTTTGAGTTCGTGTCAAAATCGAAACCAGCGAATCTCCGTAAATTCTTTTTAGTCGCGTTAGTTTTACTGGTCGATTCGCAACAAATTTGATATAACTTTTGAATACCTTCAACTTTAGTTTTATTTATAGCAATTTCGCCCAGGGGCATTGCAACCGGTTTGTTCTTTTCTTTTCCTTTTTCTTTTTCCGTTTCTTTGTCTTTATCTATTTTAGCAGGCGCTTCCTTTTTCTTTTCGTATGCTGTGCCGTTTTTATCATTGTTTTTCGTTTTTTCTAAAGGTTTCATACCATCTTTTCTTTTCTTGTTTTCGTAGCTTTCTGTCATCTTTACGCTTAAATCCTCCATGTGTTGGACTAAGTCTGTTTCTTTACTTTTAATTAAATTTACAACGTCAAATCTATTCGAGAAATCATCCGTCCAATCATAATGGCGGGCTACCTCGTTCTTAACTGGGTGCTTTAATAATTTAATCTTTCCATTTTCCATTGATATATGTGTATTTTCTAAGAAGTTTTTGCCGAGAATTACATCTTCCGATAACCACTGATCCTGGACTACGTGGAATCTCGTTGAATACGTTGCTGAATCTATGGTCATCTCAAGTTGACAGCACCCTAACGATTTTATTTGACTACTTGACCCGAAACCTCTGAGAAAAGTACTTGGGTATTCACATATTGGTGAATTAACGGCATTGTGAACAGAGCGTTTCATAAGCGATACATTGCTCCCCGTATCAACCAGAGGTTGGAATTCTTTACCTTGTATGCATATCAGTAAGGAAGAATAATTTTCTGAAATACGATGCACGAACGGCTCCTTCTTTGGACATGTCGAAGAAATGTGTCCGAAATCACCGCAGGAGAAGCAGCGGGTGCCTTTGCTCTTGTTCGGGCAATTATGCGTTGTGTGAGATAACGCTCCACAATTGCCGCAGCGCTTATTGCTTGGTTGACTATTTTCAGGTTGAGAACTAGCCCCATGTGAACTTGAGGGTTGATGACGCGATCGTGATGACGCCATAAGAATTTGCATATTTTCATAAATTTTATATTTTGTTTTAAGCTCTTGAATACTGGTTGCTTCAAACAAAACGGTCTTACTATCGACGCTACCTGGCAAGCCTTGTATTATATAGATCAGTAAGGATTCCTCGTATATATTCCCTTTGCTTGCTATTTGTTTCATTGAATAAAGGTATTGAAGAAAAGTTTCGGTTTCAAATTTTTTCCTTATTTCAAGTTGCCTGTGTAGAGAAATGCTTGAAATGCTAGCACAGAATTCCTCCTGTAGAACTGTTTTCAAAGTGTCAAATTTGAACACATTTGTTCTACCTTCTACAGCCAACTTGGCTGCTCCAGTGAGTAATCGTCGCGCATATAAATATTTTTGGACCTCGTTCCACTTACATATCGATGCTATTTGCTCAAATTCAATTATCCATTCTTTGAAACATTTACCCGATTCACCCGAAAATTTCTCAAGGCACTCCTCTATATCGCGAAATGAGAAAGTGGTACCTGACATTGTTTGATCTGCGGCTGCTTGGATGTTGTTCTGCTCGGTCTCCGATTTAGGAGTTTCTTGCTCGTTTGTTGACATTATAATCGTTGCAATCGTTTCGTTTTCGTATGGTGATGTCGAACTTGTCGTGTAACTTGTCGTAGTTGCCACACTTTCCGATGCACTTTTCGAGCTATCTTTTACCGTTACCGTTTCTTGTGCATTTATATCATCACTTTCAACTTCTTTTACCGTTACCGTTCCTTGTGCGTTTATATCGTCACTTTCAACTACTTTTACCGTTACCGTTCCTTGCGTTTCTATATCGTCACTTTCAACTTCCGTTATAACAATCGAACTGTCCAAGTCTAAAGATTTAACTGATTCCTTTACACGGTTCGTCAAGTCTGATTTGAAATTATACCACGTCGGCAAATTATGTTTTCTTAGCCAGGCTTGTAATTGCTTCGCCGTAAACCGATCTATGTTTTCCATATAACTTTTACTTAGACGCGCACCCAGCACTTTTCACTATGCAATAAAATTAATTGAACGTTCTTAACTCGCGTGCGTTTTTACTTCTGACACCATGTAGGGAAGGGTTCGCCCGAAATAAGTACTAAAACGATTTAACTTCATATATAGCGAGTTTTATTTGCAAAGAAATCAACACAATTCGGACCTTTTCGATGACCGTGATCGACGAGCTCGACTTAACAAGTGATTTACAGAGTTATTTTCAAAAAGGTTGCGAACAAAATTCAAACGGCAATTTTACCGTAGACATAATTTTACTTTATTATTTTTTTATAATAAAGTATTGTGATCGACCTGAAATTTCAAAAAAGTTTGCTACCCTGAAATTTTGTATTTACACGTTTTAGGACTATTAAACCCCAAAAAAGCAAAAAAAAAAATGTCCGTCTGTCCGCCGTAGACGCCGTCCGCGGTACGCCGTACGCAAAATCGTTTGAAGGCGCGTAGCTCCCAAACCCGTTGAGATATTGAATTGAAATTTTTATGGTGGGTAGATTGGGTGAACACCTACGACTGGTATATTTTCGAGAGGTGGGGGTACAAGGGGAGAGGAGAGGGGAGCGTTTTAGACGAAAAATTTTGGTTTCTAGATCTCAGGAACCACTTATGCTAGGAGGCTGAAACTTGGAACTTATGTAGTACTATGATAATGGACTCAATTGCAAAAAAAATTGTCGATTTTGGTTAAGGGGTGTGGAAGTGGGGGGGGGGGGAGGGGGGGAAACAATGAGTCTTTAACACATGAAAGACGGGATTGAAACATTCTAAAATCGATATCTCCGGAACAATTGATATCAGAAGATTGAAATTTTGTTGTTGTCCTTAGAGATACTTCAGGATTAGACAAGGGCTAAAATTTTTAAGAAGGGGTGTGGGGGTGGGGGGTAAAAAACTTTGGATTACAATATCTTCCGAACCAATTACACCAGGAAGATAAAATTTAGTTTCTGTATATGGGATCACAAGAGGAGTGTGGGTGTTGGGGGTGATGGAGAAAGGGGGTAGAAAGGAAAACATTCTGATTTTTATTTCTCGAAAACCATAATGAATAGAAAGCTAACAATTTAGGATTATATAGAGCCACTATGGAGACATCCTAGAAAAATAAAATGTTTGATAGGGTTAGCAAGGTACGGGGGTGAGGGGTGGTTTTTTATATCTCAGAAACGGCTTATGCTAGAAAGTTGAAACTTAGTATGTATATGTAGATGCACTAGTAGAGTAATTAAAGCAAAAAAAAGTTCAGATTTTTATTGGCGTTCAGAGGTTGAGTAAAAAAAATGTCCGTGAATCAACATTTTCACAAAACTTCATTAAAACTTTTAGACATGTCGAGCTATCAAAGCAATTTTACTTCTGCGGGCTATTTATATAAGCGCCTAGTAACGATCTTCAAAATTTTTCGATATCCAACCCCTAAGGGGTGTAAAGTGGTTGTGTACATATTCACGAATTCTGATATATTTCTAAGGTATATAGAGATTTGGAATTCACTTTTACTTCTATAAGCTTTAAACGTAGTCGGGGAAAACCCGATTTAAGTATTTTTCTCACTTAAACCCCCTGGGGGTATTGTTCAAGTTTTCACTGATTCCGAAAATCTCTTAGGTTTAATGTGATCTAATTTGCTTTTATTACTATGAATTATTTATTCTATTGATAAAAAAATACGTAAATAAATTAAAAAAATCTGCCAACAGTCTGGGCGCAACTTTATTATTTTGTGGGTAGAAGTCCGAAACGTGTTTAATGATGAGATGCGGTGTAGGTTACTATGCAACTGACAACCTAAGAATAACCAGGAGGCTATTTGGAACGTTATTTTTTAGGTTGTCAGTCGCATAGTAACCTACACCGCATCTCATCATTAAACACATTTCGGACTTCTACCCACAAAATAATAAAGTTTCGCCCAGACTGTTGGCAGATTTTTACGTTAGGTATAATATAATAGTGATGGTTTATGATGTTCCTAGAACTTAGTTAATGATGTTCCTACATTCATATATAGTGCTTTTTCTCAACTAAACGCGTACAAACAGCAAAAAACACAAGAAATTTTAGGTTAGAAATTTCTATCTGTCAAAAACTATTGCTATAATTTTGCTATAAAGTCGAAAATATTGTCCCTTTCTTCCTTCTTAAAAACGATTTGCTGTCTCTTTTTAGTTTTCTGCTACAGATCTGTAATGTAGGAGTAATAAAAACTACCATGTGTATAACCTTAAAACGATCGTTTTTTAGTCAGAAAAACATGTTTTTTTTTTTCAAATAAAACAAAAACAAATTTATTCGAAGTACTCACCCTCGCTAGCTACACATTTCTCCCATCTCTCGTGCAATTTGTGTATACCACGCCAAACAAATTCCTTCTCTTTCGAAGCAAACCACTCATCAAGCCATTTTCGGACGTCTTCGTAAGAACCGAAGTGCTGCTCAGCGAGCGCGTGGCTCATCGACGAAAACAAGTGGTAGTCAGAAGGGGCCAGGTCTGGTGAATAAGCGGCGTGGGGTAGCAACTCCCAGTTGAGTGTGTCCAAGTAGTTGCGGACCAGTTTTGACGTGTGCGATGGTGCGTTGTCGCGGAGGAAAATCACCTTGTCATGTCTTTGCTGATATTCCAGCCTTTTTTCACTCAAAGCACGGTGCAATTTGATCAATTGTTGGTGGTAGCGGTGGGCATCGACAGTTTCACCAGGTTTTAAGAGCTCATAGTAGACGATACCCTGCTGATCCCACCAAACGCACAACATTGTCTTCCGTCCGAAGCGATTTGGTCTTGCGGTAGATGTTGATGGTTGACCGGGATCAACCTACGATTTTCTGCGCTTTGGATTATCGAAATAAATCCACTTTGCATCGCCAGTCACAATCCGATGCAGAAACGACTTTCTTCTGTGTCTGGCGAGTAACATTCTAAAATCCATATCTCCTGAACGATTGATGTCAGAAGATTGAAACTTTGTGGTTGCCCTTAGGGATACTTGAAGATTAGACAAGGGCTAATATTTTTAGGGGGGGTGGTGGGTGTGGGGTTGGGGCAGTGAAAAACTTTGGATTACAATATCTTCCGAACCAATTACACCAGGACGATAAAATTTAGTTTCTGTATATGGGATCACAAGAGGAGTCTACTGAAAGTAAATTTTTTTAGGTGGGGCACGAAAGTGGAGGGATAGCAATTTCTCAAAAAATGTAATTTTTATATCTCAGAAACCGTATCAGATATCATCTTGAAAATTTTACAGGAGTTGGGAACGGTAGACCTCAGTAGGAAAAAAAAATTTAGTGGTGGGGGTGTAGGGGGTGATGGTGAAAAGGGATAGAAAGAAAAAAATTCTGATTTTTATTTCTCGAAAACTGTAATGAATGGAAAGCTAAAAATTTAGGATTATATAGAGCCACTATTAGTCCAAGAGCTCGCGACAAAAAATCGCAAGAGTTTTAGGAAAGCTAATATTTTAGTGGTGGTTACATTTAGGGTATATGTAAATATACTAGAGTCAGCAGGTCTGACGTGGGGACACCTGGCTCTGGTGAGCTGTCAAAGATGTCAAAAAAATCAGAGAATGAAAGAGTTTTAGGAAAGCTGAAAATTTACCAGGACGTAGTTTTTACAATAAAAACTGAAAAACAATGGTCAGACACCCCAACAGTGGGACCCACCCAGTCAGCCCCCTCGCAAAGATGTAAAAAAAATCGGGTCCTCGCAAGAGTTTTAGGAAAGCTGATATTTGGTTCAGTAAATATCTATTATATACAATTTATGAAAATAACAGTCAGACTTCATTTGGTTAGAACGGGGCGGGGCCAGTCAGCAGTTGCCGAAAGTATAATAGTCATACGAGCGCGATTTCTGTTACTATGTGCGCGACAATCAATACAAGTGTCATGAAAGAGTTTGTAGCGACGCTAAATATCTGAAATTCAATTCAATTAAATAAGTGTTTAAGAAAGCTGAAAATTTACCACGACGTAGTTTTAACAATAAGAAACAAAAAAACAATAGTCAGACACCCCAACAGTAGGACCCACCCAGTCAGCACTCTCGCAAAGGTGTCGCAAAAATCGCGTACTAGTGGTTTCTGTTACTATGCGCGCAACAATCAAAACCAGTGTCATGAAAGAGTTTTAAGAAAGCTGAAAATTTACCACGGGGTAGTTTTTACAACGAGAAACAAAAAAACAATGGTCAGACACCCCAACAGTAGGACCCACCCAGTCAGCACCACCGCAAAGTTGTCGCAAAAATCGCGTGCTCGTGGTTTCTGTTACTATGAGCGCAACAATCAATACAAGTGTCATGAAAGAGTTTTAAGAAAGCTGAAAATTTACCACGGGGTAGTTTTTACAATGAGAAACAAAAAAACAATGGCCAGACACCCCAACAGTAGGATCCACCCAGTCAGCACCGGCGCAAAGTTGTCGCAAAAATCGCGTGCTCCTAGTTTCTGTTACTATGCGCGCAACAATCAAAACTAGTGTCATGAAAGAGTTCTAAGAAAGCTGAAAATTTACCACGGGGTAGTTTTTACAACGAGAAACAAAAAAGCAATGGTCAGACACCCGTAGGTGTCCTACAACAGTAGGACCTACCCAGTCAGCACCCCCATACTCTAGTACAAGTTAAAGCAGGGATTCAAAATTTTACAGGAATTAGTTTTATATCAAAAGCAAGACTGATTTCATTAATTAGCGCAATCCATCAACTCCTTCGGGTAGCTGTCATACAAAAGTTCTTAAAACACATGTTCACCAATATTGAACGATAACTTTAGAACGCTTTAAGTTACGACTTTGAAATTTTGTATACGTTGATTTTATAATAGTCGCAGCTGGAGGTATTAATATGAAAAATATCCCGTAAGTCCTTCATGTAGTTGCCATACTAAAATTCTGTAAAAATGTCCCAACTTAATTTATGGAACTCAGTATAACTCAAGAAATCGTTTAACCATCCATCGAGTAGCCACTATACAATAGTTTCTACCTGTAAATAAAAGGTCATGCAATAATTGTATGTGCACTCCTCATTCTTTTGATATAATCCCAACTAAAATATAAATCGAAGTTCAGTATTTCATCTAGAGTATCATACGATTGGCTTGCAGCCGATCGTGACTGCGTTATGTTTTAATTGTTTATTTAACTATAACATTGATAAAAAAATATAATTTTTGAATACATTGATTAGTTAATATTAAGCCCCGTTTTCACGGTGATAGTTTTTAATGATAGTACTTTCGCGAGAGCATCCCAGCAGACCAAAAACACCGAAATCCATCAGAATTCCGATGGAAAGTTCTTTATGTAGTCGGAATTCCGAGCTAGAAATCCATGCGACTTCCGAGAGGTTTCCATATGGCGAGATTGACGTTGTTCTGTGGGATTTCTCTTACCGAAATCTTTGAGAAATGTCCGGAGCATTTCCCAAAGCTTTTCCCCTTCCGAAAGCTTACTAAAATTTAACTTTGATCATTTTTATCAGGTTTGGTGTAAAGAAACATATAGTCTGTAGATTTTTCTGCAATCATAACCGATTGTGCGAAAAGTCTGCTGATCCTACTGATCATTTTTTGGGTCAGACCGGACAAGACAGCGAATTACTTTCCATTTCAGAATAATTTTTAATTATGTACTTCTCAGCACATGGATTTTCGAATTTGCACAGAGTTTTCCACGATATGTCCGGATGTCGGCAAGTTCTTTTGGAATTCTGCCTGATAATTCCATGAAATTCTTATTGCTTTTCCTCATGGAATTATCTTAAAATTTTTCGAATGAAATCCATCGGAAACTTCTGTCTCACGTTCCCCTATATCAGAAATAGCTCGGAACTTTCCGAGGACATCAGAACATTCCGCTTTATTGGTCTGCTGGGTAGTTACATTGTTTATGTTGTCAAACGTTGCGGTATCATTATGGAAAATGTTTTAAGTAGAGCTGGTTGCAGCGGGAGTCACTGGTGAAGCTGGTTAAAATAAAACACAAAGCGTGGTAGTAGTCTGTATTTTAGTCGATTTAAGCCCCGTTTACAAGGTGATAGTTGCGATAGTTGATGTCATGATAATTACTATCGTCATAACTCTCATCATGTAAACTTCTTGATAGTTATTTTCGCACTTTTTTTTTGAATTGTTTTTTTATAGCACCAAACTGAACTTAGCGGTCAACCTTTAATACTATTATGTACAGTCCAGTCAGTATAGGATGGGGAGAAACACAGAAAAAATTAATATAATGTGAAAGTAAAAATATAAATAAATAAAACAAAAGAAAAATAGGATTAACAGTAAGAGGGATCAGAGGGAAACAATCGGTTGATGTTACGTTTAAAAGATTGTAAGTCATATCCGCTAGGAAACACAGTCGAAGGCAATGCGTTCCACATTCTGATTGCACGAGATAGAAACGACTGTCTAAATTTCACTGTACGAAATTTTTGTGGCTCAACCGTATATTCGTGGGCGCGTAAAGCTGAACGAGTATTACGTGCGAACTAGACTAAAGGAGGTATAAGTCGACTGATTTCATTACTACAGCGACCGTGGAAATTTCTGTAGTAAATGCTGAGTACTCCGACATTTCGACGATGTTCGAGGGAGTCAATAGTTGCCGCAATGGCATCGTCTTCAAGACGTCGGAACGCAAATCTCTGAAAACGGTCAAGCAAAGAGAGATACGATTTGGGTGCTCCTGCCCAGATATGTGAATTGTACTCAAGTCGGGGACTGATATATACATTGTAGATTTTTGCGAGGTCTGATGGTGTGAAAAATTTCTTGCACCTTCGGAGGAAACCTAGGCGCTTGGAGTCGTCAAGAGCTACATCATAAATGTGTTAACTCCAATCAAGTTTTTTACAGATGTTCATTCCTAGAAAATGGAAATGCTCCGAAGTGTTCAATGCGACACCATCAAAAATAAGATCAGGCACCGACGTGTCGTATTTTAGGGCGAGATGACAGGCTTGTGTTTTTGAGGCATTAAAGTCTACTCGGTTGACCCTGCCCCATTCCAGGATTGAGATGAGATCAGAGTTTCAAGAACTAATAAATTCATTACGTTGAGAGGGTACCGAAGACTGGCGTGCCTCTGTAATTGAGTTGAAGCTGTAGGTGTTGTCAAGTGTACTATCATCTGCGAAGCTATGGATAGGATTGAGAGTGGACGACAAAAGGTCGTTAATAAAAATTAGGAATAAGGTAGGTGATAAAACTGAGCCTTGAGTGACGCCGGAGTTGATAGGGAAAGGGGATGATGAAACGCCATCTAATACAACCTGTATAGTAAGCTCTCAATCCATCGAATTTAAGTAGGACTAATACCAAATGCATTGATTTTGGATAGAAGGGCTTTGTGCCAAACTCTGTCAAATGCCTTCGCAATGTCCAGTGCAAGTACTTCACCCTCACCGAAGTTATGGATACAAGCGTTCCAGCGTTCAGTCAGGTATACCAACAAATCGCCGGTGAACCTCCGTGGCCGAAATCCATATTGACAGTCATTAAGGAGTAGGCTTGTGTAGTTCGCGAACGAACTAGTTCAGAAGAGCGTTCCCAGAAGTGAAATGAACGAACTAGTTCGCAGTCAGTTCCGCTCCTAGTTCGTTTCATTGCCGTTCGTAACCCAGTGGCGATGTACTCTTGAGGACCTTTTTTTTTTTGCTCATCACATTCCATTCCACTAGAATGACGACTACAACTTTTTTTCTTTTTTCTCATTAATTACATTGGACCGTAATGACAACAACACCTCTTTATTCAAACTACACTGCCTTTCTCATTCATGAACTCACGCGCCCTACTGAACTAAAAGAACGAACCGAGATCGGTAATCAGAAAAGTGAAATATTTACGCATAACATTTTCAATAAATAAACATTTTTCTCTAAGAACGTTATTTTTATATCTACCTGCTGAAAACGGATTCCAAATATAAATCAAAATTTATTGTTTTAAATAGAATTAGTTGGAAGTAGATAGTGGGAGACTGATGTAAACTGAGGTGAGAGAGTGAAAGTCACTTTATCATTATGGTAACTATGATCGGTGAGCGGGCCAAAGTTGATGACTATGAATGTTGAACTGAGAAAGAAAAAAAATTGTTTTTCTTTATACGAAATATGATACTTTTCTGTTTCAAACCTTTTCCTATTGATTTATAGAAAACTGTTCCTATTATCCATCCTATATCCTCCATCCTCTATCCACAATTCTCCATGTTTCATCTTCCATCCTGCATCCTCGATCTCCGATCCTCCATCCACTATCTGCCATCCTCAATCCATCATTCTTCATTCTCCATTATTCATCTTCATACTTTTTCCTTAATTCTTCAACCACCATCCTCTATGCTCAATCCTCTATCCATCATCTTTCATCCTCCATCAACTATCCACTATCCGCAATCGTCTATCGATCCATCCGTTATCTTCAACCTCAATCCTCCATCCTCTATCCTCTATATTGAATGCCACTATTCTCTTTCCTCTATTCGCCATTCTCCATTCTCCATCTCCATCCTCAATCCTCAATTCCTTATTCTTCATCCACAATCCTCTATCCTCCATCCTCCATCCTCCATCCTCCATCCTCCATTCTCCATCCTCCATCCTCCATCCTCCATCCTCCATCCACCATCCTCCATCCTCCATCCTCTATCCTCCATCCTCCATCCTCCATTCTCCATTCTCCATCCTCCACCCTCCATCCACCACCGTCCATCCACCATCCTCCATCCACAATCCTCTATCCTCTATCCTCTATCCTCCATCCTCCATTCTCCATCCTCCATCCTCCATCCTCCATCCTCCATCCTCCATCCTCGATCCTCCATCCTCCATCCTCCATCCTCCATCCTCCATCCTCCATCCTCCATCCTCTATCCTCCATCCCCTATCCTACATCCTCCATCCTCCATCCGCCAACCTCCATCCTCCATCCGCCAACCTCCATCCTCCATCATCTATCCTCATTCCACTATCCACTATCCTCTATCCTCTATCCTCTATCCTCTATCCTCTATCCTCTATCCTCTATCCTCTATCCTCTATCCTCTATCCTCTATCCTGTATCCTCCATCCTCCATCCTCCATCCTCCATTCTCCATTCTCCATCCTCCTTCCTCCATCCTCCATCCTCCATCCCCCATCCACCATCCTCCATCCTCCATCCTCCATCTTCCATCCTCCATCCACCATCCTCAATCCTCCATCCTCCATCCTCTATTCACTATCCTCTATCCTCCATCCTCGATCCTCCATCTTCCATCCTCCATCCAACATCCTCCATTCTCCATTCTCAACTATGTTCCTCCTAGTTCGCGAACTATGTACCTCATAGTTCGCGAACTATGTTCCTCCTAGTTCGCGAACTATGTACGTCATAGTTCGCGAACTAAGTACTTCCTAGTTCGTGAACTAAGTACTTCCTAGTTCACGAACTATGTACGTCATAGTTCGCGAACTAAGTACTTCCTAGTTCACGAACTATGTACGTCTTAGTTCGCGAACCAAGTACTTCCTAGTTCGTGAACTAAGTACGTCCTAGTTCACGAACTATGTACGTCATAGTTCGCGAACTAAGTACTTCCTAGTTCAGGAACTATGTACGTCTTAGTTCGCGAACTAAGTACTTCCTAGTTCGTGAACTAAGTACGTCCTAGTTCAGGAACTATGTACGTCATAGTTCGCGAACTAAGTACTTCCTAGTTCACGAACTATGTACGTCGATGGAGGATGGAGAATGGAGGATGGTGGATGGAGGATGGAGGATGGTGGATGGAGGATGGAGGATGGAGGATAGAGGATAGTGAATAGAGGATGGAGGATGGAGGATTGAGGATTGAGGATGGTGGATGGTGGATGGAAGATGGAGGATGGAGGATGGAGGATGGAGGGTGGAGGATGGAGGATGGAGGATGGAGGATGGAGGATGGAGGATGGAGGATAGAGGATGGAGGATGGAGGATGGAGGATGGAGGATGGAGGATGGAGGATGGAGGATGGAGGATGGAGGATGGAGGATGGAGGATGGAGGATGGAGGATGGAGGATGGAGGATGGAGGATGGAGGATGGAGGATGGAGGATGGAGGATGGAGGATGGAGGATGGAGGATGGAGGATGGAGGATGGAGGATGGAGGATGGAGGATGGAGGATGGAGGATAGTGGATAGAGGATAGTGAATAGAGGATGGATGATGGAGGATGGAGGATGGTGGATGGAGGATTGAGGATGGTGGATGGAGAATAGAGGATAGAGGATAGAGGATAGATGATGGAGGATGGAGGTTGGAGGATGGAGGATGTAGGATAGGGGATAGAGGATAGAGGATAGAGGATGGAGGGTGGAGGATGGAGGATGGAGGATGGAGGATTGAGGATGGTGGATGGAGAATGGAGAATGGAGGATAGAGGATAGAGTATAGAGCGTAGAGGATAGAGGATGGAGGATGGAGGATGGAGGATGGAGGATGGAGGATGGAGGATGGAGGATGGAGGATGGAGGATGGAGGATGGAGGATGGAGGATGGAGGATGGAGGATGGAGGGTGGAGGATGGAGGATGGAGGATGGAGGATGGAGGATGGAGGATGGAGGATGGAGGATGGAGGATGGAGGATGGAGGATGGAGGATGGAGGATGGAGGATGGAGGATGGAGGATGGAGGATGGAGGATGGAGGATGGAGGATGGAGGATGGAGGGTGGAGGGTGGAGGATGGAGGATGGAGGATGGAGGATAGAGGATAGAGGATAGAGGATAGAGGATAGAGGATAGAGGATAGTGGATAGAGGATAGTGAATAGAGGATGGATGATGGAGGATGGAGGATTGAGGATGGTGGATGGAGGATTGAGGATGGTGGATGGAGAATAGAGGATAGAGGATAGATGATGGAGGATGGAGGTTGGAGGATGGAGGATGTAGGATAGGGGATAGAGGATAGAGGATAGAGGATGGAGGGTGGAGGATGGAGGATGGAGGATGGAGGATTGAGGATGGTGGATGGAGAATGGAGAATGGAGGATAGAGGATAGAGTATAGAGCGTAGAGGATAGAGGATGGAGGATGGAGGATGGAGGATGGAGGATGGAGGATGGAGGATGGAGGATGGAGGATGGAGGGTGGAGGATGGAGGATGGAGGATGGAGGATGGAGGATGGAGGATGGAGGATGGAGGATTGAGGATGGTGGATGGTGGATGGAGGATTGAGGATGGTGGATGGAGAATAGAGGATAGAGGATAGAGGATAGATGATGGAGGATGGAGGTTGGAGGATGGAGGATGTAGGATAGGGGATAGAGGATAGAGGATAGAGGATGGAGGGTGGAGGATGGAGGATGGAGGATGGAGGATGGAGGATTGAGGATGGTGGATGGAGAATGGAGAATGGAGGATAGAGGATGGAGGATGGAGGATGGAGGATGGAGGATGGTGGATGGAGGATGGAGGATGGAGGATGGAGAATGGAGGATGGAGGATGGAGGATGGAGGATGGAGGATAGAGGATTGTGGATGAAGAATAAGGAATTGAGGATTGAGGATGGAGGGTGGAGGATGGAGGATGGAGGATTGAGGATGGTGGATGGAGGATTGAGGATGGTGGATGGAGAATAGAGGATAGAGGATAGATGATGGAGGATGGAGGTTGGAGGATGGAGGATGTAGGATAGGGGATAGAGGATAGAGGATAGAGGATGGAGGGTGGAGGATGGAGGATGGAGGATGGAGGATTGAGGATGGTGGATGGAGAATGGAGAATGGAGGATAGAGGATAGAGTATAGAGCGTAGAGGATAGAGGATGGAGGATGGAGGATGGAGGATGGAGGATGGAGGATGGAGGATGGAGGATGGAGGATGGAGGGTGGAGGATGGAGGATGGAGGATGGAGGATGGAGGATGGAGGATGGAGGATGGATGATGGAGGATGGAGGATGGAGGATGGAGGATTGAGGATGGTGGATGGTGGATGGAGGATTGAGGATGGTGGATGGAGAATAGAGGATAGAGGATAGAGGATAGATGATGGAGGATGGAGGTTGGAGGATGGAGGATGTAGGATAGGGGATAGAGGATAGAGGATAGAGGATGGAGGGTGGAGGATGGAGGATGGAGGATGGAGGATTGAGGATGGTGGATGGAGAATGGAGAATGGAGGATAGAGGATAGAGTATAGAGCGTAGAGGATAGAGGATGGAGGATGGAGGATGGAGGATGGAGGATGGAGGATGGAGGATGGAGGATGGATGATGGAGGATGGAGGATGGAGGATGGAGGATTGAGGATGGTGGATGGAGGATTGAGGATGGTGGATGGAGAATAGAGGATGGAGGATAGAGGATAGATGATGGAGGATGGAGGTTGGAGGATGGAGGATGTAGGATAGGGGATAGAGGATAGAGGATAGAGGATAGAGGATGGAGGGTGGAGGATGGAGGATGGAGGATGGAGGATTGAGGATGGTGGATGGAGAATGGAGAATGGAGGATAGAGGATAGAGTATAGAGCGTAGAGGATAGAGGATGGAGGATGGAGGATGGAGGATGGAGGATGGAGGATGGAGGATGGAGGATGGAGGATGCAGGGTGGAGGATGGAGGATGTAGGATAGGGGATGGAGGATAGAGGATGGAGGATGGAGGATGGAGGATGGAGGATGGAGGATGGAGGATGGAGGATGGAGGATGGAGGATAGAGGATAGAGGATGGAGGATGGAGGATGGAGGATGGAGGATGGAGGATGGAGGATGCAGGGTGGAGGATGGAGGATGGAGGGTGGAGGATGGAGGATGGAGGATGGAGGATAGAGGATGGATGATCGGGGATCGAGGTGGAATGAACGGAGGAAAGTATACTCTCACTGTTACAAATATATTTTAAAGAGTTTTTGCATTGTTGCCACTTCTGTGCCGTGTGAACGTATTTTCTCGGGAACTGGACAAATTATTAATGCCGCTGACATTATTAAAATCAAGCAAAGTGTCGAAATTAATATTTTTACATAGCAATATGTAATATTGTAATAGGATTCAATGTTGAAGAATGCTAGATCAGGATAATTTTGTTCATGTTACTTGTTTCTATGTAATGAATAATTTTTTTTTCAGAAATGCTCTTGTTTCGAAATGAATAAGGATTAATTAATAATAAATACAGAATAATATGACATCTGTTCATTTTTTAATAATCTATCGTAATTCTCCTCATTTGTTACTCCCATCAAGTTAGTATTGAACTACTAACATAATTATTCCGTGAAGGAACAATAGGTATATAATTTGTGTACTGGAAATATTATACGTTGAAAGGATGTAAATATTTCACGTATAGGGGTCGTAGCAAATATCCGTACAAATATTACAGTGCACTTATAGAAGAATAGAGAACTGCAATGAAGGATGCCTTTCGAAACTCACTACACGACTTCGACTTCTTGTATGGCGCATACCACAATGACGGCTACGACCGTTTTTTTTTTTTGCTCGTCACATTTTACCGGAATGACCTTTTTTTTTTTTTTTGGTCATCACATTGGAATCATCACTGAACTCTCGCGAACTAGTGAACTAGAAGAACGAACTAGTTCGCTACGGATCAGGACCTAGTTCGTTCGCGATCACTACGGTGAACTAAAATGCGCAAGCCTATTAAGGAGACGACTGCTTTCCAGGTATTGCACGACCTTACGGTTGAATATGAACGATAGAAAAGATTGCGAAGAGGTTTAGTCAAAGAAGAGTAGCATTTTTTAAGGGTAATGGTGGGAATGCCATCTGGACCAGCGGATTTATTAATATTGAGAGCTTGAAGGATTTTCGAAATGACACGTGTGCGAAATTTGATGGGAGGAAGTTCTATATTGCTAGATAACACAGTTGGGGGGAATGTGCACTAGGTGGAAGAGTAGGTAGGTAGGTACGCGTGGCTGCCCGTGAGAACACGGACACACTTAGCCCTGAAAGGTCTGTTGAGTTACCAAAGGATCATCGAATCCGGTCCTACTCGTCGAACCATTTAGAGCTTGCAATGAAGCGTTGGATACTCGCGACCTCCATTGCGGCAAGATCACCGCCATAAGCTCCGCCTGAAAGACACTACAGTGGTCCGGAAGGCGGAAGGAGCTGCTAATGTTAAGCATGTCAGAGAAAACACCTCCACCTACCCCGCCTTCAGTTTTGGAGCCGTCCGTATATGTGTGCGGATTATTCCGTCCGTACCGAATCCCTTTCCCATTCTAGACGGGTTGGGATGGTTGTTAGGAAATTTTTGTCAAAATCATAACTGGGTGGGGTGTAGTCGATGTTTTCAGGGATATTATTTAAGTGATTCAAGATTGTTGAGTGACCTGCATATATGCCAGTCCACTGTATAGAGGCCCTAAGTCGAATGGCTGCACTGTCTGCCATTTGCTTGCCAAAAATGTCTGGGGGTGGCAGACTGAATAGCATGTCTAGTGCTTCAGAGGGAGTTGTTCTCAGAGCTCCACTGATGCATATGCATGCTGACCTCTGTACCTTCCCTAGGGTGCTGCAGTTAACTGCTTTGTCTAAGGCCGTCCACCAGACAACACCATACATACCAGTAATAATGCAATAACACCATACATACTCGTAAGTATCGGTCTGATGACGGACACGTAGAGCCAATGAACTATTCGGGGTTGCATACCCCATTTTCTGCCAATGGGCTTTTTGTACGTGTAAAGCGCAACTGTTGCTTTCCTTACCCGTTCCTGAATGTTAGGTTTCCAGTGAAGTTTCCTATCCGAAATAAGACCCAAATATTTTGCACTATCGGTGAAAACTAGACTAGTACCATTCAGAAGAGAAGGCTATACATAAGGATTTTTATATTTCCTGGTGAAGAGGACTAATTCTGTTTTGCGTGGGTTCACACCCATTCAGCTGCCCATTTGGAGAGGATAGAGAGAGCATTCTGCAATATATCACTCAGCGTGTTGAGGTGTTTTCCCGAGACAGCAATTGCAACATCATCTGCATAAGCAATCAGTCTGCAGCCCCCCCTTCCAGTCTCAATAGTAGTTTGTTGACCACTAAATTCCAAAGAAGAGGGGAGAGCACACCACCTTGTGGTGTACCTCTGCTGACAAACCTTCGAGAGGAGGACTCGTCAACTTTGTGTTCACAATGCTGGATGTTAACATCAAATTGATCAGATTTTTCGATGGTGCGCACGAGCGAATGTAAGGCCGTTTCGACCGACGTCCCCTTCCAGTACGCATGTTGGGATGCAATCGCTTGTCAATATTGTCGCGGATGTACACATCCATTAGTCTTTCCAGTGTTTTCAGAAGAAAGGATGATAGACTGATAGGTCTGAGGTCCTTAGGGCAGACATGAGAGCTTTTTTCCTGCTTTGGGTATGAAGACCACCCTGACTTCCATCCATGTTTCAGGAATGTAGGTTAGATCCAGGCAGCCTTTCAAGATAACCTTCAGCCAAGGCAGAATTATATCCGAGGTCTGTTGGATTTCGGCAGGAATTATTCCATCCATCCATCTTAAATGGTTAAAAGCCTTCTATCGCCCAGAGGAGCTTGGTCTCTGTTATAAGAGCGTCAGAGTTGAACGGTGCATGGTTTCCTGCAATGTTTACCCGCTCCGACTAAACATGCGAGCTGCCAGGGAAGTGGGTGTCCAGGAAAAGATCAGTGGTTTCCCTACTTGAGGTAGTCCAAGATCTGTCCGGTATCCTCAGGTAGCATGGTGTGGTTGGATTTTTAGAGAGAATTTTACGGAGCCTGGATGCCTCGGAAGAATCTTCTATTTCACTACAGAAGAGTCCCCAGGCTTTGCGCTGCGCCATTCTTAGTTCATATTTGTATTTACGAAGTGATCCTTTATAGGAGTCCCAGTCGCAAACGTCTTTGGTGCTTTTGGCTTTGTTCAACAGTTGCCTACAGCATTTTCTAAGAGCCCCGAGTTCTGTGTTCCACCATGGCGGCTTATGTTTCCCTCTTGGCCTGCTCTCAGCACAGGAGTTCGACAGTGCCTAGTTTAGGGCGAACGTGAGGGTGGTGACCAGACCGTCGAGATCAGTTGAGCTACTCGGTTGGAGTGGCGGTGTGGATGGGAGTAAGCTGCTAAGAGTTTCCCTATATATGACCCAGCCGGTCCTCCTGTAGTTCCTAAAGGCCGATGGGATAGGTTTGTGATCTTTCAGATTAAATTGGAGGTAGCGGTGATCCGAGAAGGAATTTTCTGCAGAAACCTTCCAGTTGCTGACCATATGTGAGATGTTATCGGAAACCAGGGTTATGTCTAAGACTTCTTGTCTATTCCTGGTTAAAAAGGTAGGCTCTTACCGTGTGTTACAGAGAAAAAGGTTAGTGCTTAAAAAGTAGTCAAAAAGCAACTCGCCTCTTTCGTTTGTGTCAGTGCTACCCCAGACTGCATGATGCGCATTTGCATCACACCCTAGGATGACACCAGTGTTGAGCTTACTAGCTTCAGTGATTAGATCGCTCATAACCCTCGGTGGCAGTGGACCTTGATGGTCATGGGCCAGATAATCTGTTATTCAGTGAATCTTGTTATTCAGTTCAAGGCTGACTGCGACGGTATCAGGATCGCTGAAACTGTGTAACAGAAATATATTTAAACTGTTTTTTGCAAGGATGCATGCTCTTGGCCTGCCATTATTCCTTACATAGAACAGAGTATAGTTTGGAGTCCTGTTACCACGTCATGCACAATCCATGGATCCTGGATCAAGACAAGGTCTTCTCCATCTCTGGCTAGACGGAGAAGTAAGGAGGCTGATGCCGTTTTCGAGTGGTGGAGATTAATTTGCAGTATTCGCAGCATTAACCTCGATCACGGTTTGGTTCGCATTTTCCGGATCTTTCGGGTCAGATGCCAACAGATCTTCTTCGTTACTAGCGGGAGGACCAGTCGAGCCTTCATCTGGTCCAGCATCCGAGTCGAGATCACCTTCGTCCGTTAAGATGCAGTGATCCTGACAAGCCAGTACTGAGTCGGATTCGGGTTGCACCGGGTCCAGTTCGATCGCCAGTTCAGACTCAGTGAGTCTTGAGTCGTCACTATGGACGACGTGGGAGGCGGGATCCGTTCCCATTTCCGGGGCCTCGATGTCCGACGCGCTCGGTAAGGGATTCGCCGCGTCCGCCTTGTAAACCCGGAGTGTGATATGACCAAGTCCAAATCTCACCACACCCTTCAGGTTGGCTAGAGGGGCCAGGGACTCCTTATTGATCACGATTGTCGCGACCCTCATCTTCCAATTGTGCGTTGGAAGATCTGGGTTGCAGATCTTTAGGATCTCCACGACAGCCGCCGCGTCAGAAGGCTTGCTTGGTATCCTGGCTCTTGTTCGAGGTCGGCTTGGGATGTCCTCCCTTGCCACAACCTCCAACTTTGCTCCAGACCAAACCTCGCCTAGACCAGCAATTGCCTCCTTGTAGAGACCCGCCGATCTCTGGTCGGAGCAGATCACCAGCTTGACATGGCCCTGATGCCACCCACCGTCCTGGCAGGAGGGGGAATAGGACCAGGATGCTCCCTCATAAGTTTGAGAAAACCATACGCCATCTCGCTCTGCACATCTTTCCATTTATCTGAAGTGATCCTTCCGTCATCGTCACTTCTGCCGATGACGGCCATCACGAGGTGACCCTTCAAGACTTCATTGAAGGGCTTTAAAGCTGCCGCTCTGATCGACATAAAGAGTTGCTGGAACGCTATCTGGTTCCGATTTAATTTGTTCTGTGAAAGAATATAGCAAATTCGAATTTGGTGTACCTCGAATTTGGTGTACTTCTTTTCGAATTCTTCGACCATTGGTAAAAATTCCGGTCTTACGTTTGCTCTGTACTCCCAGTTAATGTTTTTCTTTTCTGCTGGCAGAGATTCCACTATCCTATTGAACGAAGTTGTGATCAATTTAAATTCATTTATATTTTAACTAATAACTTACTCAATGTAGGACTTGTTTTTTGCTTGTACGCTTCGAAGATTTTGCACCTGGTTCTTGTGACACCTTTTTGATAAACCTTTTCAAACTCATTGCACGTATTTTAATTATTTATGTAAATTTCCAATGAGATTTACGTTTCTATAATAAACGGGGCTCCAATGTTAACTTTGTTTCCAATTTTATTTTATTTTTTAAATTTTAAAAGTTCCAAGTTAAAACATTTTCATTTAAGGGCTCACGCACACGCTGAAAACTGAGTAAATTTGAAAAATTATTATAAAGCTTATATAGTGAAAAAAAAATGTAATTGTTGAGTTCACATTTATTTATTTATTTATTAACGGGCCGTGACCCTTGATATAAGACTTAATAAGAATAATGATATTAATATCCAATGGAATAATAAAAACTAAAAAGGTAATAATAACTTATAACTAGCTATGTACACCAACGTAATAAAATAGTAACATTTAAAAATATGTGAATGAAAAAATATGTGAATGAAAATTTAGCTACACTAAAAATAAAATAAATAGGAATCAAAAAGAAACATGTAAGACAAAAAATAAATAGGAAAAGAATAAAAAGCATAATACAAAATAAAATAATTATAGTGACTTGACATGGTGAACACTGGTGTTAAAAATATCCAGGTTCGCAGATTGCTTATTTGCAGATCTCATCAATCGATTCGCTGGACTGTTATTGGCATAACAGGTTCTGTGACGCGATTCATAAAAGGTTTCATTCGACCGGGACGAATAACTTGGGACTCTGAAATTAATGAATTGTAGAAAGTCGGGACAATCTAACTCGTTATTGATGATTCTGTACAAGGCAATCAAATCAAGATGCTCGCGACGTTTTGAGAGTGCAGAGAGGTTCAAATATGTTAGCAGACTATCATAATCGATTACCTCTGATGGTATGTGAAGTTTGTAGGCAATGTAGCGTAGAAATTTATGCTGAACAGTTTCAATATTAGAGCAATGAATTTGGAAATGAGGGTTCCAAATAACTGACAAATATTCTAGGTGTGGGCGCACAAGAGAGCAGTAAAGAACCTTCAAAGACCGAATATTATTGAAATCCTGACTGTTACGAATAATAAACCCAAGCATTCATCGGGCTGAGCTACATATCTTTTTGAAATGCGGAATGAATGTTAGTGCTGAGTCGAGTAACAAGCCCAGATCCTTAACGACATCAACAAGCGGCAATGAGCAATTGTTTATACTATAATTAAAACATATAGAAGTACGCAATCTGTGGAAAACAATTTAGTTACACTTGGATATATTCAAAGGCAACCGATTGTTGACACACCAATTGAAAAGAGAGTTCAGATTATTCTGAATAATATCACAGTCACTGGGGGAATTAATTATTTTAAAAATCTTAAGGTCATCTGCAAATAGTAAAAAGTTTACTTCAGAAAAAATAGAGAAAAAATAGAGGATATCTTTGTAACTATTCAACTATAAGAAAAAAAAATTTTTTTTTTTTTTTTAATATTAGCATTGTTTTTTACGAGTATAAATGGACTACTTATGAAAACCATGGCGCCTCCTGGTCGGCATCATAACTTCACCAAAAATAATTCCATTTGCAAAAATAAAAAAGAATCTTGTATAGTAATGTAGTAGTTATAGTCTGACGTAGGGAATTTTTTTTTTTTTCAAAAATAAATAAGTTACAGTATTTCAAACTTTAATAATCAGTTTTTTAAAAAAAATTTGCGTTTAATAATTTATAAAAAAAAATTCGAAGCAAAAAATTAAAAAAACCTCTCGTCAGACTATAGACAAAATAGTTATCAAAATTTAAAAAAAAAAAAAGTTGGAAAATATTGAAAATTGGCTGAGTTATCGTGCCGACCATGTCTAAAAACATAGTTTCGAGAAAAATGCGTTTAAAGTTTTTGGTAGATACAACGTGTAGTTACGGCTAGTCTCCCATTCCAGCTTCGTACTGTACATCTTCTTCCTCTTGGATCTTCGTGTTTTTCACAGATGGTCCTATAAATGACCTTGTTTTCTATGAACCCAGCTTTTGCGAAAAAATAAATGCTAAACGCTGCTGTTGAGAGTGGCGCGGCAATTAGCCAGGAAGCCGCTCCAAACCGATGTCTGGTCACATTTATTGCTATAACTTTGTAATGGAGTGGAATTTTCTAAATTCTAATTTTTTTTTTAAATTCTTTAAAGTATAAAAAATAAAAATCTGTAAAAAAAAAAAAATCAGTTTTTTGAAAATTTCAGGGGTATATGAGCCCTTAAAAAAAATATTGCGTGACGGGAATTTGATAATTATTTTTTTTGTAAATATCAAAATACAATTTTTTGTCTATGTCAAAATAAAATTATTGCGATAGTGCTACCAACAATCTAGTCAAGCTTGATAGTGCGATAGTGCTATCATGATAGCGCGAAAGTAACTATCGAGAAGTTTACATGATTCATCAACTACCGCAAAAACTATCACCGTGTAAACGGGGCTTTAGTTTAGAGTTTTATTAAACGTTTGAAGAAGTTGTACAATTAATTAATTCTTTGGTTATTAATGTATTTATTATTTAACTCTTTCAAATCGAAAATATTTATTTAGACTGAATATTTTTTTTTAATTTATTTTATTTTTATAAGAGCCGGGTGCTTTGATCAATTAAACTCTATACGGCAAACAAGTTCCCAAAGTATCCGACTTCCACAATGTACTACAGATGGCAATGAATCCGATATGTCGTGCACTACAGCCATTATCATAGCATTCTTTTTTTGACTGTCTTTTTGTATTATAGAACTCACAGTTCAAAATTAGGATCTTAACCGCAAGAAAGTAAGTTTTTTATGTAAATATCTATTTCATAATTATTATTGATTTCTCATTTGTGTTTATATTAATAAAACATATTTGTAATGTTCAATTTTATTATAGTTATCGATAAAAAAATTGTATAAATACAGTCTTTATTAATAAGTCTTTATTATAAGTTTATGGGTAGTTCGATAATTGTATATAGAGAAAAAGTACTTTTTTTCCCTTTTCGTTTTCAGCTGAACTATCTATTTTTTTTGTTCCTTTCTCCTTTTATAATTTGAGTATGATAAATATATTTAATTCTGCCTAAATATAATTTTTATAAATGATACTGCATTTATCAAAATGATGATAAATTCAATGATATTGTCCGGTAAACACAATATAAAATTTAGTTAACATGGCTAACCAATAAGACACCAAAGTGTCGGTGCAATGATCTAGTTTATAAGTGATTCCTATGTAAATACATTTGTTAAATTGTACCTATGGCTATAAACTTAAACTCAAACTTAAGAATTTGTTGGTTACAAGTTCGGCATAACACAGCACAGCTCATAGTAGGGTAAAAATAAATTCAGTTGAAACAGTTGTGAGATCAAAAAAATAAATGAAAGGGCGTCCATGTTCCAATGTGGCACGACTGTATAATCTTCTCGTTTTGCATTTTCGTATTTCTAATAACTAAAAAAGCGACTCTTTCATTTTGTAGATTAATTGTCAATGTATTACATCAACGTGCGGCCGCCGGCTTTTATAGTTTCTTGCTCTTTATCGCCAACTTACTGTATCGTCGGCTGGATCAAATCATCAACTGTAAATTTTCATCTTTTTTTAGCGTAATCATATAGGGGAAAAAACATACAGTGTAAAGGATCCAGTTACGAGGTAGTTGTGAGCCTCAGATTCAATGGCAGGATTTTTTAATGAGAGTTTAGTCCATAAGAACCACTACAAGCAGAGCCTTAGTACTCACTACGCTCTAGCCTAGTGTAACCAGAAGATGACCAGTAAATTTTCCTACTGATAACAGCATGACACTGGCTATTTCCTCGCTAGAAAAAAGTGCAATAATAGCCAATCGTGCGACAAGGCGACCAATATAGAGAGAAAGAGATCCGATAAAAAATACCCTTGCTGATGCTACCGGCATCTAGTAGACGAAATTAACAACTGATTTGTTATAAAAAATACTGATCTTAGCGCGTTTCATAACATAACATGACTCTTTCTATAATTTATACATAACGAACTGTCAAAAACAAGTCTGTAGCGGCTGGAAAATCTAGCCGCCAGCGGATTTTTCTTGGATTAACTGCTAGAATGTTGCGAAACACTGCTCGAATGCGCTTTGTTGCCGCTTTTTTTTGACAGTTATGGATTGTTTTTTGACAGTTACTCATAGTTTTGCTGTTCGGACTGTCTCTCTCACACCAATGTATAAATTGTATGTTAGTCTCTATCCCTCTCCATTTGGATTGTCTAGCCGCTTTAAAGCAGCAAAAATAGCCAGTGTCATAACAGCATGAAGGAGTTGTTTTTCCCTATGTAGAGATTGATATTTCACTACGACTTTCCCTACATAAAATAGTAAAGTATAAACATTAGAATTCTAACGTCTAAGTGAAGGATGATGGCATCATCACCATGGGGTGATACTATACCATACCAACATTAGAATAACATATTAAAATCAAAGAAATAACATTTAATGCAATCAATTTTCGACTCTTCTACGAATACATATCTTATAAAGAGCTATGAATGTGCAAATAAAATATATGAAACTACGAAATTTGATGAAAATCCTAAAACTGGGAATAAATAAATAAGTCATGTTATGTGGTTTATTTAATAGGTATTATTAGGATTTCGGACTTATAGTCAAATTTTCGCTTTTGGAGTCCAAATATAAGGTGTGAATCCAAAATGATGTGCAAAAAAGCCGATACATGCTAATGTGTCCAAACAGCAGCACACCGATAACCCTAAATGGTCGAGATGTTAAAGATGCGCAAAAAATTTGTTACCATGGAACAATTTTCACCATGGATGGAGGGACTGGAAAAATGTTGAGACTCGTATCAACCAACCTCGCCAGGACTTCGGTATTCTTTTCTTTCTGGAGAAATATATATAATATTGCCAAAACTTCGAGTGGTCGAATCTTGAGTCGAATGTGTGTTGTAATACGGCTGTACCACATGGAAGGTGACCGATACTCTTACCAGCAAATTGCTAACGTTCGTCAACCAATGTCTCCGACGAATCTTGTGCACATACTGACGTTTATTTAGATACTGACTGGTTAGTCGTTAGACCATGACAGTAATTAAGATTACATTACAAAAGTTGCAATGGGTCATGACTTGATGAAGCCACAGCAAAGTATTTTCAAACAGGCTCTGGATTGGTATTTACAAAGAAAGCGTGAAATGGGTTGTCCAAGAAACACGTGAAGACGAACAATCGAGAAGGAAATTCGAGGTTTTTCATTCCTCGAATTTCATTCTCGATCTGGCGAAAGGTAAATGCTATATCCTTGGATCGTGTCTTCTGAAGGAGCGCTGTACCACCATCAGTGGTCAAATAAGATGTATTTTATATTCTGCAAAAAAATAAACAATTTCCAACATCTAAAAAGCATCAGTCATTATATTGATTATTTCCTTATGAGTGTCCAACAGGCGTATTGCTTTTTCTATTTTCTATATGCTTTTTCATCAAAACACCGGAAAATTACGTACTTAAACACGCAATTTCCTACTCTACGACAAAACTAGTTTCCTGGATCTAGAAACTGGACTAGCACCTGCCTGTTCAATCGGCTCAACATTCCACATGAGTTGCATAAATGTCGTATATTATAAAGAAATATTAGTAACTATGAATAGGAAGCACCATGGAGGATTAGCCTTTTGCTATTTTCCTACAGGTAGCTAAAAAGAGAGAAATATGCCCTACGCCAATTTGAACCACGAATTTCACTATTGTATGGAAAAATCTCTGCAAATGGCAACTCTGCTATAGCCTATGTCGATAAGAAAATAAGACCCAACAAATTCATATCATACACGGTGTCCGGTACTTGGGTGGTAACTTTTTAAGAGGGGACTTCTTGATATGTTTTGAGAAAATAAATGTTCACCCAATTGATCAATTTTCAATATCCGCGAAGACCACCTGTAGGTACAGAAAAGTCTTTCCGACATGCACCCTCAGTCACGTAAACTGTTATATCTTCAAAACTAATAATTACAATTCAACATGTTATAGTTCGTTTCTTAAGCGGGAAATACATGATACAACAGATGTACCGACCAGGGTTGCCAGGTTTGGCGTAATCGCGCCAAACTGGCGCTTTTTATACTCTAGATGAAATCATATAGAGTATTATAAGTTTAATCCAGCCCAAAACTTTGTAACACATAGAACCAAGCCTCGGACAAAAAAAAAGTTATATATTATTTTTTGAAAAAAACCTCAAATCCGCCCGTCCGTCTGTCCATTAGCACGATAACTCAAGAACGCCTTCACCTAGGATCTTGCAATTTTGAATCTGGATGTTTGGTTGAATTTGTAAGGCTAAGTTCGTTAACGGGCAGAATCGTCCTACTCCTTCGGGTAGCTGCCATACAAAATGTCCTTAAAACACGTGTTCAAGAATATTGGTCGATAACTTCAGAAGGGTTTAAGCTACGTCTTTGAAATTTTGTATGTGTTACTTTTTCAATAGTTGGAGCTAAATGAAGAAAATCCTTTTAGTCCTTCGTGTACCTGCCATACAAATATCCTGTCAAAATGTCTTCAATTAATTTACGAAACTCACTATAACTCAAGTAATCTTTTAGCTATGAATTCGCAATTTTTTACAAATTAGTTTTGAGTGAAAACGAAGTTCGAGTTTACTAGTCAGCGAAATCCTATTACTCGTTCGGGTAGCTGCCATACAAAATGTCCTTAAAACACGTGTTCAAGAATCTTGGTCGATAACTTCAGAAGGGTTTAAGCAACGACTTTGAAAGTTTGTATGTGTTACTTTTTCAATAGTTGGAGCTAAATGTATGATTATGAAAAAAATTATAGCTGTGTAGCTGTCAAAATGTCTTCACTAAATTCACGCAACTCACTATAACTGAAGGAATCCTTTAGCTATGAATTCGGAATTTTGTACAAATTAGTTTTGAGTGAAAACAAACTTCAAAGTTTACTAGTCAGCGAAATCCTTTTACTCCCTCTGGTACCTTCCATACAAAAAAATCATTAAGGGGGTACATCCGAGTAGAAAATTTTTTTTATCAAAACATTTTTTTTTGCTCATCTTAAAGTTTGTAGTCTTAAGAACATTGTGTGTAAATTTCATATTGAAATTCCAATAAATGTGAAAGTTATGGGCAATTAACCGGAATGGACCCTTCGTGAATTTTCTATAAAGAGCGTCATTCAAACGCGATTATCTCAAAACATACTTTTCAAAGACGGTCCCCAAAATCTTCGGAAAACGGCTTGACCGATTGCTTCCAAAATTTCACACAATATTTTTGGATAGGTTTTCTACTTCGCTACGTAAGATTTTTTTTTTACTTATTTACTTTTTTTTTATTAAGCCAGAAAGGTCAATAATTGAGGTTAAAAACAGAAAATAAAGTTCAATCGGCCGCCATTTCGTGAAAAAATGTTTTTTTCAAAAAACCCTACGTAGCGAAGGGCATCATACTTTACATTTTCAGAAACTTTTTGAAATTTTTGTTTTGCATCAACCGACTGCATGTAATCTTGGGAACCGCAGACCGTGCGAGCGACGGACATTCTTTACGCCGACCATGACAGCTGCGCCCCCGGCTGATATATATTTATAAAAAAAAATTATTAGCTTACCTCAACATATATACTTTCAAATAAAACTAACCTGGATAAAATCGAGC
The DNA here is from genome assembly GCA_951812415.1 of Beris morrisii. Taxonomy (NCBI): domain Eukaryota; kingdom Metazoa; phylum Arthropoda; class Insecta; order Diptera; family Stratiomyidae; genus Beris; species Beris morrisii. Next base: position 102,663,588 of record OX638311.1, on the reverse strand, counting down.
AAATAGTTTTTGAAATAATAATTTCTAAAATTCACCTATTTTTTCTGCTTTCTACTCGGATGTTCCCCCTTAAGACACGTGTTCAACAATATTTTCCGATAACTTTTGATCGCTTCGAGCTAGGAATTTGAAATTTTGTACTCATTAATTTTAAATGGTATCAGGGAAAAGGATAAATATGTAAGAAATCGAGTGAGTCCTTTCTGCACCACCCATGTAAAGTCCTTCAAAAAGGACAAGTTTTTTTCGGTGACTCACCCAGTTCAAGATATGAAATTAAACACTGCGAATCGGGGTTTTTAATAAAGGACATACAACATGCACACACGTAATTCTACTTTATTCTCAACTACAATATAAATCGGAGTTCAGTATTTCATCTAGAGTATCATACGATTGGCTTACAGCTGATCGTGACTGCGTTATGTTTCATTATAGCTTGCGCCCAATTTTATCATGAATACGCCTGCTCAAATTTGGCGTAATTCTTTCATTTCGATCGAGAAAAAATTTCAAGCCAATGCTAGAATTTTTTTAAATATTTAAAAACTTTGGTTCGACATGCACTTTTTATTTCTAAATTTTCAATAGATAGAGAATTTATCAGAAATATATGCCACAGTGAACTTATTATGTACGGAAAAAAGGGAATTAAAACACACAAAAACAGCAATGTTGTTTTCAATAGGTGTGTTTTTGCGCACTTCTCCAGATCAGAGCAGGTTAGAAAATTTATATGCAAAACAACAACAACATTGCTGTTTTTATGACGTTTTCAGAACGTGTTTCCATAGATAGCAGCCACTGTGAGCTCACTGTGTTAAATTCGTTAAATTCTCTAATCTAGCCTACTATCTATGGAAAAAAGTTATAAAAACAGAAATTTTGTTATTGTTTTGCATATAAATTTTCTAACCTGCTCTGATCTGAAGAAGTGCGCAAAAAAACACACCTGTTACTTCGTCCAACAGATGTCGCTGCGCCGTGGTATGGATGCTTAATTGTGTTGGCTTATCCTTCTTCGCCGTCAGACGTAAAAGGTACATCAGTATTATTCCCGTATAAATGTAAACATGTAATAATAACTTACACGTATTCTTTTCTGTACATACGAAATCGATAACGAAAGTTCCTCTTTTAAGCTGGTAACAATGTGCCTTTAGTTCTAAGTTATATACAGCGTGTTTAGTACTCCGTGCACGACCTTGTAAGGGGTTATTCCTTGATATATTTGAAGAAAAAAATTGTTGCACAGGGTGGGTCAATTTTCAATAACAGTGGAGATACAGGGTGGTTAAGAAAAGTGTTTTTGACCGGTACCCTTACTTACTTAAAACGTTATATCTTGAAAACGAATAATCACAAGGCAAACTGTTATAACTCGTTTTTTAGGCAATCGAATTACCTTTCATTTGATGTAACAGTCTAAATTGTAACTGCACCCAATCTTGAGATATTTACTCGAAAACAGCAATTTTTGCTACGTGAACCCTTAAAATTCAGTGATCAATGTAGTTTTTCTCAGAAAACCCCATTATAAACATGTCATTTTAATTTTATTTTTTTATGAGCCGTATTATTACCTACAAAAGCTGCATACATGTATGAGTTACGATTAACATTTTGGAAGTAATAGGTAAAAATACATATCGCATAAAAATTAAATATTCCAAAAGTCAGTGCATGTGCATGTTGATCTACACTACTTGTTTAAACTAAAAGAATTTAATAATGGTTTTTATGTTTTATTTAAAAAAATTTTGTTATAATAAATGTTCAAAATGGCCACCTTCATTTTGAATGCACGCTAAAGCTCGTTTGGCGAGTGTTCTCTTGGTATTCATATTCCTCAACTGCTGCCTTACTTCTATTACTGCCGCATCGATCCTGATATTTAGATCTTCCAATGTTTCTACTGGCGTTGCGTAGACTAGGTCCTTCATCCGTCCCCATACAAAGAAATCCATAATAGTAAGATCAGGAGATCTTGCAGGCCAGTGTATCGGTCCATTTCTACCGATCCAGCGATTGCTATAATTGGAATTTAACCAATCTGTGATCTGTCGGCCGTAATGAGCTGGAGCACCATCGTGTTGGTAAAACATGGAAACCAATCGTACCAGTGGAATATCATCCAATAAGTCCTGTAGATCATTTGATAAAAACTGTAAGTAATTGGAGCTATTTAGAGTACGCGGAAGCCTAATAGGTCCAAGTAAATCGTCACCAATCACGCCTGCCCATAAATTGACGCTGAATCTGTGCTGAAATGATGCCGCTCTTCTTGTGTGTGGATTGCTCTCAGCCCACGTATGTAGGTTGTGGAAGTTTGTGATACCGTCTCTGGTAAATTGGAACTCATCCGTCCACAGAATATTGTTGAAAAAATTGTCGTCATCTATTTGTCGTTCAAGGAGCCAATTGCAAAACTCCATCCGTTTGCGGAAATCAATGGGTAGCAGCTCCTGTACTGGTGTGTGATGGTAGGCATGGAAGCGTTCTACTTTTAAAATACTCCAAACCTTCCCAGTAGATATGTTAAACTGCAATGCCAAGCGTCGGATACTGATCGATGGATCATTTTGCACTGCTTGCAGTATTCTTTCATCAATCTAAACAACGATTATAGGCGCAGGATTTGCATTTACTCTCCTTGTTCTAACGCTGCCAGTTTCCCTAATTCTCCTGTAAACGTCCTGAAATACTCTCCTGTCAGGTGTCCGTCGATGGGGATGTCTCTGATGGTAAAGCCTTCGCGCGGCTTGTCCATTTTCGCGACACTCTCCATAAATTAACACAATGTCAGCATATTCTTCATTGGAGTACTCAGACATTTCGAAATTATTTTTTTTATTCTACTGACACCTTCTTCTTTTAGCAACGTAACTAGAACTGATAAAAATATGAAGGTAGTTTTGCTTTTATAGGCTTTTTATTTTGTAAGGCACCCTATTAAAAAAGGCATAGTACCGCACCCAGTATTACCTACCACATCCAGGTAAAAGCATCAATTATGTTGAAACTCAGTTACATTTCATTGTTTTCCTACATACTTTAAATAGTAATAAATGGGCAATAAAAATACTTCAGTACTACCGACAAATTAAACGAGGTCCACTTTATGGCACTGACTTTTGAAATATTTAATTTTTATGCGATATGTATTTTTACCTATTACTTCCAAAATGTTAATCGTAACTCATACATATGTATGCAGCTTTTGTAGGTAATAATACGGCTCATAAAAAAATAAAATTAAAATGACATGTTTATAATGGGGTTTTCTGAGAAAAACTACATTGATCACTGAATTTTAAGGGTTCACGTAGCAAAAATTGGTGTTTTCGAGTAAATATCTCAAGATTGGGTGCAGTTACAATTTAGACTGTTACATCAAATGAAAGGTAATTCGATTGCCTAAAAAACGAGTTATAACACTTTGCCTTGTGATTATTCGTTTTCAAGATATAACGTTTTAAGTGAGTAAGGGTACCGGTCAAAAACACTTTTCTTAACCACCCTGTATCTCCACTGTTATTGAAAATTGACCCACCCTGTAGAACAATTTTTTTCTCCAAATATATCAAGGAATAACCCCTTACAAGGTCGTGCACGGAGTACCAAACACCCTGTATATACGTAGGTAAATTGACCTTTCCTTTTTTTTCTTAAGGTTTATATCTTTTTATATGGACAGGCTCCTTTCATTAGCATAATGTTGTAAATTTGTATCAATTAGCTACTCGATCCTTTTATTAACCTTCTCATCATCATATTATATATCACTATATTAAAGAATGCGGTCTCACCTGTAAAATTTGTAAAAAAAAAAAAACCCCTTTCGGGGCGTAATTTGTAATCCCTTCTCACTCTTTCCACGAGTTCATTTCTTGGTAATCATTTATTCAATGTAGGTAATATTTATTTATCGATCCATTCGTTTTTTGTTAGTGCTGAGCACGAGTAATCTGAAAAATTGTTAATCTAACTCAAGAAAAAAAAAAAAAAAAATCCTTTGCAATTTAATTATCAAAAATTTATTGGTTAGCTATGTAAGGAAAGTGAGAAATGGGAGTTACTTAATAAGTTAGTCTAAGGGACACTTTTGTTATTTTGCATTATTTTGCATAGTTTTGTATAACTTTTTTTTTTCTTTTCTTTCTTATTTTCGAGAACAATAGTCTGAATTTCATCCAATCGAGATGTCAGTCATGCGTAAGTTGCCAACGCATGAGTTCTTGTAATTCCGGTATGCTCTTGATGCGTTATTTATGTAAAACGTTAACGTACCTTATAAACAATACGGCTTAAATTATCATCGTGTACTCGATGGACACCTAAGTGTCGTAGTTTCCTGTAAAAATTAGTGTTAAGATGGAAATTCTGTATTAGTTTATTTTGGCAATAAATATTTATCTTATCTATCTTGTATAGTGTATTTGCCGCTTTAGGGAATCGACTTACCTTTCATTTGATGTAAGCGTCGATGTTGTTGCGGTACCCGATCTTGAGAAATTTTCTTCAAAATACAAATTTTTGGTACTGTTACCCTAAAATTTTTTTTAATGTAATTTTTCACAGAAAACCTTTTTATTAAAATGTTATTTTAATTTTTTTTATGTGCCATATTGTTAGCTCTCTAAAAATGCGGAGAAGAGTGTTGATTGTTGAAGTCTGAATACCGCTCGATCACGTTCCAGATTTTCGTAGGCTCTGTTTTAGACGTTAGATCAACAGCTGTTTTTCGTATTTCGAGACTAACTTCAAGATCAATAGGTGGCTTTGCGGTCGGTCATGACGTAGAGTGTTTTGCTAGCCAAGGTGGATTACTCTACCACAGCTCGTTGTATTGACGAATGGTAAAGTTGGAAATCGCCACCTGGTGGCAAAAAAAAACAACCCCTTAAGATAGACAAATTTTTGTCAGCTGACTGTTATATGGCAGTTCGTGTGTAATTTTGTGATTTGGAGCTCGGGAAGTTTTCGATTCTTTCTTAATTTCATTTTGAAAGACATAATAAAAATTGATGACGATCAGTGCGGTTGATAGTAAAGTGTTCATTTCCGGTTCTACATTCCGAAAATGTTAAGACTCAAACCCGCACAACGAAGTCAGAAAATGAACAATTTTTCTTTATGAACGGGCGGTATAAACTTCGAAATAACTTCACAAATGTTTAATATTCCGGAAAAAAGAAATATGGAATAATTTTTAAATTATTTAAAAGGAACATAAACCGTTTTTTCGTTACATTTTTCTTTCATTTTGGTGCTTGAAATTGGTTTCTGAAAAAAATAAATTTTGTTTTTGATATGTTACGATACGTTGGTCCTTCTTATTTAATTATGAGGTTCATTTAAATTCACTTCAAGCGATATTTTGGAGGAAAACACTTTTATTCGAGCTCAATCTCAATTTTGTATGATAGTTTCTGTCTATCTTGGAAGGTTCCGAAATTTACCATCAGAGCACACGGTATATTTCTCAATTTAAGTTGTCGAGGTGAGATACCTCGAAAAGTATAATTTACGGGATTTTCTTTTACTGGTACGTGATGCCACCGAGCGTTGGCGAGACCCTGTATTTTGGTGACACGATTACGAACGAAATCTGCCCACCGACGAGGGTCATCTTGGATATATGCCAGTCCATAGGTGGGCTCGAGCCGAGGTATCGTTACTTTCTTGAGAGAAGCTACGCGAGTTTTTTATTAGATACACATTGCACGAGCATCATCGAGATCATTAATCACACGTAAATATACTATATAACAGCTCCAAGAGCAGCTTGAGAGGCGTCTTACCGTGCAACTCTACCGCGTGTGACGATATGCGATAACCGAGCCATCGAGCAATCGAGATAGAAGATACTTCTAGAAGAGTATCGACATACTTTTCCATTTCGATGCTAGCTCTACTGGAAGATGATCGATCCAATTGAGGCTTGCAGTCCAAAGTTTCTGCATGAATATTTTTCGACGAACTATGACTAGAGGTATTCATTCGAGTAGATCGAAAAATTGCGCGACTCGTGATAGCACACTCCGTTTCGTTATCGGAGCTGTCTCCTCGTTGCTATGCGACGTAAACACGAATGAGTCCTTCCAAGGCTGCCACAGAATGTCGAGAGCTCGAAAAAAAAGATCGTTTTCGATCGAGAGTGACGGCGACAGTTCTTTTCTGTCGTTGGAAATAGTTTCCAGTATTTATTCGACATTGGTGGTCCACTTTTGAATAGTGAAGCATCCTGCTTCGAGACACATTCCAATTTTTTGTACTTTGGTCTGAGCTTCTTGGATACTATCAGCTCCAGAGAGTACGTACATTTCTTGTTGAATAATATTTATGGCGTGAGGATATCGATTACCTTCATGGATCAAGACTTGTTTCAATATACGTATAGCAGATAGAAAGAATTTAGTAATTGCCATCAGTATGAATATGAAAAACTTGTTACTTTTACATTTTTTTTTAGTTTGTTGAATCGAAGGACCCGACGTTATTAAAAAAAATTGATTGTGAAAAGTTTTATAGCATGTTTCACAAATCTACACCCAAATCTAGTAGATTCTCCATACGAGATTTGGTGATTCGCGAGATTACGACAAAGTCTAGTTGCAAATCTCGTAATTTGTTAGTTTCAACCTGTCAACCCAGTAAATTGCAATTCAGCCAAATTCGGCAAACCATTTCGCACTATGAGATGACAACTGTTGTAAGTTCCAAAAACAGTTTTTGAGATAATTGCATTTTAAAGATTGCAACAGTTCCAGTAATTTTAAAATTGTTTTTAATGTTATTATTTTTTTTAAATAATAATTTGATTTTTTAGTCCTATAATGCATCTAAAATGGGATTCATTTTTATAAATTCATATTGCCTTAAAACACACATCCACGCATGTTCATACGGTCAAATTGATCACGTTTTACTTTTAAAAGACATTGATTCGACTAGTATTTATATGAATTAAAGTATTTTCGGTACAACTAACAGTCGAGTATATGAATCCAGGAATATGTATAAGAATGTCTAATATTGTTTAATTAGTGTTTATATTTATCAGTGCATATGTACATACATGTACTACTGCTACTGCCTGTTTAAATTTAAACAAATAACGTAACGTTACGAGAGGAATTTCCACCTTGTATTACATTCGTGTGGGTATACATGTACGTAAGTAAGTATTGTAGTCGATTGTTCTGAACTAGCAGACCGTGCGAAGTTAATGGCAACTTTGTTCTTGGGAAAGGTTAAGAACCTAAAACCTTTAATAGTAAAAATGTCAGCTAAGATAGGAAGAGAACTAGCTTAGACTCATGTTCCGTATTCCTATGAACCTATTATTCTTTACATATTTTTCTGTAAACAGTTGTCATCGTGTTGGCACCGATGGTTTCAAATGACTTAACACTATGAATAATTTTCTGATGCTGCTTCATGTGTTACGCTGGATTATCATCCAGATGAAAATATTATGTTTCTTTTATAATGTACCTACATATATACATTATTGTGTTTAAATTTGTTATGTAGGAAAATATTATAGATTGATGTTCAATGAAGATATTTACACTTTGAATGATCTTAAAAAACTGTTTTTTTATAATTTTTAACGTACTTAGTTCTTCGCAAGTCTTCATAAAATGCTAGCTGTTACTTTGACTAATAAATAGCTCAATCTATTATTAAAGGGTATCTTCACTAAATTTTTTTCTAATATTAAATTTAAAGTTTGTTTTTACTTGGACACTCCTACCACTATGTATGTAGATGATGTATTACTTATGATGTTATGACACTGGCTAGTTCTCAAGTGCAATAAAAGTCAATCGTGCGACAAGGCGAACAATATTGAGAGAAAGAGATTACCGATAACAAATACCCTTACCGATGCTACCGGCATCTAGTAGACGAAATAAACAACTGATTTATTATGAAAAATACTGATTTTGGCGCGTTTCATAACATAACATGACACTTTCCATAATTTATACACAACGAACTGTCAAAAACAAGTCTGTAGCGGCTGGAAAATCTAGCCGCCAGTGGATTTTTCTTGGATTAACTGCTAGAATGTTCTGAAACACTGCTCGAATGCGATATGAAGTGGATTTTTTTTGACAGTTATGGATTGTTTTTTGACAGTTACTCATAGTTTTGCTGTTCGGACTGTCTCTCTCACACCAATGTCTAAATTGTATGTTAGTCTCTATCCCTCTCCATTTGGATTTTCTAGCCGCTATAAAGCCGCAAAAATAGCCAGTGTCATAACAGCATTACTTATAACGTAATAAAAAAATCGGCCAAAAGTCTGGGCGCAACTTTATTATTTTATGAGTTGAAGCCGGAAACGTGTTTAATGCTGAGATGCGGTGTAGGTTACTGTGCGACTGGTAACCTAAGAAATAACCAGGAGGCTATTTGGAACGTTATTTTCTTGGTTGTCAGTCGCATAGTAACCTACACCGCATCTCATCATTAAACAGGTTTCGGACTTCAACGCATAAAATAATTAAGTTGCGTCCAGACTGCTGACCGATTTGTGTTAGTTCTAATTACTCCAGTAGTACATCTACGTATAGGTACTAAGTTTCAACTTTCTAGCATAAGCCGTTTCTGAGATATGAAAAACATCCCCCCACCCCTGTACCTTACTACCCATATCAAAAATTTATTTTTCTGGGATGTCTACAGTAGCTGTTAAAAGTACGAGTCTTGTTTTGAACCTGAGTTCCGTATAATTTATTGATAGTATTTATAGGTACTTATTGCTAACATAACATATTATTGGCCTAATTCTATAAAGTAAAAATGATTGAATTGAATGAACTTAATTGAACTCTTATTTAAGCAAAATATGGTAAAAGTGTAATTTTGCAATGTTTACAAAATTAAAATAAGTGGATCATAAGATAATGGACTTTAAAGAATTTAATTATTTGTAGATACTTAATGCTAGTTAAAAAGAATGATGAGCATGCATCATACTGCCGTGACCTCAGAGGCTACGGTTGTTCTCCTGGCTGGTGAACGTGTTATTGGTCTCACGTTGAAGTCGGACTCTGTTGTTGTGACGGTGTCTTTCTGTGGTGTCTATACCAGATAACGCTAGCTATTATGAAAGCTATGATGTAGTATGAGGTACGTGCTGACATAGTGATGAATATGGTGACCAAATTCCGGTGTTGTTGGGATAGGATTTGGTTCCTGTAATCGAATGGTGTCCAGTTCTTCTGTGTTGAATCGCAGTAGGTTCAGATAAGTGATGTTGGTTACAGGTAAATGGTTTCCTGCTAGTAGCGTGGATAGATTTGTTGCTGGTGAAAAGGAAGTTTTTAGAACATCTGTTTGACTGCTTTGTGATATTAACATCATTGATGAATGCCGCACTTCACAATTTGGGACCAGGCTGATGAGTCCGCTGCTGCGTAATGTTTTGGTTAAGACTGATGTACCGCATACAATGTTAAGAATTGTGTTACGGTGAACAGAATAGATCCAATGGTTGGGATACTGTAATGGTAACCAATATTGTGATCGTTCAGTCTTTTTAATGTTACAAAAGGATATCGGATTTGGATGATGGTTAAGTAATTCCAATTCACAACGATTAAGAATGGCTTTTGCCGTATACGTTAGTTGTGTCTGATGACACCCGTAACTGTGGTTGTTCATTGCGATACATAAATGTAAGTCGTGTGTAGACATGGAGAAGTACCAGTCCCTATGTAATGTAACTACCAGAAGCTCCGATGATGGTTGAATGAACATAAAGTTGTGAATGAACATAAAGTTGTCATCGACAGAAGCGACGATGACAGTAGAATCACTCCAGACAACTGGAAAGTTGTGCAAAGCGAGCTGGCGGATGGGTTCCTCAAACTTATGAGGGAGCATCCTGGTCCTGTCCCCTCCTGTCGTGACGGTGGGTGACAGCAGGGCCATGTCAAACTGGTGATCTGCTCCGACCAGAAATCGGCAGATCTCTATAAGGAAGCGATTGCCGGTCTAGGTAAGATTTGGCCTGGGGCAAAATTAGAGGTTGTGGCAAGGGAGGACATCCCTAAGCCGGCCACGAACTAGAGCCAGGATACCAAACAAACCTGCCGACGCGGCAGCTGTCCTGGAGATACTGAAGATTAGTAACCCCGATCTTCCGACGCAAAATTGGACAATCGTGATCAATAAGGAATCCCTGGCTCCCCTAGCTATCCAGAAGGGTGTGGTTAACTTCGGCCTAGGCCAAATCACAGGGTCTACAAGGCAGATGCCAAAAGTCCCTTACCGTGCGCTTCGGACATCGAAGCCACGGAAATGGAGACCGATCCTGCTTCCCACGTCGTCCATAGTGACGACTCAAATCTCGCCGAGACAGAATTGGCGATGGAACTGGATCTGGCGCGACCCGATTCCGATTCAGAACCGGCAAGTCGGGATCACTGCTTCATAGCGGACGAAAGGGATCTTGGCTCGGATGCTGGAATGGATGGGGGCTCGACAGGTCCTCCCGATGGCAGTGAGGAAGACCTGATCTGATCTGAGGTGAGTCGCTTTTCGACTACTTCATAACCTGGAACAGACAACAGTCTTAGACATTACCCTGGTTTCAGACAACAATTCACACATGGTTAGCAATTGGAAGGTTTCTGATGAAAACTCCTTCTCGGATCACCGCTACCTCCAATTTAATCTGAATGATTACAAACCTATCCCATCGGCCTCTAGGAACTACAGGAGGACTGACTGGGTTAAATATAGGGAAACTCTTAGCTGTTTACTCCCACCCACACCGCCCCTCCAACCGAGTAGCTCAACTGACCTTGACGGTCTGGTCACCACCCCCACGCGCGCCCTAAACGAGGCACTGCCGAACTCCTGTCCTGAGAGTAGGCCAAGAGGTAAACAAAAGCCGCCATGGTGGAACGCAGTACTCGGGGCTCTTAGAAAGTGCTGTAGGCAACTATTTAAAAAAGCCAAAAGCACTAAAGATGTTAGCGACTATGACTCCTATAAAGGATCACTTCGTAAATATAAATATGAACTGAGAAAGGTGCAGCACAAATCCTGGGTACTCTTCTGTAGTGAAATTGATGAAACCTCCAAGGCATCCAGGCTCCGCAAAGTTCTCTCTCAAAACCCAACCACACCATGCTACCTGAGGAGACCGGACGGATCTTGGACTACCTCTAGTAGGGAAACCACTGATCTTCCCCTGGACACCCACTTCCCTGGTAGCTCGCATGTTGAGTCGGTGCGGGCAAGCATTACAAAAAACCATGCACCGTTCAACTCTGACGCTCTTATAACAGAGACTAAACTCCTCTGTGCGATGGAAGGCTATGAACCATTTAAGTTCGCGGGACCGGATGGAATAATTCCTGCTGAAATCCAGTAGACCTCGGATATAATTCTGCCTTGGCTGAAGATTGTTACGGATCCATCCGTAACTATATTGTCGACCTGCAAAGAAATAAAACAAATCTTTATTGTTGAATTCAGGATTATATTGGAGTTTACTTACCTCCGAATTGCTTGTTTTTTTTGTATGTCTCCCACTCTTCCTGAGGCGATGAACGCTCTTAGCTCAAGCACCTAAAAGTAAACCAATTAAGAAGTATTAGTTATTTTTCAGTAAACACGGAGAAGAGGCGGAAAAAAAACGAAGGAATCAGGTTTATTATGTCATATCAGGGTAAATTAGATTTAGGGCTAGTGTTAGTAGTCAAGTAACTAATCGTATCAAAAACAAGGGGATACTTACGAGAGACGTGACTTCGTCGACGCAACCAACATAAATATTTTTATTCCCACGGAACCGTATCCGTAACCGAACCGAAGCACACAACATCAAAAACAAGTATGCAGCCTAATCGTAATACTTACACTCACCGATGGTTACTCCTTCCTGCGTAGCCGCTGACTCCGTCAAACCTGAAACGAAGAAGCAAGGAATCACTTCAGTTATTGATATCAACCGGTGGTAACCAAACAAATTAACACAGAGGAGCACGGTACGAACAAACAATTAACATGAACGACACCCAGAAGACATTTAACGAGAGCACAACACAGAAAACAATTAACACGGAAACGCAGAACGATCACGGAAATATAGCACAACACCGCACTAATGTCACAACATTGAGAAACGTCACTCGACGACAATACCGACGAGCACTGCACGAACCGCGAGAGAGTGAAGTCGATAAGGCAGATCAGCAAGGTTTGGGTCCATGATAAAAGTCGGATGGTGAATATAAAGTGGACACCGAATCAACCGAAATAAAAGCTAATCAGTACGGGAAGTTATTAAAATTAAGCGAATGACCGGAGAAAACGTTCATTGACCCAGGAAAACGGGGATTTACCGATGGAAAAGCTGACCCGAGGTTTCGCGGGAAGTGCAGGACCCAAAAACGGCCTCTTTTGGATGTTGATAGTGAGACCGAGCGGAGTGGCAGTTAGTTTTTGAAAGAAAGAAGCGAAGGAAAAAGGAGTAATGCGGCGAGGAACGAGACCTGGAGGCAGAAACCTGGACGGAGATAACATTAGAGTCGCGTACGAAAAAGCTGAGCAAGGAGTGGAAAAGAAAACCAGACTTCGTGGGACAACGCACCAGCGGCGCCCTAGAATTAATAAGGTAGATAGGAGTAGGAATATTTCGAGTGAGTTCAATTTAGTTAAAAGAATTAGCCTTTAGTGGAATTTATCCCAGACATTTATTATTACTATTTTTATTTTTTTTTTCTAACGTTTATAATTATCATTAGAATTACATTTTCTTATATTTCATTACGACACTGTGTCTGATAAATGTTGTGACGTGTTTCAGCCTCTTTTCCGTGCATAGGATAATTCGAAGTGAAGAATTTAAGAGTGATTTCCCCGATTCAGTGGTTCGAACGGGGCAAATCGTGCAAGAGCGGGCTCCTTAAATTCAGGAACCACTGGCGCCCACGACCCTTCTCTGGGTTCGGCCGGCAAGGACCCGTTCGCCCCCTTTTTGGTGCAAGGGGGTTGTAATTGCGGTTTTAAAACTGTTACCGCGAATCTTAACCGTAATAAGATTATCTTGAAATGCTGCCTGGATCTAACCTACATGCCTGGAACAAGGATGGAAGTTAAGGTGGTTTTCATACCCAAAGCAGGAAAAAGCTCTCATGTCTGCCCTCAGACCTATCAGTCTATCATTCTTTCTTCTGAAAACACTGGAAAGACTAATGGATGTGTACATCCGCGACAATATTGACAAGCGATTGCTGTCAACATCCCAACACGCGTACTGGAAGGGGAGGTCGGTCGAAACGGCCTTACATTCGCTCGTGCGCACCATCGAAAAATCTCTTAGTATTAAAGAATACACCATGGTTGCCTTTCTCGATATCGAGGGAGCTTTCAACAACGTCAGACTAGAGGCACTTTCTAGCCTGAATGTGGAGTCCTCGCTTGGCGCGCTGATCAATTTGATGTTAACATCCAGGATTGTGAACACAAAGCAGGGCGAGTCCTCCTCTCGAAGGTTTGTCAGCAGAGGTACACCACAAGGTGGTGTGCTCTCCCCTCTTCTTTGGAATTTAGTGGTCAACAAACTACTATGGAGACTGGAAGGGGCGGGCTGCAGAGTGATTGCTTATGCAGATGATATTGCAATTGCTGTCTTGGGAAAACACCTCAAAACGCTGAGTAAGATATTGCAGAATGCTCTCTGTATTCTCTGCAATTGGAGAGCTGAATGCGGGTTGGGCGTTAACACACGCAAAACAGAATTAGTTCTCTTCAGCAGGAAATACAAAATTCCTCACGTAGACCCTCCTTCTCTGAACGGTACTAATCTAGTTTTCACCGATAGTGCAAAATATTTGGGTCTTATTTTGGACAGGAAACTTTACTGGAAACCTAACATTCAAATTCTCGTGCAAAAAGGCCATTGGCAAAAAATTGGGTATGCAACCCCGAATAGTTCATTGGCTCCACGTGTCCGTCATCAGACCGATCCTTATGTATGGTGTTATTGTCTGGTAGACGGCCTTAGACAAAGCGGCTAACCGCATCACCCTAGAGATCAGCATGCATATGCATTAGTGGAGCTCTGAGAACAACCCCCTCTGAAGCACTAGACATGCTATTCAGTCTGCCACCCCTAGACATTTTTGGCAAGCAAATGGCAGCCAGTGCAGCCATTCGACTTAGGGCCTCTACACAGTGAGGTCACCCAACAATCTTGAATCACTTCAATAACATTCCTGAAAACACCGACTGTACCGCTCCCAGTTATGATTTTGATAAAAAAATTTCCTAACAACAATCCCAACCCGTCTAGAATGGGAAAGGGATTCGGTACAGACGGAAGAGTCCGTCCACATATTATATATACGGACGGCTCCAAAACTGAAGGCGGGGTAGGAGGAGGTGTTTTCTCTGACATGCTTAACATTAGCAGCTCCTTCCGTCTCCCGGACTTCTGTAATGTCTATCAGGCGGAGCTCATGGCGATCAAGGAGGCCTTGTCCTGGCTGAGGTGTAATGTAATATCTACTAGGGATATTAGCATTTTCACAGATAGCCAAGCGGCAATAAAATCCTTGGAATCGGCCTCGACAACATCAAAGGTCGCCGTAGAATGTCGATCATCTCTTAAGGAGATGGCTGAACAGTTCAATATTCTTCTGTGCTGGGTGCCAGGACACAGGGATCTTCCGGGGAACTGCATGGCTGACGAACTCGCTCGGCGCGGTACCACCCTTCAGATTATGCCGGAACATCGAAATCTGGGTGTGCTTCTCTTTACATGTAAACTGCTACTGGGATTGGACTCAATTAAGAAAACCAACTCAAGATGGGCAGATGGTATTACATGTCGCACTGCGAGACAGATCTGGCCTAAGCTGAATCTAAAACGCTCTAAAAGGTTGACTTTGCTCAAAAGGGCGAATATCAGCACCACAGTCGGTATCCTGACCGGACACTGTCTTATAGGTCGGCATGCTAAAAGACTCGGTCTCTTCTCAAACGACTTCTGTAGAAGCTGCCTGGAGGAGGAGGAGACAGTCTTTCACCTTCTCGGTACCTGCCCAACTCTATCCGCTAGAAGGAAAGCTCATCTTGGAGCTTACTTCTTCAACTGACTTAGTGACCTGGCCGCAATGGAGGTCGCGAAAATCCATCGCTTCATTGCAAGCTCTAAATGGTTTGACGAGTAGGACCGGATTCGATAATCCTGTGGTAACACAACGGACCTTTTTGTTAGGTTAAGTGTGTCCGTGTTCTCACGGGCAGCCACGCGTACCTACCTACCTACCTTCACTCACTCACTTCAATGAATTGTTCTTTTAGAACAGTTCACTCGTGAACGACCCATCCCTATTTGACACCAATATATGAAAACGTCCAGAGTATGCCAGTGGAGAATATGTGGGCGAAAATACGAGATGGTATCAAATCCTCGGCAGAAGAGATATTAGGATATCAAACCCGGCAAAAAAGTAATGACGGGTTCGACCAAGAATGTCGCGATGCAATAGATAGAAAGAACGATGCTTACAACTGAACAACTTACTGAACGACCAACACGAGCCAAGAAAGATAGGTATGACGAGCTTAGGCGATTTGCAAAAATGACCTGCATACGAAAGCAAAGGAAGTACCATAACGACAAAATACAAAAAATGGACGACAATATGAGACAAAATAAAACGCGCGACGCATACGCAATAGTAAAAGACAAAGAAAAGGGATATAAGCCCAAAACCAGTCTCTGCAAAGACGCAGAGGGTAACATTATCAGCGACACACAAGAAATTAAAAGGAGATGGGCTTCCTACTTCGAACATCTTCTCAATCCCACTCCATTAGCTTCGATTATGACAGACAACATCACAATTGAGGATTCAACTGACGAAGAATAACCATTATCGACACTACCGACGAAATCAAAGCAGCCTTATGTGACCAGAAACTAAACAAAGCGCCGGGAATTGATGAAATACCAGTTGAACTTCTGAAAAACGGTGGAAACTGTTTCGCGGAAATACTACATAAAATGATATGTAAAATTTGGACAGAGGAAAATATACCCGATGATTGGCGGAAAAGCATTTATTTCCAATTTACAAGAAAGGAGAGAAACTCTGCTGTGAGAACTACAGAGCAATATCATTGTTGTGTACGTCCAAGGCCTTAGCCAGGGGAGGGGATCGACAGGGTTCGGAGCCCCCCCCCCCCCCTCCCCCCGAATTCCCAAAGTATTTAAAGTACTGAAAATCAAGCTACTTTTTTTGTCAATTGTTTTGAGAAACACCCTAATGATATGTTTTTATAGGTGCTAAATTTTTTGGTGTGATTTGCTTGAGCCTTCGTTCATCCTCAAATGTCGCTTATTTACAATTCGGTTAAGCTTTTCCTATGATCAGTGGTTCGATCTCGAAAAAAAGAACCCCTTTTTTTATTTTTAATTTTTACTGTATTATGTTATTTCAAATTGTTTCTTAATTTGTTTATATTATATATAAATTTTTCTTATATCTTCTTTTATTAATCATTTGGATTATTTCTTTTATTTTGGCATCCGTTTATGAATTATTTATGCCTAACAAAATTATTACAATTACTACTATTATACTACACTAATTTATATGTACGATTCACTTTTGTAAACATAATTATCTACTTTGGATTTATTACCACTACTTCCATTATACCAGCTTTTGCTTCTGGTCGATTGAAAACATTAATACTATACCATATATAATCACACTAACCCGTTAAGCGTAGTACTAACTAGAAGCGAAAACGAAATTTTCTGTCAAATCACATATTAAATCCAGTAATAATTTTCGCTCGGACGATAAATTTGTATGGGAAATTTCGTTGTGCTTTTAGTTAGTACTAGGCTTAACCCACAGCAGCACTACTGCACTTTTGAAATTAGTGGGGAACATTTTTTTAGTGTTTTATAATTCATAATGTGTTTCTACTCTACCCTGTACTGTGAATAAAGTCGCCAAAAACAGAGCTAATTGTTAATCATCCTTATTCTGTAACCCGCCGGCGCGACAGTAAACTGCGATTCACCCAATTTTAAATTATTGAGAACGTGTGAACAATTCACTTTCTCGAAAATTTGACAGTTGAAATCCGCAATGAAATAGTCGCGTTTTTAAACTTTTTTCAGAAAGTAATTGGCAATAAATAAAGTAGACTAATACTGACCAAAATTAAATTTAAAAACTACAGTATAGTTTTAAACTCGTTCTTCAAACTTTATTAACTTATATCATTTCGGCGTTAAAACCCCAAAAAATTTTTAGATAGATTTTAAAAGTTAGATCCAACTATTCAGTACCATTCGATAGCTCTTCTTACTTCTCAGCAAAAACGACAAAAGATTTTTGACTTTGAATTTTATCTATTTAGGAAGCGGTTTAAAAAACAAATTGGTTTTTCAAATTATTTATTTCTATAGACGCAAATTTGAGAGCAAATTTAGTTTATACGTTTTTATTACGTTTTATTTTTATTCAAAAAATGTATATACATTTTTTTCAAAATTAAATATTCTGCCGACTTCCCTGGACCTAGAAATTAGATTTTTCAGTCAAAACAAGCAGCTGATTCTGATTTTTCCTATTCAACTCGTACTTATTGATTTTCTATGGAAAAATATGACAGCTAGCAATATAGTTCTAATACATATATGGTTTTGAATAATTTAAAATTGGGTGAATCGCAGTTCACTGTCCCGACAGCGGGTTCCAGAATAAGGGTGTATAATCGCATGTGCCGTGAATGGGAATCGAATGTGGACCGCATAGTCGGCGGGAATGAAAAAACCGCCGTTTTCCAGAATAGGCATGATTATCATATTTTTTTTATTTATTTATACGTTATTTTATTAATTGTTGTTCAGTGCATGTAATTTCCATTTCATTAACTTTTATTTGAAACTGTAATTAAAATGATATTACTGAAATCTTTTTTCAGACTCGTATATAGCTACATCGTGCTTTTATGGAAAATGTCACAATTGGAGAATTTAGAGGCCAAGGTAAAGCAACCAAATTTTTGATTTAAAACCCTATAATCACATGTCAGCTTCTCATTGAACTATATATAACATGCCACCAGGGGTGGCGTCAGTCGGAAAAGAGTGTCGAAAGCCTCTGTCGGGGAATGTGTCTATTTTAAGTTTTCTTAATCATGTGTGTTGTAGCAAATTTTAATGCACTTCTATTAGAGATGGGTGAAACAGTTCATTTCAGTGAAGTACTTCACTCCTAGCCACTTTAAAGAGTTAGTTCAGTGAAGTAATTCAATTGAAGCGTTCTTTTCATATTTTCTCTACTCCCAGCTCAGTTGTCATTGCACTCAAGATTTTTATACACAAATCACATTGCACTAAAGAATTTATACGCAAATCAAATTTCATCTTCCTGCTGTAATTGGTTCGAAAGATCATAATCCAAAATTTTTCGCAACTCAAAAAATTTAAAATTTTTAGATTAAGTATACTCCCCTAATAGTCCGCTCACAAACAATCACAAAGTATCAGTTTTGTGACATGAACCGTTCAGGAGATATAGATTTTATAATGTGTCGATTCCAACTTTCGACAATTTCAAACGTTTTGTTTGCTGCTCTTCACTCGAGTCGACAGTTTTTTGCAAATAACTCCACTATCAAACATATTTAAGTTTCAACTTCCTATCGTATGCGGGCGATTGAATAAGAATATCGAAGACTTGAGAAAATGGTTGTGGCTTGTGTTGTTGTTGCATGCATTGCGTATTTTCGTTTTCAATTAGTAAATTTTCTTTGTTTTCATTTCGTTAATTCTTGGTTTCTTACGAATTGGTAATGAATAACTTTTTTTCACTTAGTTTCTTCTCTTTTTCTGATAAACGATACTGGTCAAACATTAAACTATATTTTTTAAATTATATTACTATATACAGGGTGTTTGGTACTCCGTGCACGACCTTCTAAGGGACTATTCCTTGATATATTTGAAGAAAAAAATTGTTCCACAGGGTGGGTCAATTTTCAATAACAGTGGAGATACAGGGTGGTTAAGAAAAGTGTTTTTGACCGGTACCCTTACTTACTTAAAACGTTATATCTTGAAAACGAATAATCAGTCTAAATTGTAACTGCACTCAATCTTGAGATATTTACTCGAAAACACCAATTTTTGCTACGTGAACCCTTAAAATTCAGTGATCAATGTAGTTTTTCTCAGAAAACCCCATTATAAACATGTCATTTTAATTTTATTTTTTTATGAGCCGTATTATTACCTACAAAAGCTGCATATATATGTATGAGTTACGATTAACATTTTGGAAGTAATAGGTAAAAATACACATCGCATAAAAATTAAATATTCCAAAAGTCAGTGCATGTGCATGTTGATCTACACTACTTGTTTGAACTAAAAGAATTTAATAATGGTTTTTATGTTTTATTTAAAAAAAATTTGTTATAATACATGTTCAAAATGGCCACCTTCATTTTGAATGCACGCTAAAGCTCGTTTGGCGAGTGTTCTCTTGGTATTCATATTCCTCAACTGCTGCCTTACTTCTATTGCTGCCGCATCGATCCTGATATTTAGATCTTCCAATGTTTCTACTGGCGTTGCGTAGACTAGGTCCTTTATCCGTCCCCATACAAAGAAATCCATAATAGTAAGATCAGGAGATCTTGCAGGCCAGTGTATCGGTCCATTTCTACCGATCCAGCGATTGCTATAATTGGAATTTAACCAATCTGTGATCTGTCGGCCGTAATGAGCTGGAGCACCATCGTGTTGGTAAAACATGGAAGCCAATCGTACCAGTGGAATATCATCCAATAAGTTCTGTAGATCATTTGATAAAAACTGTAAGTAATTGGAGCTATTTAGAGTACGCGGAAGCCTAATAGGTCCAAGTAAATCGTCACCAATCACACCTGCCCATAAATTGACGCTGAATCTGTGCTGAAATGATGCCGCTCTTCTTGTGTGTGGATTGCTCTCAGCCCACGTATGTAGGTTGTGGAAGTTTGTGATACCGTCTCTGGTAAATTGGGACTCATCCGTCCACAGAATATTGTTGAAAAAATTGTCGTCATCTATTTGTCGTTCAAGGAGCCAATTGCAAAACTCCATCCGTTTGGGGAAATCAATGGGTAGCAGCTCCTGTACTGGTGTGTGATGGTAGGCATGGAAGCGTTCTACTTTTAAAATACTCCAAACCTTCCAAGTAGATATGTTAAACTGCAATGCCAAGCGTCGGATACTGATCGATGGATCATTTTGCACTGCTTGCAGTATTCTTTCATCAATCTGAACAGCGATTATAGGCGCAGGATTTGCATTTACTCTCCTTGTTCTAACGCTGCCAGTTTCCCTAGTTCTCCTGTAAACGTCTTGAAATACTCTCCTGTCAGGCGTCCGTCGATGGGGATGTCTCTGATGGTAAAGCCTTCGCGCGGCTTGTCCATTTTCGCGACACTCTCCATAAATTAACACAATGTCAGCATATTCTTCATTGGAGTACTCAGACATTTCGAAATTATTTTTTTATTCTACTGACACCTTCTTCTTTTAGCAACGTAACTAAAACTGATAAAAATATGAAGGTAGTTTTGCTTTTATAGGCTTTTTATTTTGTAAGGCACCCTATTAAAAAAGGCATAGTACCGCACCCAGTATTACCTACCACATCCAGGTAAAAGCATCAATTATGTTGAAACTCAGTTACATTTCATTGTTTTCCTACATACTTTAAATAGTAATAAATGGGCAATAAAAATACTTCAGTACTACCGACAAATTAAACGAGGTCCACTTTATGGCACTGACTTTTGAAATATTTAATTTTTATGCGATATGTATTTTTACCTATTACTTCCAAAATGTTAATCGTAACTCATACATATGTATGCAGCTTTTGTAGGTAATAATACGGCTCATAAAAAAATAAAATTAAAAAGACATGTTTATAATGGGGTTTTCTGAGAAAAACTACATTGATCACTGAATTTTAAGGGTTCACGTAGCAAAAATTGGTGTTTTCGAGTAAATATCTCAAGATTGAGTGCAGTTACAATTTAGACTGTTACATCAAATGAAAGATAATTCGATTGCCTAAAAAACGAGTTATAACACTTTGCCTTGTGATTATTCGTTTTCAAGATATAACGTTTTAAGTGAGTAAGGGTACCGGTCAAAAACACTTTTCTTAACCACCCTGTATCTCCACTAATATTGAAAATTGACCCACCCTGTGGAACAATTTTTTTCTCCAAATATATCAAGGAATAACCCCTTACTAGGTCGTGCACGGAGTACCAAACACCCTGTATATCACGGTACTACCCCTTATACCAATGCGTACGTACTGACTGGGGAGTGCTTTCGGGTTAAGGTTAAAACTAATTATACATTGAGTCCAATGTCGGCACACATGCATGAGTACGTCGACACGGTGAAAATTGCCAACTGAGCTGTAAAATGTAAAAATCAGGGACCTGTCAATATAGATGGACTACCTATGTCTCTATCTCATGTGGGAAAAGTTTTCTGATTTGAAGTTTCGAAAAGATTGTACATGATTAGCCGAGATTTGCACTTCTCGATCATTTTTTATATAAATTAAAGTAAGATATCGGTCTAAAATTGTCAATCAACATAAGATAATTTTTGGCAATAACTTTTATTGCAATTTCATTCAGAAATACCAATTTTTACTAGATTTTAGCTGTGTTTTGGAACTTTCAAAGTTGAGGGACATAATTTGGGTAATTTGTTTTTCTTCTTATACCGGACAGAGTTAAATGCAGTCAAGTGGAGAGTATTAGAAGAAGATGGAGTGTACTGTTTTCGAACTCGGAAAGTGAAATTTTGGTGTCAGCTGTGCTTTGACTGTTTCATTCGCAAATCAAAACCGTTATACAAATTCATAATGTTCAATTTTGTATAATATAATTGATATTTGTAGATTGTATTAAGATATTTTAGTGTAGTATCGTTTGGTTTGTTCCATTTGAACGAAATGCATAATACTCCTGAACAATGACAGAGTGTTTTAGCCTCTACCACTCCATATGTTGTAATTTTCAGCTCTAAAATTGTTATTGAGTTGAACTCTTCATTTCTATGTCTTGCACAGTCGACGTACTTAAATTGTTTTCAGTCCAGAATTCATGTAGTAATGTTTTGTGCAGTACCAATATAGAAAATTAACTGCCTTATCAGACGCAAATTCAAATATTAATAATGATATAACACTTTCATCATTCAAATCGAGCCTCCGGAAGTACACGATTCCAATGGAAGTCGAATATTTACAGTTATCGAAAGTAAGTAGTTATACTTATACATATATTCCCATTCACGTAATTTCGTTGCTTTTAACTTTTATCAAAATTAGTACAAAAAAAATTATCTGATTGTTGAATTTTTTATTTGCTTTCAAATTTCGTTCAATTAAATAAATTCACATAGATGCTAGGCATAGCCACTATAATTGCAATTGCGTTCTCGAAATTCGTACAGAACATACGTTCTACTCTTTGAAGGCTCGGGGATCGACCATAGAGCTAATAATAAATTCTGGAGGTATTCTGACACAGCTCGCAATGATCCACGAACCATCCTCTCCGCACTTACTTACCTGTTATATTTTCAATATCAGGTAAAATTACCCAATATGATAATTCTGCCATTCAATACTTCAATTTCGCTAATACGAATTGGAGTAGATTCCATAGACTCCTTACTCGCGACCTCGACCTCAACAATTTTAATCCCGCCCAAGCAAACCTCGCTGAAGTAAACCACATGATCGAACATTTCACCAAATCGGTATTAGAAGATGGAAAGAAATGTGTCCTTGTCCACGATTCCGAACAAAAAATCTGAGTCAAAGCATCCAAATTCAGCAACTTTTAACCCAAAGAAATACCTTGCGTCACCAGTGGCAAAGGACCGGTAACAGCTCGATTAAAACCAAAATCAAACGAATTCAAAGCCGAATAAATTTAAAAATAGCCACAGTCAGAAGCTGTAGAATTTATCACACACCATCCGAATTCGGTAAATATTGTATTTATTGTATTATATTGCAGAAATATTGTATAAAAGTTTTTATACAGGGTGTTTGGTACTCCGTGTGCCACCTTTTAAGGGGTTATTCCTTGATATATTTGGAGAAAAAAATTTTTCTACAGAGTGGGTCAATTTTCAATATCAGTGAAGATACAGGGTGGTTAAGAAAAGTGTTTTTGACCGGTACCCTCACTCACTTAAAACGTTTTATCTTGAAAACGAATAATCACAAGGCAAAGTGTTATAACAAAGGATGTCGGGTTAAGGGTCAATGAGAATAAGACCAAGTTCATGACCCAAACAAGGAGAAACGCGCCAACTAGACAAAATATGACCGTGGGGGACTACAACCTGGAGAATGTGGATCATTTCTCATACTTGTAATAGACGGCAACGAACGAGACGAAGTAAAACAACGGATCACACTAGCAAATAAGGCGTATTTCACGGTTCTCCCGATCTTAAAATCGAAAAAAGTGCACAGGCTGAGCAAACTTCGCATATAGAAGACCATAACAAGACCTGTGCTATTATATGCAAGCGAAACGTGGACTCTCACCCAAGCGTCTGAAAAATCAATAGACGCTTTTGAACGACGAATTCTTCGAAGAATTTTGGGACCAGTAAGAGAAGGCACTGAATGGCGTATTCGGTACAACAACGAGTTGTATAACATCTATGACGCCCCAGCCGCATCGACTCTTATAAAATTTCGTAAGCTACAATGGGCGGGCCATGTGGAGCGAATGAACGACGGAAGAATTCCCAAACGCACATTGAAAGGTAGAGCTCATGGCAAACGACCGGTGGGAAAACCGCGGAAAAGATACGAGGACTCAGTTGACGCAGATTGCAGATCGCTTCTTAGATGCACAAATTGGAGGACGCGGGCGCTGAACCGAGATGACTTCAGACAATGTATCCTGCAGGCCCTGGCCCGATTTGGGCTGTCGCGCCATTGATGATGATGAAAGTGTTATAACTCGTTTTTTTAGGGAATCGAATTACCTTTCATTTGATGTAACAGTTTAAATTGTAACTTCACCCAATCTTGAGATATTTACACAAATGTTTGCTACGTCAACCCTAAAAATTCAGTGATCAATGTATGTTGTTAGTAATTTTAATTTTATTTTATTTATGAACCGTATTATTACTTACAAAAGCTGCATACATATGTATGAGTTACGATTAACATTTTGGAAGTAATAGGTAAAAATACATATCGCATAAAAATTAAATATTTAAAAAGTCAGTGCCACTTTTATACAAAAAGAACAACATGTGGATCTACACTCCTTGCTTGAACTGAAAGAATTTAATAATGGTTTTTATGTTTTATTTAAAATTATGTTTATTATAATAAATGTTCAAAATGGCCACCTTCATTTTGAATGCACGCTAAAGCTCGTTTGGCGAGTGTTCTCTTGGTATTCATATTCCTCAACTGCTGCCTTACTTCTATTGCTGCCGCATCGATCCTGGTATTTAGATCTTCCAATGTTACTACTGCCGTTGCGTAGACAAGATCCGTCCCCATACAAAGAAATCCATAATAGTAAGATCAGGAGATCTTGCAGGCCAGTGTATCGGTCCATTTCTACCGATCCAGCGATTGCTATAATTGGAATTTAACCAATCTGTGATTTGTCGGCCGTAATGAGCTGGAGCACCATCGTGTTGGTAAAACATGGAAGCCAATCGTACTAGTGGAATATCATCCAACAAGTCCTGTAGATCATTTGTTAAAAAATGTAAGTAATTGGAACTATTTAGAGTAGGCGGAATCTGTGCTGAAATGATACCGCTCTTCTTGTGTGTGGATTGCTCTGAACCCACGTATGTAGGTTGTGGAAGTTTGTGATACCGTCTCTGGTTAATTGGGACTCATACGTCCACAGAATGTTGTTGAATAAATTCTCGTCATCTATTTGTCGTTCAAGGAACCAATTGCTAAACTCCATCCTTTTGAGGAAATCAATGGGTAGCAGCTCCTGTACTGGTGTATGATGGTAGGCATGAAAGCGTTCTACTTTTAAAATACTCCAAACTTTCCAAGTAGAGATGTTAAACTGCAATGCCAAGCGTCGGATACTGATTAATGGATCATTTTCAATTAAATTATTTTTTAAATTCTTCTGACACCTTCTTCTTTTAGCAACGTAACTAGGTTAGGTTAGGTTAGGTGGGTAGCTATTGGCAGAGATAGCTAGCACATAGACCGCTAGATGGGTCCGTTGTGATCCCACTACACCATGACACGGCGCCTACGGCTGATGGCTGTTTTTTGGCTAATTTTTCAAGAACAAACTGAGCCCAATTGGCCGCGGTATTGTTCTCTCAAATATTTTTCCGTGTATCTTGGTGCGAAGGAGAGGAGAGTTGGAAGGAATTGTGGAGAAGAAAGGGCGGATACCGAACTTAATCAGTTCTTAGGAATGGTAAGGAAGATAATGAATCGGGCCGGGTATGGCAGTGTACTAGCAGGTGTCAATGATAATAATTTTTCAGTACTATTGGCTGGCTGTAATACAATCTACCAGAACAGCAAAGTTGCCTATAGCAAATCAACTACTGTCTGTCAGCTCTGATGGTATTTGTGAATCTGATAGGAATGTGAACAGAACTCATTTGCTCAGGTTTAAATCCTTTACAAGTGACCCCTATTAAACATATCCGCACTGTTCACGATTTATATATATATTCCGAAACCAATAGCAACTGAAAAATTCATATAAATAAATTATGCATTGAGTACCCAGTATTACCTACCACAGCCAGGTAATAGCATCAATTATGTTGAAATTCACTTACATTTAATTGATTTCCTCCATACTTCAAATAACATAGTAGTAAATGGTCAATAAAAATGCTTCAGTACTACCGACAATTTAAACAGGTTTTTAAACCAGATCCACTTTATGGCACTGACTTTTTAAATTTTAATTTTTATGCGATATGTATTTTTACCTATTACTTCCAAAATGTTAATCGTAACTCATACATATGTATGTAGCTTTTATAGGTAATAATACGGTTCATAAAAAAATAAAATTAAAATGACATTTTTATAATGGGGTTTTCTGAGAAAAACTACATTGATCACTGAATTTTTAGGGTTGACGTAGCAAAAATTTGTGTTTTCGAGTAAATATCTCAAGATTGGGTTCAGTTACAATTTAGACTATTACATCAAATGAAGGTAATTCGATTCCCTAAAAAACGAGTTATAACACTTTGCCTTGTGATTATTCGTTTTCAAGATATAGCGTTTTTAGTGAGTGAGGGTACCGGTCAAAAACACTTTTCTTAACCACCCTGTATCTCCACTGATATTGAAAATTGACCCAACCTGTAGTACAATTTTTTTCTCCAAATATATCAAGGAATAACTACTTACAAGGTGGCACACGGAGTACCAAACACCCTATACAGGGTGTAACTAGTACTGAGGTTCAAACGAAAATGGGATATAGAGGAACTTGTCCTGAGTAGAAAATCGTTCTACACATACTCCCGTTTTTGCACCGTTAAGGATTTTAAGGACGAAGAATTTTCATCGTATCTGTGATCACTGTTTGATCTCTAACTTCTGCTATACTTAGCGTAACGTAATAATTCTGGGCTCGTTGGAAAGGACACAAATTCTTCTTTCTAATTGCTATCAACTGTGTCAATCTGTGTTATACTTTTTGAGAAAAATTCATTTAAATGACACAAAAATAATAAAAAATTAAAAAAAAATACAAAAAAGTCCTGTTTTCTCCAAGAAGGACCTGATTAACCACCAAATTTTATTACATTTTCGGAAAGCCCATAAAATTTCACTATACGTTTGATAACAGAATTTCTTCATAGTGTAGAGGATCGGTAGTTACGATCCTTTACGTTAAATAAATTTATATAAAGTTGAATAAAACATTGTTAAAAAAATACATTTTTATTTAACTAAACGACTTCCAACAAATTGTTGTAACTATTGAATATTAGTTTTAATTAGTTAGATCTTGGTTAAATATGATCAAGCACAATTGTAATAAAGATCTATTTGGTTTTATTATAATTACATAAATTAATAATTATATATTTAGTTATTATTATTTTTGGTTAAATTAATTATTAAAACATTTGATGTTATTATTTGAAAATTAAATTTGAACTTTCTAATCGAAAGTTAATATTTTGACTGACTAGAATTTTATTTTTTTCTACAATTTTCAATCGCGGGATACTTGATTATTTACATTAATAATTTGGAACAAGTACAAGGTCCTTGACTACTTTGATAAGAAACGTGTCACAACGTCCACTATAATAGGTTGAATTGTAAAGGAGCGGGGCTAAAAATTATCAAGCACGTTCCCTTCAAGTAAATCTGGTTTGACACCCGTCATTCGCCGAAGGAATATGATTAATAATAGTGAGGTCGAAATAAAAGAGTTGAAGTATAGTTTATTACGTTTATTTAGTTTATTACGTTTACAAATAATTTTCAACATGTCCGCCGTTGTGGAGCAAGCAGAAGTGGTATCGCCGACGAATGGCATTGGTGGGGTTCACACGCAGTAGTTGGGTTCGTAACTGATCGCATGCTTCGGTGATACGGGAAATGAGCTGTTCTCGTGTATGAATTTCCTCTGCGTAGACGATGCTTTTCAAATACCCCCAGACATAAAAGTCCATGGGAGTTAAGTCGGGAGATCGTGGAGGCCATGCAATGGGACCGCCACGACCAATCCATCGATCCCGAAAATTCGCGTCGAGCCACCGACGGACATTAGCACCATAATGCGCTGGCGCTCCATCGTGCTGGTTCCAAAACCTGACCAGTACACGTCCTCTATGAGGTCTGGTAAAGTTTCCTCCAAAAATTCGGCATAATTGGTGGAATTGAGAATTGGGGGAAGATATACCGGACCGATGAAAGTTCTGCCGATGATGCCAGCCCAAACATTCACACTGAAGCGATGTTGATGGGACGTATTTCGGCTGGTATGGGGATTTTCACGTGGCCACACATGCATATTGTGGAAATTTTGTATGCCATCGCAGGTGAATTGCGATTCGTCGGTCCAGAGAATTCTTCCGAAAAACGCTGGATGTTCGTCTGCTCGCAGTAACATGGTACGACAAAAGTCTCGCCGATGTTCACGATCACCGGGCAACAGTTGTTGCACCGGTGTATTGTGATAGGGATACAGCCCTTCTCCTTGCAGAATTCGGAACACTTGCATGTGGTTGATGCCTAATCGATGGCCGATGCGCCGGGTGCTTACCGTGGGGTCCCTAGGCGCGATGCGCAGTATGCGCTCCTCCGTGGCCACAGGTACCGAGTGTCGCCGTCCTGGATGTTGTGTCTCCCGCCACGGCTGCAGTGTACCTCGTTCACGAAGGTTCCGATGAATGCTGATGAACATCCGATAATGGGGGTACCGAGATCTGTCCGGATACCGTTCCCGGTAAACTCTTTCGGCTCGCCTAGCATTCCCGTCGCACAACCCATACACGAAGTGCATGTCTGCCATTTCTTCCGTTGTAAAAGACCTCCTATTGCTTGCCATGTTGCTCGTAATGATGTCTATAACATTCTGTTTGCTGCTGCTTCCTCCCGATGCTTTCATCGCAGAAAAATCTACGTAGGACGAAGTCATTCCTGTTCCTTAAGGGAGCAGGTAAACTCCACGCCCTACTTAAATGGATATTACTTAATTAACTTAAATGGATGTTAGTTAATTTACTTAAATGGACGCTATCTAATTAGTTGTCATATTTTTACTTACCTGTAACATAATTTCCACACATAAGAGCAATACGTGTGTTGTTAACATGGTTGCTCATTACTGCATCTGTTTTGCGGTAAATTCTATGTTTAGCAGTATTTCCAACATGTGCAGGGAACTCACTTGTTGTTGCAAATATGAAGAAATTCTGTTATCAAACGTATAGTGAAATTTTATGGGCTTTTCGAAAATGTAATAAAATTTGGTGGTTAATCAGGTCCTTCTTGGAGAAAACAGGACTTTTTTGTATTTTTTTTTAATTTTTTATTATTTTTGTGTCATTTAAATGAATTTTTCTCAAAAAGTATAACACAGATTGACACAGTTGATAGCAATTAGAAAGAAGAATTTGTGTCCTTTCCAACAAGCCCAGAATTATTATGTTACGCTAAGTACAGCAGAAGTTAGAGATCAAACAGTGGTCACAGGTACGATGAAAATCCTTCGTCCTTAAAATCGCCCTATCTCCTTAACGGTGCAAAAACGGGAGTATGTGTAGAACGATTTTCTACTCAGGACAAGTTCCTCTATCTCCCATTTTCGTTTGAACCTCAGTACTAGTTACACCCTGACATTTTTGGAACGAAATTAACATCTATATAAAGAAACTATCTAATAGCAGCTAATCTCATGTAATCTCATGCAATAAAACATTCGACATTTTGTTGTCTCCCAGTTCCAGCATCGTCAAATAGGTGAACATTTCGTGATTTTCGATCGTTGAGTCTCGATTGGCATATAATTAAAGCTTCTCCATTCTCAAACGATTGAAGCTAAAATCTAAAATTCTGCAAAGACAATAAAACAAACCGCAATTAGGCTAGGAGCTTAGCGAGCACCTTGCTTTCCCAATAATCGGGACATTACTCACTCAAGGTTTGTCAATTGCTCCAAGTTTTCTATTTCCGTCATTGGATTATCGTAGACCTCGATTTCCTAGAGGGTTGTCACCGTTTCCAAATTCTCACACTTAATCAGATTCCAAGGAAGGTACAATCTGTGAAACAAGCGGGTTCGACGTTAAAGAAACACAATTAGATACTGAATTAACAAGCTGTACCTTTCGATATTGACGAGCGGCGTTAGATCCTTCAGCTTCCCGATCCTGTGGTGATTCAGGTAAGTTAGCACTCGGAATCGACGGTAACAATTTCAGATATTGTTTCTATCGAAAGGGCATCGTTGGAACTGTTCGTGGGCTTCCAGACCCCGGCCATCGATGGATGCATTACACACTACCATACATAAATTTTACTTTAATATTTAATTTATTACATAAAGTTGAAATAAAAACATTCACTTATTTACCGCTTAGTTGTGACGGTCCTCAACTGAGTTTGCCATTGTCACTTTGAAGTTTCGAAACTTTCCGAAAATCCGAACACAGCACAACAACAACACCGTGTTCTTGTGCCGGACAGAGAGGGCAATGTTTTTTGGCCCATCGTTGTCTCGGATATTGTATGAGAAAATCAGATACGAGTAGTCCATTTATATTGACAGGTCCCTGATTAAAACAGATTTTGGATGTTTTACTGTAGTACTTAGTGTGAAAAAAGAACTCAGACCAAAACAGCCTCTAACAGTGGTTTGGCATATGCGTAACAAGGTGAAAAACCAGTAAATTGAAATTTATTGCATGTTTATGAGATTTCTCTCTATATACATTCGAAATGATTGCGCTGCAAAATTGTAACTTTCTATGAAAGAAATACGAAAATTTTTCATTGAAAATGACAATTTCGCGTACACACACTTGCATACCACAGAAAAAGAAGTATCTACAGGGTGCACCATCTTTTATGTCGGTATGTAAACATTGAATAACTTTGACATTTTTCAACAGATTGACTTGATTGGACAAGTTTTGGAAACGTCAATTTAGAAGAATATTGCCGACAGACCGTCCACGTCGCTAGGAATGCGGCCAAACAGTCGCTCGAATGGTTGACACTGAACCTGATTTTCGGAAGCAATTTTTAATGACCGACGAGGCCCATTTCACACTCTTTGGCGGCGTTAATAAGCAAAACTGCCGCATTTGGGGAACGGAGAATTCACACGAGATCCATGAAACGCCATTGCATGATCAAAAAGTGACTGTTTGGGCCGGCGTTTGCGCCAAAACCATCATTGGGCCATTTTTTTTCGACAAAACGAAACAGTCGATGGAAAACGAGTTAGCTCATTATGTCTGCCCGGAAATGCGTGTAAAAGGTCTGTATGGTTACTGGTTTCAACAAGACGGTGCGCCATGCCACACTGCGAATGAAACAATTCAGTTTCTGCAACGAAAATTCCCTGGACGTCTAATGTCGAAAAGATTGGCCACCGAGATCTCCAGATTTGACTCCTCCGGACTTCTTTTTATGGAGTTATTTGAAAAGCAAAGTGTACGCCAGCCAGCCTCAGACCATTGACAAGCTCAAAGCAAACATTCGTGCCGAAATCATCGTTAAACCGCCCGAAATGCTAAGTAATGGAAAACGCAGCAAAAAGGGCACATTCTGCTGTGGCCAATAGAGGCAGCCACTTGATTGATGTGGTATTCAAAAACTAATCCAAATAAATTCTAAAGGACCAAATTGAATAAAAATACCTCACATATAAAAATCAGTTTTTTTTTTTTCAAAGTTATTCAATGTTTACATACCGATATAAAAGATGGCGCAACCTGTACTAGAATTGTGGAAGGGAACCGACAGTTTTTTCTCTTCACATATTCGCACTAACACATAAAATGCCAATTTTTTACACGAATTTTTTGTTTTAACACGATTGCAAAAAAAATTATATCAAAAAAACAAATTTTTACAGTGTCTTACATAAAATATATACAAAAACAAAATACAGTTCGGGAATACTCGAATTTTATAATATCAGTTGCATTTTGTATGTTCATTGTAATACGATGAAAGCAATGTTGCTTCAGTCGGCAATTAACATACATGCTTATTTTAATTAAAATTGAATTTTTACTAATGAATTATGTTATCTTTATTTAATACAGGAATTATATTTTATAGAATTAACATAATATATATTTTCATTATTTTTTGCACGGTTTTTTGAACAGCATGTAGTTATTTTTCATCTCACACGGTTTTTTTCAAATTGAGGAACACATCTTCGATTTTACTATAAGTAGTATTTTTTTTTTTACACGGTTTTGTTGGAACGTATCTACCGTGTAAAAAAAGTGTTGGGTGTATTTACTTTTTGATTGAGAAGCAAGGGACCTTATTACAGTAAATTTACCTAATACCGAAATTTTTCCAAAAGTTTTTTTTATTGTTATGAGAACTAAATATTATGAAAAAAGTTATCAAATTTATTATGAACTTTATAATTTTTTTTCAGATGGCCAATATCGAAGTCTCATTAAGTTCTTCAAATCCTGTTCGGAAAAGAAAGGGTACATCTCTAAATGGCACAGTGTCAAGAAGTTCTTCACGTTTCGATCCCAAAGGGATAGGTTCAACTCTACAGGAACGAGAAAATGTGATTCAAAATATCAGAGTACAATTTGGGCTTGGAAAATTAGAACAAACATATTTAGTACCACTAAAAGATTCAGATCGTTTGCAAGCTGAGCAAAACTTGAAACGCCTTAAAATGGATGCTGAAAATAAAAGGATAGCTATTCGAAATTTAAGGAGTGCTTTAAATAAGTTGGATATAACAGAGTAAGTATATATTCGTAGCGTACATTGCAGAAGTAATCATATTTTTATTTGTGGTCTGAATTAAGTGCTCTCGAAACATAGCAATGGGCAAAAAATTCACCTGCTTTTTGATTTTGACAAAAATTACAATCGTAATAAATTACCGTATTTTTAAAACGTCCTACCGACTTTTGCTCATAATGAAGATTCCAAGTTTACAGTCAAGTACAATTGAATCGTTTATTTT
This sequence comes from Beris morrisii, assembly GCA_951812415.1. Taxonomy (NCBI): domain Eukaryota; kingdom Metazoa; phylum Arthropoda; class Insecta; order Diptera; family Stratiomyidae; genus Beris; species Beris morrisii. The sequence continues at coordinate 102,630,801 of OX638311.1, read as the reverse complement.
TAAAATACATGCCATGTTAAAATTACTTATATTATCTGTAGCTGCTGAAACTCTTTACAGAAATCTTTCAACAGTCGCGAAAGTAATGTTCATGACAACTAGCGCAAATATTGCATCCGGGAATTTTGAGACTCTAAACCGTTAAAACGGAGGTTTGGTTTCTGTTATAGACAAATTTGTTCAGAAATGAATGTTAAAAGGAAACGTTCATAGTTAAGAATATTATAAGGAGGTTTTCGTTTAATATGTGTTTGATACTGATAAATCCCCTTTTGAAATAATTGAATGGATAAGTCTTAATCGTCAATGCTTCCTTTATTGTATTCCTTCTATTCGTTAGATCAATAATTTGTACTACAGTAAAACCTGTCTAAAACGGAATGCTGTGATACCCAACTTTTCGTTGCGTTTTAGCAGGTTTCCGGTTTATACAGTTTTGCATTTTCAGAAACATAATATTTTCACAATTTTTGAGGAAATTTTCTCGAAAAGTCGCTTTTAGCAAGAGCCCCTAAAAAAGCCTGTTCGGGAATTTTTTTTCAGAAACTTGATATTTTCACCCTTGCTAAAAATGACTGAAATTAAAAGCTTTTGTCCGTCTTTCACTTGCAGTCAGTCATACTCCACTCATTTCAATCGTTTTCCGTTTTGTGCGAAAAATTTCGCTCCGCGAACCATGTTCCGTTTCCGCGTTAGAGAGGTTTCCGGTTTATACAGGGTATTTTGCATTGAAAAATGCTCCGTTCCCAGTTTATTTTTCCGTTATGGCAGGTTTCTGTTTTATATTATACAGTTTTACTGTATAAATTAATTAACACCATTTATTTAAAACTTTATTAATTTATTATGAAAATAATATTAAATTCGTAAGAGATTAATATCTTTACATGTTAAAATAAGCCATTGAATTGTATAACAAGGCCAAAAAATAAATGGAACAATTCGGTAAGTTGAATGATTATATCAAAGTTTTTCGAAGAATAAAAGAATTGAATAATATTATTTTGAAAAACCAAAACCCGTGTCGACTTCGATTGTTTCAATTAATCATCAAAGTTGACCAAAACTTTAGCTGTATTAACAGTGGCGCAAAAACGAGGATTTCGACAAGCGCCATCACAATAGGTACCTACATTATATTACATACCCGATCGCTCCACATGCTTGATACATCTAGGTTTGTCCAGGCACTCTTAGCTCGCCCTTTCCTCTCCATCACCCTTCCCCTTCTGATAACACTTACTAAACCACAGAAAGCAAACCCTGCTTTACACTTTATTAGGTGCGTTTTAGAGCAGAGTTTGGTGAAAAATTTTCATTTTAAACAGCAACAACATTGCTGCGTGTATTCCATCCTACTATATACGGAAAAGGCCATAAAAATATCATAATCGTGTGTTGTTCGCACAAGAAACTTCTCTGACTTCGCAAAAACAATTTCTTAAAAATATCGGTATTTTTGTTTGCAATGTAAATTTTCTACACTACTCTGCCTCGGATAAAAGCGCAAAAAACACACCTACTAAAGGTAAGTATGTGTAAGATTTACTCACTCTTTGTGTCCATGAAGTGCAGGAAACCTATCTTATTGCAAAATAAAAGTTAAGTTCAAATATGAGCTATATTTTAACCTTAGCAAAGATGGATGTATAGATGTATATAAGGGATGTATATAAGGGCCATTTTCACAGTAGAAATTCGAACTGAAGTTTAGTTAACTTAACTTAGGAATAATCTGCACATTGTGAACTAATTTAGTTGCAGTTAATCTTTTTTACATTAGTATCATAGATATATATATACTGGAGATGACAAGCAACGACTGAGTTGAAGGCGGACGTCGTCGCATTCACTTGCACGCAAAACAACAACAATTGACATAACGAACCTGTGTAGTCTCACTCACTCTCACGCTAAAACAACAACAACGACCCTGTTTTGTCTCACTTCTCATCGTGTTTTTGGCTTCAAAGCGCTTTATACAAAACCGGTGGCTTGTCGTCTCCAGTAGGGTTACTGTATACACACTCACACCAAAACAGCCTCTAAGATGGGTTTGGCAGATGCGTACCAAGGTGTAAAACCAGTAAATTTAAATTTTTTCCATGTTTATGGGATTTCGCTTTATAAACATTCGAAATGGTTGACTTTTCGCTGCAAAATTGTAAATTCCCATAGAAGAAATGAAAGAAATAGGGAAATTTCCCACTGAAAACCACAATTTCGGGCACGCACACTTCCATATCAAAGAAAAACACGTACTAGAATTGTGGAAGGGAACCGACAGCTCTTTTTCCGACTCTTCACATATTCGCACTAACACACTTCAAAAACGCAATTTGATAGCAATTCTCAGTAGTACAAAAACAGGCGAACTAGTACATAAACAGGCGATTTTTGTGAGGTTAAATTACAATTTCTAGTACAGAAACGACCGAATTAGACGTATCTAGGGTTACTGTATACGCACTCACACCAAAACAGCCTCTAAGAGGGGTTTGGCAGATGCGTACCAAGGTGAAAAACCAGTAAATTTAATTTTTTTTCATGTTTATGGGATTTTGCTTTCTAAACATTCGAAATGATTGACTTTTCGCTTCAAAATTGTAAATTTCCATAAAAGAAATGAAAGAAATACGGAAATTTTCAATTGAAAACCACAATTTCGCGCACACACACTTCCATACCAAAGAAAAAGAAGTACTAGAATTGTGGAAGGGAACCGACAGCTTTTTTTCCGACTCTTCACATATTCGCACTAACACACTTCAAAAACGCAATTTGATAGCAATGTTCATTAGTACAAAAACAGGCGAACTAGTACATAAACAGGCGATTTTTGTGAGGTTAAATTACAATTTCTAGTACAGAAACGACCGAATTAGACGTATCTGCCAAACCCTAGGTAGAGAGTGTTTTGTGTGTATCTAGTGACCCTAGACGTATCTGCCAAACCCTAGGTAGAGAGCGTTGTGTATATAGTGACCCTAGTCTCCAGTAGCTCTATGATTAGTATACTGTCTTTTCTGTCATTTCTTTCGTTGTAATATTCAAAATGTGAAAATGGAAAAACAGCAAGATCATTGAAGCTTTTATTTTACCTAATTTCATCACTAGTTGAAAACATTTTATTTAAAAGTAACTAATAAATTAAATTTAGAATCGGCTAACGTCTTTGACAGTTAGCCTTAACCCTTAAAACTATAAATCGAAGTGCTTCTACCCTTTAACTTAATCCTAGAATTAGAACCAAACTTGAGTTTAAGAACCTCTATGCAACGCATTATTCGTTTGATCCTAAGTTTAACAAACATTTTTAATTTAAACTTTGACTGTGAAATCGGCCTTTAGTGAACAAAATTTAATTGAAATCGGTACAATTTATGGTATAGGTAGGTAGGTAGGTGCGCGTGGCTGCCTGTGGGAACACGGACACACTTACGAGTAGACCTGACAAAATGATCCTTTGTGTTACCACAGGATCATTGAATCCGGTCCTACTCGTCAAACCATTTAGAGCTTGCAATGAAGCGATGGATTCTCGCAACCTCCATTGCGGCAAGGTTACTAAGCCAGTTGAAGATGTAAGCTCCAAGATGAGCTTTCCTTCTAGCGGATAGAGCTGGGCAGGTACAGAGAAGGTGAAAGACTATCTCCTCCTCCTCCAGGCAGCTTCTACAGAAGTCGTTTGAGAAGAGACCGAGTCTTTTAGCATGCCGACCTATAAGACAGTGTCCGGTCAGTACACCGACTGTGGTGCTGATACTCGCCCTTTTGAGCAAAGTCAGCTTAGGCCAGATCTGTCTCGCAGTGTGGCATGTAATACCGTCTGCCCATCTTGAGTTGGTTTTCTCAATTGAGTCCAATCCCAGTAGCAGTTTACATGTAGAGAGAAGCACACCCAGATTCCGATGTTCCGGCATAATTTGAAGGGTGGTACCGCGCCGAGCGAGTTCGCCAGCCATGTAGTTCCCTGGAATATCCCTGTGTCCTGGCACCCAGCACAGAAGAATATTGAACTGTTCAGCCATCTCCTTAAGAGATGAAAATTTATAGTGCAACAGACAAACACATAGCCAGACAGATAAAATTTCTAAAAATGGTTAGTAATGACTTGGTGTCATGTAAAAACGTTAAAAAATATTTCTTGAAACAAAGTAACTTGAAGGAAACCACCACCACCTTACACCTTTATTATTAATATAGATAGCCAAACTAAAAGAATTCAACAAAAGTATGAATTATTCCAATATTCGCCGAAGTAAAGTAATTTTTTATTTCTACATTTTAATGAAGTTGAGTTCAGAGATCGGTAACCTTAGCAAGGGATTCACCATGAAGTCGCCGAAAGCTTTTGCAGTTGCGTTCGGATCATGCTTTGCAAGAATCTCTCTATTTGTTTTTTCCAGACAAGTCCGTTTCATCGGCTTTAGAAACTTATTCGGAAGAGTATTGTTTCGTGGGAAATTGCAAGTTTTTTCTTGATCTGATCAACCGTAACTTAACTCTTTAAAATAGATGCATCCTTTATTCGGTACTAATTCAAAAGGTAAGCTAGGACAATAGATTGCTCCTTAGAATGATTAAAAATTCACGAATAAGCGAGTCACTTTGACGTTAATGTTGAAATAGGTGAATAATCAAACAATTGAGAATACCGAAACTTGAGACGGCTAAACTCATATTGATATTAAAATGTATATATAAAATTATGTAATTGTAGAAAACGTAATTCTGTACTACATATCTTTTGTCTTAAATTTAGGAGACATAAAAAAGAATTTGTTGGATGGTTATGTCTTCTTTTAAAAATAATCAGTTCAATTTATTGTGGTCAGAAAAAATTAAAAATTTTGGGATCATGTCACGCATCTTTGAAAAACTACGTATTTACGATTCTAAAGCGTTGTGAAGATTATTGACCCATCTCGAACAAGTTTCTTATAAGTTGGTCTTGCTGCTTCGAAATTAAGCTGTTCAGTGCCATATTTTACGCATCAGTAAGAATAAATTTGCTCTTTTTGCATACACTTTCTACACTTTTCTGCACTAACTCTTGAGCGAGTGCAGAAAAGTGTAGAAAGTGAATGGAAAATGAACAAACCAATAGGTTTGTTCTTTTTTCATTCACTTTCTACACTTTTCTGCACAAAGCAATAGGTTTGTTCTTTTTTCATTCACTTTCTACACTTTTCTGCACAAGCTCAAGAGTTAGTGCAGAAAAGTGTAGAAAGTGTAAGCAAAAAGAACAAACCTAAAATTATGGTTTTGGTTGTTTAAAATGATTGTGATTCTCCAAGACTTCAACCATGTCCATTAGTTGCTATGTTTTTATAGGGCTTTCCGATTTTAGTTTATTTTCCGGAAAAAGTTAATTATCGATATATTGTGTTTAGTAATTAAAGTGATTTTTATTGTTCGAATGTATCAATCTAAAAAGTTAAAAGATACTAATTTTCATAGTAGAAAATATTTGATGATGATATTTATATTTTTATTATAGCAACATCGACATAAGAATAAGACAAGCCGAGCTCGAATATGCATTAGGTCGAGAAGAGTTACAGCTTTTATCCCTAGTGGAAGAGGCGCGAGTGCTTCAAGTTCGCCTAGATAAATTAAAGCCGGAAGCTAATACATTATATAGGTAAGCTACGATTCCTTTAAACATATATAAATCTTATTAAATTCCTTTTTAGTCATATTCAATCTGGAGTTAGTTTAAGTTTACATGCAGTTCAAGCTACAGTAGGGCGTTGGGATGCTAATGCAAAGGTAAATTCTCCAGGAATTTACGTTGAATGGGCTTTAGATGGAGAGGGCTTGAACCGAGGAGATCGAATTCTAGAAGTAAATGGTAAAATATCCACGTATAAAACTCGTGATGAATTACATAAAGCTATAGGAACGACTGGAAAGTGTCTGTTAGTTGTTATTCGTAAGCAGCAAATGATTCAACAAGAAGATAATCGTAGGCTACAGCATCGTATTTCTTATCTAGAAGAGCAAGTGATGGAGCTTCAGGCCAGTAAAGAAGCGCACAATAATGCAATTGCCAACGGCGTTTCCGACCACATTACTAGCATTAATATATCGTTACCGGAGTCTTCTGAGAAGCTACAACGAGCCAAATACGTGACAATGGTAAAAAATGAAAAGCCCATCGAATTAAAAACACTTAGTCCTCGCACGCATGTTACAAAAACTCATATAAAAGAAAACGGTTGTGATACTGATACCGGCGATATTTACCGAAGCTCTATTACATCACTATCAGCTTCAAAAATTTCTGTGAACAGTGATTTTATGTCACATCTTAAAATTGAGCGTGCATCTCGCGATTGCTTTGTAGACCAAAACTTAAGCATGAATCGACAAAGATACTTACAAGCTCGGAGTGTCGAACACTTGAACTACAAAGGGTAAGCTAATAGTTTGTGCAACTAATTCCTTTTGCTAATATTATCTTTAATTAAACAGTTTCGACAGGCGACAAGATATTCAAAATGGAGATCATGTTAGAAAATTAAGTAACGAAGTTGGCATCATAAAGAAAAAATCTGAATTCGAAAATAGATTGAACGATAGAAAACATATAGTAGACTACACCTCCGAACCAATGGCTCCTCAGAAACGACCAACGCCACCAAAAAAACCACTTCGATTAAGTTTGCAGCGCGCACAAAGTTTGCAAACTGTTGAGATTAACCAACAGAATGAAGTTGATCACAGAAAGCGCGTTTTAAAAAGATCGCATATTAGTGCTGCTATGCAGAAACAACGAGATCAATATATCACTACAGCTGCCTTCTCTGGAAAAAAGTAAATATTCTGAGGCTATAAGCAATAATTAGTTAATTTGACAGCAAATATGTTTTCGATAGAAGAATTATAATTATTTAAAATTAAATTAAAGAAAGTCTTTTTTGGGTTTCCTTATTCTTTACATATTCTATGAAATACTCAAAATTCGTCATTTGGAGAAAATGAGAAATGCAGCTAACTACTTATTGCTTGTAGTCACAGATTTAGAATACTTGTTTTTAAGCGAAATTTATGCTAATTTTTGATACTAAGAATCTTAGTCAGGACTATTTTTTATGGTGAATAATTATAAATTTAATTGTATTGGGGTATGTTCTCGCAAAAATTGAAAATTAAGAAGCAAAAGTAAAGCACCAAAGAGTTATGTCTGACATCGTTGACATCCTCAATATTAATGAAAGAACTAATTAACAAGTATAAAAAATGAAACACGTTTATTAAGCTTTGGGTTCAGCACATCTACCGAAAATAGTCAAGTTCTACGCGTGACTGTCTGTGGTGGTGTAAAAGGTATTTTACTCAATCCAAATTAGCTACCATTTATAAAACTTAAGTACAATTTGCAATATGGTGTATTTGCATATCCACCAATATCCGGCTTTTCATAGGTAATTGATTCCATGGAAATACTACGCAACCTGGAGCAGCAATTTTCATATAACTGCATACAAAAGAAAATAATTGGTTCTATAATTCAAATTGATTCCTAAAACTTCGTACATTATATATATTTACGTATCGTATAAGTTCACAAGGCTACGAATTAATTAAATTTTTTTAATAACAAAGTAAAAAAGTTGAAAATATAAAAGGAGAGAGAGAGAGGACGTTAAAATAATATAAATTTGACAGAAATTACTCCCTAGTCCAGGGGCTGAATAAAAGATGTTTGTGTAGATTTTACGAATAGTAAATAAAAATTATTTAAATTTGTAGTCCCCCTCAGCTTTCCCTCAAAAGAGAAGAGTTAGTCTCGTAGCCTAGAAGCGTTCTGGTAGAAAGCGTCTTCCAAAAGAGCCAAGTTTCATTTCAAATTGCAAAGAACTAATCCACATCGCCAAGAATTTTTTTCTTCCTTATAATGCTCAGCAGCAACTGTGTAAACACTAGCTGCTTCCCCTTTAATTACAACGTTCTGAAAATTTGATCGGCTTTTAAAACGCTCGAAACACATTCGACTTCCTTCAAATTTCTCCTCTGCGCCAGGACATGTCCTGGTACCACTAGATATTGAAGTCTTCACTAGATTGTTGCTGACAAATTGAGAGTTTTCTTCATAAAATACGGCTTTTCTCCGGTATTGAGTAGGATGTCAAATTTAACGGCAAGAGTTACATTCTCCTGTTTCTGCACTTGCTCATGGTATTTATCTAAACAAAACTGCAATTAACTTTATTTATTCTATGTTATGTAAAACTAACAATAAAAAAGATCAACAAATGAAAACACTGTTCAAAACTAAAACTTGAAATTTATTCTAAACTTGTAAATTGTGAACGACTTTTTTTGATATTATACACACACACTAGATTTATTGTTAATTAACTTAGCCTATATATACAAAATTCTTAAACTAAAATGCTTACTTGGCTGTATGCTCGCCATAAGAATGGAATTGGTTTCGGGTATCCAAAAGTTGAAATTCTCATCACCTGAAATATGTTTAGGTAATTTGCTACCTTTGTGTCTAGACAATACGTCAGCAAATCACACGTCCAACATATTTCATCTGATGTGAATCTTGCATTTTTGTGTTTATGATGGAAACTTAAGTTATGTGAGTACATAATTTATAGAGGTGAATAATGAACAAGCACTTTGAATATATAATAATATAATATATAACGCTGGTATACTTGTAGAAATTTAAGCGTTAACGGAAAATAATATAACTATTGCATAAATAATCTCGCAACCGGTTTGAAGGGAATTTTAAATTGAAAACATCCCGCAGTCACGATAGGCTGCAAGCCAATCGTATAATATTCCAGATGGAATTCGATTTGTATTGTATTATTGGTATTTGGAGTACGCATGTAGTTTGCCCTTCTTCACGTACTCTCATTTAGTTTCTCACCGAAAGTAAACATTTTGTTTTGTAAGGACTTTAAAAGGGGGGATGCAGATAGGACTCACCATTTTCTGTATATTTATAACTTTACCTGTTAACTTCGTTACTCGTCTTCCTTTGAAGCTAACCGACATTTCAATGACAGCGATTGTACGACGCCCTGTAGGGAGTAGGGCCGTTTGTTTCTTTTAATTGCAATATTAGCTAAAAAATAGTAAAAATTTGAGTCGAAATCCTTCGCTTTCGGGAATTCTATCCTCTTATATGAAATATATTTCACTTTAGTGCTACGCCAACGCGTGTTTTTAATAACAAAGTTTAAATTGAATATTTATGGCTTAAAACATAGAGAGATGTGCGACAAAATCGAAAGAGCTGTGGATAACGCTGTCGGAACGGCTGAACGCGCACGAACCCCCCTAAGAACCGTTACAGGATGGCAGAACAAAAATTTCTCTCAAAGTCTCTATAAGGCCGGAGGGGAACTTTTATGTTCATTCACTTAAGTGAATTTTTTGAATGAAATAAAAAGGCTGTTTCGACGCAGCAATTCGCTTGTAGTTCGAATGTCCGTTTTCTTCCCCGTTTACTTACCCCGTCAAACTTACATCTTCAATCAAGTCTCCATTCAATTCGAATTGTAGTGTACGCAGACATTATGGAGAGCAGAACAAAACATTAATAATTTTTGCAGTTTTATGCGGGGTGCATCGCGCTTGCTCCTTTTGCAGGTAAATCCCCCAACGTGTTTTCAATTTTTCTATTTTAAGGTGATTTGTTGTAAAGCCAAATATATATATTTATACACTGCGAAGACGAAAATTTCTCAACAAATTTCCACACACACAAACATGGAATTATAAACATATAACTGTTGGTCCACAACCAAACCGAGGCCCTTTGCCCCGAAACCCATTTTATTTACGCCGACTGCTTTTGTTAAACAATCAGCGACATTCTTCTTCGATGGAACGTATTCAAGTACGATGAGCCCATTTATGAAGTGTTGACGATAGAAATGATAGCTCACCGCGATGTGTTTGAGTCGAGGACTGAATGGAACTCGACTTGCCACTACCATGGCACTCTGATTGTCACATTGGATGACGATGCTCTTAAATTTCTCAAACTGTCGAATCACACGAATCAACCACAATTCCTCTTTTGCTGCGTGTGACATAGCGACATATTCCGCTTCTGTGTTCGAAATCGCAACAGATGTTTGCCGTTTACACGGCCACGTGACAGATGCGCCTGCCAAGATGAATGTGTACCCAGAGTACGACTTCCGCTTATCCGATTAATTCGCCCAGTCTGCGTCGACATACTCGCTTATCGGTCCGGTGTCTCCTCGCCGATAGGCAATTCGATAATAACTGGTGCCTCGTACATACCTCAAAATCCGTTTGTCGGCCGTCCAATGCGTTGTGTTATAGAGGTCGTTAAAGTGACTGACACTGCTGACTGCACATGCAAGTCTGAACAGGTTCCCTTTAACAGATAGAGCAATCAACCAACTGCTTCACGATACGGGACATTTTACTCTAACTTGAGTTCGTCCGACTCAGTCAGCTTCTGCGACAAATCACAGGGACTATCGGCCTGCAATTCTCCATGCCGTATCTCTCTAAGATTTCTTATGCGTACGACTCGTACGAAGTTTTTCTCGTACTCGATCGTCATGCCCACACACGTTTTAGCTCGACCTAAGTCCTTCATGTGAAATTTCGTCTACAATTTTCGCTTCAGCTCGTCTCGTACTGTGGCATATTTCCAAAAGATTAGCAAATGTAAATGGCGACGACCAAATCGTCCTTCCTTCCGAAGTAAACTCACGGATCCTCCTCCGATTCCAGTAACCCAAATGACAACAATGCCGCGTCCAGGCACCGATTTCATTGTCTACTGCTCTGCTTGAGCCCATACATTGCTTTGTGTAGCTTGCACATTCTGCTGGAACCATCTTCGAATCCTTTCGGCTGCAACACATAAATATCTTCATTCAAATTACCTTGGAGATAAGCATTGATTGCGTCCATTTGGTCAATCTCAAATCCACGTTGTGCCGCCAGTGCAAACAAAATCCGGAGGGGACTGATTTAGCTGTCTGCGAAGCCCCAACGTTACGTCTCTACTGATGATCACGTGTCCGCTTGACGCGTTGTAAAAACGCATGTTCTTCTGTGTGTTAGCGTATCACACGAAGTACATGTCAATTGCTTTCTTATCCACTTTCTTACGTTTTTGCTTCTGCGAAACATTTTAACAACAAATTTCATATGGCTAGCGGATTCGCCGTATCGTCAAAATGATTCGTCACCGTAGAGTCACACGCTAGATATATCTATCCCATGGTCTTGTGGGCCACTATGCCTTACCGTCACCGTAATTTCTTCAAACAAAAGCTGTGGAATGTTTGTTTTTCTAAATTTAATAAAATACTTGGACAGTTGTTGAGTTTGAATTACACAGTCATTGTGTTGCGGCGTAAAACAAAACTGACTCGGCTTGGGTCATTTTTTTCCAAGCAAAGTGGGTGCCCGATGGCACTCGTTCCAATCGAATGTTAAAGTTGTGGAAGGTATTGGTTCTACCGTTGGCAATACAGAATGAAATTCGCTTGTTAGTGTGTGGCTAGGAATTAGTCTATTCGAGTCTAAATATGCCTCGCAAGAGCTATTTAACGTTAGAATGTTTGTCCCGATGATATTTCGATCTATTACTTGTTCAACTGAGTCGCATAATACCGTCAATGGCTTAGATGTTGACGATATTAAAATCCATTGATTGAATTTCAGAGGGTGAATGATTTCTATTTCTCCAAACACGAATTTTGTGTTGCAGTCTTCAGGAATATCATTGTATTGAGCTACGAATAGTTTTATTTCACAAATAGATTTTTCCCCTGTGGGGTAAATAACATTGTTTTTACAAACATAATGTTCAGGAATTGTTAATTTACAATTATGTAAATTTTTGAAAGGTGCATATCTTTTTTTATTCTGAGAGATAGCAATGTAATTGTGCTGTGGTTGTATGTATGCATAACTTGATCGTTGATCTTTATGTGGTATAGGTAAAGGTATTGTATGATACAAATTGAAAATTTCATATTCAGTTAATGGAATATTTAGTATATATATTCAGTTAATGGAATATTTAGTATAAATATCAAATTACCATTTTTAAAATAAACTTGAAGTTCAATAAGATTGATAAAAACTTGGGAATTTTCATAATTGCAAGGAACTGGAAATTCCAGACCTTTGGGAATGTGGTTGACATTATTAGTCAATTCAGAAATAAGTTGAACTGGGCTAATTATTTTTGGATGTAATATATTCTTTTTAGCAAAGAGAACAATAATAATTAGATTGTCCAATTCTTCATTAATTTCGTTTGTTAAATACGTTAACAAAGATATGTGCTGTATAATTAGTTCTATAATTCCAACTTTTATAATTCTATTAGATGAATTATCAATATATTTGTTAATTTTATTGATATTATTATTTAAAAGTGTTAAGCAGATTAAACTTAATTGTCGAAACAGATTACTTTTATTATTATATGAATTACAGTAAGTATGAAAATTGTACATGTGATGCGTGCGACGGTCAACGATAGAAGAAGGAGACCGTGCAGATGATTGCGCCACTAGGGATACGATTCGGAACTAGGCATGTTAATGAGGCGCGAAATTCAAATCCTCAACACTCCTCCTCGAATCGTGCCCTATTAATTCGCTCGATTGAGTCCATGCCGGACATCTGCAGACAATTCAAAAGTTTTGTCTTCTGTAGTCCTTTTGTCATCATGTCGGCAATCATGTCGTTGGTAGAGACGTGCTCGATTTTAACCAATCCTTCTTGTAGCACGTCGCGAATGTAGTGATACTTGATATCGATGTGCTTGCTCTTCTGATGATATACCGGATTTTCAGCCAATTTGATAGATCCAATGTTGTCTCCGAAAATTGTTAAATTTCCTAAGTCCGGAAATCCGAGTTCGCACAAAAATCGTTGAAGAAACAATCCTTCCTTCACACCTTCAGTTAGCGCCATGTATTCAGCTTCACATGTTGACAGCGCCACGGTCTTTTGCTTTCTGGAGTCCCATGTTACGGCGCATCCACTCAGCATAAATAGGAAACCAGAGAATGAACGACGATCAATGTGTGAGTTTCCCCAATCTGAGTCCACGAATCCTCTCAACGGATTGGAGTCTGCACGAAAAACTAATCCAAGGTTTTTAGTTCCTTTTAAATACCTTAAAACCCTTTTTGCAGCCTTCCAATGAACATCTCCGTAGCAAGAATTAAATTGACCAAGATAACTAGCCACGAAGGCGATGTCGGGTCTGGTCGACGTTGCGAGGTACGTAAGACAACCAACCAGCTCTCGATACGGTATGTGCTCGTCTTCACTGCATTCCTTGGTTTCTCGATTGAGTTTGGCGTTCGGGTCCATAGGAGTACTGACGGAATTACATTCCTCCATTTTAAAACGTTTGAGAACTTCTTCAATGTAGCCGCTTTGTCGCATGGTGATCGTACTTCCATCACGATCGAACTGGATGCCGAGGCAATAACCAACCTCTCCCAAGTTTCTAACGTTGAAATTTTTAGCGATGTGTTCATAGACCTTGTCTATCTTTTTCTGATCTCTTGATGCAATCAGCACATCATCAACGTATACAGCCAACAAAACAGCATTCTCCCCCTTTCCGATCCGATAAAAACAAGGATCAGCTGCCGAGGGTACTGCGTCGCATTTTCTTAATACTTCATCAAATCGGCGATGCCAACTTCTTCCGGCCTGACGCAGTCCATAAAGCGCCTTCTTCAAGAAACAAACTTTGTTTCCAGCACGTAACTCCTGAAGCATTGCCTTAGCTTTACTTATGATGACTTCATTTTTGTTCGTCTGAACGATGATTTCCAGTAATTCTTCTAAATTTTTCGGTACCTCCATATATACGTTTTCTTTGAGGTTTGCATTTAGATAAGCTGTAGTTACATCTAATTGCTGGATCGTCATTCCATACCGTGCGGCCAAACTTGCCATCAAACGAATTGATCCAATGCGAGCCACAGGAGCAAAGGTCTCGTTGAAATGTACTCCAGGTTTTTGACTGAATCTTTGAGCTACCAGTCGAGCTTTCCGTCGTTCAATGTTTCCCTCAGGATTCACTTTGTTTCGCAATACCATTCGACATCTTATTACAGTAGAATCATCCGGTCGATCAATTAATTTCCATGCGTCGTTTATGATCATGGACTTGATCTCGTCGGCCATTGCACTTGTCCATTCGTGCATCTCAGGACTCAACATTGCATCTCTCATGGGAACTTCTAATATGAAAGCTCCATCATTCTCCAGATACGAAGTTTCCTGGTGTCGGTGACTATACTTTTTCCTAGGTCTGCCACGTTGTCCACTTCGGATAATCTTAGGTCTGCCACGACTTCTGCGAGAGTTATAACATTCTCCGCTGTTTTCTTCTTGTTCGATTACGACGTTTTCGGCGTCTTCAGGTTGCTCGATTTCAACACTTTCGGCATCCTCATAGATCGTAGACACATCTTCTGCATTGCCATCATCGTCTTCTTGATAATTCAAATTTACTTCGATGTATTCTGCATCTGAAGAGTTGTTTGTCTCAATGACATTTTTACGATGTTCCGGGTAAAAATCTTCGAATTCCAGTGTGGATTTTCTTTCCGAATTTATAAATTTCACATCCCTCGAGATGACTATTTTCTTCTTACTCGGTAACCAAATCCGTAGTAAGCATCTCGCCATATCCATGATCGTACGGTTACGCCTCTCGGCCACTCCATTTTGCTGTGGATTATACGGTACGGTAAGCCTTCGCATAATTCCACGCTCATTCAAGAAGTCATCAACTGATGAGTTTACGTATTCCTTTCCATTATCAGACTGGATACATTTCACTTTTCTTGCTGTTTGATTCTCCATTAAGCTGACGAAATCTCTGATCGATTTGTCCACTTCACTTTTGGATTTTAGAAAACGAACTTCGGTCCATCTCGAATGATCATCGATAAGCTGCATGAAGTATTTTTGATCCTCCGTGCGATTGCACTCGCATAGGTCCACATAGATCGGTATGCACTATTTCCATCACGTCCGAGGATCGGTCGGACTTCATTGGGAAGGGGTTTCTTGTCATTTTGCTTTCAAAGCATACTGTGCACTCCCGATTATTGGCTGATTTCTTTAAGTTCGCGCCTTTAATTCTACCGCGACTTATAGCTTCTTGGAGATCTTTTTGATTTAGATGTCCGAATTTCTTGTGCCAAACATCGCTCGATGTGGTCTCACTTTCCGTATTAGAATTCGAACTTCTATTCACTATATTTGCATTTTCCGAAAATTCGCGTATGACATATAGTCCATTTCTTTTGTTCGCGATTAACTTGACGTCACCGTTGGCGTCTTTTACTATTGCTTTTTCTTTATCGAACAGTACGTTGAAACCATGATCAGTTATTTTTCCGACTGACACTAAATTCGCTCGAAGATCAGGAACAAGTTGTGCGCCTTTAAGTGTGATGTTCTTTAATCCGCCATCCACTTCAACATTTAAATTTGCGACGCCTTCTCCTACGATGGAAGTCGTACCCATATTCGCAAGATTTAGTTTTTCTCGTTTGACATTTAATTTGCTGTCAAACTTTCCAGTTTCGCGGCAAAAATGTGATGTCGCCCCACTGTCCAAGCACCATATAGTTGAATCTTTGATCGTATCTGTCATGAATACATTTGACATAAACATGCTGACATCTTCTCCGCTTTTCCCCATTATCGGACATTTGTTTTTACAATCCGCTGCTTTGTGTCCGACTGCGTGGCATTTGAAACACTTAAATTTGAATGCGTTATTGCTTTTTACTTGTCTCGACGTGTTGTCGCTGTTGCCCTTCTGCTGCGTCTTTTTCCAACATTTTCGTGCGAAAAGGGCACTCGATGCAGAACCATGCGCGGTGCTCCGTCGTGCCTCGCACTCTTCGATAATTTTTATGCGCAACACCTCTGGCGATGGTAAATCGTCTCGTGCTTCGATAGCACATCGAAAATTATCCAGATCGCTGGAAAGGCTCGACAAAAGCATGATTGTGAGCAAGTCGGGGTCGACGTTGATACCGATTTCACTTATTTTATCGACGGTATCGAAAAACAATTTTAGATGTTCCCGCGCGTCATCTCCACTTGCCATTTTATGTCCGGTTAACCGTTTCAGCAGGGCAGCTTTCCGCGCTGGTCCCTTCGATTGAAACGTTGCTTCTAGTTTCACCCACACTTCACGAGCTGTTACGCACCCTTTAATTAGTCTCAATTCGCCCGAACTAATTGACAAAATTATGTCCGAACGAGCTTTAGCGTCGTTCTTTTCCCACTCGCGCACCGCGTTTTCCGTCTCTACGTTTCCTGGGACAATTTCGGGTTTCACATTTACGACATACGACCACAAGTCATTTTTGACTAGCAAAGCTTCCATGAACAGCTTCCAAGTGTCGTAATTGTCTTTATTTAATGTTTCAAACCTTGTCGTTTGCGCTATTTTGAAACTTCTTTTTTTTTTTTTGAACAAAACAAAAAATGAGATTGAACACGGTGATTTTGCGTAATGGACGCGACACTGCCTAATTATTCGTTATACTGGGCCCATAACCTGTTGAGCAGATTAAACTTAATTATCGAAACAGATTACTTTTATTATTATATGAATTACAGTAAGTATGAAAATTGTACATGTGATGCGTGCGACGGTCAACGATAGAAGAAGGAGACCGTGCAGATGATTGCACCACTAGGGATACGATTCGGAACTAGGCATGTTAATGAGGCGCGAAATTCAAATCCTCAACAAAAAGTTTCGCATTTAGTTTAAGATTATTTACAGTATCATTAAAAGCTAAGATTGTGCCCTTGACGACCTGTACTTGATTTTTCATTAATTTTAGTAAAGTTTTATCGTCTTCGTTAACTGTTTTAATAGCATTATCGTAGTATTCAAGCGTGCCAAAGACTGTCTTGAATAATGTTCCTACAGCATTAAACCAACCTCTTTTCTGACGGTTATGTCCGATTAGAATATGAAAAGAGTCTAGTTTGTCTGAGATTATTGGTAATTGAACTTTAACAAAGTTCAGGGATTGGATGCAGTAGTAGTTATTTGAAATGTTATCTTTTTGATTACACAAGTTTTGAGATCTTTCAAAGACATCATATATAAGATCTAATTTTTGATTATAAAAAGATACATTGTGGTAAGTTATTAACTTTTGATGTATGGAATTTTGTATATCCTACATTCTCGTAATATATTCCGCTGGTATTGGATACTTCATTTACCTTGAAATAGAATGCTTGGGTACATCTGATATACCTGGAAGGAAAATTATAAGAATGGTTTTACTCGATTGTTGTGTACTCTCATTTCTTTTTCATTGACATTTAAAGTAACATTCTGATTATCATGGACTTTTATAATTTCATATGGTCCATTATAATTAGAACAAAGTTTTCTAGCAGTTCTAGCTTTTGTATTTTGAAGATATACTTTATCGCCTATAGAGTACTTTGGATTATTTATTTTAGTATCGTAGTAACTTTTAGATTTTTCCTTGGATTTTATGATATTTTTACGTGCAATTTCATGTGATTTGTTAAGTCTATATTTTAATTGGTCTATGTAGTTATCATAAGTGTAACTAAATTCTGGTGAATTAGTTAATGAACTGGGGAGTATTGGTTTAATACCAAATATAAGTACGTAAGGTGAGAACTTGGTTGTACTATGTATGGCAGTATTGTAAGAAAATATTGCAGTAGGGAGCCATTTATCCCAGTCATTTTGATTAGAGTTTATATAGTGTTTCAAATAGTCTTTTAATGTACAATGTGACCTTTCGAGAGCACCATTACTCTGTGGATGATAAGCTGTTGTACAGATTTGTTTCATGTGGAACAACTTTGCAAAATATTTCAATAGCTGTGAAAAGAAGTCAGAACCTTGATCAGACAATATGCATTTCGGGATTCCAAAATGACTTATAAATTGTAAAAGTGTTGCAGCTATTGTTTTAGATTCATGATTTGGAACAGCATGTGCTTGAGAAAATTTGGTTAAATCATCTTGCATAGTAACAATGAATCTATAACCGTTTTCAGTTATTGGTAGTTCAAATGGGTGCGACGATGTGGAAGTTATTTCCATTGGAGCCTTAAATTTTCGTCTAAGTGTTTTATTCTTTTGGCAGGACTCACAAGATTTGATATATTTTCTTATATCACTTTTCATGTTCGGCCAGATATACATTGACTTTATTCTTGAATAAGTTCTGTGAAAACCTGAGTGACCAGAATGAGGATCATCATGATTTTCTTTAAGAATGATTGGAATTTGATTCATGTCTGGTGTAACAATTTTTCCATGATGAATCAAAATTTTGATTTTAGTATTTCTAAAGATGTATTGAATCATAGGTTTCAATTTTTCATATTTAAATTGATTTATAGGATTCTCAAAGTTAGGTAAAGATATGATATCAATAGTATCATTAATAAGTTGATTCCTTAAACTTTGGATTTTTATAAAAAATTCTTTATACTGGGGTTTTTCCCAATAATTATGCTTTATAAAGCAATGATAGATAATTTTCTTAGTGTTGGTATTAGTGGATTTTATATTAGAATATAATTCATGCGAATGTGTTTTTATCTCTTCTTTGTTATGAGATATGTTTAGAAGTTCATGAGAATACCTATTTTCTTCGTCTACGTCTAGACTAGTTAAGTAGGCAATATTATCTACAGATTTAATTAGATGAGTGTTTTCCTCTTGGAAGTCGTGAATGTTTGGAGTGAGAGAATTGTAAAAGAACTTTACATAATCTTCGTATGTATCGTTAATACATTCTGTGGTTAAATTGACATCAGCAATTGGGATTCTAGATAAGCAATCAGCGTTTGAGTTTATTTTTCCTTTCTTATAAATGATTTCATATTCGAATTCTTCCAACTTTAGTCTCCATCTGACAAGTCTTGAACCCGGGTCTTTACAGTTAAAGAGCCAAGTAAGAGGTCGATGATCGGTAACGATTTTAAATTTGCGGCCATATAGGTAGGGCCTAAAGTGATTGACAGCCCAAACTATTGCTAATAGTTCGCGTTCTGTCGTAGTATAATTGGACTCGGCACGGTTCAATGTTCTTGAAGCGTATGATACTGGTAAGTCACTTCCGACTTCACCTTGAGAGAGAATCGCTCCGATTGCAAAACTGGAAGCGTCTGTAGTGACAATAAACTCTTTTTCAAAATTTGGATACTGTAGGATTGGATCTTGTAACAGTTTATCTCGCAGAACGGAAAAAGAATTTTCAGATCCCCAAATGAATTTGGTATCTTTTCTTAGTAACGATGTCAATGGTTTAGAAATTTTACTGAAATCCTGAATGAAACGTCTATAGTAACCAGCTAAACCCAAAAACGATTTGATATCTTTGGATGATTTTGGATGTGGCAAATCTTTGATTACTTTTATTTTTTCAGGATTTGGCTTAACGCCGTCTTAAGAAATTATATGACCTAAATAAACGACTTCTTTACGGAGAAATTCACATTTGTCAGGTTGGAGTTTCAAATTATTATCCCGTAATTTGCTGAAAACTTTCATTAGTTTGTGTTCATGATCTTTGAGTGAAGATGCGTAAATTACCACGTCATCAAGATATACGAAACAAAGTAAACCATGCAAACCCGATAAGACACTGTTCATTAACCTTTGAAAGGTTGCCGGAGCATTCTTTAATCCGAATGGCATACGGTTATATTCGTAATGTCCAGTGGGAGTCGAAAACGCGGTTTTGCATTGATCATTATCCTCCATTTCAATTTGATGGAAGCCGTAGGCTAAATCGAGTGTGGTAAAATACTTGCAATGACCCAATTGGTCAAGTATTTCATTGATATCTGGAAGGGGATAAGAATCTCCAACTGTTATATTATTTAATTTACGATAGTCTATGACTATTCTCCATTTCTTTATGTTAGAAGCGTCCGATTTTTTCGGTACGACCCATAAAGGTAAGGACCACGGAGATTTGGATTCTTTAATGATTTCTTGTTGTAACATATCATTGATTTGTCGATCCACTTCTTTTTTGTGGATTTCGGGATAGCGATAAGTTTTACTTACGATAGGTGCGGCGTTTGAAGTATCAATTTTATGTTTGATAGCATTTGTAGAAGTGAGAACGTCGCCCTTAAGATAGAATAAATCATTAAATTTAGAGCATATTTTAACTATACTCTCTTTTTCTTCAGAGTTTAAATGATCTGTACGTAATTGATTCGTCAGATTTGTAGTTCTTTCTGAATTTGTGGTCGTTGAGCTGATTCCTGGTAATAGCGATACGCTTGAACTCGTAATTAACACGCAATTGTCACGAGTATTGACGATAGTGGCATAGGCTTTGGAGTTTTCATTAACCTTTACAAAAGCCTTGCTCAAGTAAACACCTTCAAGGATGTTGATTTCTGGTAATAATCCTTCTTTAATTTGAGGATTGAGGACATTAACTTCAATTAATGTTTCTGTGCGCGGTTTAAGTAAACGTTTTGGATCCATCTCATTTGTAAAGAATGGAATAGGAATGACATTGTCATTTTTGGTTTTAATGATTAATTGACTTTTATCGTAGTCAATTGTGGATTTGTATTGATTTAGGAAATCATTTCCTAGGATACCATCGTATGGTATATTAGATTTAGAAGCGATTACGCGGAATTAGTGAGTGATAGACTCATCACCGAATGATAAGACTTATTGAGAATAACCTATTGTACTTATAGGATTTTTTGAGTTATTGATTCCACGCAAATTTAGGACCTCATCAGCAAAATATGACGATTTAGGAGATAAGGATGAGTATTTGACGATTGAGACATTTGCTCCAGTGTCGATTAAAAGATTGGGTGATTTACTCCTTGCATGAGAACATGGTAAACTCATATGAATTGAATTTTCGTTTAATAAGATTAATTGAGGTTCCTTGCAGCGAATACCTCCAGATCTCGATGCTCCGCTGCAGCTGCGTCGAGAGTATTTACGTTTCCCGAAGGATTGGAAAGATTACTAGTTGAACTAGTTTGTGGCTTATGATTTGGATTTGTTGCTTGATTTTTGGAAGATTCAGAGGAATTTTGACTTTTTCTAAAATCATTGATGCGTTTCCTCTTTCGACAATCTTCGATAACATGTCCAGACTTTTTGCAGTAATTACATACTTTTACGGTAGAAGAATGGTAAACAGACTTGTTGGTTATATTACCATTATTGTGTTTATTTTTATTATTTGATGAAGGCGGATTCCTAAAGCAATTGGAACTAGTATGTCCATGCCTTTGACAGGATTCACAAAATTTTTTGTTAACGTTTTGTTGATGCAACAAAACTTGAACTTTCTCTTCTTCTAGAGCTATGTTAAAGGCTTCATTAAGTGTAGTGATTTCCCTTGCTCTCAGCATTTGACTGATTTCGGGTTTGAGATTTAAAGTGAAAGTATGGAGTGCTAAATCGTTTATAGCAGCAATTCGACCGATTAATTCATTTTTATTTGAATTATTTTGATGAGTTGAAGTTAGGACTCGTTTTAAAGATGCTTAAATTTTTAACATGAATTGAGACACAGTTTCTTTTGGACCTTGTTTACAATTTTGTAGATCAAGTAAAACATGTCCGTGATGTTTTTTATCAGGATATATGCTTTTAAGATATTCCTTTAAGGAACTCCATGTATCGAAAACACGGTTTGAACAGGCAACTTCAGCTTTTCCGGTAAGCTGAGATTTAGTATAAGCGAGTAGAATATCAGTTTGATCATGGGATGCAATACCGAATGCAGAATCAACTGTATTCAAAAAAGGAACTAATTTTTCTCTGTCACCGTCAAATGGTTTGACAAACTTGAACCAAATGTTGAGATTAATTCTTGGATTATCGTTAAATCCTAAAAATTCTTCACTCGAACCCACACTAACATTATCGCGAGGTTGAGCATCCTCTATAGGATTTTCACCAAGATTTGCCATGATAATTTATATAAATATTTCACGGAGAAAAGAAAAATATGCCGGATGATTTTTGTTAAAACACGATAGATCACGTTGAAATATAGGATTTGCGCAAATAAAAAAAAAATAATTCACGTCGATATTCACTTTTACACGATTTCACAATTAAAGAATTTCTTTTTAAATTGTAAATATAATGATTATAAAAATTATCAAAACTGGAAAAATTATTTGAGTTTTGATTGTGATAAGAGTTAATGAGAGCTTTGATTTCCTCTTTGCAAAATTTAGCATTTTTTTTTTTTTATAAATGCATATTTAAATATTATGCAGATTACAAATTATAGCATGGATAAATATATAAATTTATTTAATGTATATATTATTAAAATCCATAAAGAGAAATGATTTCAAAATTTATCATAAAAAAAATACATTACAATATATTTTTTAAAATTTAAAATTTTTGTTTTGATGAAACGAAATTATAAAATGTTTTTAATTTTATTATTTTTTTTTGTGACTTACATCAGCGTTGTTAAGAATTGCAGCAGCGTGTTGTATACCAGGATGTTCATTGTCCTGGGAGTTCAGATGAGACAGCGATAAATGTGAGTTGAGATCAATATCAATATGTGGATATCGTTCAATATCGAAATAGTGATGAAAATTCTGATGATGATGATACTGAAGATTCGGTTGAATGATCGTTGAAAATTCGGTGAAATGCTTCGGTGAAAATGATCAAACAAGATTCGGTGAGATGATCACACAAGATTCGGTGAAATGCTTCGGTGAAAATGATCAAACAAGATTCGGTGAGATGATCACAAAAGATTCGGTGAAATGCTTCGGTGAAAATGATCAAACAAGATTCGGTGAGATGATCACACAAGATTCGGTGAAATCACACAATTTAGTATTTTTTTTTCAAGCAATCAAGAATAAAAAAAATTTTCACTCCTGACACCAGTTTGTTATGTGCATGGATAGCTTGGGCTATTCAATAATAAAAACGCGACTTGATAACTTTTAAAAACGTTTAATTGTGGACTCTTCCACTGCTCGTTCTGAACTAAAACTATATTATAAATTTGCTTAAAACTAAAGCTCGCCTTGAACAGAAAAAAACGCGAAATACGCAAGATTGCAAAAAGAACGCCGGCCGGACGTAACATAATATTCGTATACAGCAATATTGTCACGGCATGTGCGGTCTTTAACAAAACAAAATCTTTGCAGAAATATGATCCGCAAAAGAAATCGCGAAGTAAACAAATACATTGTTGCGAATTAAAATAGCGAATTTGAAGACGCAAAGCAATTAAAACAAAACGTGCTGATTAGGCAAAATAGTGAAATTAAATTGAATGTGGATGGTAAGTATGGATATGTCGGTACATAACAAATTGCTCGAACATTCCAGACGATGGTAGTTTTGTAATTTTTTTTTATTTTTAATACCGGCCGTTAACGCAGTAAGATGTTGTTCTTTCATCGCATTATGAAGGAATCGACGATAAAAGTTTAGTGAGGCGACGAATCCTTTAAGCTGCTTCACCGTATTCAGAAGGCCGATTTTGATTAAAGCTTCCACCTTTACCGGGTGGGGGCTAATCCTTCTGGGGTTATTAAGTTTTCAGCTGTTTTTTTCTACGTTGAGTACTGCCAAATATTTGAATTCTTCTAACAGCTGATGAAACGAGGTATTCTTGTCAATTACTTTAATTGACGAACGAACGTTAGTCGACGAGGGCGTCGGGGCTATCAATCCTGTAGCATCGATAAATCTTTGACGTTTGATGTCTACTAGAAGGTCGAAATGACGCAGAAAATCGGCTCCCAGTATAGGTTGATCGACCTCCGCAATAGTAAATTTCCATGCATAAGTCGTTTGTTCAAAGGAAAATTTAATTTCTTTTTCGCCGTACATAGCGTCTGCTATCCCTTTGGTAGCGTATAGTTTTATATCGGATAAAGGGTGTGCTTCTTCCAAATAAGATAGTGACAGAACGGAAATATCTGCTCCAGTGTCGATGAGAAAAGGCTTGGCCGTCCGTTCGACTAACACGAGTAAACGGTCGATACGCCCGGCGTTTTTGCACGCCAGGCCACTTAGGTTTTTGCTAAATTGCCTTCCTGCCCCACTGTATCACTCCTCTGATTCTTTTCGGGTTCGGCCGCCTGCCACTTGTCATGAATCTTGCACCCTGCTTCACATTTCCTGGAACGATTATCGTATTGGGCATGATGGCGGCATGTCCATTCCATCGCGCTTAGTGATTGTCGAGAGTTCTGTTATCCGTGACGTCCGCTACGACCCGAAGCACGGTCCCGACGTTCGAAACGTGTTTCGGAAATTTGTTTCACTAAATCGGCAACTAACTCACAAAGTCGATCGATCCTATCAGGGCTCTTTGAATTAGATTTCGTCAACGCAATCGCTTGGACGGAAGAATGACGCGTATCGATTAGAGAATCCGCCATTTTAGTGACTTCTTCCAAGCTTCCTTTAACTATCGATAACGTGGGTCGCAAGTGTTGAGGAAGTCGGTCGAGAAAAATGTCTCGTATTATCGCATCTGATGCGGCGAGACGCTCTCCTAGCAGTCTGAGGAGACTAAGACATTGGGATGGAGGTTGATCGCCTAGTTGCGCGTCAGAAAGTAGTTCTCGTAGGCGCCTTTGTTCCGATAATGCGAAATTTTGGATTACAGCATTCTTTAACACCTCATATTTTCCAAAAGCCGGCGGGCTGCTACATGCCGTAGCACTGAAGGACGGTTCGGCTGTCAATCAGTGATAGAGTGGTGTTATACCGCCAAGCGTCTGCGTTTGGGGCGTTCTCGTCGATTTGGAGCCCGCACCAAGATTCCAATCTTAGGAACCACATCTTGACGTCCTCACGTTCAAACGGCGGTGGTGGTATTCTAATATTTAACCGACGGGCTGCGTCGTTATGTGGCTGCGGGGTTTGACACGCTTTGTGCAGCATTTCTTGCAACGCGATCACCTGTTGTTGCAGCAGAATGATTGCGCCAACTCACTGATGGACTGGTTTTTTTTCCACAGGCGGCTTACAATAAACTGCTGTGCCGGCCATCGACGTCGGAGACCCAGCTAGTTCGGCATCTTGGAGGGGTGTTGCCTCCAATCTAGCCGAAAGTTGGGGAGCAGCAGGTGGCTCTGTCTGCAAAACTGGGTTCCAGTACCGGTCAGAAATCGGTTCTGCCAGTAAACCGGACGGAGTGGTTAACGAATGCATTTGTTGAAGCTGTCGGAACTGTTGTGTATACGGATGCTTCGTTTGTGCCATGCCGATACTGACTGGGTTATTCTTATCCTCGTTTGAGGCGGTACCACGGGACGCATATTTTAAAAAATGTTCATACCGAAGAAATGTTTGAAAAAGTCCCCATCCCATGCAGTTGATATGCCATGCAGCGTTGCGCATGCCAACGGATGCATTTCTGCCAACTTTTTCGGTTCTGGCGATAAAATAGCAGATTCCTGTTGCGCGCTTAAAATTGCCGGCGTTGTAGGCGTCTGGGGATGTAACGCGAAAGCAGATTGAACCACAGACGTTGTTTGGGGTTCCAGCTTACTTTCGGTTGACGGGTAACTTGGCTCATCCCGCATAACCTCTTTATCCGCCGGGATTAGGACGGACGCATCTACCGGCGCATTTTGTTTTAATAACGATGCCTTGCACGAAAAATGCACGCACGACACGCGAACGAAAACTGAACGCACGACACGCGAATGATTAAAAAATTGTTAAAACTCCAAATGTTTAAATTTTTTCACTAGAGGGTCACCAGAATTGTGGGGCCGCTATGCCTTACCGTCACCGTAATTTCTTCAAACAAAAAATCAAAAGCTCGGAATGTTTATTTTTCTAAATTTAATAAAATACTTGCACAGTTATTGAGTTTGAATTACACAGTCATTGTGTTGCGGCGTAAAACAAAACTGACTCGGCTTGGGTCTTTTTTTCCAAGCGAAGTGGTTGCCCGATGGCACTCGTTCCAATTGAATGTTAAAGTTGTGGAATGTATTGCTCCATGTGGAACCCGAATGGTTTGTCGCTCCGATGTGGTGGAGAGATGGCACGACTTGCCGTGGCCACCACAGTCCCATGCAGCTTGTCTTCATCAGTTTCCGTGTCAGGGGCTGGTGCGACACAATTTGCCAACTTCCGTGTGCGAAGGAACGCGAGCGTAGATCTCTTCCACGCCATGTAATTTTCTCGACCTTTCAGCTTTTCTAACTGAATATCTCCCTTTGGCATTTTGACTATCCGCGCAGTTCGAAACTATGTATTTTCGAAATAATCGCACGCACGTATCTATCACTTTATTCTGGTGAATCTATCGATTTCTGGGCCCATAACCTGTTGCAGATGGCTACTGAAAAAGTCGATGAAAACAACGATGAAATAAAAAAACGTCTAGACTCGATGACGATTTAATACAAGCACGAATTTGACAACAAGATGTCATGATGATACACATAAAGCGGCCGTTCACATCAACAACACTGAATCAAAACTAAAACTATAAATTAAAACAACACTGAATTAAAACTTAGAATTAATAAGGGCGCGTGGAACAACATAGACACATAAGACGAATAAACAAACTAGGGAGATGGAACATCAAAGGATCATTAGAAACATATAAACAAAAATGAGTTATGTAATTATAGAACTGTTTAGAGATTATTTTTTATTAGTGTTTTTTTTCAAGTTTTGTTAGTAGGTTTAGTTATAAAAGTAGACTTACTTATAATTATTCTTAACATTCGAAAGAAACCTCGGTTTCCGTTTCAAACGGGAAGCCGTTATTGATGATAGTTTACTTAAAGGACTTAATTGTTTATTCAAGAATGCATTCGGTCATTTTAGCTTAAAGGACTAAGTTGTTTATCTAGGAATGTATTCGGACAGTTGGCTGATGAAACAAAGTAATTAATTTGCCCTATGGGCTCATATTTAGTTATGTTCGTCATGCGACTGTGACTTGGTAACGAGTCACGTGGTGGACAGATGGGCTTATATGTTACGTTACTCTCTCTCATACAATGTCATTGTTTCATCACTATTATTTCTTGCTCTTTAACTATCTTTTCTTTTCTTTCTTCTTGCTTTCATTGTTCTTTTAGTATTATTATTTTTTTTTGGATTTATTGGATTCTATTTTGATTTTATTTGTCCTATTATATAAGATGTACAATCTTGTAGTACTATATGTATATAAATAAACATTTAAACATTTAACTCCTCCCTCCTTGAGTTGTGGCTCCCGACTCAAAGATTCAGGTTTTTGTTTTATTTCTAAGGTTTCTTAATTTTCGTGTGACTGCATTTGGTGTATTATCTTTAAATTGGGCCGTTCCCTGCATTTTATGTAAAACAAATAAATGATTATTATAATTGACGGGCTTAGAACCAGAGGGGTACAAGTGCAATTAAAGTAGTTTCGAGTAAAGTCATGGCAAAGTCTTTTAAGTGTTATTAATTATAGCTAAGACGTACCGACCCGGTTGGTCGTTTTTTCTCTTAGGGACTAAGTACTGTAAAGCCCATAGCGGCGCGGGAAAGAAATACATATAATTTCACGAGATATACTGTTTAACGTGGTCTGAACTCTAGAAACATTGCACTTGTACCCTGAACTGAACTGAAGTTTGACGTATTTCCATGTATTTTATTTTATTATTTTTGAAATTTTATGGGTAGATTGTGTGAACTCCTACGAGTGGTACCCTTGGGGAAGAGTATTAGGAGGAGGTGGGGGAGACGTTTTATAAGAAAAAATTTTGCCTCGTAAAAAACTTTGGATTATGATATCTCGCGTACCAATTATGCAGTAAAGATTAAACTTCGTTCGTGTACATTTTTACATTATTATTTTTTAATAATAAAGTAGTGTGATCGACCTGAAATTGAAAAAAATTTGTATTTTCACGTTTTAGGACTAGTAAACTAAAAAAAACAAAATGTCTGTCTGCCGTCCGCAAAACCATTTGAAGGTGCGTAGCTCACAAACCCGTTGATATATTAAGTTGAAATTTGTATGGTGGATATATTTGGTAAACCGCTGCAAGTGGTATCTTTTTTGGGGGGTTGAGGTGTGAGGGGGAGGAGGTGTGCGTTTTAGATGAAAAATTTTGGTTTCTAGATCTCAGGAACCGCTTACGCTAGGATGCTGAAACTTGGAAAATAATAAAGTTGTGCCCAGACTGATGACAGAATTTTTGTCACTACATGCACTTCTTCGCCGCAATATAACGAGATGATGAAGTGTTTTTTAAGGTTTCAAGGAAAGACAACTTTTCTAACACAGTATGTTAGTTACCTAATAATTTATTCAGTCTTTATTAATAAAAAACTACGCAAAAAAATCTAACTATTATATTGAACATAAGGGCTGAATAATGAAACTAAGTACGGTTACTCGTAGTCCGACTCGTACCCGGTCGGCTCATCTGTCTGAAACGTTTCACTTCGTCCTTCGTATGGTAAGTTTTTAAAAAATTGATGATGCACAAAGGGCAATGGCAATAATTCTAAAATTTTTACAGGCTCATTATGGAGCTGATTCAAGCTGACAGATTCGGCAGGCCTTTTTTTTTTTTGATTTATTTGTAGGTATTTGTGGATTGTATATATAAAATACATTTAGTGATTGATGGCAGATAATAAATAAAGAGAAAAAGCAAAATTAGCAAGAATAATAAAAATACGATGTAATAAAAAATAATACGTAAAATGTAAAAGCAAGTGTTAAAAAGAAAGAAAGAAATTAATGTAATTTAAAATTAAGAAAGTTCAAAGTTTAAGTTTAATATATGTTCTTTTAATTTAGTTTTGAATTTGACTGGGTCCATCTTGATCGTTTGTGGAAGTTCGTTGTAACTTTTTATCGCTCTAGTCATTATTCCATTTGTACCATATCGTGTAGTGCGCGCAGATTCAAGGTGGATATCATCTGCATGTCGAGTATTGTAGCCGTTGTTGTCGCTATGATATTCCAGAATTACGTTCGTATTTGTGAGATGATTTTTTATCAGTGTTAACGCGGAGACTCTTTTGCCTTAGCGAATTGAGTAAGTAGTTCAGGTACTGAACCTGAACTATATTATATAACTTCTGCAACGATTCTTGGATCGTTACAGATTTTGCAGAAGAAATGATAACGCGGAGACTCATTTGCCTCAGCGAATTGAGTAGGTAGTTCAGGTTCTGAACCTGAACTATATTATATAACTTCTGCAACGATTCTTGGATCGTTACAGATTTTGCAGAAGAAATAATACCTCCGATGATGTTGTATTGATTACGCGGAGGCTATTTTGCCTCAGCGAATTGGATAAGTAGTTCAGGTGCTGAACCTGAACTATATTATATAACTTCTGCAACGATTCTTGGATCGTTACAGATTTTGCAGAAGAAATAATACCTCCGATGATGCTTGGTTCAAATTGAAAAGACACCTTGATGCTATACGAACGACTGAACTTTAATTTTGGTTGTACAGCTACTTATAATATTTTTACAATCCCAAATAATAAAACAAACAAAACAAATGGTGCGCATGAAGTGCATCATAATTGCACGAAAAGCAAAACATCTGATAGACCAAACAAATGCATGAGGTGCATATGAGGTACAAATGAAATTGATACAATATAAAGAAAAAACAATAAGTGCATGGAAATGCTATGGTAAAAAGAAATGATGACGGGACACTTATAGTGTCATCAAGATGCATACGCGACAATTCGAAATTGGTGGCGTACTGGCTGGCGACTCGCCTGGTCGTAATATGAACCGGAAAGAATGTGCGGTGGTTGCGCCTTGGTGTGAATCTTAACAATCAGATTTATCTGATTCACGGATTCCAGATGATATAGTTCTTCTATAGTAAGAAGATGATGAGACTGATGGAGGGTTTTTGTTCGTTCTCTTTTGTCAATGTTGTATAAGTTTTTAATTGCTTTGTTTTGTAATCGTTGGATTGGGATAAGCTTAGATTTGAATGCTGAACCCCAAATAGCTATCCCATATTGAATATGACTCAGAAATAGTGAATGCAATATAGCGCACTTATGTATGTCTGGAACGTTCGTACTTATCCGTCTGAAGATACCAGCTATCGGAGCAAGTTTTTTCCTGATGGATTGGATATGCGGGTCCCAGGTGAGTTTCGAGTCTAGGCAGATTCCGAGGTATTTAAATTCATCGGCTTTTGTGATTTTTTCATTGTTAAAGTCTATATCAAGCGTTGATGAGTCACTGAAAAGCATGTATTTTGTCTTCCTGACATTAACGACAAGTTTGTGTTTACTCGTCCATCGATTGATTTGCTCGAGGTCCATGTTGATTTCTTGTTTTAAGGCTACTAGACTAGTTGCTGCATATGTTAGTACGATGTCATCTGCATAGAGAGATATTTTTCCTTTTAACTCAAGTGTGGTGATGGAGTTTGCATACAGGTTGTAAAGAATTGGTCCTAAGACACTTCCTTGCGGGACGCCTGTGACTACTGAACGTTTCGAGCTTTTAAAATTGTCGAGTTCGACATATTGCGACCTTCCAGTAAGATAATTTTTAAACCATGAATATGTGATACCTCTTATTCCTACAGCGAATAGTTTTTTTTAGCAAGATGTTATGATCAACCATGTAATATGCCTTCGATAAATCGATGAAAACAGCTGCTGTTTTGTGTTGGTTATCGATCGCAGATTGAATTGTGGAAATTATATCAAAAAGGGCTGCTTTGGTGTCAGATTGAGGTTTAAATCCGTATTGGTTTTTAGATATTAGTTTTTTACTTTGAATGTATTCCTGAAGCCGGTTCTTAACAACTATTTCGAGTATTTTTTCCATTGAGGGTAGTATGCTTATAGGCCTGAAATTACCTAGGTCATGTATGTCGCCCGATTTGTGGATTGCAACTACTTTACTAATTTTCCATAAATCGGGGACGGCACCTTCGGCTAGCGATGCGTTGATGATTGCTGATATTGGGCCAGCGAGATGTTCCTTACATTCCTTTAAGGTTTTAGTTGATATGTCGTCATAACCTGTGGAAGCGGTGTTTTTAAGTTGGCTAATGATTTTCAGTACTACAATGTGGTTTGTTTCCTCAAAGTAAAATGGACTCGTCAAAGCGTATTTTTCGTGAAACATGGTGTTGTTAGAGTTAGATAGTAACAACTGGACTACATTTGTAAAATACTCATTAACATTGTTCGCCATTACAGTTTTTGATTTATCGCCGTCAAGATTTTGAAGAAGCGGAGATGGTCTTTTGGCAATGTTTTTATCGTAAATACATTGTTTGATAGTGTTCCATGTACCTTGGATATTGTGAATATTATTGCTAAATTTCGTCCTGTAGTATGTGTCTTTAATAGTTTTTTTTAATGATGTTACTTTGTTTCTCCAATATAAGTACTCATGTTTCAGTCTTTCGTTATTTTTGTCATTATTCGATTTGTTAAACCAGAAGTGTCTTGCCTTAATTGATTTAATAGATTTTCATTCATCCATGGTTTTGTATATTTTGTTGTTGCCGGTAGTTCAGTTTTTGTAGACGTACTACTATTAATGCGACCTTGCAATTCATTGATCAATGATGATAACATTGTAGAGGTAGATTTCGTAGTGTCTATTATAATTGGACTACTGTCAAGAATTTGCCTTAGTTTGTTGTGATCTACCTTTTTGGGATATCGGTTTGTGCTATGATCGTTCTTCGTGCTGTGTTGGTAGATATTATTCTCTAGTTCTATGGAAATAATTTTGTGGTCAAGTAGTTCGTGCGGGACCAGTTGTAAATTCAATTGTTGTGTAAGGTCATTAGTTAGCACATGATCGAGGTTAGTATTGGTAGGAATTCTGGTTGCAGTGTTGTAATTACAAAAGTAGTAGTTGTTACTATTGACTTGGTCCCTATAGTTTTTTATATTCGGTGTCAGATTTAATAGATCGAAGTTTATGTCGCCAACAATGAGTGTGGGTGTATTAGTTGACATTAGGATTTCCTCGAATCTGTTTAGGAAATGGTTTATTTCAGTAGTGGTCGTAATTGGTTCTCGATAAATTCCTATCACAGTCAGTGTTTTTGTTTTGGAGAGTAATTGTACTCCGATGAAGCTGTCGTTGTCATTGCTGTTATCAAGAATTAGGCTATGGCGCAGAGAGTCCAGATCCAGATGCATCTTTTTTCTCCAAGGAGGATGCAGAAAACTCATTGTTGGTATCCATGGCGCTTTTATGGTTCAGAATACCAGCGTTGTTTTTGTTTAATTACAACCAACAGATGCTCCTCATTCCCTTGATGTTACACTTTATTAAGCTGTCCATAGCGTCTAGACTCTTGAAGTCAGAGCGCGCCATTTTAACGATTGTAAATTTTTTACTAGAGCTCTTTACCAACTCCATCCATTCTTCCGGCGTATATATCACGCTCCTTGCCTTTTTTTTCAATACGTCCGAAATCCTGATCACACTCCATAAATGAGTAACCAGATACCAAAAATTTGTGGTTTACGGTTTCGATTTGGGTAAATCTAACCACGTAATTCCACATTTTTACTATATTTTTATTTTTATTTTGGCCACCGACGTTGTCACTAAAAGCGGTTATAGTCTTTATGGTGGAAGGCAAACTTTCAACATACTTTAATATGCAGGAGGCGATCTCTTGAGATCCTTTTGACCCTTCTCCCTTGTGCCACATAAACATCGTAGCTGCTCTAGTTGCCATATTATGGATCCCAAAATTGTACACCCACAGTTGTCTCAGGTAGAATACTTTGGCGCATGTTAACATTGGATTGGGCAGTGTTTTTTGCAAATCAAAGCAGATGCTGATATGACTTGAACGGTTTGCTAATGCCAAATCTTTTACTTCCTGTTTTGCGGCTCTTGCTGTCTCTGCATTTCGAAGATGCATCTTTTTTTCTATAGCAGCTTAAGGTCGCAAAGGGCACATGTCTCCGAATGTGGTCGACGAAAAGAGAGATTGAAATGTGTATTAAATATGGTCCTGTACATCCCTTCCTTTACAGGTTCTTCGTTTAGGGCTGTGCATTTTTCCTTATAAAGCTCTTACATTTTTCGAACGGTTAAACGTTCATCCAGATAACGCCTGATTCTCCTCCCTACTATAATGACTTTTGTACTTTGGGAAGGATTCAATGTGTTGCTTCACTTGGTAAAGATTGTCCCTTGATAACTTGTTCCCAGGAGATTGTCGTCCACGCTTGTCTGGTGGAGAAGTTCCAACGGTGCTTTTTCGTCTTAATTCCGTTCGTAAATCGTTTATTGCTAATGGCAAGTGTTTTTAAAAAAAATTTTTGCACACTCTTTGGTCGGTCAAGTAGATGGTTGTGCTCATTTTTCTATATTTTTGAACTTCAACTCTTGAACGAGTGGGTATTGTTGTCCTCACAGATGATGAAATGAAGGCAGTTTGCAGATTCCATGAGGCCAAGCTCCAAAACTCAAAGAATATTTGCTCCCTTGTGTTCTGAGGAAAATTTGTGTTGCATTTATAACGGCATAAATGATCGTACGGCTGCAATACTCGTGCAGGCTGTACTTTCTGAGATATAGTCATATGTTCCTGGCCGCTATTTCGAAGTAATTTTCGCTTTGATTTTTTCCATTGGTCAGACCTGGAAACTCTCTTCCTGCCTCTCACTTGAAGTGGATTTTCTCGATGTATACCATTTTGAAGCGGTTCCACACCTGGGGATGAATCTCTACTTGATGAAGTTACGAGGAGCCAGAAAGACTCTTCTCTCGAGTCCAATTCGAGATCAATATCGCTTTCGTCAAAACAGTCTGAAATCGCGCAAATAAAATTAGCAATGCTCGGTACAAAGTTATGTAAATACGAATAAGCTCAAGGGAACTAAAGCTTGAAAACTTACCCATTACGAGATTTTCAAAATGTATTGGCTTTAAAAGACAATCAAATCGTAGTTTCAAGTAACAAAACTTGACAGTCACAAAGCTTACCATGATCGTTGAATACCACTAAGTGTAAAAAACGGAGAGTATTTTGATTTGCGCTCATTAAAAAGGAGTGCTAGTCGTACTTGTACCCCTCTGGCTCGTATCATTGGTGCTTTTCCATTTAGTATTGGATTTATTTCTTAGCATATAGCAGCCTTAAGCTACTCTTGCACCTGTGCGCCACTGGTAATAGACAGCAGACACTCTAAAGAGACATTTCTTTCTTAACTCAATTTTCGCGAAATTGTCACTTGTACCCCTCTGGTTCTAAGCCCGTCAATTGTAAGTATAATGCCGGTTTTTCACTAAACAGAAAAGAGAAGTTTTGGTTTTGTTCATGTTTTTGAAAGCACGGAAAACAAAAACTCGAACAAATCCAAAACACTGTTTCAACCAAACCGGCAGTGTTATATCGCAGTTTTGTTTTTGTTTCGAGCTCGTTTGAACTGAGCGAACAAAGTTATTGCAACCGAACTGTCAAAAAACAAGTTGAAATAAATAGCCAAATGGAAGATTTTTGGTCACTGTCAGAGCCTCCTATATGTATATTAAAGCTATGAAGGAGATATTTTTCTTAATCAAGATCCGACCACTGTTGGGTGTTTATTTATTTAATAACCCAATTGTGGCCGGATCTTTCTTGGGGAAAATGTGTACTGCACGGCTTTTACGTAAATGTAGGAGGCTGTATCACTATCAATAATAGAAACAAGACACTTTTTTCACAATATACTTAGGAAAGAATAATAAAAAATAACTTGACGCACGGAAAACTTACTCTCTCTCGAACCGAAAAACACAAACAACAAAACACAACTTCAGTGTTTCCACGAAGCGGACTCAGTTAGAAAACACACCGAAACCTTTTGAAGTAGAAGAAACCGCTTCTGGTCGGGACACGAAAAACAGAACAGAAACAGTCGGAAAAAAGGACGAGTTTGTAGAAAAATGATGTAAAGTCAAAGACTTGTTTTTTTCGACACGAGCTTTTGCTGAGTTTTAGTTTTAGCCGTTTGGTGGAAAACCAGCGTATTACATACTGGAATAAGTATTATTATTGCGATATTATGTCGATTATGTTGTATTTTAATTAATTCTAGCTCTTTTTGCTGCTCTATATTGATTAATTTCAGACCTTCCAAGTGAATCTCTGTCTTACTGTCATTAGGTGTTCTTGCATGCACAGTATGTGGTCATGGTCTATAATTTTGTTTGTGAAAGTGATAAGTTCCGGAAATGAAACACGCGCTATAATCGTACTACCATTTATTACAATATCGAACATTGAGTGAATGTCTGTCTCGACAGAAGATGCAGTGTAGACTGACGCTCAGT
This sequence comes from Beris morrisii, assembly GCA_951812415.1. NCBI lineage: Eukaryota > Metazoa > Arthropoda > Insecta > Diptera > Stratiomyidae > Beris > Beris morrisii. The sequence continues at coordinate 102,595,430 of OX638311.1, read as the reverse complement.
GCCGACGATCGCCGTTGGCCGCATATATAACATCCCTCACCCCTGGTTGTGGTCCTTATTTCGTATTTTCCGAAGATGGTCGATATGTCGCCTGTGTTCAGGACTTGTAGCACATTCGCGAATTGCGTATGACAGTGGTTCCGTTTTTTTTCTACTATTGCTTTAGTCCATTTTACTCCCCTTTGTTTATGAGTTCTCATTTGTACCTTATCGTTGATCTTCAGTTCTCGAGCTCCTTCCGGAGTTTCCTTATTTTTATTTTTCTCTTTTTCTGAGCCTTCTTTATTCCTTTCAGGTAATTTTGCATCTAACGGTATTTGCAGCTTCCTTTTCAACATTAGTTCTGCTGGCGTAACTCCCGTTGCTGAGGCAGGTGTCGAATGTTGTTTTAATAAGTACCGACTTATTTTTACTTCCCAGTCTCCTTCTTTCAGGGTTTTCAATGATTTCTTGGTGGATTGTACTGCTCTTTCCGCCTGGCTACTTGATGACGGATGGTACGGTGCGATGAAAATAAAATCGATGCTGTTTCTTCTGTAGAAGCTTTCCATCTCTTTTGATCGAAATGCTGTATTATTATCTGATACAATCATCTGTGGAAGTCCGAATGTTGCGAATAACTTTCGGAATTCACGAATTACATTATTGGACGGAGAGAAGGTACGCGTCTTACCTCTGTCCATTTCGAGTAGGTATCTACAACGATTAAAAAGATTTCACCCTGGAATGGTCCAGCAAAGTCTACGTGAAGCCGTGACCACGGTCGGCCTGGTGACTCCCAATTGGTGCCCTCGGTAGGTTGTTCTGCACTGCCTTACATTGGTCACACTTTTTTATTTTCTTCTCGATATCCATATTTATATCTGGCCACCAAACGTAGGATCGTTTGTACGCTCTTGTAGCCACAATGCCTGGGTGATTTCCATGTAGGAAATTTAATACTTCTGGCTGTAATTTTCGTGGGACTACTACCCGAGTGCCCCAATTTAAACATTGGTCTATTATTGACAATTCATTCCTTTTTTGCCAAAACACTCTCAAATCTAGGTTAACCTTTTTTGGCCAATTTTTTTGAAGCCATTGCATTACTGCTCATAGTATGTCATCCTTTTTTGTTTCTTCGGCAAGTTCTCTTGGTGTAATCGGGTTTCTCGTGACCCCTTCGAGCATCAGTATCTCACCGATTTTCTCGGCGCCTATTGCTTCTTCTTTGATTGGAAAACGTGACAGAAAATCAGCGTTTGCGTGGTGGAAGTGTTTTACTGCCTGTACCAGGGCAAGTGCTTCTCTGTCTAGTTGAGCATACCGACGTTGCGTTTTGCTTAGAGCTTTTGACGAGAACGCGATCGCTTTTTCTCGACGAGCCGGCATTTCATGAGCTAGTACTGCACCCGTACCATGTGGCGATGCGTCCGCTGATAGTAATAATGGCAGTTTATCATCGAAATGTGTTAGTACTTCCGACCCAGCAAGCTTATTTTTCAATTCATCGAATGAGTTTTGTTGCTTTTCTGTCCAAACCCATTTTGCATTGTTGTCGAATAGTCTATGAAGAGGTTCCGCGATACGTGCGCGGTTTTTTATAAATCGGGCATAGGAATGTACTCCCTCCTCCCAGGAAGACTTGAAGATCTCGTTTGTTCTTTGGAGCTTTGATTTGTTTAACCGCCTCCACCTTATTATCGAGAGTCTGGACATTGCTATTCGACTTATATCTTGTTAATCATTGAAATCTAAATATTTAAATGTTTAAAATGCAATGGAAATGAATTAAATCAAATTAAATGAAATTAAATAAATAAATAAAAAAATGTTGTGTCACAAGAATTCCATCGATTCAACTCGAAATATAGATTTTTCTACATTTATGCGTAGATTTGCTTGCTGTAGTCTTCGCAACACCTCCATTAGTCGCCCATCGTGCTCATCAATGGTTCTTCCCTGTATTTTGATATTATCTAAATATATTTGATTACCAGTGATACCTGACATGATTGTAACCATATATTTTTGGAAAATGCGGGGTGCGGCCTCACCCCTTCCAGCCAAGGAAGGGGTATCCCTTGGTATTTTCCGAAGATGGTCGATATGTCGCCTGTGTTTAAGACCTGTAGCACATTCGTGAACTGCGTATGACAGTGGTCCCGTTTTTTTTCTACTATTACTAGCGTGACGACGATCACCGTTGGCCGCATAAATAACAGAAAGTTTCATTGTTTATTCTTACCAAACAGTTTGAAAATGTTATAATTGAATGTAATGGTAAGTGAACTTCGTCTTCTTTGCAGTCTTGCGATGTTACAGTATTGGATTGTTTATTTGTAACTAATAACGTATCTTTTCGTACTTCATCTGTGTTTACATCAGGTGAAATTTTTATTATTTCGTAAGCATATTCCATCTGCGTTCTAGCGAAAGAAATCTTCGACGACCGATCTGCAATAAATTTCCTAGTAATTCCGGATTTTCTTTAAAAGGCAAACGTAGGAGAAATCTGCCATTTACTGTGCGTTGTACAGTCTTCGTAAAGTGATCTTTACAATTACTTTGTTCTGAAGTCCAGGTAGAAGGATTAGTTTCCAGTAGCTCTATGGCCCAGAATTTCGCCCTGAAACTATCCATCCAAATACTGTCTTTTGTAGTGTGGGGCGGACACTGCCCAAGCTAATTTGTCCAACAGAGAGCATTTCGAAGAAACAATCTGATCCGAGCAGAATATCAATCTTGTGAGGAGAAAAGAATGTAGGATCAGCCAAATTAATGTTCTTTGGAAGATTCCAATCGCTAATATTTATGGTCTTTGGTTGACAAGTTGTAATGCGTGGTAAAATCTACTCCTCAGCATTTGCCTAATAGTTTCCCAGCCTTGATTTAATGGCTATGTGAGTGGAATATTGTGCGCGAGTGTTAACCTCGACAAAATTTCCCAAGCTATCCTTTATGTGGATTAATACCGTAGCCAGGATTGTTAGGTGTGCACCGATATATGTAACGTCGCCTGTGACGATACCGATTGATTGTTGACGGCAACTTCCAAAGCCGGAGTACTGATTGGGTCGTTATTTGGAATTGACAAAGATGTGATAGAGGGAGCGAAGCGATGGAGTAGTGTATGATGAAACTGGCTGCAGATTCAGCGCGACGACGAACAAGTTTTAATCGAGTGTCCCTTCACTAAACAGTTTATGCACAAGTTAAATTTTTTAACCGAGTCAAATCGTTCTCGAAGGGACAGTTTCAAAAAGCTTGGACACTTATAGCTGTTGTGGTCAATCGATAGATAAGCAACGCAACTGGCCTTTGAAGCAGTCAAGACAGTCTTATTCCGCGACGAAAACTTACTCGAGTTAGAAGATTTCCTCATAGAGGGGGACGACCTCGATGTAATTTTACCACAAGAGGTTGAACAGTCTTCGCGCGATGTCAACAGTTGACCTCTTTTGTTGAGAAACGTTGACAGCTCGTTCCATGTAGGAATACTCTCGTAGGTACGGAATTCCTCCCATTTGCTATGGGTTTCCCCGTCAAGTCTAATGGCCACGATATGAACTAGAAGTGCATTTAAAATTTCCTCACTACACTCTAATGATTTTAGGGCTTGAAAATTGTAATTTTTCCATATCGCCAAGGTTGCTTACCGAGTCGAGGAGCACCGTAAAGGTGGATTTCCATTGTCGTCGCAATTCTGTGTCAGAGCGTCTGACGCAACAATCAACCAATCAGATTGTAGTTTAAGGGACAGGATTCGTCTGCGTCACAAGTCACATATTCTTCAGCTTTTTTCCGTGCCGCAAAATTAAATTGCTATGATTTTTATGTCATTTCTTGTTGCAGGTTCTGTCAATGCTCGTCGGTTTTTGTAGTTTTGTGACCAAATCAACATTTGAGCTTCAGTTCGAGACACTTTTCGGAAGTGCGTCTTAAGACTTCTCCTACTAGACTTAAGGGGGTACATCCGAGTAGAAATTTATTTTTTTTCAAAAATTTTTTTTTCACTCATCTTAAAGTTTGCAGTCTTAAGAATATTGTGTGTAAATTTCATATTGAAATTCCAAGAATTGTGAAAGTTATGGGCAGTTAACCGGAATGGGACCTTCATGAATTCTTTATATAGAGCGGCATTCAAACGCGATTATCTCGAAACATACTTTTCAAAGACGGTCCCCAAAATCTTCGGAAAACGGCTGGACCGATTGCTTCCAAAATTTCACATAATATTTTTGGATAGGTTTTCTACTTCGCTACGTAGGATTTTTTTTTTAACTTATTTACTTTTTTTTTTATCAAGCCAGAAAGGTTGATAATTGAGGTTTAAGACTGAAAATCAAGTTCAACCTGCCGCCATTTTGTGAAAAATTTTTTTTTTTCAAAAACCCCTACGTAGCGAAGAGCATCATACTTTACATTTTCAGAATCTTGTTGAAATTTTTGTTTTGAATCAACCGCCTGCATGTAATCTTGGGAACCGCAGAGCGTGCGAGCGACGGACTTTCTTTACGCCGACCCCGACAGCAGCGCCCCTGATTGATATATATTTATAAAAAAAAATTATGAGCATACCTCAACATATATACTTTCGAATAAAACCAACTTGGATAAAATCGAGCAAATAGTTTTTGAGATAATAATTTCTAAAATTCACCTATTTTTTCTGCTTTCTACTCGGATGTACCCCCTAAAGTGGGCTTCGTAAGTAGCGGAAGCGATCAAAATATCATCCATGTATATAATTATTGATCTCGTCTCCAGCATATCCCTTAAAATTTCGCAAATGAAACGCTGAAAAACAGTAGGGGCATTCTTCAATCCGAACGGCATGCGCAGGTATTCATACTGTCCGTTCGGTGTGACAAAAGATGTGTATTTTACTGACTCGGCAGACATCTTAACATGATGAAACCCGTTCTTCAAGTCCAAAGTTGTAAAGTACTTCTTTTTTATTTATTTATTTAATTTCATTTAATTTGATTTAATTCATTTTCATTGCATTTTAAACATTTAAATATTTAGATTTCAATGATTAACAAGATATAAGTCGAATAGCAATGCTAGTTCTCGACGCTTTTTTAAAAAAATTTATATATAAATAAGGATTAAAGGATAGTTTATAAATGAGAAAAAAAAAATTACTTAGTATTTGAGATTGGAAGAGAAATATAATAATTTGAAATTCAGGTATTTAATGTGTTAGATCTTACCTAGGGGAAACCACTATTATGATGAAACTTGTTTGGAAACTCTATTTGAAGATTCTTATGTTTGGTAGGTGGACAATAAAAAAAAAACATTCCTCCGCTCTTTTTAAATTTTGAATAAATTGGTTAGCAATACTATGGTCTTGTATCTGGGGCTATTTTCTTCTATTTTTCTTGTAATCAAAGGTAATTTAATGCTTGGTCTAAAATTTCTTGCAAGATTTGTGGTTGAAAAAAAATTTTTATTATATTTATATGCGAAAGAAATCAGCGATAGTGAATATAATTGATATACATCTAGAACTTTTGTTTCGCTAAATATAAGATCGCTGGGATATCTTATAGGTTTTTTTATTATTAACTTGATCATCAATTTCTGAATAATGTAAAGTGGTTTAATGTATGATCGATTTAATAGTGGCTGTACTAGGGCGAAATATACTGGCATTACTGTAGCGACAGTTAAAAAGGAGATTTCTCTAAAGATATAAAGGCATTTTCTTAATTTGTTTTTTAGCGATTCAATATGTTTGTTGAATTTCATTTTATTGTCAATGATTACTCCTAAATATTTTGTTTCCGTCACTTTTTTTAATTTCACACACTCACAGTTTGCTGTTACTGAACATGATGGTGCGTGAAGTTTTATTGTGTAGTCCGAAACATTTGTGATGTCTTTTATTGCAATGGGCATGTAAACTGTTTTTTCAGGGTTTATTGTTAGAAAGTTGTTTTCGAACTGTATTAATATTTCTTTTAACTCTAAGTCTGCTTTTTTATGAACTTCTTGCCATGTTTCTCCAGTTATAATAAGTGCAGTATCATCCGCGAACATATAAAGCTTGCTGTTTTGCCGTTTTTGATTTGCAATATCGCGCATATATATATTAAAAAGTAAAGGCCCTAATATTGTACCTTGTGTAATGCCGTATTCTTTCTTCTATTCTTTCCTTCCAAGTACTCTACACAATCCTCTATAAGCGGAAGTGGGTAATTATCCCGAATGGTTGCTTTGTTAAGCGCTCGGTAGTCCATACACATTCTCGTATCGCCGTTCTTCTTTTTAACCAACATTATGGCTGAGGCATAAGGGGAACTACTAGGATGAATTATCCCATTTGACATAAGTTATGCGGTTATTTTTTGTACTTCAATTCGCTCATAGTAAGATAAACGTCTGGGCGAACAGTGAAAAGGGGCATCAGTTGTAAGATGTATCTTCATTTCGTAGTCATGAGGTTTCCTTGTCAAGTCGTTTGGACTTAAGTAATTCTGTCTAATGAGAATTGTGGGAATTAAGGGCCTCGCTTTGTTCTTGGTGGAACTTACGTCGATAAGTGTCTCTTTGCAATCAGGAATGTAATCGGGCAATAGCGTACTGTTGTCAAATTCGTCGCAAGAAGCAGTCGCGCACGGGTTTTCAGACGACACTTAGGGATTCTTAGAGACCGCAGAAGGGCTTACAGAATGCATGGTCAAATTTTCATATGATACCGAGGGCCCTACATTGGGTGCACATAAGTCTTCAGGCAGACCATTAACATCAGTATGACAGCAGTATCCTACATCAGGGTTCTCAGAAGTTTCGACTACTAACCCTAAGCTAGGTATCTCTTCAATCACGCTGTTATTAGTAGATGAGGAGGAAATATTACGCGGCATTATCGCATCACAACTGATACAGTTTTTGTTTGGTATTGCACTTCGACATTGTTTCTGCACTGTTAGAGCAGAAGGAAGGAAGTCATCACGCACCTTAGTCTTTACATTGTCATTGGTTAAATCAAGAGCACATAGCACAAGCGGTTCAGTGTTTTTCAAATTCATTTTGTTGTTATTTTGACACTCGTATAATTCAATATTACATTTCTGTAGTACATCGCGTCCCAATATTATCGGAATAGACGTCAGTTCATCAGACAGAATTAAAAGGGTTATTACTTTTGATTTTTAAAGAACTTTTTAATTTACCGTAAATTTGGAGTCGTGTGTTTCCTTATCCTAAGTATTTAGTAGACACCATCCTTCCAGTCATGGGTAATGGAACCAGGGATCTCGTGATAAAACTAACGGGGCTGCCGGTATCAAAAACAGAAAAACACTCCCTTACTTCTGTGCTCTTGCCCAAACCAGAAACATGAACAACACTCACCTAATTTAGGATGTAACATATGTTGCGTCTGTTGTGTTATCTTCATCGTCGTCCGAATCCAATGGTCTTTTCGGGTCTTCAGTGTGCCCGAAGTTAACAGCTATCTGAGTTGGTTTCCTAATAGTTTGGGACATACTTCAGTTTCAGTCATTCCACAGTATCTGCGTGAGTGTCGGTCATATACTGATGGCTAGTACTGTTTCGGAGCCCACTGGAAGCTCTAGGCCAGTGATAATTATCAATAGCGACCAGGGACGCAGCCGATACAAAATCAATTAATAATAATTTCTATATAATTTTTTCGTAACCTTCTCCTTATGTAAAAACTGATATATAATATCTAAGTACAACTTCTAATAATAATAACGTAAATATTTTTCTGTTAAATATTTAGTCAACTGAAGTGTTTGTGATTTTTTTGTTATTTATTGTTTTATTAATTCTCCATTATTTATTTTTCATACGTATTCTAAGTATTACATAATGAAAAAATTAAAAATCAATGTTGCTACTCCCTTGCATATCTTTCCGCTTTTCCACCCTCGCGATCGACAGCACCTGACAAATATCGGCTTATGATTGACAGCATAACCTTTTCGCCGACTGTTGCCAGCTTACTTTTGATTACATCTGAAAAACAAACATTCAAGGACTTTAAAAATATTAAGTTCATTGGATAATTAAAGGACTGATAATCGTAAGTAGTTGCCGTCATTCCCCTTAATACATGCCCAGTATTACTAATTCTACTTTATTTATAAATATATCGAATTATAGTGTATAACGATACAGGTAATATTTACCTATCATACACAAGTATACGTGAGTCGCACTGACATTTTTCTTTTGTACGCCGTTGAGACCTTTTCTCCCAGTAGCAGAATACAGTTCCTGGACTGCTTTCGTAATAATACTGCCAATAATTTTGCTGCCACCTTCTTTCGGTAGTAACTGCCGACATATCATTTTGCATTATCAATTTCCAAAACCAATATGAAAACTTCATTTTATATTACGGTTTATGTCCCAGACAGTATAGGAAGGATGTACCAAATGGACAGATCAATTTTCTTTTTAGCTCGGCCATTAAGGCCAGAGTTAATTTTTAGACTAAATGCCACTAAGTTCATCGATAACCAGACAACAACAAAAATTTTAATAGTTAAGAAATTTTATCAACTTACCAAGGCAGTAGAGTTGTCGACGGACGGTTTCGCTGTTGAATTGAGTTCTAAAAATACATCATACTCTTTAATGGAGAGTGTTGTTCCCAACCTTTTTTTTAAAATTTTCTCCTGGTACTGATCGTTGGTTTATAATTATTGTGCTTTTGATGGCGTAATTTTTTTTGTTGAAATCATACATGATACTTTGTTGTGCTCCTTTAATTTGCTTCGATATTTTCCTATTAAATGTCTCCATAAGCTCGTCAGACTTATTCAATCGGTTCTCCACTTGTTGAAGTATCTCTTTACCTGAGAATGAAATAAATTAATATTTGTTCCCCATTACATAATAATTATACAAAAAGAACAAATGTTTAAGTATTACCTGATGTTTTTTTTGCTAATACGCTCCATTGTCTTCGCAATCGGCTTGTATTCGTTCGTCCCGAGTACCGCGTTTCTCAAAACCTAGATATACTCGTATACATATAAATACATATCGATCCATACTTTCATAGATACAAATATCGCAACAAATATTTATAGAGCACATAATAATGAAATTAAATTGCTGGATCGATTGTATATGTGAACTAACCTGACTACTACGTAGTTATTTCGACCGGTTTTCCATATTATTGTTTATTTTCTTAAATTTTCTTTATCGCCGTTCGAAATTGTGTATTAACGTCATTTTCGTCCTGTTTATTTGACATTCTGACGATAAAGTTTTCGTCTTCATTTATTGCTATCTGTGTTTGACTCATCGAAGATTTGTTTTGCGCATCGCTTTTGAGGTGATCCGATTGAGCAACTCACATCTTCTGACCTGCAGACAAAAAATATTTTTGAAAAGAAAATCTGATAATCATTTCGACTGCGACGTATTTGGGACAGTGATTCAGATTTCTGTAAGTTGTATGTGAAATTGAACCCTGTGATAAAAACGCAGGGTTGATGTGCATGACATAGATTAATTTTTCATGCCATTACCATAAAGCAACCTACCTACCACAAAGCAACTTAAAATATGCTGAACAGAGTGCAAAACTATGCCGGCTATATACTTAGACAAAATTCTATTGACGTAAGACATAATCCAATTTCGCAATACGGTACCAAATTTGTTTTCTTTCACTTGCTTACTGGATGTTTGGTTTTCAGAGTCTTCCACTTCAAATTCCTCTTCGTCGCTTGTATCTGTTCCTTCACTTTTCGTGCTCTGAATGTTAGCATCAGTGTACGCTCTTTCCATTCTTCTTAAGCTTTGTTCGTAGTTCGCTGGAAAATATAACATATACTCTTTTGGTGTAATGCAGTGCAGCCGTATTTGCAAACGTAATAAATCGTACTATACCATGAAAAAAATCGTACCGAGTCAGATTTCATCGTACAATGGAAATCATTGGGGTTAGTTTCATGAACTAAAAAAAAAGTCGTCAGCTACAATCTGATGACATAAAAAAAAAGGGTAAATTCTCCAGTTAATTAGACCATGCTACTGAATCGGTCCTTTCGACCGAATCATTCACGACCTCCAACTCTACTTTCTACAAATATTGACATAACTTTTTTAATTTCAAATACATTTTTAATAACAAATTTAATATTTTACGTGTTTCTTCTTCACGTTCGTAATTTTTAGACTTAATAGTTTTACAAAATATTAATTGCTTTCTTAAATGTTAGCATTATTACCTATGAGTTCGTCAATTTCATCTTCTACATCACTTTCCATTTCCCTTGAATATATATTGTTGTTATTAAGACTAATCATGTCTTTATTCGGCTTAAAATTAATACAGCCGCCTTGTTCTTTTACGCACTGTTTGGCCAATACAATTTTCGTAATAGTTTCATTACTTAACGAGTTTCTTAGCTTAGTTTTAATATTATTTATACAACTAAACACTATTTCGCATTCAGCGTTAGCATGTGGCAAAGATAGTATATTTAAAACAAAACGGGAGAGATCATTGAAAAGGTATTGGTCATTTCCATGCTTAAACGTTAATAGTTTTCCCCAAAAGCGAGCTACTTCTTTCTCATCGGAAATAGATTGCGGAAGTGTTGAATAGCAAAGATGTCTCCAGTGATCATCAATTTTTTGAAGTGAGAGATTTCCGAGGCATCGCGGCAATAAAGATGCTAATTTATATAAAGAGGGCAGTTCATCGTGTGTCTCCAATTTCATAGCAATGTCGAGATTAAGGCAATTTATATGTTGCATAACTTCATCAGCGAAGTTATAACGCTTCCTAATCTGATCACAGACAATTTGCAAAAAAGTCCGGCATTTATTTTATCATTATTGAAATCAATAAGAATTTGTTGAATTTCATCTGATGACATTTGATTTGGACCAGGAGGTTGATTGTGCAATAATTGAAATTGCAATAATATTTCTGATCCTAAATAAATCTTGTCATTGTCTAGTTGATTTTCACTGCTATATGGATCTATATTATTTAATGCATTGTTTTCTATGGATTTTCAAAAAATACGCTAATAGTTCCTTATATAAGCTACTCATTGCTGAGTGAGCTTTGGTTATAATGCATTTATCGGTTTGAAAAAAGGAGTTCATTGTGTTAAACTTCGGTAAGACCCAATTAAGAAAAATGAAGTAAAATTTTACCTGCGGATCGTTTAAACTCTCTAAAATTCTTGACGAACTGGAGATGGAAACTTCGGCCGAAAATTTCATGTCTATGAAAAACAAATTCAATACTGTCCACTGTTCAATTATTCTTGAAATTACTGCATGCAATGAGAGCCAACGCGTTTGAGAAGGAGCTAATAATTTATGTGACTCAACTTCTACGAAACACTGAAATTGAGCAAAAATTGCTTTTCGTTTTGCACTGCCCTTGAAAAAGGCGTAAATATCTTTGGCAAGATCCTCGCATTTATGTGGTAAGGACTTAGTAGCTTCACTAGCACATAGATGAAGCGAATGACAAACACATTTTTAAATAAATATACCAGGACATTTTTCTTTAAATTTAGACATAACGGAGTTATGTTTCCCCATCATGGTGTTGCAGCCGTCAGACCCAAAACCTATAATGTTTCCTAATGGAATATTTTTTGATATCAATGATTCAATAACTCCATCGAAAATTACATTGGCACTAGCCACTTCAACATTATCTTTAAATAAATCGACTAAGTCATAAAATGAGCTCACAATCCTACCTAACTCTGGATTGTACTATCTCAAGACAATACAGCTGGTCTTCTTGCTTGTAACGTCTGTAGATTCGTCTGTCATTACACTGAATTTTGAATCTTGCATTCGTTGTATCAATTCAGTTTTATGATGTAAGCCAATCACATTTTTTGTTACCGTTGTTGCTTTAGTTCTTTTACAGTGAACTTTTTCCAAAATCTATCAAAAAATTAGCATTTAATAATTTTTCCAGTTGTTTCTTACTTTGGAATCAGGAAAACATATTTTTAGCGCGTCAACCAAATGCTCCATTGCTTTAAAAGCAATGTTATGTTCAGCAAGGAAACTGCACAAAATTATCTCTGCCTTTGACGCATCAGAGTCCACCGAAGTAGACGAAGATGCTTGAAAAAAGCTGCACATTTTGTCCCGTTGGTATTGTGAAGTTCCTATAAATGTATTCTTTAAAATTAAACAACGTAATTTTGTAATTCGTCTTATCCTTCAAATTGTTTCTGTGCTTTAAACTGTTCGAATGGGCTTTTAATGCAGATAATTCAGCAGTAATTTTTTGGGAACACACACTGCATTTTGCACTAAAAACACTTTCCAACTCTTTTCGGTACTTTTGCTTTCTGTGTTGCTTGTTCTCGATGTTATGAACTATTCATTTTGATATTGTTCTAGTGGACCACAAGGAAATGCAAAAGAAATAATTTAAGAGCACAACACAGACAATCGAAAAATTTAAAAACAATGGTGAGTGATGGAATCCAAACGTTTTTCCTATATCGAATTCGATTGTTCAAAAATGTTCGATAACGATTATCTTTAAAATTATAAATTATCGTTTTCATAACGTTTATCGATAGGTATATCGCATTATTCGAAATTTTAAAAGAGACCCTTATATCAATGTACAAAAAGGAACTATTAATTAAATTTTTATGTAGGAAAGTGACGAATGTATATATCTATGTAGAAGACCTGTAATAATTATAACATTGATGATAATGGTGCAATGATGAAAGAAATTCTCCTCAAATTAATATTATTTAATACTGGGTACTGGGAATGAACTGGATATCTTATAGTAATAGTAAGTATTTACATCTGTAAATCGGTTAACCCAAATCAAAACTACCGGGAAAAAATTCATATTTCATCTTTTATTTCGATTAGATTTCAGGTTAATAAGAAATCGTTATAGCTCAGAACTAATTTTAGTTTTCATTTTGAATTATAAATATTATATATATTATATATATTATATATTAAGTACAATGGACACATATGCGTCTAATTTTACTGTGAGTCATATATTTCAAAGCACCTTTTTTCGATGCCCAAGGAACAAGAAGAATAAAGAAACGATGAATAAAACGTTGTGGACCAAATATCGACAAAAAAGGAAAGACTTCACACCTTAGGTAATAAAGTTTATTGGTACAGTGCGCACGTCTGTGACACACAGATCAACATTTGTGAAACTTCCTAATATAAAATAATACAAATTATTTTACCCTACAATAGAAAAAAAATGTGTAGTGATGTGTCCAATTGAGTACAGCAACTTTATCGTCTGTTTTCGACAAGCTGTAAACTATTTAATTACTTACCTTCAATTTAATATCAATAATGTCCTTCTTATCTTTACAAAACAAGTGGATATATCAATTTACTAACGCATCAAGTACCATTTAATATTCATTGTCTTGATTTCTAGTATCATGTAAAAGCACGAAACCATACTTTTTGATATGCATTTTATTTCCCGATGCATTTTATGACTGTACTCAATTGAGTACAGCGGGTCTATATGGGTTAATATAACAGTTTATCGAATCAATTTCAATTTCGATACTCGATAGAGCTAGCAACATTTTGCAGTTGAAGTTAACCCAGCAGGTAAAGTTTCGTATACTATACGATGAAACGGGACCATATATGTAGAATTTTTGGGGATGGATGAACATGTTTAAGTTTTTCATTGCACAACTTTTTTAATGTTAACACATACGAGCATACCTGCACTTTTGACAATCTCAACGTCGTACTCTTTCCAAGAAGTTCCTGGGGCCTTCCCTTGTTTAACAGGACTGGCAAAATCTGTTTCGGTTTTAGGCGGGACACTTCCAATCTTTACTATTCATTTTCATTACCCATGAATTCGGAACAACATCAATTACTTTTTTGCCGTTTTTTGTTTCGTTAGTGAACAAAACAATTACGTACGGGTTCTGTATATCGTCCATCTGTTGAGACACAAATAGTAATATGCATTTTCATAAGTCAAAGAAGTTGTAACGAATATGTCCGCAGAACGTCCGGAAGACTAGGCCTTTTGTCTATAATTTGGACGCAAACCTGGCGGACGGAAAGTCATCCTCCATCTGTCGGAAGAAATCGTCATTTCTTCACCGAAATGAAGGATAACTTTCCTATGTTTTCGCTGATTATGTCGTCATTGGACGACATTAGTCCCACGAGCGGCTATTGAAGTGACGGAGCAGCTAGCATAAGAGCACGTGCGTAGCTCGTCGGATGGGGTGGATGTGTCACTTCGACTCGTGGACGAATGTTTTCTGCTCGTTTGGGGTCGACAAATGGGTTTGAGGAGTCCCATTCTTACGGTCGGCGGGCTGGAAAGGATAGTAGGTATGAGGGGGCCAGATGCACGATAAAAGGGTGCGGAAAAGAGTGTGAAGGATGGTAGGTATGAAGGAAGGAACATCTAGGGGAAATCATCCGACGGATGACCAAACATGAAAATACACCCTTGTGTCGGTGTTATTATGTCAAGAACGAAAGAGTCGATCCGTCTGGGGGCGGATGACTATGGCTCAATCGTGCCGAGAGACGTATGGAAGCGATGCTGTTGCGGCCTGACCAAGGCCATGCTACTGCCAACGATTTTTCTAAAGAAAGAAAACCATTTGGCAATTTCATTGGGCTTGATCCGATCGGAACTGGGGACCTGCTCCTTCGGTGTGTGCTTGTGCAAGCTCTAAATCCCACCCTTGATGGCTTTGGTGGCGTCCAGAGCGTTAGTGGTAAGTGTATTGCGATATCAAACAAAAGTTTTATGAAGTAGTTGCCTGGCAATCCGGATTACTTGGACCGCATGATAGCAATTTTCGAGCGAAGAAGCGCATGATTATGTAGGCGAAGGCTCGAGACAACAAAAAAAAATTATTCCTACTGAGAAATTTCGGTCGATGAAACGCATGCTTACGTATTTCTTAAATGGCTAGGGAGCATTGTTTTCCTTCGTTGAGACCTAAGTGATGGAACCGCCTTGGCGAAGGTTTCATATCCAGCTATATCATCAGTTTTTTCCCATTGTAATTGCTACAAGAGAGTGACCTCCATACGTTTGACCAACAGGTATATGACGAACTGCTATTATCTACTGATATCCTCTTGGTTTTCTCAAGGAGGAGAGGAAAAAAAAAAACTAGGCATAACCATAATGTTGGTAATCTCAGAACCTGCCTCCATTATTTTTGGACCCAGCGGAGTGATTTCGGTGGTTAAAATACAAACTATCACTTCTCGTTCATCCGTACTAACAGGTACTCCTACTGTTCTCCACCTTGTTACTTGCACCTTCGAATGTTTGCTCCGGCGAGGACGCTCCGTACTACTCCTTCCGGGCGATGTAGCGAGTCCGCCGCCGCTGCTAATCGTCGTCCTTGTTTTGCGATCGCGAACACTTTACTTTAATTCTATACATTTATATACGACGCGCACTTGAAAAAAATAACTCTCCAATCCCCAAAATGGTGGTCGGTGCTGCACGCACGGCGATCTTCTCGGCGTTTCGGGTGCCAGTCCTCGAAAAAAAACACGTCTGTACGGGTCGGCGTCTCGTAGCGAAAGAGACTGAGTACTCGTCTCCTCGCTCGCAGGTTACTTTTTTGACCGCTGTATGCACTTCTGGCGCTAGTGCCGCGTTATCGACTTTTCGCCCTGCACGATCGGTGCGGCGGTGCTGCCAGGACGGCTCGTCACAAAGTTAGGATGACAAAATTAGAATTGTAACAAATAACTTATGCCATAATTGAAGGCTTATTAAAGGGTAATTTAGTGCTAAAAAAAAAATGCGGCTGCACCCCTAATGGTAGAACCGTGTGGTCGTTCTGACTTTCATGGAAGCTAGGATGACCATAGCCGAAACGATGTTAAACGTAAGTGCAACAAAGTTCTAGTTATACAGTAGCTATTTAAAGGCTTTCGTATAAGCCCGATTTCATTAAGTTCGGTTCACCCTGCCCTGAAATATGCACCCCTGTGAATAAAAACTCAGCCCCCGTACGTTCACATGGGCACACAGAAAAGCTACGGGTCTGTAATAGGTCCTAAAATTTCTCCTGAATTAACAGCTCGCGATTCCCGATGCGCCCGAATTTACGGCTTCCCCCCCTCCTCATCCAAAACCCACCCCCTGTATAACCATTTTTGCGGATCTGGGCACACAGAGAAGCTACGAGTCTGTAATAGGTCTTAAAATTGCTCCTGAATTAACGGCTCGCGATTCCCAATGCGCCCGAATTTATGGCTCGCATGCATGCCCTGTTGATAAATTTTATAGTACTACAATTGCCGACCAAACAAAAGGCTGGTGTTTTCTCCGTAGGCAGATAGAAGAACTTTAAATTTATTTCAATGTTTCTATGCAACACAAATAAGCCGAAGCTGTACACGTTTTCAGTTAATAAAAAGAAAAAGAAAGCAGTTTTACCTTTTATAATTGATCGATTGGAAAATTGAAGAATCGAGCGCGATGCAGCTGGCTGATAATAACTCCGTCTTTTGGCAAATGTCAGAAAGAAAAACGCAACCGCGACTCTTCTTCTTCATAAGTTTTATATGCGTTTCCTGGTGCGGAAGCACAGCTGCGTCGTGCTCAACCCTGTATATACTTTAATTTCTGCGGCGCCGCAACACTCCCTCGCGGGATGCCGATCGGAGTTTAGTCGGCCTACCTCTTCTCGGCGGCGACATCCAGTACTGCCAACTTTACTGCGTAGCGTAGAAGGACTCCACTTTTGGACGCTCGCGTGGCGTACTTGTCCACTTCTGGCGCAAGGTAACGTCGCGTACAATTCCTCGCTTCCAACAGTTGCGAAGTCTGGTGTCGTCTACGATGTGTACTACATTCCCAACTTTGATAGGATCTGCGCGTCGGAACCACTTAGTCCGCCTTGTGAGGTCGGGCAAATACTCACGGACCCAACGCTTCCAAAAACTATCAGCCAATTGTTGAGCTATTTCCAATTTTTACGTAGGGGAATTGGGTCATCGCTAAACTCTCCAGGAGGTCGGTATCCATTTGAGCACCCTAATAGAAAGTGATTCGGCGTTAATGCTTCCTAATCGCAGTCGGCGATAGGTATGTAAGTAAGAGGTCGGGAATTGATAATATTTTCCACCTCCATCATTAATGACCTTATTAGTTCATCGTTCCGATTACGGAGCGACCCCTAGCAAAATCTATACGACCTCTGACTCTGAGTAACCCCGTCTTCATCCAGAAACGGCGAACGATCAGGACGTTCGGTCGAATGTGCTTGTCGGGTTCAAAACCCCAAGCACCGACCGGACGTTCTTTACTGTACAGAACTCACATGTACACGGCGGCTTTATCTGTATGCTGTGTACCTGAGAGCTTTCTAGATACTCGTGATACATTTCATGCATGTGTATGCGTGTATGCGTATACGATGATCAGCTGAATTTAATTTCACCAAGTCAGACGCCGATGACATCACTATGCGAACTGAATTCTCCGTTGACAATTACTACCACCAGATGGCAGTACACGCGATTAAAGTGTGTATATGCTATGCGTATACGATAATCAGCTGAATTTAATTTCATCCAGTCAGACTCCGATGACGTCACTATGCGAGCTGAATTCTCCGTTGATAATTACTACCACCAGATGGCAGTACACGCGATTAAAGTGTGTAGTTCAATTACTTTTGTTCAGATAATATGAAAATACAAGAACGTGGGAGAAAGGAACAAAATGTGCCATAAAAAGCGTTCAGTCAGGAGTTTATAAAATCAATGCTGCAAAATGTAGGATGATAAGTGCGGTCCTTCACCATGGAGTGAGTATGGAAGAAGGTCACTATACTACTATTGTAAGAGAATGGGAAAACGCTAAACTTGTTTGGTACGATGCTAATGATAATATCGTACGACAGGTGAGATGGCCAAAAAATTTTCAAAGATGTTTACTTATTGTTCTTTCAAAGACAATCATTATAAACTGATATGTCTCGTGATATGCTTGGGTAATGATTTTATTCGTGATTTGTGAAACATAACAATGTAAGAGAATTTTGAACTCTGGCGATAATATATTGGATTCGGATATCAATTGATAATGTTACTAATGATGGACACGAATATTTGATACGTATAAGAAAAAACAATTCTTAGGCACCGAAAAGCGTGTTTATATGGAAAGCTTGGAATTTTTTACACCAAATGGTTCTGTCGGTGTTGATGAGATGGTGAAGAGGATGCGGGGGGAGGGTGTTGTGGTGGTGGGACTGTTTGGCTGTCTGTGTTTTTGGCAGTTTTTTTTGAAGCTGAGGTAGAAGTCGGAATATTATGAACGGTGTTAGTGGGAAGTTCGGTAGGTTTAGAGGAGGAAGGTGTAATATTGGTATGCGTTGGAATCGAAGTGTAATTTTTACTGATGGAGGTTGGTTGAGTTGATAGCTGTGGGTTTGTTAATGGCGTAGTGACAGGTGTTTGTCTGCGTGTTGGTGATGGTAAAGTGGATTGCTGTGTATTGTTTCCAGTATTTGCAGGACTCTTTTTGATACCGCTATTTTTAACGATATCGGCTATAGTTGGTGTTGGTACGCTTCTGTTAGCTGGTGGCTTGATTAGGTCGAAGTTGGGATTTGCGTTGAAGGTCATCCAGGCTTCCCTGGCTGTGCATCTGTTATCTGCCATAATTTTATTTACCGATTTAAACCTCAGAAAGGAAGGACAGTTTTGGTCAAATGGTTTGTGAGTGTCAGACTCGCAGTTAACACAGTAGATACGCGAACAAGGTGTTGTGTGAAGTGGTAGACAGCATTCGGCACAGATTTCTGCATTTCTGAAGTGATTTTTCGTGTGACCCAGTTTTTGACAGGAAGAACATCGCATTGGGTTGGAGATATACTCCTCGAGCTTAACTTTTTCCCAACCGATCTTAATATAATCCGGGCGACGGATTTTGTCAATGGTGACTATGACCGCTCCAGTCGGAATAAATTTGTCTCCAACTCGTTTATTGATTTTTCTAACGCGTACGACATTCTGATCTTCCAATTCTTTTAACAGTGTTTCTTCGTCCATCGGTATAGTGTTCCGGGAGAAAAATCTAGCTTGAACCGAATTCAAGACATTGTGATATGTAATCTTTACATTAATATCGCCTATTTTGGTTGCATTTATGAAGAGATTTGCTGTTGCACGCGATGGGACTTTTAGAAGTAGATCTCCTGAGCGCATAGCCTTAACTTCTAGGATCGATGTGGATATTCCCTCCAAACCTTTATTGATTCGGAAGGGATTGCAAGTATTGATGCGTACAGGCATATCATCTTTTTTATCCGTTGATGATACAATGAGGTAACGAGCGATGTCATCTTCGGTTCATTCCAGTATGGTAAGCCCAGGGAGAGTATGTTCGCAGGAACGCTTGGGTGCTTTAACACTTAAGGGAGTATCATCTTCCGGAACCGATTTACGGAATTGTAAGTTTTTGCTTTTTGTTTTGACATCACAAAGATAGGGAAACAATTAAGTGGCAGCTACTAGGCCGCCGCACCGCGTGGTGCTAAAACCCGTTAACCGAAACTGCACTTGTGTTAAACTCGTGTCTAAGTTGTTTGAACTTGTTTCCAGATATACTAACTAAGTCCCACTGAGTTCACTACCTTTACTACCACTTATTTACTGATGGACTTTCCTTTACACTAAACAGAAGACACGATCCATTCGAAAAGAGCACAACAGAACTTGCATCCAGTCTCCCCAGCGTCCAGACTAGAACTGCCTTTATAGAATGTTTGATGCGCATTTTTTTTATCCCCATTAATTTTGACTTCCTTTCGTTTCCACATGCATGACATATAATAATGTCGCGAATTGGCCATCTGTCAAATTTATATTATATTAATAAAGAATTTTAGATAATCAAGCAATTTCAAACTTTCAGTGGGGTATTCAGTTTTCTGAAGAGTCTCAAGAAATTGTAAGCTACTCGGATCCTTAATTTTTCCTTTGCAGATATGCAATAAACTATCCGCTGTTTTTGAAAAGTCAGGTTAAAAGTTGCCTGTATCAGGAAAAGCTGTTTTGAAGTCAATATCTATCTGTAATAAAATCAAAAAGCCATTCAATCTATCTGAAGCAGCAAATAGTTTTCACTACTTACAAGTTTGAATCCTAAGGGTTTTTTTTTAAAAATTTGTGAAGTTGAATCACAGTC
Organism: Beris morrisii; assembly: GCA_951812415.1. NCBI lineage: Eukaryota > Metazoa > Arthropoda > Insecta > Diptera > Stratiomyidae > Beris > Beris morrisii. The sequence goes on along the minus strand of OX638311.1, from coordinate 102,575,239 downwards.
TTTTATGAAAATAACCATATTCCTGCTCGATAGTTTCCAGTGTTGCTCTAAATTAACCCATGTACAGTTGTCAGTATCAAACGCGTTAAAATGTTCGTCCACATTTTTTTCATGTTCTGTACGAAAAAATGCTAAAATTAAAAGTGAAGGTATTTTATTGTTATTTTCATTAGAATCTACTTTTTGGTAGCACTTCTTTGTCCAAAGACCATTTTTCTTAAGACTCCTCAATTGATTGAAGTACTTTGAATAAAGCTTGACAAGTTTGGTGTACCGTTGTATAATTTGTAAGTTGTACTATATTAATATGGACGATACCGTCTTACATTGATTCGCGACCACAATGAGTTTCAATAATTCACTTAATTTTATTTACTATTCTATTCTTTTAATTTTACTTTTCAAATATTTCATTTTACTTTAAAACGATTTCACATCATGTCTTCTCACAATGACGTGTTCAGAACGAAAGAGAGCTTTTCTTGATTCCAAGCTACTATTTTGTATATCTAGTATATCTACCGTTATTCGGTTTACCCTGCAGTTGTGCTACTAACCGATTGTTATCAATTCACAATAAGAGTAGCACTTTTTAACTAATTAAATAACAGTTAATAAATTCAGAATAAGAGTAGCTACTTATTAATTAATTAAATAAGAATTAATAAATTTAAAATAAGAGTAGCTACTTATTAACTACGTAGGTTGCTACTTAAGTTTTTAGATATGGCAACACTGATGTGAATACGTCAAATCTGACATTGTCGTCGTAAAGTTTGACATTTTTAGTGGTGAACGTACTCAGAACGTGTTGTCATACGAGTGCTATTTGTGTTGTTTACAGATACTTGAAATATTCATATTGGTCGAAAAATGGAATTAAATCGTGAACATTTTCGTGCGATGATTTTCTATGACTTTCGACGTGGATTAAACCAACAGCAGTGTGCCGATCAACTCGCTTCGACTTTTGGTGATGAAGCACCATCTCGAGCCACCGTGTTTCGCTGATTTTCTGAATTCAATCGTGGTCGCACTTCGCTACAGGACGAATTTCGTGAAGGTCGTCCAAAATCGGCAGTTGTGCCAGAAAACATCGATGCTGTGCGTGAACTGATATTGCATGATCGTCATGTGACATACCGTGAGATTGAGGCATTTCTGGGTATTAGTTCCACTCGCATACATTCAATATTGCATGAACATTTGGCTGTCAAAAAGATTTGTTCGCGTTGGATACCGCATAATTTGACAATCGCTCAAAAAAAAGCTCATGTCGATTGGTGCAAAGAAATGTTGAAAAAATTCAAAAGTGTGTTGATCTTCATGGAGAATATTTTGAAAAACAATAAAGCCATTTTTGATTATAAATATTTGTTTTTATTTGTCTATCTCAAAACTTAAGTAGCAACCTATGTAATTAAATAAAAATTAATAAACTCAAAATAAGAGTAGCTGCAAGTCAGGGGCTCTTTTCAATTCTTTCGAAAAGTAAATTACCTGAAAATATTTTCAAAATTATTATAGTATATTGATCAAATATTATGTTCTTTTAACGTTTAGTTCAGTTTGATAAATTTTTACGATACCTTCAGCAATCGTTTCTGCTAGATTTACTGACATTTTGACATCATTTTTTATTAAATCACTGGTGTAAATCGGCCAAAACTGTTTGACAACCGTCTGTAATTTTTTTTAAAATATTAGTATTCCTCCAGTATTGTTCAACCCTGGCTAGTTTTTTATACTCTAGATGAAATCATATAGAGTATTATAAGTTTAATCCAGCCGAAAAGTTTGTAACGCATAGAACCAAGCCTCGGACGAAAAAAAGTTATATATTATTTTTTGTTTATTTGTGCCCAAAAACCTCAAATCCGTCTGACGTCCGTCCGTCCGTCCGTCCGTCCGTCCGTCCGTCCGTCCGTCTGTCCGTGAACACGATAACTCAAGAACGCCTTCACCTAGGATCTTGAAATTTTAAATCTGAGTGTTTGGTTGAATTTGTAAGGCTAAGTTCGTTAACGGGCAAAATCGTCCTACTCCTTCGGGTAGCTGCCATACAAAATGTCCTTGAAACATGTGTGCGAGAATATTAGCAAATAACTTCGGAAGGGTTTAAGCTACCACTTTGAAATTTTGTGTGTGTTACTTTTTTAATAGTTGGAGCTAAATGTATGATTATGAAGAAAATCCTGTTAGTCCTTCGTGTAGCTGCCATACAAATATCCTGTCAAAATGTATTCACTTAATTTACGAAACTCACTATAACTCAAGTAATCTTTTAGCTACGAAATCGAAATTTTGTACAAATTAGTTTTGAGTGAAAACAAAGTTCGAGTTTACTAGTCAGCGAAATCCTTTTACTCCTTCTGGTAGCTGCCATACAAAATATCCTTAAAACGGGTGTTCAAGAATATTGGTCATTAACTTCAAAAGGGTTTAAACTACGACTTTGAAATTTTGTCTGTATTATTTTTTCAATAGTTGGAGCTAAATAAATAATTATGAAGAATATCCTGTTAGTCCTTCGTGTAGCTGCCATACAAATATCCTGTCAAAATGTCTTCACTTAATTTACGAAACTCACTACAACTCAAGTAATATTTTAGCTACGAATTCGGAATTTTGTACAACTTAGTTTTGAGTAAAAACGAAGCTTGGGTTTACTTGTCAGCGAAATCCTTTTACTCCTTCTGGTAGGTGCCATACAAAATGTCCTTAAAATACGTGTTCAAGAATATTGTCCGATAACTTCAGAAGGGTTTAAGCTACGACTTTGACATTTTGTACGTATTATTTTTCCAATATTTGGAGCTAAATATATAATTATGAAGAAAATCCTGTTAGTCCTTCGTGTAGCTGCCATACAAATATCCTGTCAAAATATCTTCACTTAATTTACGAAACTCACTATAACTCAAGTAATCTTTTAGCTACGAATTCGGAATTTTGTACAAATTAGTTTTGAGTGAAAACGAAGCTTGGGTTTACTTGTCAGCGAAATCCTTTTACTCCTTCTGGTACCTGCCACACAAAATGTTCTTAAGACACGTGTTCAACAATATTTTTCGATAACTTTTGAACGCTTCAAGCTACGAATTTGGAATTTTGTACACGTTCATTTTTAAATGGTTCCAAGGAAAAGGATAAATATGTAAGAAATCGAGTGAGTCCTTTCTGCACCTCCCATGTGAAAGTCCTTCAAAAAGGACATTTTTTTTCGATGACTTACCCAGCTCAAGATATGAAATTAAACACTGAATATTGTCTTTTAGTTTTGAGTAGCAATCTAATGGGAGTCCTTAATAAAGGACATACAACATGCACACACGTAATTCTACTTTATCCCCAACTACAATATAAATCGGAGTTCAGTATTCATCTAGAGTATTATACGATTGGCTTGCAGCCGATCGTGACTGCAGTATGTTTTTTTGTAAAATCTCACCTACATTAACATTTTCTTCTATCATTTCTTCAATAATTATTGTGGATTGCTGTTGCGGTTCTGAGCAATATGTTTGTACAGTTCATGTTGAGCATACCGATGAGTTTTCTTCCATTTGCCACTTTTTAAGGTAATATTTAAATTTTATTAGTATACCGAATTGAAGTCCAGCCGTGAGCAGATGACAATCTTCTGGGGACATAATTCGCAGGACTTCTATTGTTATAGCTTCTTCTAAAAAAATATGTATGTATTACCACAATTTGTAATTGTAACTCAAGGAGGGGTAAGTCTTCATTTAAAATTGTTTCAGACAATGGCTGCAGGTAAATACTGCTTAAATTTGGCATAGATTCGTCTAATTCGGGATTTCTAATATTTGGGGTATTTGACTGTAGAGTAATGTACGAAGAATGTGTGGTTAAAAATTTGCTCTGAACACTTTGTTCTGTTCACTTTGTTCAGTGCCGAATTTAGTATTAGGTCACTAGGATAGGTAAGTAAATTGTCTTCATCTATTTTTGCTGAGCTCATAATATAACTGTTATTCTACATTTGTAATCACTTCAGAACGGTGCTTTTTTTTATTATCATCAATCTGCCGTTGATAATTTTACATATTTTTATTGGGGTTCATTCATTCTAAAATACTGAATATCACATTCCTGCCTATAACTAATAGTGATTTATCAACTTCATACGCTAAAATTTCATTTGTTTGAAAAAATATTTCATTATTGTTTAGTACAAAAAATTCTAAATTCTCAAACAGTTCTTGCGTGTCTGAGAATTTAGTAAGGAAATATCCAGTTTTGTACACTGTTCCTTCAAAAGTTACTTAAGAGTAATATATCAATTTTTGCCCGGATTTCATTTTCAGTTTCTTGCATTAGTTCATTTTTTTTAATGCATATTTATGCCTTATATTTGTTTTAATATTTTCGCATTCAGGGGAAAGTAATTTATGGCAAAATTTTTAGCTAATGATAAACAAATTTTTTTTCTAGATGTTATTCGGGCGTACGATTTAAACTCCTTATGTTTGCCTTCAAATCGAAAACTCTAATAATATAATATTTTGGAGGACCTGATTCTGATATAATTCTTTGATAATGAATTAAATTGTGGTGTTTAGGTTTCAATGTGTCCTTAAATAGGTGTATATACTTTTCATTGTGTTTTCTGATAAGGGAACTAAGACGTTTTAAAGTATGGGTTGTAAAAGACGAAAAAAGTAGAATATCTATTATTATTATAGAACGTAACAGAACATTCCATACCTGGCAGTCTTCGGGCACTAAGTCTGCAATCATTAGTGGAAAAATTTTAGTGTCATTTTCATGTGTAATTTGTTTATATCATTCATTTTGATATTTTTAATTTCGATCTCACCGTAATGAAAAAATTGCTTGCTATCATTAAACGTATCTAATGAGAAAATCTTAGCATCTGTAATATAGTACTTGAGAATGTGACCGAAATTATAGTTGCATATGCCCTCAAATATATCGTGCATTACCCATATAACATACAATAGGCCTAGTACTGGGCCAATAATGGAAGCCAGCATGCCAAGAATGGCGCGGCAATGGCAACCAGCACTGGCCCCTGGTGGATCACTGCTGAATGATAGCTTGGGCCCGGTGCTGGTGTTGTATACTGACCCAGTGTTGGCGACTGATACTGGTGTCAGTGCTGGCAGTTCCTATACTCTCCGCGCTTATTGCAAGAAAATTAGATTATTTCCTCTTTACCTAATTATTTTGTCCTATAAGTTAATCGTCCTAGCTTACCCTGGTACCAAAAACTTTAAAAAAAAGAAAAAAAGTACTTGCCTCAAAGTGTCTAAATTACGTAACGTCCAGTCCAGTAATTTCGACTGTATCGCTTTACTACCAGAGACGTTTTCCACAGAATTTATAACATTACCATTATGTAAGTCGTCACTTTCTGTCGAAATATTCGCAGGCTCATGTTCCTGTGAGGCATTAATTGACAAGTCATCGTTGCTCTGAACGTTTCACTAAATTGAGCACCAGATGTTTCAATCTTATCAGTCCTTGTTTCTGTAGAATTTTCTGTTTCCACGTCTACTTGATTTTTACGATTTTTATTTAAGATGCGATATTTTTTTATGCGGTAATAATTTGACATGTTTTTAGCACAAACGTTAAAAATGTAACGAAAAAAGATTGTTACTAAAATTTAAACTGTAACTAAATATACATACTAAACAATTAAAACTAACTAACAAAAGGAAATAAATATCTTATGAAATATGAAAATATAATTTAATTTTGAGCCCTTTTCTTCCTTTTGTCTGATCTGTGTCGAAACAGCCGCAAACACTTCTTAAGCTCTATACAACAACTTTCATACCCTTCTTTGTCACGCCAAGCTTCTGAAAAAGAATTTGTTTAATTTTAATATCATCATCATCAATGGCGCGACAGCCCAAGTCGGGCCCTGGCCTCCTGTAATATACTATTATACTCGTATATACATATTTTCAAATTATCTGCAAAATCTTACCGTATAAGATTTCAGAAAATAGTTTAAGGTTTTTTGCACTAATACTGCCTTTCGTGCCGTCTCAATTGCAGTTTTTTATTGCATCATCTGTCAGTAACGCAGTGAAAACCTTAGACATTCCCACTTATGTCCCATTTAGGTTTCTAGCATAACTAATCTATTATGAAAAAATGTCAAAATTAATTATTTCGAACAGGTATCAGAATCACACTTACAAAAGATCTTCGGAATACCGAGTCATCTAATTTTTGTTCAAATCGAACAAGGTCCTCCTGGCTGTTAATGTTCTGGAACTGGAAACTGCTATCATATTGAGTTATGATTAGGGTTTCCAGACTGTCTATTTTTAAGCTTAATTTGCAAACATCTTCTGTAGCTGTCGTTTGCGTTGATAAATCTTTTGCTATATAAATTATAATTCACACACATTTTTAAATTAAGAGTTATGTAATTCATATGATGTGATAGCTTTCATTCATAATGCCAGGACCGTCTTGCGACACTCGGATGGTCTTGGTCCGGTCTCAAACCGGTTCCCTTTGCGGTGGGTAGTTGTTTCCATAATTTGTCTTTCCTGTTTATCGTCCTTAGACTCGGGAAGAGAGTCAGGGATTTTTATACCGATATTTTCTATTGAGAAATATTTTCTAACTAGCTGACTTAAATTTGACATCTATGGTGTTGGTAATATGTCTGGCTGGCGTAAGAAATAAGATTATCATCACAATGTCCATGTAATACCCATCCCAGTCTTGTCCGGGTAGCTACGGGCTGTCCAGCTTTTCCCTCCCTGATTTATAGAGGAATACTTAACCTACCATTATCTATTCCTATAAGTAATCGAGGTAAGACTTGATTGTACGACTCAACCGGGATGCCTTTCTGGTTAGTATATTTTTCTTTAAGAGCTGCGAGTGGTAGAGATTGGATTGGTAAGCCAAGTTTATGAACTGTACGGACTTCGGACATTTTTAACCTTTTGGCATTATCGCCTGTACCAGAAATCCTTAGAGATACTCTTTGTGAGTTTAGTTCGGATCGAACGGTGTCCGCACTCCACTTTAAACATAAACTTTCTGGCGTCCCATTAAGACCGAGGTCTTCGATCAGCCCTTCATCGATAAGACTCAGTGAAGAGCATTCGTCTAGAAAGGCAAAGCTGCTAATAGAAACATTATTCCCGCACAGAACCACAGGTATAACTCGAAAAAATATTGCTCGCGGCGTATGCTGGTGAGTAGTACAGCTCGATATCGGAATGGAGGTTTCCGCATTCTTGATTCGTACTTGCGATGTATTGGGATCTTTGCTATCATTGTGCAAGATAGGATGATGTCGAAATACGCAACCGTTTTTTCACGCATACTGAATTTTTCCTGCACTTTACTCGAGCTTAAGCATGTACGACAGATGTTATGCTGCTTGATTATACGCCACTTGTCAGAATAGTTGGAACTTATAAACTTTTCGCAGTTTTCGATTGTGTGCTGCTTACTATCACATGTAGGACAAACTTTAACATTAACCTGTGCTGCAGGCTGTACACTCATTTCGCTTGAGGCAGTATCCTCAGTATGTGCGTGCACGTATTTGCGGTTCTTATTAATACTTTTATCACATCTTTTCTCCGGTATATTCTTTGTCGATGGAAGAGTCACCTCACTGGCCGCTTGGGCTATTTGAAATAGCCAGTTACCAAACGTAAACAAGGAAGTCACTGGAAGGGTTTGTTTATGGAAGGACCAAGAGAGTTTGATTTGTGAGGGCAATTTGTCAACGAGTTCGTGTAGAAGATTTGGGTTACTTGAATAGGCAACTAGGCCTGACGCTTGAATAGTGGAGCAAAGATTTTGGACCGCTAGCGCGAAGTTAATTATACTTTCTAGACGTTCTATTTTGGGAGGAGGCAACCGAACAGTTTTTAAAAGGGTATGTATGATCACCTCCGGCCTTCCATACAACAGTTTCAATGTTTCCATTACATTGGGAACATTATTTGGCAGTAGGAGCTGACTTCGCACGTCTTCTAGTGCTTTGCCTTTTAGGCTCTTCTGCAAGCGAATTAAGTTCTCATGTAATTAGAATCCGCAGGCTTGTGTTACGCTTTCGAAGGCACTGATAAAGACGGGCCACTAATGCGGATTCCCGCTGAAGATAGGCAGATCCTTCGGGATGGATTACCTAGCAGCCAACTGGCTCGTCGCTAAGACCCGGTGTTGGTGTTCATGGCTTGCGAAACTAATTGGGGGTCGATTATTTCGTGGTAAGACACACGCACTATGCACGGGTGCTGACTCGACGTAGACATAAGAAACTCTTACTACGGGTGGTATGTTGTAAAATAAACTACAAAAACTGTAAGCCGGAGGCTTTCGAGTAGAGGGAGGTGCGTTACCGTACATACTATTGGATATGTCTATTTTGTTCGAATACACGACAGTAGCGGGTGGAAAACTCGTATCTCTACTATTATTTGGAATACCTGAATAGTGTAGCGGGTACATACCTGTTTGTGGTAAGGAAGATCCGAGAGAGTTTGACTTATTTTGGTTAGTAAATCCGTTGGATGGAATTGGCTTTTTCACCGCTGCTACTGTTTTCGTATTCCATACGAATTATTGGTTATGTCGTAGTGGTTTGATGCTGGATTTGCTGCGGCTGTCCCTACTTCTGCTATAGCGTTTCCAGGAATTGCAGGTTTATGTCTGTCCTCGGTGTTATTTTCATCCTCGTCATCAGTCATCGCATTCAAGATATCGTTCCGTATGCACAGGTACTCCTGCTTGATTCTCTCCTCCTCCTCTAATTTTCGCAGGGCGAGGCGTCTTCGTCTGTGTTAGGAGCCCTTCGAGGTGGCTATAGACCTGTCGTCGTCGTTGTTATTGCACAGCAAATTCTCGCACTTGTCGCATCGGAATTGCTTCTCCGATATGGAAGAGCTGACGTTTGCACACGTGAAGTGGCACCACCCGTCGCAGTCATCACATTGGACCATATCATCAGTGTTCGGATCGACACAGAGTTGGCAACTATTCAGAGAGCTGCCTGATGATGTAGTAACTATGCTGCTTTGGGCTCAGGGACGTCATTTGTGGGGGGGGCAGGGGGGCATTTGCCCCCCCCCCCCTGAATTATGTATTTTTATAGATTATATATAACATATGTATATTTATATATAAAAATATATACAAATATAACATCTTGCCCCCCCCTGGAAAAAACTGAAATGACGTCCCTGTTTGGGCTGGTGGAGTTCGTAAGTCTGCGTCTTCCCAAGTTCGGCCATTTTAGGTTATGTACAGTGACTTAAAGAGTTGTTGCTTCTCGCAGTCACCCAGCAAATTTTCCGTGCAATTAGAAATTCTTTGTTTTTTTATGTTTTCAAAGAAATAGACTTTAAGTCACGTTTATCATTCACGTCTAAAAAATTATAATATTACAATTCATTTGGTTAGCAATTTTATATACAGTGGCTCACAGCTTATTTCATGCAGTGCCTTTTGTAAACTTTAGAACACCGTATCTTAAAAACTAATTAGAAAATTGTAAAATGTTGAATGTAGAATCATAAAAGCATGCTTATTGATCACAATAAATAAAAGAAAATTTACAAAAAAAAAAATTCCGATACTCTTAAGGCTGAAAAAACAATAGCGCAGCAGAAACGCAGGCCACAGCTTATTTCATGCAGGTGATTGTCCCCACTTTAGTCCGAGCGTGTTGCGCAATATAACGGTAATTTCTTTTTCTATGCTTTCGTTCTGGTATTAGCAATCAGTTATAGTCACTATTAAGTGCGATATTGTACGTTTAAAGTTCAATAAGTGTTTTTTTGAAAAAATGGGTCGTCGCACCACAATTGAACAGCGAGAATTGGTGATAAATCATTTCAAGGACGGTCAATCCCAACGAAAAATTGCTCAATTTGTTAATTTGAGTCCCGCCACAGTACAGAGCATCATCGAACGCTTCGTTCATGAAAATCGGATTCAAGATAAAGGCAGAAGCGCGCCAAACAAGATTTTCAACTCGTCTGATGAGCGATTTATTGTTCGTAAAATCAAGGAAAACCCAAAGTTAACGGCTCCAAAACTAGTTACGGAGATACAGAAAGGACTAGGTAAGTCATGCAGTGCAGAAACTGTCCGTCGCGTCCTCCGAGACCACAACTTCAATGGTCGAGTAGCTAGAAAGAAGCCATTCATAAGTAAAAAAAATCAGCTGAGTCGACTTTCCTTTGCTAAAGAGCACGCCAACAAAAACAAGGACTTCTGGAACAGCGTCATATTCGCGGACGAGTCTTAATTTAACATCTTTGGCTCTGACGGTATGGCATACGTGTGGCGGAAACCTAATACTGAGCTCCGAAAAGAAAATCTGAAACCTACAGTGAAACATGGCGGCGGAAGCGTAATGGTTTGGGCCTGTATGTCGGCAGCCGGGGTTGGAAATTTGGAGTTCATTGAAGGTAACATGGACAAAAACATGTACCTCAATGTTTTAAAAAAAAATTTGCTCCAGAGTGCTGCGAATCTTGGAATACCAAACTCATTCCGTTTCTACCAAGACAACGACCCTAAGCATAAGTCTGGTATTGTGCAGTCTTGGCTGATTTGGAACTGCCCCCATGTTATGACCCCACCGGCGCAGAGTCCAGATATAAATGTAATCGAGAATTTATGGGCAATTTTGGAAAATAATATTCGGCAACATAGCATTTCCAACAAGGAACATTTAAAAAAAGCTATTTTGGAGGAGTGGACAAAAATTACCTCAGCAATTACCCAAAAACTTGTGGATTCGATGCCAAATAGACTTAAAGATGTAATAAATGCAAAGGGCTACCATACTAAGTACTGAATTTTGTATAAAATTTAATTTTTTTTTGTAAATTAAGGTCTAAGTTTAAGTGCATGAAATAAGCTGTGACATGAAATTAAGCAGTATTTTCATAATTTTTGTTTATTAATTATTACTAACAACAATTTTGTTATTTTTGAATTTACCAACTTAAACAATAAATATTTATCTAAAACATGGCGTTTTAATCCTGTCAATATTTTACATAGTTTTTCAATAACAGCGTCATAAATTTTAAAATTGGAACTGCATGAAATAAGCTGTGAGCCACTGTAGGTTAAAAAATTGTGTTAGTACCTGATTTCGCAACGTGTTGCTAGTTCGGATGGCGGTGGCAGAAAGAAAAGGGATCTGGGCTGTATCCGCTACACCGATTCCATTCGTTCCACCCGGTTTTGTCGTTTGGGTGCGATCGTTATTCGGTTCAAATTAATTCAAATCTGAACCAAATTATGTTATTAAAGTTTGAACCGAAAATAATTTATTAAGTTTAAGTGCCCGTGGTAACAAACGGATTACTTTTAATGGTGATACGGGTGATGATAAATATCGAGATAATTCATCTGTTGTTGTTTGACCTCTTTTTTCTGCTTGTGTCCTAATACCAATTCCCGATGATGCTGCCAAAAATCATATTTAATTTCTTGCCTTTCTTCATCAGAGTCACTGCTGCTTGTCATCGTTGTATTTTCATCTTTTAATAATTCGCGTAATTTGTGGATCGCCTTGCCACTACATTGTAATCTTGGAAATGGATATTTTTGGATCTCGGCTCAAGTATTGTTACATGAGTGTTTTGTTCAATTTGACCAAAACGTCGTTTCAATTCAGTCAAGAGATGATTTTTCATTTCTGTAATGTATACTACATTAGAGCTTAATTTATTAAGTTTCGAAACTAAGCAGTTAAAAATTGGTATTATTTTGGACAAAGACACATATTGGTCCACAGATGTTTCTTCTGTAACGAATTAAAACAGTTTTAATAGTGATAGAATCTGCTTTAGTATATATCAATTTCTTGAGCTGTTGGCATTTCAGGCGCATCGAGGCAATACAGCAAAAGTTACGAACAAATTCCAGCCATTTCAATAAAGCGATCGATCATGTAATAAACGGAATTCCACCGTGTTTTTACATCTAGTAAATTTTTTTTTACCAATCCCTCTGGTACACCGGAATCCATTTGAATTTTTCTAAGCTTATCCGAGTTTTTTGCACTGTTTTTTACCCATATTACGATACATGTAAATTTCGATATTATTGGTTTTATTTCTTTCAGGCTCAAAGCAGCTTCGACAATCAGATTCAAAGTGTGCTGAAAAGAGGGCAAGTGATTTATATCGCCCGCTACAGTCTTTGCTGCGAGAACCATGTTTGCACAATTATCTGTAACAATACATCGAATCTTATTTTAAGATATTAAAAATAGTGCGAGCAATGTATTCGCCTGTGTGACTACTGTTAAACTCCTGTGTGACCAAAATTGCAGTTCGTCATTTTAATCCCTTCTAAAAATGCATTAGCTTTTTTCTGACATGGTCTCTGTCCAAATATCCATCGTCATACATAGGTCATTAGCTGTACCGATTTTCTCAGCGTATTTAATTCTTCGCACACAGTTGTTTTTTTTAGATAAGCAGGACGAGGAACTTTATATAAAGGTACCACCTCCTTCATCAATCTTAAAAATCCTTTCCCTTCTACTATATTGAATGGTCTCATATCCTTGCAAATTAAAAAAAGTATGCACATGGTATTGTTAGGACGTCTGGATCCCCCATCTGAAATTTAAAAAAATGTACGTAATGTTTAATGCACTGAAGTGCTAGGATGCACGGAGGTAGGTAAGTTACTCGGCATGCAAAAATGTATAGTGTATCAATGTACAACTGAGTGCTTGGGAACACAAAACAAGATAAGAAGCAATACATCTATGATTTACCGAATATTATTTAGGAATGGAGGCTCACTGTGCTTAAATCATACGATTGGTGAGAAAATCGTAGCAGCCATAGACATTGGTTAAACATCTACTTTACCTTGATAAGATATTATTTTTCCGAAAGCTTCTCGAAGGGGTGCAGTTGATCTTGCTAGTTGTAGATGAATGAAAACCCTGTTTCCCGTAGGTGACTGTCCGCAACAAATAGAGTTGCAACGGCAATGATGCATCTTCCCTCCAGAGAATTGTCTGATAAGGTTGATCGTCCTTATCAATCAAAATTTGTCTGTACATTTTACAAATATCCGCTGTGGCAGCATAGAGGTGAGTACGAAATCGAGTGATAATTGCAAAAATATCACCTTGAATTACTGGGCCTGTCAGATGAGGTCTGACAGGAGGCATCAAAAACGACGCGAAGTTTCGTACTTGAACTTTCCGGCTGGATTACACAATGATGTGGTATGACATACTGAGCGATAGATTCCTTCGTCGGCTCTAGTAGTTCCATATGACCAAGATCAATGTAGTGCCGCATTAATGCTGTGTATTGGGCTCTTAACGCTGGATCTCGAGCCAATCTGCGCTCTAGCGAAAGAAATCTTCGACGAGCGATCTCCAAAGAATTTCGTAATAATTCCGGATTTTCTTTAAACGGCAAACGTAGGACAAATCTGCCATTTAATCTGCCCGACACTATCCATCCAAATACTGTCTTTTGTGGTGTGGGGCGGTCACTGCCCAAGCTAATTTGTCCCACTGAGAGCATTTCGAAGAAACAATCTGCTCCAAGCAGAATATCAATTTTGTGAGGAGAAAAGAATTTAGGATCCGCCAAACTGATGTTCTTTGGAAGATTCCAATCACTTATATTGATGGCCCTTTCTGGCTGACAAGTAGTAATGCGGGGTAAAATCCACGCCTCAGCATTTGCCTGATAGTTTCCTAGCCTCGACTTAATGACTATGTGAGTGGAATGTTGTACGCGAGTGTTAACCTCTCTAATACAAGACATTTGACCCTGAATTTTATGACGAGTCAGATTCAAGGCTTGGATCAAAGACGATGTAACAAAATTTAACTGTGAGGCAGAGTCCAGTAGAACACGAGCAGGAACAAAATTTCCCGAGCTATCCTTTATGTGGATTAATGCCGTAGCCAGGATTGTTTGATGTGCACTCAAAGGAGGCACCGAAATGTGTAATGTCGCCTGTGACGATACCGATTGATCGTTGACGGCACCTCCCAAAGCCGGAGTAATGATTGAGCCGCTATTTGAAATCGACGAAGATGGGTTGAGGGAGCGAAGCGATGGAGTAGTGTATGATGAGATTGGCTGCAGACTCTGCAGCGCGACGACGAACAACTTTTGATTGTGTGTCCCTTCACTAAACAGTTTATGCATAAGTTCAATTTTTTAACCGAGTCAAACCGTTCCCGAATGGACAGTTTTAAGATGCTGGGACATTTATAGATGTTGTGATCCACCGATGGACAAACAACGTAACTAGACTTTGCAGCAGTCAGTACTGTCCTATTCCGTGACAAAAACTGACTCATAGTAGAAGATTTCCTCGCAGACGTGGACGACGACGACGAAGAAGCAACTTTAGCACCAGAGATCAAACAGTCTTGTCAACTGTTGACCTCTTTTGTTAAGAAAAGTTGACAGCTCGTTCCAGGTAGGAAGACTGTCGCAGGTACGGGACTCCTCCCATTTGCTATGGGTTTCCCCATCAAGCCTAATGGCCACGATATGGACTAGGAGTGAATTCAAAATTTCTTCACTAGACCCTAACGATTTTAGGGCTTGGAAATGCACATTCACCGAGTCTACTAATGTCCGCAAGGCCGACACGGTGCCGTGTGAAATGCGAGATAAATCGAAAAGTTTGTTTACCTCAAACCTCAAACCGTAGACACTCATTCCCGTAATGCGATTTTACTAACTTGAGTGCTTCACTGTAATTTTTATCCGTTATTTCAAGAGCATCAATTGTCTGAAGCGCCTCGCCCGATAGGCACGACTTCAAATATTGTAGTTTTTCAATATCGCCAAGATCGCTTACCGAATCGACGAGCCTTGTAAAACTGTTTATAAACGAGGTAAATTCGGTGTAACCGCCCGAAAATGACGGCAGCGGAATTTTCGGAAGGAATGTACGAGTGGCATGTGGTGCTGAAATTGCGAACGAATTTTTAAATTCACCTGGAATTGAGATACTTTCCTTCCTATGCTGGTTAATCTGCACCAGCAACCGCGACTTCACCAGGCAATAGTGGTCCTCAATATCACCGCGTGCTTTGGCCTCTATTAGCTCTGGATCAGCTTCTTCCAGCTTGTTTTGCTGGAAGTAACCTTCTAACACACCTGTTGACGGATAAGCTCTTTTGCTTATAAGTGAAACTTTGAGCTCACGGCACTTGAACCGTTGCTCCGTTGACAGATAATTTCAAATATATCACTGTGGAAGAGTACGGCACTTGAACCGTCCCTTCTAGAATTATTGTCACAAAAATATTATGGGAAAAAGCACGGCACTTGAACCGCCAATTTCTTTTGTTATTATTTTTATCCTTTCACTTGAACCGCAGAAAAATAAGTTCGGTGATGAATGAGGTGATGAATGTCTCTGCTTGGTGATGGGAACGTTAGAGTGTCATCAATGTCGCTGGGCAGTGTTTGCTGGAGGTTGGTCAATTCTGTCCATTTGGAGTTGTATTTTTTGACGTCTTCACCTGTTGTGCGTGCGAGGTGTGTGTTGGGGAGCTCTGCCAAAACGTTGATCGGTTTGTACGACGCTGTGTTCTGATCCGAAAATACGTTGTGTCCGGTGATTGTGATGAGATCATGTTTTACCACACAGTTTGGCTGTAGTGACAGTAAACCAGATCCTTCTAATTGGATCTGCATATTTCGTAGGCCGCAGACAGCTTGTAGGCGTATTGGGCTGTTAAGTCCATCTATCCACTTGTTTTTGTCGTTCAACTGCGTCCAAAGTTGTTCGGTGAGGACGGGTTCAATTTGACAGTTCGACGAGGATTCGTTTAGAAACAGGCTAAATTCGCAGGACATGACTTGAGCATTCTTGTTATAAACTAGACCTGATTGTTGGCATAGGAATGACTGTGGCTCTACGATGTCGCATGCAATAAGTTCTTCTTGCGTCATTCTGAGGTACGAGTCCCGATGTGCGGTGACAGCCAAGAACCTTGTGGTTAACATTATCACATCTAATGTATTGTTAAACTTGGCTGGGATTGGCGTTAATTTGAATAGTTCAAACGTTGTTCGATCGATTAGTGGTATCTGTAATGTGAATACCAAATATTTGTCTGTGAGTCGTCCCTTGGCTGTCATAAAGCGATATAGTATAAGGATATCTTCGCTATCTATGGGAAGTAGGAGTTGTTGCGGCAAGTTGTTTTTTATGTTTTGAATTTCGTGATGCAACTGCTGAGGAGACATCAGAGAGGGACTGAGGACTCCATGATGAGTATCTGTCAGCAAGTTGATTATAGCCGATTGGATGCGGCGTAAGTTGGTGCTTGTTGCCATCAACTGAAGAGATAGGATGTTCATGATGTTATGCTCTTCCGTGCCATTAGTGTGGATGTCATTCAGAATGGAGGTAATCTTCCGGTCGATTCTATTGAACTTCTGTTCAACCTCAGATTGATCCATCTTAATTATGTTGATAGTTGAGTCAATTACTGACGTTTGGTTTTTTAATAGTCTCAGTAAATGCCCTTCGTTTGTTTGAATTTTGTCAATTGTAGCTGACATTTCATTGGCGTACTCGGAGTCTAGTACACCAAATAAGGAGTTAGCAATATTGCCGACTACGTTGAGAGCTCCACGCTTTACTCGTCTTATTGTAAACAAGCTGTTGTCCAATCTTAATTCTCGTTCATCTTGTACGAAGTGAGTGGCCAAATGCTCGCAGTTCCGTGATCTTGGGTGCATTGTGTCGCATAGTCTTCTTAATGCCGCAGTTCCGTTCACTAATGCCGTCATTTCTCTCCATTAAGGTGCCAAATCATAGTATACTATGACCTTCCATACACTGACAGTCCGTAAAACAGCTCCGAGGTTTTCGTAATGTATTCCCAACGTATTGTTAAACTGCTGGTTACTGACTTCAGTTGATGAAGATGCGGGGCAAAACGGTAACAGAAGACATGTGACCAACACGGTGGTAAGTATTGACCCTGGAGTTAGTTTTGCCTTCTTCCTTGGTGTGTTTTGGGTTTCTACTTCGTCGCGGCGTTCACTGCGGTGCTGCTGACCATCAGCTGTGGCAATTGGAGTAGTAGCTTCTTGTGTAGATGATTCAATTGGTAGTGGTACCAATCTATGTATTGGTCTGGTTAATGTAGTTGAGGCTGTCTGTACCTTGACCACACGCACGAAACCGTCTTTTCCTGGGTACGTCTGGATGACGCGCCCAAGTGGCCATTCCATGACTGGTAGATTGTCATCCCGTATGATGACTATGGTGTGTAGTGCGATGTTAGATATCGCAGTTTTCCAACCGTAGCGGTGTTGTAATAAATGCAGATACTCTTTGGACCATCGTTGCCAAAATTCGGTTTTAATGTTGCTGATTTGTCGCCATCCGTCTTCAAGGCCCGTTCTCTTCACCTGGCGATCTGGATCAATTTGTGCCGTTAACGGTTCCCCAATGAGAAAGTGGCCGGGTGTTAAGGCACTTAAGTCGTTCGGATCAAAGGACATCGGAGTTAGTGGCCTCGAATTTAGGATGGCCTCTATTTCTACTAGCGCCGGTTTCTAGTATTTCGTGAGTAAGCGACGCTGGTTCTATCACCTTTTGCAACAAGGTTTTCGCACTTTTAACAGCCGCTTCCCAAAGTCCTCCGAAGTGTGGTGTTCTGGGTGGTATGAAGTGGACATCTATGCCTTTTTCACTGCATATCGATGTAATGCAATTTTGCGCTTGCTCTGAGTGGATGGTCTCCCGAAGTTCTTGCAAATGGTTCCTTGCTCCCACAAAATTTGTAGCGTTGTCACAAAAAATGTTCTTGCAGTGTCCTCTTCGGCCAATAAATCTTCTGAGCGCTCCAAGAAATGCAGTTGTAGTTAGATTTGACACTAGTTCCAAATGAACAGCCTTCGTAGCAAAACAACAGAAGACTGCAATGTAGGTTTGTTGTTGACGCTTTCCTCTGATTTGGAAATGAGTGTAAACAGGACCACAGAAGTCCACTCCTGAGTTTATGAAGGGCCGTGCTGGCTGAACCCTCTCGGCTGGTAGGTTGCCCATGAGCTGTGTGAGCATTTGTGATTTAGCTCTGGTGCATCGAACGCAGTTATGTACGATTGATCGAGCTATGATCTTGCCTTTGATTGGCCAGAACTTCTGCCTTGTTATTGATAGTAGCGATTGTGGTTCCACATGAGAATGTCGTATGTGTATGTCTTCCATTATCAGTTTCGTTATGGGGTCCGAATATGGTAGCAATATCGGATGTTTGGCATCAAATGGAAGGTTCGATGACTCGAGTCTACCTCCCACTCTTAGAATTCCATGATTGTCTAATAACGGAGTGAGGTGACTGAGAGCGTTGGAGGAGTGTAGTTGGTTGTATCGTTGTAGGTGGCTGATTTCATTCTTGAAGTCATCTTGCTGCATGGCCCTAACGATGCATTGCACAGCGTCGTGTCTTTCCTGCTGGCTGAGTAAGCGATTCGGACCGGCATTTTTACTGCGTTGGGTTTTGCAGCGATTGACGAATCGCAGTACATATCCAGTGATTCGAAGTAACCTTCTGAATGAGTTCCTATGTTGGATTTCGTAGATGAAGTGGGTAGAACTTGATGTTGCGAGTGACACAACCTTTCTTTCGTTGTCATGCTTGATTATTGTGTCAGTGTAGGCTGATGGCCATCCCTGCTCTGAGCCATGTAAGAATAGAGGTCCATAAAACCATAAGTTACAAGTTCCTAAGTTGCTTGGAGACATTGGCCTGGTGAGGAGATCGGCTGAATTTAGTTTGGTTCCTACATGGCGCCATTGGTCTGGATGAGAAAGCTCGTGAATGTCACTGATTCGATTAGCGACGAATGTGTGAAAGGCCGACGACTGTGAATTGATCCAGGATAGTACTATGGTTGAATCAGTCCATAGAAAAGTAGGTACATCTGTCATGTCGAGAATCGTCTTCACTCGATCGGGCAATTCAGCAGCAAGTTTAGAGCCGCACAATTCTAACCGTGGTAAGGTGATTTTCTTCATTGGTGCCACGTGTGATTTTGCGCATAGCAAGCGGACAACAAGCGTGTTGTCCTGTTTTATTGACCGAAGATATACTACTGCTCCATAAGCTTCTGTTGAAGCGTCGGCAAAAATGTGCAGTTGTTTCGTTTTTGGTGTGCTGTTAGCGAAAATATGCCTTGGAATGTGTATATCTTCTATGTGTTTTAGTTCATCGCGAAATTTTATCCATTTGGTGTGTAGCTCTATTGGTACCGCGGCATCCCAGTCCAACTTGAGTTCCCATACCTTTTGAAGGAATATCTTTGCTGTTGTGATGACCGGAGCAACCAGTCCAAGTGGATCGAAGATTCGGAATATGTCTGAACTTATCGTGCGTTTTGTGACCCTATCTGTGTTGGGTGATTGGGTTTTGATCTTGAGCATATCATTTTTTAGTAGCCACGCTAAGCCTAGAGTCTTGACATAATCGTCTGAGCGTTCATTGAATTCAACGCTTAATTGGACATCTTCAGGAGGAACTTGCTCTAATGGTCGTTGATGGTTCGCGCACCATTTCCGTAGGTTGAATCCTGCTTCGGCGAGTAATGACGTGAGCTTAGCTTGTGTGTTCAACAGCTCTGATAAGGTATCACATCCGGTCATGATGTCGTCCACATAGCAGCTTCGTAAAATTGATTTTGCCGCCAACGGGAATCTCGATTGTCCTTTCTTTGCTAATTGTTGTAAACATTTGGTTGCAAGATATGGCGCTGACCGTGTGCCATACGTAACTGTATTCAGCTGATAATGCTTGAGAGGTTCGGTTGGTTGATTTCTCCAAAGGATCATTTGGAAAGGACGATCTTCTGGTCGTACGTTAACTTGGCGGTACATTTTTTCAATGTCGGTGGTTAGCACGTACCTTGGCATTCGGAACCTCAACAGAATGGCGAAGAGTTCATCTTGGACTGTTGGTCCTGTCATCAACATGTCGTTCAGTGAGATATTTGACGTGGTTTTTGCTGACGCATCGTAGACGACCCTCACCTTGGTGGTGGTGCTCTCCGGTTTGACTACGCAATGATGTGGCAAGTAGTAATGAAGAGATGGAGCGTTTTGCACCAACTGCATATGACCTAGTATCAGGTACTCGTTCATGAACTTAATGTATTCTTCACGTAATTCAGGCTGGCGTGCTAATTTCCGTTCCAGTGCATAGAATCTGCGAGTGGCCATTTCCTTGGACTCTCCAAACCCTGCCGGGTCAGAGTTGAAAGGAAGAGCGACATTAAATCGCCCATCTGTCATTCGCGCTGTGTGCTGAGCAAAATGTGCTTTACACTGCCTTTCAGACGGTGACAGATGTTGTTCAGTTGGAGGAAGCGTGTCCATGCTCCAGAATCGCTTTACTTGGTCGGACAATGTGTGATCCGTGATTCCAACTGCGCAGGTGACCTCATTAGTTGTGCTACCAGCAATTCCTCCTGCAACTATCCAGCCAAGAACGGTATTTTGCAGAATGGGAAGGTCAATTCCCAACTTGATTTGTCCTATGGACAACAGTTGATGATAAAATTCAATACCGAGAAGCAGATCCACTCGATCTGGTCGGTAGAATTCTGGATCTGCCAGTTGTATGTTGTGTGGAATGTCCCAATCGCTGATGTTGAATTCACGCGTTGGTTGCGGTGATATTATATGCGGTAGTACGAAAGCTTCTACAGTGGCGGTAAACGCTGTCACATTTGAGGTCAATACGAAGTTTACTCTTGACCTTGGGAATTGTCGTCCGCTCCCGATTCCTTGAATCTTCATGTCGCTGGGTTTTTGCACTAGCTGCAGGCTCCTACACATCCTTTCTGTGATTATGTTGATTTGTGAGCCTGAATCCAAGATGGTTCTGCACTTCATAGGTGGTCCCGAAGCACATTGAACAGTTACCATCACTGTGCCCAACATCATGTATTTTGGTCTTGAATGAATAGCTCTCATTGACAAGGTTGTTGTTTTGCGTTCTGCTGGAATGGCTGGCTTCGCCAATGGTGAGGCTAAAGTGTTTGTCGCTGAAGTGCTTGATTCCGGTTTGCTTACTTTTGGTGGAGGGGCCTGAACGTGATTTGGCTTGATTTCAGCTGATGACAAGTGTAACAATGTGTTGTGTCGTTTGAAGCAATATTTGCAGGTACCTCTAGTGCAAACTTTAGCTGTATGTCCTGGTTGCAGGCAGTTTACACATCGTTGGTGTTTCTGAACTAGCTTCAGTCGCGCTGTAACAAATTGATTTAAGAATGTTCGACACGTGAAGATCGGGTGTGTTCCCTTGCAGGCGATGCAATTGCCGGTTTCTGACACAGTTGAAGTCAACGATCTGGTTGTTGCTTTCCGTTCGTCGAATGTTTTTGCTTTCAAACCGAGTGCTTCCAATGATTGGAATCGTGTCTCGAGGAATGCCAAGAATTCCGTAAGTGACTGCAACTGCCGTGGATGGTCCAGAGATTGTTCATACAGGGTGTGTGTGTTTTTATCGAGCTTTCTCATTAATATGTGAAGGAGTATAGGGTCCCAGTTGTCTGACGAAACTCCAATGTTTTTTAGTCCCATCAGACATTCTCGTGTAGTGTCATGAAGGGACTTGATTGCTGCTGATGTTTCAGCGTTGTGAGATGGCTGCGACAATAGCCTCGTTAGTAGTGCTGTAACTAGCAATCTGGGATTCTCATACCTTTCCTTTAGCAAATTCCATGCTGAAAGGTAGTTTTCTTCCGAGAGTGGTAGATGTTTGACGAGAGCTTTTGCTTCGCCGGCTAGGTTCGATCGCAGATACCACAGTTTTTCACATGCAGCGATGTTCTGCTTGTGAATGATCTCGACGAACAGGTCGTGAAATTGTCTCCATTTCAAGTAATTGCCATCAAATTTTGGCAATTCTATTTGTGGTAATTTTAATGTGGTTTGAGCACCTGCATTATTCTGCTGTTGCAGTTTTGGAGATGTGCATTTTTCTGACTGCTCCGACAGTGAAATGGTGGTTTTGAGAACCTCCTCTTGGATATTGAAGAATCCCTTGATGTCATATCCTGATCCTTCGGGATCTTCAGTTGTCTCGTAAATTTTGCGATTAAGTGCCTCTAGTTGAGTCCAGTGCTCATTAATGGCCTTGAGCTTCACTTGGCAGTGCACCATTGAGAGAGGTGGAGGAGCCGACGCAACTCCTGATAACACGTGTTGTAGCTGTGCCTTTACGGCGTGATGCAGCCGTGAAAGCTGGGCAAACGGCTTACCGCATGCTTCGTGCTGTATTGGTGTTGGTTTCGAAGGCGCTGTGTGTTCGGCAAGTCTTGCTGCGAAGATGTTCTTGTACTGGTTGTACATCTTCGCTATCGATGTGTAGTAATCGCTGGTGAAGTAGGCATCGCTGATGTTGACATCGGGATGCCCTCTGATGTTTGAATCCGTGGATTCGAAGACCTCCCAGATGCCTTCCAAGCGCTGTAGTCGCGTCTGGAAATACTCTGCGGCTGATTTCCGTTGTTGTGAATCCTTGCTGAAGTTGGAGATCAACTGTTGGATCTCCTTCCCCGAAGATTCTTGCTGTGCAATCAATTGCTCCATGCCTGACGATTGCAGGTTCGTGGCTTAATGAAATTAATTGAAGAATACAGCTGTGTTGCAACCGAATTGTGATGATCGCAGCAAGCAGTGTCCTGTCACGGTCGCCAAATGTTGACGGATAAGCTCTTTTGCTTATACGTGAAACTTTGAGCTCACGGCACTTGAACCGTCCCTTCTAGAATTATTGTCACAAAAATATTATGGGAAAAAGCACGGCACTTGAACCGCCAATTTCTCTTGTTATTATTTTTATCCTTTCACGGCACTTGAACCACAGAAAAATAAGTTCTTTAACACACGAGGTTGCAATTGAAAAAGAGATTTATTTTTGTGATGTGGTTCCTTTTATGACAATTAATTGCCTTATCAGCATAGTCTGCATGAGCATGGGAAGACGTCTCGGCTGGTCATTATGGTCCGGATTAAGTTACCAAACATTTAACGACGTAGACATCTTCCCACACACATGCTAAACTATGCCTTCAGGTAGCAGATTATTGTTATGGCAATGTCAGCAAATCGTGTACTCAGTACTTGGTTGGCATGCAATTGCATCTTGGAATTTTCTTGCACACAATTTGCTGACATTGCCATATTACATGAACAAAAAACCAAATTTTTAATTTGTAGTATATGTGCTGCTGAACAACACCTAAGCGACATTGCACCTCCTCCACCGTTAAATTCGGTGAGTTGTCCATATGAGTCTTAATACGAGTCATGAGACCTTTAAATGACGCACGTTGGCTTTTCAAGAGCTCGACAGTTAGTAGTGGTCTGCACTCGGTCCAGCGTACTCTAGATGAATACGCTGCCATGGAAAAGTCGCTGACGGCCAAGGGGACAGTTTTGTTTTAACTGGTGACTTAGCTGTCTCGTTGCACTACTCATACATTTGGACCGTTCTCTCGCATTGTTGATCTAAATATGGCCAATATACGTTGCTGCGTGCTATAGCCTTCACTTTGTTGGCACAACGAGACGATCGCCGAACAGTAGGCAGTTATCAACTATCGAAATGGAGTTGCGACGGAAATAGAATTGTCTACAGATATCGTCGGTGATCAATTTGCTGTCTGGCCATCCATTTATCGTGTAGTTTCGAATCTTGTTGATTGTATCGTCTCGTTCTGATTCTGCGTTGATCACCGCGAATGTCACTGGTAACGTGTTTGCACAATCCACCGTAAGGCTGTGGGCATCAGCTTCAAGAAGTATAGCACCCACGACTTTCTCTTCGTTGGGATGTCGCGAATTCTTAATCAGTTGTGACAGCATGTCAGCGTGTCCAAATTTATCCGTCGGCAAATGTTGAATGTTCAAATCGTATGACATTATGATAAGAGCCCAACGCTGTAAACGGTTTGCAGGGCAGGTTGGAATGCCCTTGTTGGAACCGAAAATGGTTACGAGAGGTTTGTGATCGGTTTGGAGCACAAATTCCCGACCGAAAACCATACGATGAAATTTTTGTACCACGAATACCAGCGCTAAAGCTTCTTTATCAACCTGGCTATACGCTTTTTCAGCACTAGTGAGAGATCTGTGTGCTTGTGCTATTGCTTTTTCGGATTTGTCCGGGAATCGGTGTAAAATGACAATGAATGGGTCAAAAGTAAATTTGACTGCAACAAACTCTTGAGGGTATCGAAAGAATTGTTACATTCTGGTGTCCAGTTCCATGGTACACTCTGTTTCAGTAGTGCATCTAACGGCTGCCTATGCTTCCGCATGTCTTTTATGAAGGCGCCGTAATACGATATTCCACCCAAAAATGACCGAAGGGTTGATACGTCTATCGGCGGTGGCATTTCTTGCATTGCCTGAATTTTTACGGAATCGGGCAGGCATCCATGTTATGTCGAGATTGAATAACGAACACAAATTTTGATTTAGAATATGAACACAGTTTTGATTTAGAATATGAACACAATTTTTTATTTAGAATATGAACACAATTTTGATTTAGAATATGAACACAGTTTTGATTTAGAATATGAACACAATTTTGATTTAGAATATGAACACAGTTTTGATTTAGAATATGAACACAATTTTGATTTAGAATATAAACACAGTTTTGATTTAGAATATGAACACAATTTTGATTTGTACGAATCTTTTTGGAGAGGTTGTTTTCGTAATACCAAGATTTTGATAATGCCGCCCGAATAATACCGGCTAGCCTTTTTAATAGCTACTTTTGCTGACAACACTTTTCAAATGATCACGCCACATACGTGTCGGATTTCCGCGTGTGTTTTTGTTCGGTAGTTAAAGTGCTGACGGTGATAATTCTTGTGTGAATTATAACGTAGCGAAAGCTCAAATTTTTGCCTGCGAGATTATTTGGTTTGGTTTACATTGTATGATTTATATTATAATTCTTGTGTGAATTATCAACGTAGCGAAAGATCAAATTTTTGCCTACGAGATTATTCGGTTTGGTTTACATTATATTATATGTTGTATGATCAAATTTTTGCCTACGAGATTATTCGGTTTGGTTTACATTATATTATATGTTGTATATATAACACGTACCCCCTTAAGTGAAATGCTTACACTTATAGGTTAAGCATTTCCAAAAAAAATTTTATACAATTTTCCAAATTTTAGTGATTAGATTTCTTTTAGTCAAATTCCTTTTTACAAATTTACTTTAAATAATTTGGTATTATTTTAATAC
The DNA here is from genome assembly GCA_951812415.1 of Beris morrisii. Classification (NCBI taxonomy): domain Eukaryota; kingdom Metazoa; phylum Arthropoda; class Insecta; order Diptera; family Stratiomyidae; genus Beris; species Beris morrisii. The sequence continues at coordinate 102,549,933 of OX638311.1, read as the reverse complement.
GTATTTTAATTATAGTTCCTTGGTACCAGGCTTCGTCGTGGTTTCGGCTGTATGTTGCGAATGTTCAGATTCAGATTCAGAAATTTTTTATTGAGACTTAAAATACATGTGAATACAAAATTATACGTAGATGTGAGCTTGACATCGAACTAATTGTCAAAGCAGCAGCGACAAGAAAAATTTAATTCCGACCTTGGCCGAGACTGAATAATAGTGTTAACATATTAGAAATTTTCCAACTGCTCGTATGGCATACAGCCTGAACTTAACCTAATATTGCAAACTTACTTCTAAACTTAAACTAAACTATACGAATTAGGCGGATTACCCCCAAATTCAGGATGAGGAAGAAGCAAGCAAGACAATGGAAAATGAGAAGTAAAAATAATAATGGAAATGAAAAATGAAAATGTGTGAATTTCAAAAGTAATTAAAGAATAAATTTTCTCTTTTTTTTTTTTAGATAAATGGAGTATAATTCGATTAGTCTTGCTTTTTCTCAGGAATTCTTTGCCTATTACTGTTTTTACAGTGGCTACAATGCTTTTGGACTTCAATATGAGTTATAAGCATGTTTTATTGCCTAAGAAATTATTTGTATTCATGGAATATCTTTACTTTCTCTTGATTTTAATCTTTAGGATTCGCACGACCTTTCTTGGTCTCTTTTTTTGTTACAAAGTTGTTTATATACAGTTCTTATTATATACTTTGCTACATATAGAAATAGAGTAATATAGTTACTTAGTTCACAGGTTATTGTTTACAGCTTATAAAGGCATTACTCTTTAACATTAGGTACAGAGTAGGCCAAGAGTCTTTTTGTGATTTAATCCCTTTTGTTTTTATTTACATTCTTATTTTGTAGACTATGTACTTTTACAACATTTACAGGATCTGATCCAATTACATCGTATTTACAAAGGCTTAGCCACATTTTAGCATTCTTAGCCAGGCACTTGGATATTCCAAACCATTAAATATTAGAATTTAAGTGTTATTCTTAAACTAAAGGGTTTTCCAATAGGGACTTGACAACTTTGAATTCAATTTGTGAACGCACCCTTTCACTAATCATCGAACTGTCACTGTCAATTTATTCAGTAAACTTAACAT